>OY292315.1:24517860-25717860 GCA_958496155.1 Sisyra nigra
AGTTGATCACATTACAATTAGTATAGAAACAAATTCACCCTTTAAGTTTGAAAATGTTCGGAAGTAAAACGAGGATTAACGAGAACCCACGAAAATTGTTAATTGAATTTAACATTGATAAAGGAAAGCGGATCGGGACTTTGGTTATAGCGATTCTTGGGGTTTTTTTTAGGACGAAAAATTCGATTCTCTTATTCATGTGTAGTTTAATAAAATGTGGCTAGATTTTCTATCCTTCTTTAACAACGTTAAATACGATTAACAATTTTCGTGAGTTCTCGTTAATCCTCGTCTTACTTCTGAACATTTTCAAACTCGTTCTCGGAAAAATAATCCTTAATCAGTTCATAAGCGTGTATGCGCTTGGCGATTATCCTAAATCTACTTGGACTGATTCGTAATTGGTTTAGGATAGGATCCGCGAACGAACCACCTTATATCTTCAACAACTGCATTATTAAGACCATAAAGGCGACTTTATTAAAAAAAAGCAGATATTATTCCTATATTTAAATCCGGGAATAAACATTTAACCACTAATTACAGACCTATCTCACGTATCTCTAATCTTGCTAAAATTTTTGAAAAATGAATTTCCTCTTGTTCAACTTCTCTTCTGATAATAGTTTTATATCTGAAAACCAATTTGGCTTCATGAAGAATAAAGGTTTAAATGGTGCCCTTGCTTTTACATCAAATTATATATACCACAATATTGACTCTAATAAACCAACGGTCCTAGCTTTCTTAGATCTAGCAAAAGCTTTTGACTAGTGATGAAACGGAAAGTACAGTAAAAATCGTTTATAACGAACTTCAGGGATTCGTCAAATTTCATTCGTTATAAGCGATATTCACTATAACCGATATGTATTGCATGTATCGTCTTATCTAAGACATATCACGGGACCCGAAGGTTTTGTACGTTATAACCGGTTGTTCATTATATTCGGTGTCGTTATAAACTATTTATACTGTAGTTTGGCCGGATATTCGGCGGAATTTATTTATTTTGAAATCGGTTTTTCATTTTATTTTTATTTTTACTCTTATAGGGTGAATTTGTTTCTATACTAATTGTAATGTGATCAACTAAAGAATGAGCTGTACACAATAAAAAAAATAATCGAAATCGGAATAGCCAGTTAAAAGTGTCTATTTCATCCCTTGTTTTTTAACTCTTAATGATTTTTTTTAAAATTGAAATTAAAATAAGTAATTTTTTAAAAATTGTCTAGGAAAACAAAATTATCAAAATCGGGTAGTTCAATAAAATATTAATATTTTATCCCCTGTTTTTCAAACCTTTAGAGATGGATTTTTTTATTCAAATAAAAATAGGATAAACTTAGACATATTTCCTATGTACCTAGATAAAAAAAAAAATTAAAATCGAATCATTAAGTCAAAAGTTATGCGTGATCTGACGTTAAAACGAAATATATCATACATGTGGAATTGAGAACATTGTTTCGTTTTTGCGTTGGTCAAAATAAAACTAAATTTTACTTAAATTGTATAAATTACAAATTCATTATAATATACTTTTGAGTTAATAGAGAATTATTTGAAACAAATAATGAAAAATACGTTATGCACACACACATGTATACTTTGTATTCATGTGGCACAACGGCTGTCTCTCTCTAAACACGGTCGTCTCTCTTCCACCATTTTTATGACGTCACGTCGTCCCGCAAACTTTTGAGCGCTGAAAAGCTTTACAGGCTTGTAGAAGACAAACTATTCACTTTACGGAAATTATTTACTGAACATTTTTTATGTAAAATGCTTTGCTCTACAACTTTTATTTGAAACTTTTTCACGATTTGTGAGTCGTTTTCTAGTTATATAGAAAATTAGAAAGAAAACCCATTTTTCCCAAAGTTCCCGGAAAATTGGAGGGCTGATTTTTTAGCAGTTTCTTAGGAATGTCCATCTTTACGTTGTAACAAAAAATCAGCCCCCCCGGACGAATGTCGATTTAAAGAGTTATTTGACTGGACTAATTTCTTTCTTTGATTTTTGCTTAAATTAAATAAATCAACACCTAAAATATGTTGAAAAATGACCAAAGAAAGTCAGAAAAAAAGGGGCACAACGTGTGGTCACATCTATGAATACAAATTTTAATAAAATGCTAAGATTGTTAAAGTGCTCCTATGTTTATATATTACTATGATGTCACAATTTTTAATTGAATTAATTTAATAAATCTAATTAAATCATCAACTTTAAATAATCAATTTTTAAAATAAAAAAATAAAATAAGCTGTGAATAAAATGTAAATTGTAATATTTATACATAATAATATATATAACTAAATAATAATTAAATGATTTTTTTCTTCATTTTTGATAAAGCTCCAACATGACAATACATTGAGTTACAAATTTTGTTTTCTTATTTTTTGAATAAATTAAATATTTCTTTTAAATTAATCAATACATACAGTGAAAAGAAATGAACATACAAAGTCAAAAATGTGTGACACACCTTGCGGTCACACGCCTTTCAATGTCTATTTTGATCAAATATAAGTGTTGTTAATAATTTGTTGTTTATTCTCTGGTAAACTAAACAAACAAGTGTATCGTTTTCCCTTAAATTTTTATAAAGCCACAATTTGGCCACAATTTTTTCTAAATTTTGACTCAATAAAATACATTTTGCGAATAAATCAACCACTCTTAACGTATAATCTTCAAGTTAACAGATATTTACTGATTCCGATTAACTAATTGTAAGTAAAAGAAAATTAGATATATTCTTTTTTTTACTTTTAGTTCAATAAAGCAACAATTTGACCACTCACTAAAAACTTACCAAAAAGCCAAAAGTAACGCTTAAATACTTAAATACTTATATAATTAAAAATTCAATACATGTACTTGAAAAAGTTTTAAAGGAACTTAACTGCGTTTTTAAACAAACGATAATTATTTATTTTTTCAAAGGTCTAACCAAAAAAGTTACTTAAAACTTTTCCAAATTTATACCTTCAATAATATATGAAATAAAAATTTATTCACGTAAAATGAAATTTATGACCACATTCATTCTAAGACTTTTTCCTTTTTATTAACCTAATACGTTATTTCTCTTCTCACATGTACAAATTTTGTTTTTATTGTCCCGAAATAGGAAAAAGACAAATCATTTTTCGCAGTGAAAGAACATTCATGGGTTCACAAAGATTCAAGACGAAAATAATATAAGGCTCACTATAAAATCAAAGCGAATTTAATTGCACATAAACGAAATGGAAAAAAGAAAACGAATGATGAAATGATTTGGGTTAGTTTTATATTTGTCTTATTATGAAACATTTTAAAAGCAATTCCAATCATCGAGTTTCGAAGAACTTGAATTGTGGTCGGATTTATGTTGACAATGTTATTGAATCTTGTGTAAAAATATCGTATAAATTTCCTCCGATTTTCCTATTCACTCTAGTCTTATTTTTCCTCGTTGAAATGAGAAAGAGATCATCATCCGGGAAGAAACTCTAGACAGTGCCATTATATCAAACAAAGAACATGATACAAATTTTCAGTTGGAAGAAAAATTGGTTTTAAGTTAATATAAAACTAGATCAGATGCATCCGATGGATACATTTTGTACAGTGTGTGCGATTTTCTTGGTTGAAGATAGGAAAAGCGATATTCAGCTAAAAATAAGTTAGCACATACTTATACACAAATGGATCAAACACTTGATACCGTTAATTTGTCATTCTCTGTGTTCCTAATTAGGCGAAACTTCTATACTGAAGTGCGTTTTGTAAAACAAACCCTGTTTTAAGAGAATTTATTTTTGTTAGAACGATGTTCTGCGCAAAAGAATAGAAAATTTTTAATATTGTAACGGGATTTCTCAAAACTGAATTAAGATTTGCGTTATGGGTTCTTTTAATTCCTTGGAAAAATACACCAAACGTTTAATTAACCAAAGGCTTTAAATAATTTCACTCGCTGATTTATCATTTATCACAACGATTCACCATTAATCGCTTGGAATAACTTTTCGCATACTTCACCGTTCACTGTCTTATTCACTGGCTACATTGTTCAGATTGATTCAATCCAGCGGAATTTTTATATTTATATGTGCAACCAAAGTGACAAGAAAGTAGTAGAATGTGCCGGAATATTCTCGATTGTTCGATACAATACACCTATCCCCCGATTTACACGGTACTCGTTTTACACGGTTTCGCTTTTACAAGGTTCATAAGCTAATGAAATTCGGAAAATTTCAAAGAAAATTTCGGAACATTTTAGTGATGGAAGTGACATACCAATCAAAAAGAAAAAGCTGATAGTTCCTCAAAGTGATAGCGAATAAATTTCGAACATACCTGAATTTGTTAAGTTTCAGCAGGTACTTTTTGAAAAATTTTTCGTTTCTATTTTTGTTTTCATTTTTAGAATAAGTTCACTACAACATCACGCCATTTTTTGGGCAAACTATACCTAGTTTAAAGTTTCTGGATATGTTTTACTCTTGTTCCATTTGAATAAATGACTTAATTGCGCAGTTTTTTCGTTTTACACGGTTTTATATAGGAAAAACAAATATTTCATTTTACACGGATTTGTCTGGAACCTATCTTCAGTGTAAATCGGGGGATAGGTGTACTTATAAAAATTATTGACCGTTAAATAATGAATTGGTTTAAATGTCTTTTATTGAAGTTTCAATCGAACGACTTAGAATGTCCTATTTTTTTATGCCTGACCGTTACAATATGGAATAGTTTACAATTTTTTAACACGTAATTAATTTTCTAAGAATCAACATTTTATATTTTAAGTCAACATTTAAAAAAAAAATAATCTGAAATTTTTAACGAAATAAATTATTAGTTTGTAGTTATAATAAATATGCAAACTAATGGTGCTTTCGATTGTTGCAAAAAACAGCTCAAAAATTTATAAATTATGTTTTTCACATAATAATGCAACCATTTTGATAGGTTTCCCGAAAACTTTATACCCATTTTACTTACCTACTTTATATGTAATAATAGATAAAAATAAATGATCAAATTCTTACCTCCTCTGAAAACAAAGCGTGGGTGCTAATAATATTGAATTAAATTATAGAATTCTGTTGACGATGGAAAGATAGCGCCCACAATCTATTTTCCAAGTGAAACAAAAATTTCTTTTTTCTTTTTTAGTATATTCAAAATTTTAAGTATTTAAAAAATATTTTACAAAACTTTTTCTATCTTTGAGGGTCGTCCAACAAGTCCTTAGAAAATTTAAAAAGAACAAAGTATTTTGAGTATTTTTTTTTTAATTTTTGAACATATTCTTTTTTTTAGCTCTCTATACTTTATTAGGAGTTTTCCCAAGACTCTTAACCCGTTGAAAAAGTATGATTTCGGATTTAGTAGGTACATCAAAAAATTTAACAACTTTCTATTGAATTATGATACTTTTGAAAAACAAATAATTTTCATGGATCTGCGGTCCGTTTCTTAGATTTTTTAAGGATTTATTGAACCATCCTCGTAATATTATTTTAAGTAACTCCTTTATTCTATAATGGATGAATAATTGTACATTACATACTTCAAATTTCGAACTTTTTTTTTACTTTTAGCTTAAACTTTAAAAGTTTCCATGTATTTTTAATTGGGTTTGCATCCGGTAGGTATTGAGACTACTCAAAAGTTTAAGTCCCTTTTTTCATTGAATACAAAACTTGCTACAATTCTATGTTAAGGCTGAAAAGAGAAGATTTAAAGTTCGTACTTCAACGCTGGATAATGCTTGTTTCTGTTAAATAAAAAACTTACACAGATACTCTTTTTGGTCTAGCAAAATTAAACAGTGCGTAGGCGCAAAGAGGAGTTGCTCTCGATTATATTTACTATCATTTTGTCCTCTACGTTCGAGCAGACTTTTTTTGTCTTACAATTTAGCAAGTCGTTGACATTCCTAAACTTTTAGTGATGTCTATCCACTTTTTACAAAGCTTTGCGATTTTTCAAGCTCCATTTAAGTCCTCACAGATCGCTAAGGGCGTAAACCGGTCTCATTTTGTTGATGGTTGCATCCTGTGTTTTATAGTAAACAAAATAAAATCTTGCGGTTAATTACATGACATATAGACAACACAGGTTGATAAAAATTGTTTCTCGATCTTCCATTTTCAAAATTAAATCTAGTTTATCTCTGTAAAGCAACAATCAAAAATCCTTATTTATTGAAATTATGGAATAAACGATAAAAGAATACGTTTATATTATCGAGGTCTACGTTTCAAGTATTAAAGCATTATTTATTATATTTTATTTTCTCCTGACAAAAAGTTCACTAATTGACTTAATTTTGAAGTTATTTTACTTGATTTTCAAGCCACTTGACTGAAATTTGGTCTAAATTTAAGTCAAATATTACGATTTTAATATTAAATAAAAGTAAACATTGAATTAACAATTTTTCTTCTGACAATATTTCTGAGTTTAAAAATGGTAATAAAATTAATTATAAAAAAGATTTGTTACAAAAAAAATTGGCAAATAGCTTAAGATTTTATGAAGTTATTAAAAGTTTCTTATCTTTAAAAAATAAATACTTTAAAACTTAAAATTTAATTGTTCTTTATGATTGCTTATTACTAAGCTCCAAAAAAGTCATTTATGGGACATATGATCATTTTCCACTTTCTCTAAGCTAAAAAAATAACATTAGTGCTTACTAAGAAAAGCAGGAGAAATGTTTTATGTGATATTTCATATCTTAATTGGAACAGCATTATAATGGAGACGTTAAATTCAAATTTGGTATATGAAAGTTCATGCTTACATTAAGAATCATGAAAACACATTTTTAATTACTTTTCATTCATTGTATTTTGGATTATAATAATATATTAAATAATAAGTTGCTTCAACATCTAAGTATCACGACTTTTAAATTAATTAATGTAAAATTTTTTACAAGTGTTTTAATCTATACATTTTAACATTTTTCTAAAAAAATAAATTTTAAAGCTACTATGCTGATCTCGAAAAGCTCCTCTCAAAAAAGACTTCTTGTGGTGACCAAGATATCTCTGTTTTGGATAATTTAATATGAAATAAATAAAAAGATTTCTCTAAAGTTCTAAAAAATGCAGTTTTGAGAAAAACCCGTTTTATGTTTCAAAAGCACGTTACATAGAGTGAAAACTGTCTTTCTAAATTTGCGTGTAACCTTGAAAATAATCGCTGCATTTACTTGAAATTTTCTGTGTGTGTGTACTTAAATAACAATACATTATAAAAAAGATATTCAAAAAATCGATTTTTTGAAAATTCTAATTATGTCACTACAGTTGATAAGTAAATAAATGCCCTGTTTAAGCATCTGTTATATTTTAAAGAACAATACTTATCCAATAGATACATTTCTGACAAATTTCTATTAGTAAGAAAGATTTTCCTGCCCTTCTTTAAGCTAGAAATTTGGGTTTGTAAGGCCGCGTTCACACGGTTCAACTTTAGTTGATCAACAATTCACAATCTTTTAGACCGTAGCGACGCGAGAAGTGAAGCACAAGCAAGTCGAATTGGAAGCAAATTGAGCAGAATTGAAAGAAAACTGACCGGGGTCGACTTGATGAGCTCTCGCTTATCCAGATTATAACTTCAAACTCTTGTTATTATTAATTAAAACAAATTTTTATTAAAAAAAACCTTCAGAAAAATTTGAGGCCTTCTATATTAAAGGTGGACATTTGATTTTTTTTTGAAATCGGGATAACGATTGAACAATATACTCCTATTAATTAGTGTTCTGAATTGATAATAATAATAGACGAAAACCATCTATTGGCGCAGTGGTTAGAGACAGTAGTTCTCTCCGCTTCATGCGTCAAGTGGTACGGGTTCGATTCCCGTTGAATCCTAGACTTAAGATCTTAGACCTAAGAATAAAATTGACCAACAGAAATTTTCTGTGTTTAGACAGTCGTGATATGACCTTAGATGTTAAAGCGACTTAAAACACCAAAAAAAAATAGACGTTTTATAGAATTAAAAAAGAAAATTTAGATTTGATTCAGAAACGGACATTTAGCCTAAAAGCTTACAACAAAAACGGACTCTTAGCTTTTGACCAATCAGATTCATGAAATAAGTTACGAAGCCAATATTATGACCAATAAATTCAAACTGTTTACTGTCGTTATTTCAATGTATTTACTGGCATTAACAATGACAATTGTAATAGTTTAGTATGATGATATTCAAGATAAGGTAAATAGTATACAGTATACACATATTAACCATATGTTTGTATCAAACATGAACAAACTATCATTTTGACAACAAAAACGGACATCCCATTTTTTACAAGGAAAATTGAAACTGTTCCCTTAATGATATAATTGGGATGTTAAGGATATCAAGTTCAACACTACCAAAATTAATTTTACCTAAAAAATGTTTATAGAGTAATGCGGTACAGAAAATCATTTCTAGTGTAAAATCACGTTAAATCAAGATGTCCGCCTTTGATATGAACGGCCTCAATTATGTTTTCCAATTTACTGTCAATAAGTCTAAAATAAAATATAAAACATTTCGAATTTCGTATATTAAATAATGATAAACCCAAAAAGGTTTCTTTCACTGAAATTGTAATATCTTAAAAATTTAAAGCTTTATAAATTGGATTTAGTTTATAATATAATTAATGATTCTTGGTATAATGAAACGAATTAATCTATTCACATCAAATAAGTAGGTGGTACGTAGGCAACTTTTCTTCTAAATATATTAATTAACAAACACTTGTATAAGTAGTTATTTATTTTCACAATTTAGTCGTAATCTCTACGTTGGCTGAATAATAAAATTCACTTACATTTTATTTCTCTTTGTTTTATCAACATTGTAAATAAATAATCAATTTAGTTTGTCAATGGTTCAATTGGCAGTTGAAAATTTAGAATTGAATTTTTAAAAGAAAAGAAAAAACAAGCTTTTTGTTGAAACTCTCAAAAAAAAAAAATACTTTTTTGAAACATTTATTCATACTAAGCGTCACCTCCGTGAATACGAAAATAAGTTTAGTATATTCTCTTCTTATTTTATGACAAATAGGGTGATTTATTTCAAACCTTCAGACAAATTGGAATACAAATACTGACTTATTTTTTATTAAAAACATAAATATTGTACGGGTGTATCAAATACGTGTCTTCACTTTTTAGTGTCGGTGTTAACTAAAGATTTTCTATTTTTGTTTTTTTTTTAATGTTAAATCATATGCTTAATGTATTAAAGTTATATTACGTGAAGTTTTATTTTTTAGTTCAAAAAATTAATGATGGAGAAATAAAGAAGAAATGAAGTAGGTATGTGTAGATATGTTTAAGAACCATTACACAGTCTGCAACTTTGTAGACTAAAATTTACTTTTTTTACTATCTCAATATTAAATGTAATGAAATATTGTAGGTAGGTATCTATAGACTAGAGTAAGCGAGTAAATAATTTTTGATGAAAAAGTTTAGTTTTCACATTTTCGGTTTCAATATGTATGCTTATTTGAAAGTTTCTCAGAGGTAGGTGTATTTTTCTTTTTTCTATAAACTAAAAAAAAGACGATGGAGAGGTGCCTTAATACAGAAAAAAGAACACAAACATCACTAAAATTCTGAAAAGAGGCAAACTATAACTTAAGGAACTCTAAAGAGCCCACCACAAAATACCACATACTACCAAATTCTATTCACCTGGTCTAAACACATCCCCCACAAACGCAACCAACTGAATATAGCACTATCCGAAAACTGCGGTGGCTACTGCGAAAAAAGTCCCAACTGTGGCTGCAGAGCAAATTAACAATATACAAGTCCATACTTAAACCCATCTGGACATATGGGATACAGCTGTAGGGAGCCGCCAGTAACTCCAATGTGGACAAGATTCAGCGTTTCCAGTCTAAAACTCGGAGGACAATAACGGACGCCCCTTGGTACGTCACCAATTACGCCATCCATCGGGACCTCAAAGTGGCACAGTGAGGTGTGAGATACTCAGATTTAGTCAAAAATACGTCTTGCAGAGACTGAACGAACACCCCAACTATTTGGCTGTCTACCTCCTGGATAATTCCGGCCACCATCGAAGGCTGAATCGCGCTTCATTTCTGGAGTTACCTTTTAGAGAACCACTAACGCCTTAAGGTACCCCTTTTAGGAAGTGCGGTCTTTCCCACTAGTACATTCATCAGATTTGCTTTATGTCCAGGAACAGATTGCAAATTAATAAAGCGGAAAAATAATTAACTCTATTCTTACTAACGGTGTTAAACGTACTGGTTTTCTAATATTGGTGTTATTATGTTACTGGTTATGTTATTGTTAATATTATTTATATTATTTATTACTATTAACCACCATGGCCCAGCAGCTAGAGCAATTCTCTCCCCGCTACATGCGCCAGTTGTGCTAGGTTCGATCCCCGTCGAATCACTAGTTATAAGATAAAGAATTAAAATTTAAGAGCTACAGACATTTTTTGCGTGTAAGACGTCGTAATATGACCATAGATGTTAAAGCAACGTAAAACGCACAAAAAAACATTAAGACATTTTGTTACAATGTTACTCATATCTTTTATAAATACCAACGTGCCTTACAGTTTACACAAGCTTACATTTTTCAAATAGTGAAATTGTATTGCTTTAGTTTATAGCAATGCAGATTTGCCAAATTAAATTTATTGAATTTTAGATTTTTTCTTCCCCTTTTTCATCTAGATGACCTAAAAATAAAAGATTAATTTTTCTGGTGCTTATCTATTTTATACACATCAGCAACCTTTTCAGAACTTTTTAGTTTTATATTTGAACCTTTACATAAAAGCACAAACAAATTCTTGAATATTTTATGATTGACATTTTTGGTATTATAGTAATTAAAAAAATTTCAGAACATGGGAACGTATATATATTATATTCAAGTTTTAGCTTATGAAATCGTTCATTAATTTATGTTTATTAAGAATAAAATTTTTCAGCAACTCTCAAGTCTTTGAAGTTTATTATACTTCATTTAAAACACTTTTTTAAGTGTACTTGCCCTCGAGTTTTTGAATGAACAAATTGAAATAACACATCCATAAAAAAAAGTTGTCGTATTTTAATATGAAATTTGACAAAAATTTAAAATTTTCAAGAGCTTTTTATTATCATCTGGGAATCTATTTTTAGACTTAATAGCATCAGACTTGGTAAAACTTTCTCGCACATGATATTGTTTTAAAGTTTTAATCGGTTACGTCATTACATCTTTCATCGTCTTAATACTTATTCTTGTAAGCCGTATAACTTACTTTTTTCTCTAAGTTGCTTAAAACTTTGCGAGCTTAGAAACATTTTCAAAATGTAAAGATTGTGGTTTTGTGAAATTATATACAAAACAACATTGAAATAAGGTATCGAAGTAACGATAAAGTCACAAAAAATGATGAGATAAAGTTGCATATCGTATTTTTTTTATATGAATGATTTGAAGGAAAACAGATTTTTATACTGAAACGGTAAAATACATTAACAATCGATTTAAAAAATATCGAAAAACTTGAACTCAATATAATCAACAGGATGTTATCCTTTTAACTGTTTGAACTAAAATTAATCATTGAAAAAAGCTACAAAATTAAAAATGTAAAATTTTTTTATGGATGTTTTAAATGTTGACACTCAAATAAATAAATTACTTTTATTATTCATTTGTCTAATAAATACTAAAACTAATAGAAATTTGGTTGTTTGGCTCGCTGTACTTTCCCTTAGCGTGAATACCGACCATAGTATCAATTGTTTTATACATTCAAATGGCAGTTTTCTCTTCTTTATAATACAATTTTTTTTATTTTAAAATGCATGTAGACCTACGATTTTGCGTCTCAGGCACATAGCAAATAACTATCAATGTAAGATGTAATAGTTTGTGAAATGTAAAGGCCTAAGTCAGTTTTCATTGTGTTAAATTCCAGGCTAGTTAGGACCTATAGTAAAATGTATTTTTATTTCTAGGTCCATGGGCCATGGTCCATTCGCTGAAGTTGTATTAACTATTAAGTTATCAGTTGTAGGTATATAAATATTTTATGTACGAGTTTTACAGACCTAATCCAAATAAACTTTATTTGGTATTTCTTTTCGTGATATCCTGAGTTAACGTTTTCTGCCTTTCGTAACTTAGTTGTACTAGGTAACTTGTTTTAAGCAAGGTAATAAAAATGAATTTTAGACCAATTCGTAATAACTTCTTTGTTTCATGAGGTATATTATATTAAGTTACCTTACCTTTTTTGAATTGACAAAACATATTAGGTTCGTTCGCGGATGTAATACTGAATGGGTAACGAATCAGTTCAAGACCAATTTAGGATCATCGCCAAGCGCATGCAAGTTTATGAGCCGAGTTACGGTCCGATATTTGCGGTGTACACGAAATGCGTTCGTTACCAATTCATAATAGGTTCTAACGATCCTCAGATTTTTGTTAAGACGAAAAATTCGACTCTCTTACTCATGCTTATGCGCAGTTTGCTAAATTGTGGCTAATTCAAAATCCAGTTTCGCTATCATGCTGCGTTCACACGAGTCAACTTTAGTAGCCCGTTTTTAGTGTATTTAGTGGATCAAAAAAAGTTTGAACGAGTCATCACACTAGGTTTTTCATTCCACTTTTGATCGATTAACTAAAATCGGTGAACCAAAGTTGACTCGTGTGAACGAGGCTTCAAGGCCTGTCAACGTTCAATTAATTAAACAATTTTCGTGGATTCTCGTTAATCCTCGTCTTACTTCCGAACATTTTCAAATTCGTTCACGGGAAAATAACCCTTAATCAGTTCATAAGCGTGTATGCGTTTGGCGATTATCGAATCCACTTGGATTGATGCAGTTCCGGATCACTACCGCGAACAAACCTATGAACCATCGTTATATTTCTTACATTTATTTACATTACATTTATTGTTATAGGTTGTCTACTAAATAAATAGTACAGAATAAAAATCTAGTAGTTATTATTTTTAACCAAGAAACGAATAAAACACATTTTTGAGAGATATATTTTCAAAAATTTTCCGAAGGGAGGTCCCCGGACCCCCCGCATCAGGGAGGGTATCCACACACACCCCGGTAGTGACCCCCACCAAGCTAGATCCTAAATCCGCCCCTGGTTGACACCTCACCCACTGTGATGCAACGTATTTACAAATATCATATAAAAGTTTTCTTGCAATGAAATGTTGTTGACCGGAAATTAAATTGTATTTTTGTATGAAGGTATTTTCATAACAAAGGGGACACAAACGAGAGTAGGTGTGAAAAAAGGCCTTCAACAAAGTATTGTAACATTTCAAATTCTTTCAACTTAATTTATTAAAATTTTATTAGCTATTAACTATACATTCAACCATTAAGTAAATCATTTTAATAAAAGCTTTAATTTTCTACATGCAAATTGTTAGCAATAAGTGACCCTATTTCCTTTTTCATGTTCAAAATGAAAATCTTTTCAATTTTAATCTTTTATTCAGTTTCTTCTCTTATTCGTTATTAATAAGATTATCCCGTGACTTCGAAATGGAGTTTGAGAAAAGCTTCGACTTGATATTTTAAGACCAAATAAACTTAAAAGTTGTATTATATTTCATGCAATAAAAATTTTATTAAATACGAGTTTACAGCAGATTTTTAGTACTTTTTTTAATTAGAATGATATAAACGTTAAAAAGAAAATTCATAGCATAAAATTCTATTTCCCCAGTAAAAAGTTCGAGTGATTTATGAGACTGCATCTCTGACACATTTCGATTATAAATAAAAATAATAAGCGACACGTAAATTCAGTTTGATCCCGGCTGACACAAAAAATATAATAGAGGTCGGATGTTTTCTTTTCCATTACATATTTGAATTGAATTTTTTGTATGAAATATAAATTTATGAGACATATAGTATAATATAGTATATCCTACTTAAAAAAAATCATAAAATATTCGTTTGTACCTATATCAAGATACGATATAACCAACTGCCTAAATATCACGACAAAATATTCATAAGCTCACTGACGTGAATATTATTTTCAATTGAACGAATGTCCTTTGTGTACGAATTTTCATTTATTTTTCTTCTTACACACAGAAAAAAAATGGTTGCAAAATTCATTGTTAAAATTCATTTTAATGTAATCGCGACGTACATCACAAAACGAGCCTCATATAGACGAAAACGATAGCGGCTAAATAAAAAATAAGAACCTTGGGAAGGAAATCATAAAAATAATAGAATAAAAGTTTTGCTCCATTAGCTTTCAGGGTTTGTGCGATGAACAAATTTTCATTTGATTTTTCCCCGGAAAAATTTGCCTATAAAAAGTTTTTTCTTTAAAGATTAACGGTACTCGAACTTTTAGTTATAGCTTTTTAATGACAATGACCTACAAAAAAAAACATAAAAAGCAAGAAAATAAGAAACAGATTCAAGTTTCATTTGAGATTGGTACAGAAATAGAAATTGTCTTTTTGCTTTCATAAAATTTATATTACTTATGTACAATTATGTGTTGTTTAAAGTTAAAGTTAAATTTCTGATTAGCTACTAAACGTCCGCTTTGGTAAACGTTAACTAGACTTTATTAATAAATAATTTCTTTTTCATATTGGTGAACATTCATTGTTGAAATTAACCCTCTTTCTTATTCTGGACTCGTTTAAAGTTATTGCTTTTACATTCAAAGTTTTATAATGTGATTCTTAAAAAAAATTTTTTGAGACGAAAAAAGTTAATTACCACGCATACATTACGTACACTTAAACATTTTCTTTGGTTTTACGAAATTAAAATTGCTTAATTCCTTTAACATTCTTTCATCAATGAATCGATAAAATTAATTAAACATATTTCAACTGCTGCTCTTTAGATGTTAATAAAAATAACTTAAAAAAGAATAACTCAATACCTTTGACCTTTCATCTTAAGTCAATCACCATTTATATCTACCATTTTACAAGGCATTTGAACGTTTCAAATAAATATAAAACAGTAAAAATAAAAAAAATGATAAACGATGACGAAGTAAAAATTTTCTTTCGCAAGATTATTTCGCATTATGAAATAAAAGCAAAAAGTACACATATATTTTCATTTTCCAGACTAGAAGGTTATGTTCCCCAAGGAGATTTGGTTTATGAAAAAGTTCATATGATGAAAATGGAAAATTTTTAATAAGAGAACTGTGTTATTCAAAAAAAACTTTTTTTAATATCTTATAACTGGATTACATATTTGTTGCGATTTACTTTGAATGGACTTAAAAAGCTTAATAAGTGCTTTTCTTTTCTTTTCAATGGATCAATGGCGAGTTGAAAGCTCGGCATGTTAAGCTTTCAATTGATGTTTTTGAAAAGTTTTTCTTACTTGGATCAATATGTTTAAAAAGAACGATAGGTGTCGCAGATGCATTTGAATGTTGGCGTACCATTTAGCAGTTGTCCACCCGCATTAATGCCACCCTAGATGGTCACACGTGATTGGCCAATAAATTCTAGAACAGGCTCGGTGATAATTATCCACGTCGCTAGTGTTTCTCTATATATATGTTTAGGTACTCCCGGATTGTTCCCGAATGACGTCATTTTTCCGCTACGTTAACGTACACGTTTTCAGCCATAGGCACTGTTATCTGTTTTCACACGAATAACAAAAGGATAAATGTAAAACTCTTTTATTTGTCTCTCTACAATCCGATTCTCTCGAAAGAATGGGTTTTTACTTTTTACCCTTAAAATTTACCAGATTTTTTTGTGCAAACTTCTCCAAGATAAATTGAAATAAATTAGTGAAAAAGAAATCAATGTCGTTTAAATTCTTTGTAATTACAATTTAATGTCTATAGATTTTTTATTTTACAAATTAAATTAATTTTATCCTTATATAACTACACAATCAATTTTAAATATATAAGGATTGTAAAGAAGATACTTTTTTCATGTTAAATAAATAAGTAAGAATTGTATTAATGCATCCACAGTATCCATAATGATTCATAAGATTTGGTTAATGATTGGTTTTGCCGTTATTTTTCTATGAAAATATTAATTTAATTTGAATTAATTTAAAAACGATATTAAGGCAATGCAACAGAAAGAAATAAAGCTAAGATAACTTAACATGAGAGCAT
Organism: Sisyra nigra; assembly: GCA_958496155.1. Classification (NCBI taxonomy): domain Eukaryota; kingdom Metazoa; phylum Arthropoda; class Insecta; order Neuroptera; family Sisyridae; genus Sisyra; species Sisyra nigra. The sequence continues at coordinate 24,534,075 of OY292315.1, forward strand.
CTTCAAACAGATGTTCTTCATTATTGAAATAATAAACTGTGGCTTCACTCATTTATATAACACATATTCATGTTATTGATTTTTAAAAAATTTTTATTGAAAATAAAATCAGGTGGAAAATCGAACAAATAAGCTTCTCATAAGATGTACAGTAAAGCAAGACACCTATATATATTAAATGGAGAATTTATAGCAGAATAAGCCAGGGATAATTCGTAGCAAAATATATAGAGCGTGGGTAAAATACTTTCAACTTACCAATAACTTTTAAGAAAAAAATATTTTTACCTGGCTTTCACAAAAATTATCAACGAAAAAACGTTGGGAAACATTTTTTTTCTACAAATTTCTCCTAATGTTTTTAAGATTTCCACTAAAAAAATAGGAAAATAAATAAGATAGAAAAATAAATTTAATATCAATAACGAATAAATTGACAGTAATTGAAAGTGTCATCTCAATTTTTCTTTCAGAAACAGAAACTCTTTCTTCTATAATTCAGGCCTCACGCCATATTACACTTCAATATACGAGCATTGTGGTATGAAAAAAAAACTTTTTGCTGTTTGTGGAGAAAAGTTTAAAAACATGGTTTATTTCAATTTTTTTCTTGTAAATCTCAAATTGGATTGAGGAAAACAAGACTTTATTTTTTCTAAATTTTCTAGTTTTAGTAAAATTAAACCTCATTTAGTTCATATACATGAATAAAGATTCGATGCTATTGTTATTCTTAAAAAAATTCAATTCCCTCGTAGGAATAGTATGCACTTACTTAAAAAAATTAAATTATATTTCACTAGTCAAATTTTATCATTTAACGTTCTAACATCTTATGTTCATTATTTTGTATATAAGATTTATTTATATGTAAAATCAATACTCCCAAAAAGAATAAACTATTTGAAACTAAATACCATTATTGATAATATGTGGAAAATAGAAATTTCAAAATCATTCAAAACCCTGTAGTATTTTAAAGATAAATACAAGTTAGTGCACAATTACATTTTTAATGTACGTGGCTTTGAGATGAAAAGTCAGATAATATTACCGAACATCTCATTGTGTTGTTCATAGCGAAAAGTTTAGTTCACTTTTACTTAACAGAACTATAATGCTTTGGTTATTACATTACATGGTGCTTGTTTTCAATTTGATGGCTAAGCTGATAAATAAAATTGCCAATATCAATGAGCACCCCACGGCATTGCACAAAAAGTTTCTTTACTGTGGATAAAATAACGATTTGTTAGAGATTTACTATTTGCTCTTGATTGAACCAAGTTACCTTAAGTACCTTGGCTTTAATTTGATTTTAACCAGAGCTTAATATTTTTATTTAAATGTTACATCAAGTCAAATCAAGTAGGTACTGATATTGCAAGTTGATTACAACATCAAGTACCTACCATATAAAATAATGTTAAACTACCTTACTAGATATGCTTTGACGACTAATGTTATATTTGGACCTCATTTTTACACAGTTAGAATTTTCAAAAAATCTTTAAATATCATTTTTGCAGTTTATATATATTTTAGTATACACACTCAAAAAATTTCAAGCCAATCCGGCAATTATCCTCAAAACTAAACGCAAATTTCCTAAGACAGTTTTCACTCTATGTGAAATGTTTTGGAAATTTTAAATGTGTTTTTCTCAAAACTGTGTTTTTAAAGTCGGTGACGAAGATTTCTCTGAAAAGGCTTAACTGATCATTTTCAAATTTTAACACAAGCTTCTTAAGTATATTTTTTAGCAACCAGTTGAAGGTTTTTCCTTACCGATAAATACATTTTTTATATTAAAATTTTAATGTTAACATTTTGACCGAAAATCAATTTTTGTTTGAGTAGCCGACATTTTGTCCAAAAATTTAATTTTGATTATTTCTTTGATTAATTACAAGATTATACATTATTTTAACGATATCTGTTTTTTTTCCTTTTAATTCAATTTTAATAAAGTTATTTTAATACAGGGTGAACCAGCTAGACCGGTCATTAGAAGTTTCTGAAGAACCTGAAATAATAGAAATTTAAAAATTGTGATTTAAGCCTAACTAGATTGGAGCTACCTTCTTAAAATATTTTTACTTTTCTGACACTTTCGGTTATACCAGAAGTCGACAAAAAATTCGTTATTTCAAATGGCATGCCCTATCTGTTTTTACATATCTCGATTGAGGTAATAATTCTAAGCATCTTTCATGATAACAAGACCTCTTTTAATCCTTAAGGTTTTCGAGAAAAATGACTTTTATTGAAAATTTTGCATCAAACGGATGTCTTGTAAAAGGTCCGTAACTCTCACATTAAATTGTGTAGGAAGCTCAAAATAGGCTCGTTTGAGAGCTCAAAGATGCAGTTAGAAGTTGTTACTAAGTATTTCAAAAGGCATCATAAAGTAACACGTGCTGAATTGTGCAAAATATCAATTTTTTAAATGACACTACTTAATTTTGTTTACCGTGTTTGGTTCTTCTTAAAATTATATATATAATATATAATATTCCTATAGCTAAGTGTAAGGGTTTTCGAGTTATCGTTGAAAATAAGAAAATTCAATGTTACATCTGTAATTTATAACCGAGCTTTATGCTGTTTATCCAACACCAGTTGGCCATGTTTTTAGGTAGCTTCAATCCAGTTAGGCTTTAATCCCAATTTTTAGATTTCTATTATTTCAGGTTTTCTGTAAACTTCTAATGGCTGGTCTAGCTGGTATTGTATGTATATATGTATATATATTTACTTTAATATTGATAAACTCAAAAGTCAAGTTCTAGGAAATTTTTTTTTTGGGCCTGTTGAATGTATAGTGCCTTTGTGTCCAATAGCTTAAAAATCAACTTTTTATGAAACTTTTATCTAAACAGGTTTACAATGAAATGTAATGTTTTTAATACATTTAATTTTTAACATTTTTTTTAAATATTTTTTTTTAATTTTAAATCTTAAATAGTTTGTCCAGTTTGTGTTACATAATTTAGATAATGCTTTCTTTGTATTTGATTCGGACAATACTACTTTTATAATCTTAAATAATATCGTAATATCGTAGATTGTATCTAATGCTCCTCTTCAAACTAAAATTAAACTTATGTAGGCGGATATACATAACTCCTATAGAAGCTTGGAGGAAAAAATAAATATTATGAGAAAATAATCTACACAGCATTAAATAATCGTCATCAAAATTTTAGGTTCAAATTTTACCTGAGATACTTAAAAGTCCAACCTACAAAGTTTTGTAAGAAACTTTGAATTTAGCATTGGATTTGAAAGTCTTATTTCAATAATCTCAGATTTACTAAAAAATCGTTAAGCAAACCTTTAAAAGGTTTCAACAGGATTCTGTAAAAGTTAGGCATAAAACATTCTTCACTTTATTTTTTTTAAGCAATTATCTTGATATAAAATGCACCAAATACTAAATTTAAGCTCTGTAATTGAAAGCAAAGCGTTTGTTTAAAAGTCGAATTTATGTTCAACAAACAACAACCCATTTCTCTGTAACACATTCAATTTAAAATATGGAAATTTGAAATTTCCAACAGAGCAGGTGTGTAGAAATAATGTTTTGCGAAAAACTTTTTTTATATAACAGCTTGTTTAAAACTTTAACAGTTCATTCACGATCATTTCTTCACTTTTCATGTAGCTTTCTGCCACGAAAATGAAGATAAAACGATAAAAAAAGCCTCGCATTCCCAACACCAAATCGAATATAATAACATGTAAGATAACATTCGTAAAATCAAAGAAAAAGTTTGTTTCCAACACTCATTCGAAATGTTTATTGAAATTTTTCAATTAATTCCGTTTGGACATTTTAATAGAGTTTTCTCAATTTTCCATTGTGCACAACTGGTGAATTGAATTTTTCTAACTTAACAAGAAATTGTTTTCCTCAATCCCGGAAAATATCAATTTTAAATGCAATTCAAAGGGATGGAACAATTTTCATTTCACTTGTCGGGAGAAAAACATTTTTGCATCTATGTGTTTGGCTTTCACAGGAAAATAGGACACAATTAGCATTTAACGGCGAGTAAAACAAGTCTTAAAGTGAAGGGATAATTTAGAAAGAATCAATTATTCAAAAGTGATTTTCGTTAGGTTTTCTTTTTATGTGTTGTAACCTTTGGGAAAAAATTCTCTTCTTTTTGTTGACTAAATTCAATTTGAATAAATATTTTTATTCAATTTTCCTCTTTTCACAAAAAAGCAAGTTTTTTCATTAAAGAAAAATTTGAATAGAATTGTAGATTCTATAATAATAAAATTATTACAATAAAATGTACGACATAATAAGTTTATATTTGATTTTCTTTGAAATAATAAGTTTAGATTTGATTTTCTTTGAAATAATAGATTTTTTATAATAAAAATTTATATTAAATTCTACAACTTTCAATGTTTAAACGTTTAATCAAATTTATGCTGAAATGTAAGAAAAAAAAAACTTATAACATGTATCTAAAATAAAAAATTGAAAGCAAATATTGGATGAAGAAAGTAAAAAGCTAACGAAGGCTTCTAAGAACGAAAGTAAAATTTCTTATGACCGTTCTTTTCGATACAACTCAAAACCTTTACATTACAAGAATATTTTCCTCAAACTTTCCATTTGAACGATTGCCTTTGAGCGGTTTTAATTTAAAAAGTGTCACCACTTCTCGAATGCTATTTACAACCGAAGTGTTTCATAAAAGTGCATCGAAAAGAACAAAATTAAATCTTTTCAAATATGTTTCTTCCTTTTATACAATACTGGCACAAAATTTCATTTATTCAAGCCACACACACACCGAAGGAAAATGTTTTTCTTTATTTATTTTGTGCATTTCTGTGTCAAATGAAGTTTTGATGAAAACCTGATAACGGCGAGGAAATTAATAATAAAAGCACACAGTTTCACATTCAATTTTTGTCGCTTAATTGAGCTTAAACGTGTACAATTGATTCTTAAATCGTTTCAACTGTTTAAGAGTTTAATAATTAAGAAAAACAAATGATGAAATAATTTGCATTGTGTTAGCTTCGAGTACTTTTATATATATATATATATATATATATATATACTCGTACCTACAAGAATATTATAGAGAGTTGTTTATCGATTTGTTACAGAAAGAAAAGCAAAGAAAAAGGCGAGGCTTTAAAATATGCTCCGCTTAGCTATTATTAAATAAAGCTACAGGTTAATAATACTGCATAAAAATATTTCTTTAAAAACGTTTAAAATAGAATGTAATTAAAAATAGAATTTAAGCTTTTTTTCCTTATCAACTACAAAACCTTATAATTTGTAGTAATAAAATTAGTAGCCACTCTTTTTTGAGGAAGGTAAAACGATTTTAGTCCAAAGTTCTATTTTATTTTTCAGTATATTTAAAAGAGAAGCGTTTGAAAAAATTCTTTTTATTTTTGTTTGAAATTTGATTAATCCTTTGGAACTGAAATTATTACTTTACTTACTCTTGTTATTGTCCAGATATTTCTACACTTTGAAAGAATTGTATTAATGTTCCATCAACCTAGACGGTTAGTACTTTTGGTTCTTATTTCTGACCTTTCAAAGATAAATTCTTAGAAATGGCAAATGGTCTTAAATTTTTTCCAGTAATGGTCTCCACTTTTAGTCTCATTTTCAGCAGGCAATTAAATTAAAACGTCCTCCTATTAGAGGTTTCATTTTTATATTAAAAAAAAAACGATTATATTTTAAGGTAAATTATCAAGTGTGCTATTAATAGAGAAAAACAGTACCTATAAGACAAATGGCCGTCACGGCTACGCTTGCAGGACCATATTCGTTTCATGAAATTTTCCATTACCAATTCTCACATTTGCGGCTGTATATCCTTGATAACTTCACGAATTCTACCTTTAAGGTCTTGAATCGATTGCGGGTCATTGGCATAACCTTATCTTTCATGTAGCCCTAAAAAAGTCAAAGATATTAAATCACAAGATCTCGGTAGCCAATTCTGATCGCCTTTCGTTAAGGATGGAGAGGCTTTTCAACAATAATACTTGGGTTTTACGAGCCTCAAATGCGACAATTCTGTTTGATAATATGGCCTCCGAGGGGAAAATGGGCCTCATCACTCAAGATAATTTTTTGATGAAACTCCGGATCAGTTTGATGCATTTAAAGGACCGAATCAGCAAAGCTACGACGTTGTTGGTGATCGGTAGGCGTGAGTTCTATGTTAACTGAACTCTAAAAGCTTTTAGAGCTAAGTTTTTATGAAGAATACGGTGTAATGTCGTTTGTTTAATGCCCAATTCCAAAGATTGAAGAAAAAGAAAAAGCTGAAATTTTCTTGACACTATGGGCTACAAGTTACAAAAGCAATATTTTCAGTAGTTCTTGAGCGACATGCACGAGTTCAATTCTTCACACCACTAACTTGTCCCAACAGCTCAAATTTTCCACCAGTTTCAAAATTGCTGCCTGTGAAGGTGCTTCACGACGACCCAAAATTCAAACAGTGATCAGAGAAGTTAAACAACTTTTGTAATGAATTTTGATAACTTCAATGCATTGTTGAAGCGTATCTATACCGTTTCATATTTATTAATGGCGTAGTTTTTACTTACCACCTGGCAAATAATAACAGCTTATCATGACAACTGTTAAAATTGTATATTTAAAAGAACCGTTATTGGAGGACCCTTTGTCACAAATTTCATACTTCAAAAATGTAAATTACTTTACCAAAATTAAACACTAGAATCCCTTAAAAGAGGTAAAACATATGGGGCTTATAAGTACATAAAAACTAATTGCCGTTATAGTTATAAAGAAAAAAAGTCGAAAGATCCAAAGCTTGGAAGCTACCGAGCTAAAAAATATGTTGTTTCCTATTTTTTCATTTCCCTGAAATGTAAAACATCGGTAAAAAAAAGCCAAGCCTAACAATATGTTGTAACGCTGCACAGATACCATAAAAAACAGAGAGTTACTGACACGAAAATTCCGGTATTGTAAATAAGGAAAAAAGATTCATTTTACTCATCTCGTTAACTGGCTCACGTTTTTCAAGTTTATCTTAAGATCGATATTTTCTCACAAGAGCACTTAAATTCACAAAAAATTTATTTCATTCAGCTTAAAAGACGTAAACTGTTTTTAGTAAGTTGAAAATAAGTAGCCTAAAAATTAAATATTTATCAGTGAAATTCTTGTTAATAACTTGATTAGAAGTAAGATATATATGCTATTTAAAAAATCAAATTCGAAATATGAAAGACAACGAACAAAGAACATGTTTATTTATGAAAACTAAATCTATCTCTTCAAGTATCTTTTATTTGATTAATTAAATACGTATCAGCTAAATGAGTTAATTAATAATTGAAATCTACAGGAAAACTTTCAAAGATTCTTAAATAGTCGACGGATAAACTTAAATTTGTTGGCTTTCGTTTCAATTACCAAAATGAGAGAAACGACAGCTAAGCTCATTTAAGCTGTGATAAACATCGTTAGTTATTTATAAAACTATTTTTAGATAAAAGTTTGTAATGTTTTATTTTACTTTCTAGTTTTATTTATAAAAGCAGACTTACTCATAAAGTAAATACGTATTTTGAATGGAATTAATATAAATGGTGTTTGTGTTTTCTTGAAATCGTTTTTGATGATTCGTTTAAAAATGAACAGGAATGTAAGAAAAAGGGTGGATAGTGTTTGATTGTTCATAAAAAGAATTTTAAAGCTTTCTAACTTGCAGAGAAAATTTTGAATAGAGCAAATAAAATAATTTTATGTATATAAGTAGTAAAAAATAAAGGGAATAAAAAAGCATTTTAATTAACTTTTTAACAATCAACATAAGTACCTTTATATTTGTCTTAAATATGACTTACTTGTGTTAAATTTCAGGGTTTGATTTAACCGTTTGTTTAAGATAAAAGATAAATGATAAGATTTTTGGAAATTCTTAGCTGATTTAAGAGTACTGCCGACTGCTCGAGGACTTTCGTACTAGAACTTAAGGGGCCATCCATAAATTACGTGACACAATAAGGGAAGGGACAGAGTCGACGAAGAGTGACATTGTGTGGCAAGGGGGTGAGAAGAGTCCTAAATTTCGTGACGTCACATTTCAAAATCTATGTAATCTGAGTGTTAAGTAAAACACGAACTTTGAATTACTACCGAAAAACTCAAAAACATTTGTAACACCATCTGTAGAAACATAAGGTTCAAATTGTTTAGTCAGCCACTCGCTCTACTACACTGAGAAAAAAAAAATCTCTTCTGACAACTGAATTTCTTTTACACCATCAAAATGATTTGATAGCCCATTGCCAATCAAATAATTAATATTTAGATTTGATGGTCCGAAGAGAATTTTTTTCTCGGTGTAGTGTTACGCGCCGATACTATTGCCCTTTGATAAATGCCACTACATGCTGCACCGTGCCTAGCGGTGATATTGTTTTTAATTCATTTGACTTTCAAGATGTTAAGTTTGATCATTAATTATTATAATTAGTCGTTTTTTTTTGTTTTTTTTTTTCTGGAAATGTTTGATATGATGTAAGTTTTATAAAAAAATTATTTAAATTGAAATAAAACAAATTTTGGAGCTGCTGTTTTAATTCAATAATTATTTGTAGATTTAAAATTGTAAAAATATGTGACGTCACACTAAAGAGGGGTGGGTCTCACAAATGTGACCAGCTGTGACAAGGACGGTGAAGGGGGTCAAAAATCATGAAATTCGTGTGACGTAATTTATGTATGGCCCCTAAGAGGATTGAAGGCAATGAAGAAATCGATGCTTGTACTAGGGCTGGTTCGATTACTTCATTGTTGGATTCCGAGTACAGGGTTTTATTTTTTTAAATGTATAGGCATTGTTGTAAATGGCAGCATAATGCTATGAAGCTCAATTTAAAACCAACAAAGAAGAAGAGTACCGAGAATTTGTGTTTGTGTTGCAATAAAAAGAGTAATTTAGCTGAAAAATGAAAATCGTAATCGTTTTTAAGTATTAAACGAGCTAAAAATCAACAAAAAGGAAACATTAGTGAGAAATCAAGAAACTATCTTCAAAATTTCAAAATACACGCTTGTTAATGAAATCAAAGTATTTGAAGTTAGCTTGCTCAAAGAATGAAACTTCTAATTTTATCTTACAACTGCGAAAAAAATATAATATAGAACTTGTTGGGGTTGTCGATTTGACAAATGTAGTCAAGCAAATAAATGAATTTCCTTCATTTCAACTTTTTGCACTTGTATCACAATATATCTTGTTAGCCATATGAATATAGGTTGGTATATTCGTCTCATATTATAGAACGTATTTTATTTGAAGGAAACTGACACCAAAACGTTTTTTGTTATAAAAAAAATTGAAAAGATATAATTTAAAAGGAAGGACATGAATAAACGATAACATTATAAAATAATAATCCTCATTATTTTATGAAAAATGCGTTATTTAAATATCTTAAAAGGTTCCGTAAAATATAAATTTTAGTAAATAAAATGACACATAAATTCAAACTTGAAAATCTAAAATATTAGTTGAAGAAGTTTTTGAATTAATTTCAAATGGCAAGGGTTGAAAGTAAAATTCCTTGGTGATATCCATAGGTTTAATATAATTTAAACATAATTTAAATCAAATTTTCCGAACATTAAACGTTTGGATTTATTATTAGAGAATATAGGCAACTAAAATATTGCGTTGTTTAAACGTTGAACTGTTTATGAAGCCTTAAATCAAACGATTTATTGTTTTTTTTCCAACGAAATGGAAATGAGTGCAATTTTATTTTATAGAGCTTTAGGAAATGTTCATGAAATATCTGTTAATTTCATTCGAAAAGCTTATATTTACATAAAGGTACCATTTTGTATGTACCACTCTCATTTTAAAGTGTTGAGACCTGAATAAATATGTAATTATAAAAAGCGTGGTTAGTTCATGTTTCTAGATTTGTATGTGACAAATTTTATTTGGGTTAACCAATTTAGAATAATCCGTTATTATAAACTTATAAGCTGAATTTACATACCGCAAATAGTCTTTCATCAACATAAACTTTAATCTTACAGACTATTTAGAATATAGGATTTCCCATGGGATTTAATTAGTCATTTCAGGATTGTCATTTAGATACTGGGCTTATGGGTTTGACTAAAATATATCCCTATGCACTTGTTGCATGAATGCAATTAATGACCTTTGATGAAGGGATGTTGTTTGTATGTGGCGCTATAGTGAGTAAAATAAATAACTGTTTTCCCTTTGCAATTATGATATGAAATTCATGGAACTTGATAGTTGCGTTCCTGTTATTTTTATTTCATTTATAACTAACTTTGATATCATTTTTTGTGGTATTTGCTTACTTTAGAGTAAACGAGGCCGATATTTAAACTTCCAATGAAACAAATTAGTTAAAAATATATTTATTTAGGTTATATTTATTCCTCGCAAATTCCAACCCTTATTTAAGAGGGTAAGTTCATGTTTACAGTTAGGAAAAACCAAATTTGGTCTCAGTTCAAAGTTCATCAAATACAAGATTTAAGTACGTAAGCACTATGAATATCGATCATTTCTGTTTTTATTTTAGATTTTTTCTTCATGGATGTAGTAATATAAGTCGTGCAACTTGTGCAGAGTGTGAGAGTTGCAAATTGTTATGTGCGAGTATATTAAAAAATCATATAGATATTAAATGTAGACGAAATATTGCGATGGTAATGGTTTAATAACATAAATATTTAAACAAATGATTCACCAGTCATTAATTAATCATTAATTAATGTATTAATTGGCTGACTGAACTTTTTTACCTGTGAAAACATCATAAAAATATTTCTTCATACATTATGCGTAAAATATATTTTCATTTTATTATTACCAGTAACTTCCCATGAAATATTCACGCAACTATAAGTTTAAAGTATACCGAATGTACAAATAAAATATTACAAAAATAACTATTTTGTACTGTGGATTCGTTTTTTAGACTTTTCGCACGTAAGACCATCACTTTAATCACTGGGCCTCAAATATAAGGTTGAAAACCTAACAAAATATTAAGTAATATTAAGTAATATTATTTAATATTAAGTAACAAATCGTCTCCTAGCTGTCGACATACATACATTTGCCTATAATTATTATGATATGTATGTGTAATATGTGTGTATTAGAATATTTAAAAAAAACTTTTTTTTTATGGTGTCCAATAAAATAACAGCTCGTATGTATTAAAAAAAATTTTTTGTCAAAACGAGCTCTTAATAATCAATAATAAAGATTATTTTTTATTGTTTTTATAGTTGCTTCAACATCTTGGTCATTAGCGAAGTAAATCTATTTGGAAAATATGCATTAACTATAAATATATATAATATGCATATCTATATACTGTTTGTTGTCTGTCACGAAGTATGTAAAAAAAATATGTTCAATACATAGAGAAATACAATTCAAGTGATTTTTCGTTTATTTGGCATCATTTTGATTTACCTTCTTAACATCCATAAATAAATATTATTTTGTATTTCTTTTGATATTGAAATCATTTATTTACTCTTTGTCGTGTTACCAACGGTAAATATTCCGGAATCGCTAGTTTTCAATACATTTACTCCCACTTGTACTTTCCATATATCCTTAAACACCGGAAATTTCTTTCTGAAAGTCAATCAGATAAACTTTTGGTCCATTATATTTCAATTTTTAAAAAAATAATGCTTACTACTCGTATATTCAAATACACTCAATTTATACATTTTTCCTTATTGGTCAAATTATCAATGGCCTTTATATATGTACGACAAAATTAAAAGAATGTCTTGTTTTTCATTGTTATTTCTTTTGTTAGTAAGGAAGCAGTGTAAACTGAAATTTGGACTAAATTTATAAAAAAAAATTCTACATTTCTGTAACAAAGACACTCAATTTGTACATGTAAACCATTAAAAAGAGAACTGTATCTGCAAAAACACACACGAATAGAATAAAACGAGTCCAAATTTTTTTTGGTGGAGTATTTTATACATACGTATATGATTTTCAATAGAATTGAAATGTAAATACTCGACATTTGATTCCATATTTCAAATGAAGTTTTCTTTAATGTTCCAAACCTTAATTTAAAAAAAAAAAAAACAAACATTGATTTATTATTGTTTCCAAGAGAAAAACCGACAATTTTTACAGACAGCAATTTCCAAAATAAATTTACCTCATAAGTGGAAAGATAAGATTATCTGAACTTTTATATTTTCTTGTAAACTTTATACAAATTTATTTTCATATACCTGTTGTACCCATTTACGTGTAAATTGTTGTGTTTTGCATTAAAAATGAAATACATAAAATCCGAACGAAAAACATGTAAAACAGCAATGAAACAAAGAAACACGCCGGCCACTTAACAAAATTAAAAGAGAATTTATTTGCAACGCGTTTTTCAGGTAGCAAAAACCTCGTGTACAATAAACTTTTTTTAATCATGAAAAATATCGCAATGCTTTGCACTTACAAATTAAGAACTCAAAGGGATAAAACAACGATTGTTTTCGATTCGATTGAAATGTTTTTTTTTGTCTTTAAGATTTTTTTTTCATTATAATTTTCCTTTTAACTTCTTGAGAAGACGAAAAGTATTGTTCAAGAGTGAATTAAAGTTTTTATCTCACTTGTGCTCAGGCTGTATCATTGAATTCGAAGGTATTAAAAAACTTTTATTTACCTTATTCAGTGATTGAAGACATACGAGTTTCTTTGTACAAATCTTAATCGTAGGTATCAGAAATAAAAATAAGATTCAATGATATTTGGTGCCTAACAAAGTTGATTTAACTCAAAAGATGTCTGAAGCTTTCTATAATAAATACTTATTACATATTTGATATACTCAATACTGATATTACTGAAATTTATTTTTTGAGTGCGTTATTAACAAAATGTAAGAGTGGTTTTTTATGTTGTAGGTACCTACGATTTTTTTTTCTCTCAAATTCACGATTTTTTTAGTTTATTAAAAGGAGTTAAAGTAAAATACAAATTAATTGCAATTTTAAGAATTTGTCATTGTAAACCTCGTCATTACAATAATAACAGGATTTGCTCCAAAGAGTATTAAGCCCACGTTAAGATGCCTTCTATTCAATAAAAGCTTACAATACATTTTTAATTTATTTAAACACAAAGATGACATTTTCATTTCACAATAAATAACAAATATATTAACTCAATTTTCTCTCGACTTAATGTCAATTGAATTCATCAAAACTGCTTTATAATTAAAGTAAGGACTTCATTTTTAAGCTTGATTTAACTTTAATTAGGCTAAAAATTAAGCCAAACGCTAGTTAAATGATAATATATAAAAATCCAGTAAAGCATTAACAAGTTATTTTATATCTAAGGGAAAATATGTTTTTAATGATGTCTGATTTTGTAATAGTACCTATTATGGTAAATAATTTTGTTTTTTTTTATGGTACAAAAATATTTTTATTTAACACTTACTGAAAAAATAATTTTTAGGGTCAATTACAAAATATGCATTCTATTCAAATGCATAGTACCTACCTACCTTCTATCGATCTATTTATTTGTGACATATAAGGACTTAGGATCTGACAAATCGTTAAAATTTATAAATGGCTAAAAGTGCGATTTTTATTTTTGAATAATAGGGAAAACAAAAAATTTAATTATCCACAAATACCTATGTAGTTTATCTCAATTTGAACCCCAAACGGATGAAAAAGCCGGTAGAGAAAAAAATTAACCTTTCAGTTATTTATATAGTACTCTCAACAAATCCTTACTTACGGGGTTATATTTTTCTAATGTTCACATATATTAAAGTACACAACCAGACAATTTCAAGTCAATTCGGCGGTTATTTTTTTAAAGTTACACGCAAATTTATGAACAGTTTTTACTATATGTAAGATACTTTTGACCTTTAACGAGTTTTTCTTAAAACTGTGCTTTTAAAGTTAGTAACCAAGATTTCTCAGAAACGACTGAACTGATTCTACTCAAATTTTAGCACACGCTTCTTACGTATATATTTTGGTAATTAATTGAAAGTTTTTTCCCTGATAATTACCTATCTACTTATCTTTTTATAAACAATTTAGAACAAAATTTTTATTAAAAATTTATTACAAGCCACTATTTTGTCAAAAAAATTATTTTGCTTATTCCTTCTTTGAATTAACAGACTATACATTACTTAACTAAATCCATTTGTTTTTTGTTTACATTAAATGCTCTAATCCAGGCAAGATTCTTTTTTAAGGGAAGCTTTTGGAGATCAGTTATAGCTGAAATTATAAAATGCATGATTTTGAATTTGAAATTTCTGAGTCTTGAAAAAACTAGAGAGAAAATCAAATTTAACTTTTTAGGTATATCCTTTTTTATGTAATGATAACACATTTATCATATTTTTAGTTTTATTCTAACTTATAAAAACGTTGATACTTCAAAACATCAAAGTAACAACGACAAGATTTATCATTTTTATCGCAAATCCTAAGATAATTCTCAGACTGCCAGACTAATTAGAAAACATTTCAATCAATTATACATCTCGTTGATGTGGGTTTAAGTAACATGTGATTCACTTATTTTCTGTAAATAATGAAAACATTCATTATTTACTTTCATATAATTAATTAAATTATAATAACATTAAATATCTAATAATTTGCCCCAAAACGATTTAAATATAACTTTTGCACCATATACTAAATAAGAAGAATAATATTTATTTATATAACATCAAAGCGTACGGCGCGATATTATAATTCCAATTGCACGTGAAATAATAATTGAAAAATGGAAATGGGAAAGATAAATCTGTCAATGGAAAATATTAATATTTCTACAATTAATTAAGAACTTGACAAAAACAATATTTGAAACATATTTGGTTGAACTTTGTATGAAAATGTTGAAAATTTTCCACTGCATTTTTAATAATAACTGGTAATGAATTTCTTAATATAGAAGATAGTTAAAGAAAAATAATAAAACATAATTTTCTCGATGACTATAATACGACACTCGATTGTATGATTTTTTTTCTCTCTGCATTTATCGCCAATTGGCGACTTTAGTTGGTTAGTAATGTCTATATTATACGGTTCACTACGTGCAATTTTTCATTTCGCACATCCGCTTATTGCAACATCTCTTCAAACCGGAAAAATTAATTTTTGCATTGCTTATATTTTAAACATAAAATTGTCTTAATGAAGAAAAAAGAACGAGCTAAAGCGAAAGAGTTATTTCGTTGTTAATTTGATGAAACCTTCCATTTGTATTCAAATGGAGGGGAAATAAAGTTTTCAGCAGATATTCATTATAGCCAGTCTTTAATGAAAATTAAAATAAAGAAAAAATCAGGAACTGTTTCATAGAAGAAGCGTGTCGTGACCATACTCATGAAGGCGACAGTCCTCGCACCTCCAAGCAAACGTGTGACAAGAATTTAACGCACCTGAATTAAATAATTTATGTCATCATAATGGCCATTACTTCTTAGCCGAGCTAAAAATAACTTTCATTTCATTATTAATAATATACAAGGAATTATGTAAGGTAAACGTGTAAATGTTATGTTATTAGTTAAAAACGAGGAGGTGAAATTTTAAATGCAATTCATATACTTCACTTTGTTAAACAGATTGTTGTAAATCATTACACTCCAAAATTGTATGTAAAAATTTAACACTTATGTACATTGGAATACGCTAAGAAAAAAAAATTCATTCACTTTATATAGATTCATTTATGCATGTATGATTTAATTATAACCTTATATAGCTTACAACCCTCAACATTCAATATATATGAATAAAAGAAAGTAAAAATTACTCCTAATTAATAAATTGAGAGATTAAAAAGTATTTTTGTTAAATTGTCATGAAATATCTATGAAATTTTATCTGCGTACTTCTTTACAGTACTAAATCGTTTTTTTGAAACAATATATTGAAATATAAAATCGATTCATTCGTCTTTATTATGTTTAACTTGAATCTTTTACAATATTAAATATGTTACAGGGTTTTATAGTCAGGGGGGCCAAAAACAGTTATTTTTCAAGAATTTCTGTTGAGAAGACTATTAAAGTTATTACTTAATGTAAAAATTTATACCAATACTAGAGTAACCTTTAACTGTATTTTGATATTTTTTTATTGAGAAAATAATAATTTTGAAAAATGATATAAGTAGCTAATTCCCAGGAACTCTTCTAAAAAATGTATATTGGGACTACGATATTTATAGATTAGCATAAGATATAATAAAAAGCAACGTTCATTAAGCATTATCAACATAATCAATTACCCGACACTTTTAACATTTTTTTCTTGTGAAGTTTATGCCATTATTAAAGCATTACAAAAAATTAACGAACTGGTACTAAGTAAGGCGCTGATTTGTACTGATTCGAAAGCAACAGTAGATGGTCTCTCCAACAGAAGCATTAACAATGAAATAGTCCAGGAATGCCAAAACATTCTCACATCCCAAGCAAAACTAAGGACAATAACAGTAGCCTTCAATCCGTCACATCAGGGAATAAAGGGCAACGAAAAAGCGGATGAGGGCGCCAGGGAAGCGACAAGCGAGGGACAACGCACCGAAACTCTGCTCTCTTATAGAGACTACAAACGAGCCATCCACAACCACATCATGGTACGGTGGAACTCTGAGTGGAAAACACTGAACACCAAACTGCATCGAAGTCGAACCCGAGGTGATGTTTGGGAGAGGAGGCCGCGACCTTGTAGTAGGTCTGGCCAATGTATCCTGGTAAGGCTGAGGATTGGACACACCGCCTTTTTTTCCACCAGCACCTGTTAGAGGGATCCAATCCAAGACAATGCAGCCGATGTGGTAAAACACTGACAGTCACCCACGTTCTCAGAATGCCCATGAGTATAAAGCTACACTCAATGACCAAAATCGCATGGAAGAAATTAAGAACATTTAAAAAAACACAAGCTTCTTGAATCTACCTAAAGACCTCTCTAAATAGACAGTCGCTAAGGACAGCTAATGTTGATGCGACCTAAAATAAATAAACCAAAAAAAAAACATAGTCAAATTAAAAGAAGCTACAATTTTTATGCTATTTTAGTGCTTATTTGTTACGCATTGTTACGGCAAAACTATTTTTTGGCCCTAGGCATTTTGGTCATGGATTCAAGAAAAATCAGAAGATTATCGCAAGTCTACAGTACATGTAACTGTACTAATTGATTTATTGTTTATATTTTTATTAAGTTGGTAAAAAAGATTTAATATATTTTCAAATGTCCAAATTTAATTAAATTTTACTTAAAGCCACTATGGTTAACCGATGTAATCTATTGTTTATTGTCGAGCAGAAGCGTAAAGTAAAGTTCTAAGAGAAACTGGGGTAAAGTATTGTGAAAATAAAACTCTACTGAAAGCCTGTTATACATTCGGTGCACAAATTGTTATATTGAAACAATTAATGCGATTTAACACTAAGAACAGGAGTGGGGAAAGATTGAAAATAAACAAGAATATGCATCAGGAATGATGTGCATAACTTGGAACAGTTATTTCACATTTTTAGACGCCAAACAATTTTATTTAAATAAAAAGATATCTACTGTTCCGTTTCAGTACTATACGTCTTCCACACTTCAGTAATAGAGAAAGCAATAGCTCTATTATGAATCTTCGATATATTAAGTAGTGTTTGAATTAATAGTTACGATAAAGTATTTATTGTAAAAACGTCATTTTTAAGTTAAACGACAAAATTAAAACTTTTTTTCTAGATTGAATGCCTAAAATCTATTCAAAAGTATAAGAAAAATGAGAAAAAAATGTAATAGCAATTCATTAAATCAATGGGTCAATCATTAAATCAATAAGAAGCAGTTTTTAAGGAAATTTTATCATATGTATCTCTCAAAAGGAATAAATCAACCACAAATATCTGTAAAACAAACTCAATTTTTAATATTTCTTGAGGTCAATTGACTTTGGCTAGCAGCCAAACCAACCTTTTCTTTATAAATTATAATCAATGACATAAATGATTTCTTCATCATTCAAGAAATGTATTATTTCTAACTTGATTTGAAATAAGTTATTATAATTTTATGTAAAATATATTTTATATTAAATTATTAAAGATTTAAGTAAGAATATTTTGTTAGTAAATTGTAAATTTAAAAGCATAAAGGTGGTATTTTGTTTGATAATCCACTTTTAGGGTGTAACAACGAAGAATTTGATAAGAAATACCTTTATATAATCGTTGAGGTTGAACGTGCAATGCAAAACATAAAATTTACGAGGAAATAAATTTAAATTCGCAGCGGAAATATTTGAGCCGAACACCGCGAGAAACCATTTTATCTCATAAAAAATTTGTTTGCGAACTTACTAAATTAATTACTTACTTTTTTTATTGTTATTAATATTTATGAGTTAGTCAAATAGTTTTCACTATAGTTTTTTGACAGAACACTATATTTCAGGTTCAGTTTCGTGTAATGATATTCACCATGTTTTAAATTTTTATCAATTTTCTATGAGACGAAAATGAAAGATGCTTTGCTGTTTATAAATCAACGTATCGAATTAAGTAACAAAATTCGATTTCCTTTTATTTTATATCCCTGAAAAATCTATCATAAATTCAATCAAAATTTGATACTATATGAACGGTCTATATATCAAGAAAATGTGAAGTGTTTTGTATATGATCGTATATCAAATTTCATATTTGTTTTTTATTTGATATATTTATCAAATATTTGTTTCTCTGTAGTATTATAAAGCCTGTATCAATCGCTTTGAACTAAATTTTAATTCAAACTTTTTTTCTTTCATTTTATTGTTAGCATAAGTAAAACTGAGTATTGGAGGAGAATAAAGAACTCCACCTTCTACAAAACCCTCTAATTAACCATCAAACAAATGGCTCGCTAAACACTAGTATTTTAAAATTTTAGCATTATATTCTATCATCTAAAACAAAATACTCCGTCACTACTATTGCTATTATTATCATTGTTACCTCTATTCAGCTTATATAAAATATTTTTCACTTCAAATCTATTATTTTTATCAAAAATCTAATTAATTACTAGGCATAGTACCACTATGCGCAGTCGCTAATAGCCCTAGAAGTTGAAGCAAATTTAAAAATTTAAGAAAAAAAAACTGTGTTCTTTAAAGTTTTCAAACTGAAAAGATCATTTACCATGTCGCTGTATCAAACCTCAATATAAATCCACTTAAGTAAATTGAGCAAAGGAAAATAGCATAGCTGTTGTTTTCCTACCGCTATTACCCCTAAAACCATCCTATATTATCCTTTGTGTTTCCTTTATTAACCACATAATTATATAAGAAGTAATAATCGAATTGAAAACTTCACTTATTAACAAATAGATTGAAATAATACATGTGTAAAGAAGATAGTCTTGATAATGCAAATGGTAGACCAAAACAATCTTCAGTCTAATTTTTTGGAAAGCTTTATTACTTAAACAACTTTTCAAAAAGAAAAAAAATAATGCCAATAGTTTTGCTAGAAAACGCCAAACTTTTTCAACAGTTTCAAGCTGCAATGAAGATATTATGAGAAAACGGTCGTAAATTGTGTCAACTCATAAAAATTGCTGTAGTGGAACGACAGCAAGGCTTCCAAAATTTAAAATATTTATTATACTTGTGTAATAAAACTTAGATATCAACTTGATATCTTGTGGCTTTCTAGAAATAACTACTTCATGACGGCTTAAGGATAAGTTTAGATCAATTTTATGCGCGTTTCACAGATGAGAACCTGTACATTGAAGAAATTGAAAGAAAAAGCATTGAAGTTGTGAATTACTTATTCTGCACGTAGCGATGTTTGAACGGAAATTGGAATTGCACCTGTTTTACAATATTACACAATTAAATGGAGGTAATTAGTGTAGTTGAGAGGCAATTCAATATTTAATTACTTATTGTTTGATTACAACATAATTTAAATTTGTGACAGTCATAGGTTACCTTTGAGGTGTTCCTGAAATTAATTTTCTAATATAATATAACTTAGCGAATGCTCAACAAATTACTTCTGTTTAATATAATTAAATATTTAAGGCACAAATAATTTCATTTAAACTCAACTGAAATGCATTTATTATTGCAACCACTTTTATTAAGAAAATAAAAATTATAACTATATTAAATAAATTTTTAAAAAAAATTTAATATACATATGTAGGTAACATTTGGTATATTTTTTTTTGAGTGATTAGTGGGATACGAATTGTTTGCAGAAAAAAAGATTTTCGATTTTGGTAAAATGTTATCATAGCTCCGTCGGTAAAATTATTTTACAGTTACAGCAAAAAATGAAAAAGAAACATGTTTTTCAGAATATTTTTATGTTTTGTCCTCGATTAGTCCGAATAAAAACCTTTAGGGAAGTTGAAAGATAGAAACTTTTAACGCTGCAACTAAGATTTTTTTTGCCTTGTTTATAGTGCTTCAACTGCTAATGGTCATTAGCACTTGTATGGTTCATTTGTTAGAGTAATTTGATTATTTAATTTTGTTTGGGAGGTTAATTTTTCGGAGATAGGTGATTGTATTGTTTCACGTCTTTGGCTCCTTTAACGCTTTTTGGATGGAGCTTGCACTTTCGAACACAAGACTACGCAAATCTTCGATACTCGACGATTTTAGTCTTTAAGCGACTACCGTTCTAGAGTTACGGTGAACGGTTCCAAAGCTATGAAAATTAAAAAAAATAATCCATTTGTTTTTAAAATAGGAAATGAAAAATGGATTGAAGCAAACCTTAATATTGATATTAAGAGCTCGTTTTAGCGCCAAAATTTTATTAAAAATATATTTAAGACATCGTATTGTACACCATTTTAAGGCTATTTTTCCAAACATTTTGATAAATTTGATTCTGAATAATTCTAAAATAAAAAGCTTTAGGGATTCTGTTTTCGATGAGTTTTTTAATTTCATAAGCCTTTAATTTTCAACTCTTATTTTTGAAGTCAACACAAAACACGATTCGAAAAAAATTTCATCAACTTTAAAGAATAGTTTTGTTCACTTTTCAAAAAAGCTCCATAATGCCTGAATAACGTTTATTAACTATGATCATTTAATTATCGCTTCATTTACATGTGAGATTGTGGAACAAAAACTGTATTTTTCTGAATATTGGTAAAACTTTGTCAAAAATTAAATTTCATTTATTCTAGACCTTTTTTTTATTACGAGATATATTAAAATACTAATAAAAAACATCAAATTGGTAATTCCAAAAAAAAAAAAGAAAACGATTGGAAGTTGACCAAGCTACTATTACGATTTTTTTCTAAAAGTCTTAAAAATTCAAGTTTTAATGATAGAATTTTCAATAAAATTTTTTTAAAGAATAGGCTTCGAAGCATTTTTTTTTTAAAGTGTTTCCAACCTTTACGATTATAACATATACATTAGTCATTAGTGTAAAGAACGAGTTAAAATAACATGAAATACATTTATATTTTAACAATATTAATTATGATTTTGCTAAAGGAATTAAGTCGAATTGGTTTAAGATTTTGATATTGATTTTGTTATAATTATTTAGGTTGCTGGAGAAGATAGGTCAAGTTCTTTTCTGTTAGGCATCCCACCACTTCCTGATAGTATATGGTCGACATCAATTCGGGAGATACGATTTGAAAATAACAAACAAGAGTATTTTAGAAAAAAAAATTGTGTTTGAAAGAGTTATTTTTATAGCCGAATAAAACCATACCAAAAATATTTTATACATATGCCCAATTCATTTTAAATTGGAAAGCGAGAGCTTTAATAACAATGACATGAATAATGCGAAATGTGTATATCGTATAATGTATAACTATGAAATGTTTGCTACCGACTGACGGAAAAGAATAATGCCACGTTCATTTTGTGAGCAAATAATGTTTTTGTTGATAAAAGCTGCAGACAAATATCTATATGTAATTTATTGACAAGTTTTAATTTAATTTGATATTGTTTGCGTTAGGAAAATAAACTAAATTATTATCGCTGCCACTGTCAATTTTGTGAGTTGTTATTTGATCTAAATTAAATATTTAGGAGCATTCAAATCTTTTATAAATACAGGCATTAAAATTGTTAGAAAATTACGATTCAGGAAAAAGTAGCCGAAATTTTCAATAAACGAGGGTAATTTATTTGTTTACAAATCTTATTGTTTATGGATTTAGCATTTTGTGTTCCCGTTCAAGTTTTGAGTCAAATATTCGTAAATATTTATTCATTTTCCCCAGCGTCGTTTATGTTTTGTTATTCAATAAGAGATTTTAAAAGGAAATCAATTGTATTAAAGAAAACGTATTTTTCCCATTTTTATTTATTTTATTGGTTAATTTAGATATGCTTAGTTTATGAAAACGATCGATGTAATTCACGTGATAGGTTCAGAGAAAAAAAAAACTTTTTTAACTTTTATTATACAACTTAAAATTTATGTAAATGAAATAAACTAATCTTCCAAGTTCAAAAGAAAAAGTTTGTCTCACATATAGGATATTTCTAAATTACCCGTATAGTGCCAACTTCCGAATATTGTTTTTGAGCAAAAACTCATTTATCTTGGTTGAGAAAAAACTAAAATTAAACGTCAGATTATTTCTACCACTTGTATGTTATAGGAAATCGAAAGAAACATTCAATATTGCGGTCAATTTAACATCAAACATAAATCAATTTACTATTTCGTATCAAAAAACAATTCTTTTATAACTTATGCTTCTAGATATCAATAACTTGAATTCAAAACTTTACCTTCTTAGAAACGTTTTCGACATTTCTCATTTTTTATTTAGAACATTTCCTGTTAGAAAAATTAAAATTTTTTACACAAAAAATGAACAAAATAAACAAATCCCGTAACAAAATTATATTTGTTTTAATTTTTTTTAAACACTTTCGAAATATTAAAACTTTAATTAATAGAAGAAATAATTTATACCGAATTATTCACTTAAATTTTATATTTCATCCACTAAAGTTAAAATGAGACCAACTCTTTAATTTTTTTTAACATGAATAAATTAACAAAGGTTATTCATTTTCTATTGATAGATATGCTAGAGGGGCAATGGATCGGGATTTACAATGAATGTAACGAGAGTATCAGGTCGTGACGTTTCGTCATATATCACGTGTTCTTTTGTAGCCTTGCATAAATTTTTAAAGGCACAAATGCTGAGTATACCTCAGAGAGCCTAATGAAGCAATAATATATTATGAAACGTCGCGATCTGATACTCTCGTTGCATTCATTGTAAATCCAGATCTATTGCCCCTCTAACTATAATTATCAATGCAAAATAACAAGGATCTAAAGATATATTAAATATTTATTTTCAAAAAAGTTACTCAATTGTATTCCCTAACTTTAATCATTCGAGGATGAAATTGTTTTCTCTAGTTAAAATCATGCTTATAAAAATGAACACTTTTTTCTAGAAGTATAGAAAGAAAAATATCAATATTGCATCATTCAGTAACACATAATAATTTAATTTTTTTTATCCATAAAAATGGGATTTCTGCTTCCAATTAAAAAAGTATCAGTTTTAAAGTATAATCTCTACAACAGGACCATTAAATAAAGCTTTGGATGATCTAAAAACCTATTGATTTATAATACCAATATGAACGTGGGGTTGAAAATTTACTTCAATTTAACGTCAGTTGGTTTTTAAATAAACCCTATTCGTTTGAATTGAATTCAATGAAGTCAAAAGCTTTTTCGTATCTATCTCAATTTTTAATGTAAGTAACAGGTCCTCTTCTGTAAAAAACCTCAAAAAAAAAAATCAACGCCGTCACTTATTTTAGTAATGAAACAACGAAACGCTTTTTTCCAATTCACCAATTTCAACATTTTTCAAACATCGTTTCAATTCTCATTATGGTCTCTTAATTTTCTATAAAACCCCGAAGGGATAACGAAATATGAATTGATGTGATAAAACTATCATCCAAATATACGAGCAAATGTTTTCATAAGAAAATATGAATACAGGATAAAAGCTTTAAGCTCTTTGCGAAATAAAACGTTTCATTTACTAAACAACTTATTACTCTTTGGGGAAAAATAGTTTATTCCAATATTGGTTATTAAATATTCTGATTTATTAGGTCAATACAAAATTTGTGGTTAATAGAAATTGCCATTAACTCTAATTAAAACAGCTTTCCTATGTAAAGTGTTAAATTATAAAAAGTTTGTTCCAATTTTATGATTTGAAGTGAATTTTTAATTGAATTCAAGCATTTAAAATTCGTAGTTTGTCTTTACCATGGAATTTAACAGAGGTAATCACGTTTAGATATAAACTATTACACATTCAACCATATAATCATAACATATTAACCATAACTAAATTAAAAAATTTAATTTTCTTCTCCTTTTTTGACTTGGATCTGTATTCACTCTTAAACATACGTAGGTTTTTCCTATTAGACTTCTTCATCTGTTCTTATTTAAAGCTTTTTAAACCAAAACCGACATCCCTTCTACGAATATCGACTACTCATTTTGTTAGTGGCTTTCCTTGTCTTCGATTTGTATTTCTGGGCCACCAAAAAATTATTTTTTATGTCCTGATAAAAATTTCAAAACCCTAAATTTTATTGAAATCCACTTTAAGATATTTTAAATTTAAGGCTTGAATTGGATGTTAGATGAACCTAAAATAAGTTGTGCTTTTTTCTTAATTTTAGGGAAAATTCGAGGTGTGGTGACTGCGCGTCTGAAAGGACGATCATCGCAGTCTAATCATGTACGGTCTCATTTTGGAAAATCTCGCGGAATACATAAAGCAAGTGTATGGAGAAGATAGATGGGAAGAAATTCGACGACTTGCTGCTGTCGAGCAACCGTCATTCAGCACGCATCAAGTTTATCCTGAAAAGTTAATCCCTAAATTAACTACCAAAGCGATCCAGGTAAAAATCTTACAAGTTACACATATATCTCTGAAGGATAAAACAAAGTTAACTTCAACAGAAACTAAAAGCTATTTTCAATTTCATTTCATTTTAAAGAACTAGGTTTTGTCCGCCCGTTTCACTGAGCATACCTTAATTAAGTTAAATAATAACTGTATTTTCATAGGAAAATTCCTTGTATAGAATATTCCACAGCTAAAGTATTATCTAGAGTAAGATTTTTTTTTACAAATAACCTATTTAATTTAATGTGCGTTAGTCGAAATTATAATACATTGAAAAGAAATTAATTAACTGAATTATTCTCGTGGCTTAAAAATGTTTAAAGTCATATGACGTAAAAAAAACAATCATAAATACTTTAGTTTTTAATTAGTATTTCAAAAAGCGACTAATTTATAGATTGGTAAATTGAAACAGAAAAAGTATAGTCAAAATAAATTAGAAGCATCTTAATTATTTTTACTTATTCTAGAGCCGAAATTTTCAAAAAACAAACATAAAAAATTAAGCAAATATATGTAGGTTATAGATTGATATAGTAGTTTTGATATAAATCATAACATCGATAGAATTGACGATCATGTTTTTATATAAACAAATTTTCATAAAATTTTATCTATAACTTGTTGATTTACAGTTCACATAGCTTTTTAAACAACATATTTCAAAACTTAACTTGTTAAACAAAAATCTAATTGTGGCATAAAAGATAAAAAACAGTTTAGTAGTCGTATTTATGAAAAAATCGTCATTTTAAGTAACTAAGAACTAAATTAAAGTTGCAGTAAAGGATTATGTACGGTCAGGAGGACCAAAGAAAAAAATATTTTTTTAGAATTATTCCTAAGAAGACTTTTGAAGCTAAAAATATAAATTTTTAATACATATTGTAATGGTGACCTTAAACCGTATTCTAGCATTTTTATATTTAAAAAAATAATAATTTTGAAAGCTACTATTGCTGATCTTCTAAAGCTTTTCTCAAAAAAGGCATCTGGGGCCATTCATAATTTATAGACGTTATAAACGTCTTATAGGATTATTTAGCCCCCTTCCCCTATTGTAAATCATCATTACAAATACTTCTTCCTTTTCCTTAGTAAGAAATTTTAGTAAAAAATTAACATATTTATAAAATAAAACACCGTTCAATCAGAGCGATTCTTAGCGCAAAATTAGTTAAATTTTCAATTCAAAATCAATCATAAAATCAGATTCCCTACCCTCCCTGCCTATATTAAGAATAAATAATATTCAGTCTACACCCAACAGCCACCCACCCCTTCCTCTAAATGCTATACGTAATTTATGAACGATCCCTCTTACGGTGACCACGATATCTCCGGACTGGATCATTTAAAATGAAAAAACCAAATGGATGTTAAAGTAATGTAAATTTTTGTTAATACTTAATAGAAGAAATAAGCAAAATGGAATTTTTTGACAAAAAGGCGCCTTCTCAGAAGAAAAAATCGATTTTTGATCTTAATTGTAACTTTAAATTGTGTATAAAAACAAAGTATTTATCGTTGAAAGAAACCTTAGATTAATTAATAAAAAAATTAATTAAGGATCTGGTGTTAAAATTTGAGACTGAAAGTTCAGCCGTTCTAGAAAAATCTTGGCCACCGACTTTAAAAACACGGTTTTGAAAAAACAACGCGTTTAAAGTTTCAGAAACACCTGACATATGGTATGAAAACTATGTGTACAAATAAGCGTGTAGATTTGAAAATAATCACTTATCGATTAATTTGCAATTTTCTGAGCATACACTTACATATAAGTATGTATATTAGAAAGATATTAAAAAATCATTTTTTTAAAATTCATACTGTAAATAACCCTTTAGTTTTATTGTTGGAAACTTATTTAAATCTTCAAAAAGCTAGATTCAATGATTTGGTTTGAATGTAATTTACCAAATTAGGCATATGGTTGCCACTGGAAACTATTTTATAGCTGCAACTCGAGGCTCTTTTAAACTTTCTCTGTTTTGAATCGATACAAAAACCTGAAAATTATGATATAAACTATGCACATTTCTAATGTTTGTACGTGTTTAACTCAGTATCTGAAATATGTGTTTCTAATTAATTAAGTTTAGAGACTGTCATCAAATGTCGTCAATACAAATGTGACTCCCATTTTCTCACGGAATATTCTTATAAAAATTGAAGCAAATCAATTTTCTAGACAGTTAAAACCTCCTGAAAAAATATCTTGTCTGCATTAATGTCTCGAGTTGTAAATTTAACCAAGCGTACGATTATCTAATGAATATAAAAAGTACTTTGATTTTTTTTATCTCATGTTTGTGTCACTATGGTATTAAGCTAGTTCGGGCGTGAAATTACTTTTCGATACAAATTATGAATTTTTTATAAAACGAAAATAACGCTGATAAATAACTTCAAAAATTATATGTCGGCAGTTTGTACTTTGCAGTTGCAGACTCGATATAGTTAAAATCAAAATTAATACATTGAAAAGCTTTAGAATCGATAAACTTTCAAAACCTTGGCTTGGTGTGATGTGTTTAATTTAATTTAAACAAAAATATTCAAGCTTATATTTAAATGTATACGAATGAAGAAAATTTGAGTGTATTAACCATTCCTAAAATTTACCTGTCTATGTCGAAGAAACTCTTTAATCAATTTATTATCCATTTCCAGATATTTAATTAAGTAAAAATTTTGTATACACACATAATCACGGTGACAAAACATGTTAAATTAATTATCAGTCATCAACATGTCAATTAACTAACGAACATTTGCTTATTTTCCACCTGAAAAATTAATGTTACAAATAGGTAAATTACGGTGAATCAAATATTTTCAGTGCATTTTGGGGCTAATTAGGCTACGTTAATTTTAAGCAAAAAATAACACAACAAGCAAATAACACTACAACCGTGACTAGGACTGAAAGCAAGTTTCTAAATTGGTTTTTTAATGTTGCTACTCTCTACCTCGTATGCAAGTGCTCACTTAATTAAGGCATTACAGGTAACTATTATGTAATGCAATTGATACAAAACAAACAAATTTTCTGGGTCATTATAATCATTATAGATTATTAAATCTGTTTGGGTTGATAAATTGCAGCCATTTATTTGAAAGTAAATCCACATAATAAAACATGAACTGAAATATTGAACTGAACATATATACAGTGTTAAGAAGATGTGATTTCTTGTATTCAAATAATCTATTTTTTTATTAAAAAAAATTATTGAAAATTATTGAAAAGACTTTTGTTACACTGAAATAAAATTTTACGGCAGCGTCAGCAAATTTTTTCATCAACACAAAATAAATAGTCTCTCATAAACTCAGATATAACGTATGGAAAATTAATTTTACTGCGAGTATTTTTGTGAATTATCTCCTCAGTATTCAAACAGAAAAAATCACATGAATCAATCATTCTTTCTTTTTTTTTATTTTAAAGTCACATCAACTTCAATCACATCTATTTTACTTTAAGAGAAAACCCTTAAATCGTCCAGACATTACATACAAAAACATATTTAAAAGCTTCATGATATTTTTTCCATTCAAACTTTGAGAATTAAATGTTGGCAAAAGAAAAATCTAATGAAATATTTTGTCATAATGACAGAATAAAATATTTTTAATGAAATTTCATAATTTTGTAGATAATATTTGAATTATCGTTATTTTAAAATAATCTTTTTTAAGTCTCCTCAACATTGTGGCTGTTAGCGATTCATCATAGATTTTTCAACAATTAATTATTTTACCAAGTGTCACGAAAATTGATACATAAATCGATTGGGAAGAAAAGAAAAATTTAAATCTAAAATAAATAAATTAAATAGACATACAATAAATGTAGCAAAATGTAAAAAAAATGTAAATATTGGTATACTTAATATTTAATGAATCATAAATGTATAATATATAGTATATATACCATTGATAAACAGAGATTATTCAACAAAAATTAGATATATTAACAATAAAGCATTTTTTTAGGTTGGTATAGCTGTATGTCTTACAAACAAACCTTTTTTTATATCGTTTTGGCCATTTTCGAGAACATTCTCCCCTATTATTCGTTTACTAGAAATTTCGATTCTTTTGTCTTCCTTCTCATCTACCGAGTAATCCTTTTTTGGTCAATCTCTTCACGCCAAGGGGGTCCGAACGTTCTAGATGTTCCAAAAGGTCTTTCCCATCCTACAACCACGTCGTTTCCCATTGGCTGGTTGATTGGCTTGGCCCACTCACGATGAGGTACAAAGGTACAAGGTCGTTGTCAGATTTTGGAACCTGAAAAACAGCAGAATTCTCGAAAATAACGCACTTGATTCTTCGCAATAGCTCGAGCTTCGACGTTCATTTAATTGTTCTCTTCTAAGATTTAAACGCTGCCGACTGCGATAGTTTCCCATTTATATTCTTTTCTCTCATCACGATTCTTTTTCAATAGTTTATTTTTTTTTATAACTTTTGTTATTATTAGTTATTATAACAATGTTTTTGGGGGTATAAATAGTTTATTTAAATATAGAACTTAATAAAGAAACCAATAACGATCTTGCTTAGTAAAATAAATATTATAACCGATAATAATAATAATGAAAAGTGTTAATTCATGAAATGGAACAGTGTAAGAATGATAAAATGATTTAAATAAAAACCGCCTTGAATTTGAACTTCAACAGTGCATAATTGTATAAGCTAATAAAAGAAAGTTAAAATGTTTAACAAAATATATAAAAAAATGCTACTCTAATTATCTTAACTATTTTAAAAAAGAAAACTGATAAATTATTATTTATTCCAATATATGTTTATGACTCCTATATTATAGGTATAATAATACAAAATAAATAAATAATAAATAATACAAAAATAAAATAGCGGTACCTACACAAACAAAAAAAAAAAATTTCTCTATTATTGCTGCTGATCTCAACTTGTCGAATGTTTTCTGTGAAATGGTAAGTTTGTTTAGAATTTTGAAATTTCCAATGTGAGAAGTGGTGGAGAACAAACGAATACGCACCAAACACGGAGAATGAATTTCATTTTTCAGAATAAGACCGCGTACGAATAAAAGTACTTGAGATAATTTCCTCGTTTTATATAGGGAAATAACATTAGTTTACTTTCACAGAAACTGGCAATTATATATGTTAATGATATTGTAGTATAAAGTTAAATAGCCGCAACAATGTTTTTTCCTATCTAAATTTTACTTAAATTTTCGCCAGAAAAGAAATGATTTTAAAAAATTCTGTAGTTTCTTGTTCTTGTTCTTCTCAAAATACCAGGAAGTGCTAGGCTCTGTCTCTGTCCTGAGAGAAATTGGCATTACCTGACAATGTAGTCTATCAATATCCCCCCCCCATTTAAAACAAAAACAATCAGATGCCATGATTGCTGTTTTATCAGTTTATTCATTATTTGACACGAAAAGTAAAAAAATAAGCTAATCTTCTAAAATGTATTAATCTCAAAGTGTTAACTTTTAAAAATAAAGTTGTAAATAGAAGCTTTATAAATTCATCAATTGATTGGAGCATTTTTAAGAATATGATTGTTATTTTTATTTAAGAAACGTTGGATCTTAGCTTAAAAAAGATTTCATTATAAGCATTACAAATAGTTATAACTAATTCTTATTACTCATAACATTAATTACGATTATTTGAATAAACACACATAAATATCGATAACTTCTTCTCCAAATAATTAATGTGTCTCGTTCATTTTCCGTTAGAAATCATTTGTTTTCCCCAGCGAATATTCTTAAATGAATACAATAAAATAATATTTATTCAAGACACGAAATATGAGACCCAACACAATTAAAAGCAAATTCAGGAAAAAAAATCATTTCTACTTAAAAAATCTCCCCTCCAAAACGACAAAAGCTTAATTATTTTTTTCATCAAAAAAATCTAGTTTACGGATTTCAACAAAAACTATTCACGATTTAAAGGTTTTCTTAAAGAATAAAGTATGAAACTTTAGCTTTAAATTATATGCAGAGAAGTCTGGAAAATTTTTCGTTCTTAATTACATTTTTTAAGTTCTTTTAAACTAGAAGTAAGTAGTACACTGAAAAAATGTCACCCGAAACGATTTTTTTCTTCATTTTCCTCGTCTTACCTTTCCTCGCCATGTAGCGTGAATCCTTTCAACGTGTTCCATTCTCTTCGAAATTTATGCGTCCCTATTCATTCCTTGACAGTTTACATAAATTGCAACATTGTATCTTCACTCTGACGTATATTATAGACAAAACTTTTTTAATTAGGACCAAAAAATACAAGGATGGATTTTTTTGATTGTTTTAACTTCACAGGGTTAATTAAAACTTTTTCTGTTTAATATAACAAATGTTTATTTTTGTTGTTTGGTCGTTAACTCTGTAAAATGATAATGAAACTAATTAATTTCCGAAAAGTTTTATTATTTTTTTTTCCATGCTTTTCAAGCTTTTAGACTCTATAGAATAAACGATTATTATGACACGGCAATTTCGTGCGTAAAAATAAATAGGGGTTTGTTTTTGATGTGGAACGACTTCAATAAATTTTTTAATCAATTTAAAAAAAACGTTCCATTCATCAGTTAGCTCTTAATTTTTTTAATTGAATTATTTTAAGTACTATTGGCCTTCAATATGCAAAATGCTTTAAAGGAATATTTGATTTATTTTTAATTTAAACGTCAAAATGTGCTCTTCGTTAATACTAATGATTATTAAGTAAATAATGAACTTTTTGTACTAATTTCTTTTGACTCTTCGATGGCTTTATAAACTTTTTCAAGCTTTAAACAATACTAAGGGTTAGTTTTAATAGCAATAATGTAACACACATAGCCGAATTTAACCTTAGTGCCGCCCGTGAACACTGTTAAAAATGCCGCCCCATCACCAAAGTTTTGTATTAAATGGATAATGTTTCGGTATACAAATTTTAAATAAACAAAATGACTCATAGCGATAACAGGAAATTTATTATAATATTATTAATTAAAAGCAATTTTATCTGTACTTAAGATTATTATTAGTCATAAATTACGATATTTGACCTTTGACAGTACACTAAACTAGAGAGACCATAATATCACCTCAAAAATAAGGGAATCAAATGCTCGCTTAGTTCAGCTGTACCCCCTTATCAATAAAAAAGCAAGCCTTCAAAGAGAGTGCTCTCTTATGATCTACAAAGTTATGATCACACCAATACTAACTTATGGCTATTTTGTTTGGTTCAACACTTCCTAGGGGAAAATAAGGTGCTGCGCTTTATTTTGAAAGCACCATGGTACATGCGGAACTCCCACTTCGAATCCACAACTAACTTAGAATAATAAGTGTAAAAGGGCACATAAGAAGTCTAACTAAAAGATTATTGAAAACATCTCTCTCTGCTCAAGTGCCGTTGCATTAAACCTGGGCCAATGCAAAACTCAGAGAAGACGAGAAGACTGAAGAGAAGGCTTCCGTAGGAAATTATTTAAAAAAATTGATCAATACAATGCTCGGGGATAAATTATAAACCTCCAGTTATTATAAGACAATAATCACTCTCGTCAGCACTATGAATAGCGACTTTTGTGGTTCGCTGAACGAGTGTCAAACAAGAAGAACAAAAATAAATTTTGAACTTACTCTTAATAATGGAAAATATATTTTTAATTTCTTTTACTTCAAGATACCAAGTACTTAAAGGTACTATTGTAATCGGGTCGAATTTTCGACTTCGATTTTTCACCAGAAATACAAGTTTGAGGTCTCCTGAATAAGGGATCATAAATTTTACGCACACAAATTTCAAAGTTCTAAGAGCTTTTACTTTTGTTAACATTGTCAGTTATTGTTATGATCGTTGATTTACTAGGTACCTACGTATAGTTTTATATTGGAGTACAAAAAAGAGGATTTTTTCAGAAAAATTTTATGATGTAGGTACCAATAATAATAATCGGCAACAAAAATTTATTTTCAGTTTTAAAAATAAGAAAAAGTAGAGAAAAAAAAACAAAAAAAAAACGGAAATTTCGCTTTTTCTTTACGTATGTAGCACAAAAAGCTTTTTAATTGCAATTTTAACGTTAAAATGTGATATTTCCTAAATCTAAAAGTTTCATTTTCCATCACGTTTTGAAAAATCTTAGAAAGTTAATTACATATTAGGTTTGTACGAACAAGGTGTTCAACAATTTCATATTTGAAACTTTAATAATTTCAAAAGTAAATGATGCCGAAATTTTAATTAAATAATTAAATGGTTATGTTGTTTTTGCATTAAAACTTCCCATTAATTTTATTGCTATAAAGACAGTACTTCGTATACATGGTTAATGTACATATGTACTATGTACATTATGAATATGATCCATATACTTTATTAAAAGCTCTTAAAAATCATAAATTTTAGCTTATTTTTTTTAAATACAAACACTAAATAGTGTATTAAAAATATTTAGTTATGTCCAAGATAAAAAAACTTAACATAAACTAAAGCAATATAAGAACATTATAGCTTTTTGGTTTGATTTTATAATATTCATCTGAATATTCAAACAACTTTGTAAGATTATTAAATACGACATTTATAATAACGAAATATAATCATTAATGATTATGTCGCGATAAATTAATATTAATGATGTTATTTTAGCAACGCCATAACTTACAATTAAATACGGTTTTTATAGAAGTTAAAAGCTATAATAATATT
Organism: Sisyra nigra; assembly: GCA_958496155.1. NCBI lineage: Eukaryota > Metazoa > Arthropoda > Insecta > Neuroptera > Sisyridae > Sisyra > Sisyra nigra. The sequence goes on from OY292315.1 coordinate 24,567,879, forward strand.
ATCATGATATTATAATGTCAAATAAATATTTTTCATTATAATGTGTAAATCTTAATGTACTTTAAGAACCTTTAGATTAAATACCTTATAGAAAGTATCATTTAGCAGGTTTGTAACTAAACACTGAAAGGATATTCCTGAATTCATTCAATCGTGAGTTATATTGTTCTTTTGTTGAAATTTAAGATTTATTATATTTGAAAATCTTTAGGGTAGTTTAATATTAGTTGATCAATAACTTATAATTGTCATTATGTTTTAATTATTGCAGTATGCAGTTGTTATTTATGTAATTAAAAAAACTAGAACGTTATCATATTAAAAGAAAAGCTTCCTTAAAAGTTCCTTAAAAGCTCGGGTTAAATATATTTTTTTAACAGAAAATCGGATTTTACGAAGTTATCGGAAATCACTAATCGCCAATTATATTCAATCTAAAGTATGTTATTTTCCATTATATACGCTTTCTTATAACTTAAAACGTGCTTTTTGCCATATGACTTTTGTCGACCTGGCTGTGATATTCAGCTCTTGCTTTATCCTATTGATTCTCTCAAAGTTGATATTGATTTTTAAACTACATACAATGGACTGTAGATATGAATTTCAAACTTATTTTTACTCATTATTTTTTATTCGTTCTGGATTAAAGAAATATTCTGGCTCTTTTCAATTTCTTTTAGTGACCATTAATAAATTTTCCCATTTTTTTTCTTTTTATTCGAGTTACGATATTATTAATAATGGTTGTAAGCTATTTGTATTTTTAAAACGATATCTTTTAAGTTTAACATGGTAAAGATTTACGGTGGTTTGAGGATTTTTGCTAATTAAATACTAAGCAATGATTATATACATTGAATAAATAAATAATTTATTAACACGTAGCAGGATTAATCAAGGAGTTAGAAATTAATATAATATGGAGTACTTTTTTTTACAATTTTTGTTCAAAGTATGTATTCACTTGAAATTTTATTTTAAAAACTGATAGCGATCTTTGACATAGCCAAGGAAAAATTAAGAATCAAAAACTCAAAACCTAAATTTTTGATTGGTTTTCCCATTGGATAGTAAAGAAAAAGAAAAATTTATTTTTTAGAAGTTTTTCAAAAAGTTTTCAATTTAACTTTAACTTTGATAAGTGTTTTGGAATCAGTGACTACGAAAACCAATAAGAACTAGTTTCCTTAAAAACTCAAAGTTTTAATTTTACGATTTTTCCGGAAAAATAATAAGATAATCAATTTTATAAATATTCATTTTTTTTTATAATTATTGTCAACTTACTGTAATATATAATTACATCACTATTGAGTGAATTTAGTATTAAGATCGATGACACGTGAGTGTAGGGTGGTACTCAGCAGTAGTCTATAAATATTCATACTCAGCCTTTTGTATTATAGGTGAGCAACAGACGCAAATAACCAGTGCAACTATTAAGCATTTTACAAAGGAAAGAAAACTGCTATTTCTTAAACCTACATACATAAAATGATAAAGATCTGCTGTTGTACCTTAATAACGCAATAACTACTGGATAAATGTCAACCAATTTATTTTTGTTTTGCTTCATACTTGGCCCTTATCTTAAAAAATAATTAAAAAACAAATATTAAAAAACAAAAGTTATTGAAGTTTAAAGAAATTTGGGGTCTTACAAGCACTACGCGTTGAGCGATGTGTGCTTTTTTTGTCGTGAAGAAGTGAGACAAGTGTTAGAGTATAAGAGTGTAACGCATGCGCAAGATAAGAAATCACTACAAAACTTGAATATATAACTAGTATTTCAAGTATGTACATTGTACATATATATTAATAATGAAGATAGAAGCACGCAATTTGAATTTTTACTGTCGGTTTTTTATTTACATTACCTACCAGTGTTATATTCATTGTTATTTTTTTCCAGTAATATGGATTTCGTTGAACTTTGAGTTCTAAAGTAATCTAAAGCTCACTTGAACAAAGTTGCGAGTACAGCTAGTTAAAAAATAAAATTAAAATTATTAAACAAAATTAGTTTGATTTGAAAAAATATTGCACCCCGAAAGAAAATACAAAAACATTCACCATGGAAGTGTAATCAATGAACTATCAAAACTTTCAAAATTAATTAAATACGAGATTTTTGACGTTTTTTTTAACTTGTCCATGAAACGCTTGAATGAACATAACAAGATTAAAATAATGCATGCTGATTAATATTCTACTTTGCATAAAAATTTCTTACAAATTTCAAATGGTTAAGTTTAAATTGAAATGAAAGAAAAAAAAAACGAGTGATTTATTTTTTTATTCTCAGAGGTGAATTACATGAAAGCTGCTCGAAAATATTTCATTTTATTTTTATATACGCATGAACATTTTAACTCAAACAGTTCGGCATCGCAGAGAATCGGAAAGTATCTCTCTGTGGAGCTAAAAGAAAACGTTTATTGCATTTAAGAAACTCATTTCGAAAATATAACGAGAAAAATTCTGTGAACGTTTTTCATTATTTATTTCGGTTTGTGGGTAAATATTTCTAGTTATTTGTTTTAATTTCACTAAGTAGACATGCAATGAACACCCAGTTAATTAAGAAATTACTCTTTGAAACACAAGCATGAACTGTTTTTTTCTCTAATATAAACTTTCAAAAGCAAAACATCACCAATCACATTATAACTATACAAATATAAGATCTTTAGTAAGTGAGTTTAACAAATCCTCTTCACTCAAAACCTATTTGCTGGATAAAAATAAAGTTATAAGGTTATAAGTGAGGGTTATAACATTTATAACCTTATATGTTTATAAGCATAAATAAATTTTCTCAAATTCTAATTGTATAAATACGATTCTACATTCAAATATAAGAATTTTAATTCATTATTTTTTTTGAAGTTATACTTCTTTAGGCGCGTTATGAAAAAATGATGAGAGTGAAATTTTTAGATGGGCGGCCATCTTGAGACAAAAATCAACAAAATGAAGTGAGCCGCAAAACCACTAGGTTTCTTGGGGTGCGTAATTTGAATTTTTGTTGTATTTATTTATTTATTTTTATATTTAAATTAAAAATAATTATATATACAAATGACACATATTATTAATAAATAAGTTTTTTCTTTTCTCAAATTTTGCAGTAGCTATTATAGGTACTATTTGAAGTTTAATGATGAAAAGGACGTCTGCATCGCGGCGCGGTTTCAGAAGCATTAGTAGCGTTCTATTTTATCATCACAAATTAACAAGATGAAATTGCTCGCAAAACGGCTCGATATTTTTAACTAGGCGCGCGTAATTTGAATTTTTGTTTTATTTAGTTACTTATATATTTATTTTTATATTTAAATTAAAAATAATTAATTCCTTAAATATATTTTTTATATTTTATTTAGAAAATATTTATATATACAAATGACACATATTATTAAAAAATAAGTTATTACTTTCCTGAATTTTGCAGTAGCTGTTATACTATTTAAAATTTAATGATGAAAATGACGTCTGCATTCCATGCATATTCTTAGTTATCACGAAATCTGGGATCCTGAAATGATTCAACCACCTTAGAATAATAATTTAGTAACACAAGATATGAATAAGATTAAGACATTTACTTTGACAAGTAGCTACTTACTTTATTTCGCAATTTCTATGAAGCTTCGTTTTCATGACACGCATGAATTGTTAACCAGAAAAATGATCCTGACAAATTTTATAAACGTCTTGCAGCTTTCTTTGGATATTATTTATTGTTATAAATTAAATTATTATTCTCGTAATTTTATTTTTAATAGTTATATCTTTAAATATATATATTATTATTATTAAATATTAAACTACAGTTTTTAAAATTGATTATTTGAATAAAATTAATAAAAACTAATTTTTAATGATACCAAAGAAGTATAACTTCACACGCGCGTACATAAGTACACGCAACCACTTTTTTTCAAAGTTCACTTTCTTAAATTGTGTTAATTTTTACTACTACCGCTTTAAATTTAACATTTTGGAATTCATTAAAGGTGAAGATCTTGAAGATAATTTTATAGTTGAAGTACGGATAGCTACTAGTGCACCTATAATACATTAGGTAAAATATATACCTGTATTATTTTTTAAAAAATAGAAAGAAAATTTATTTTAAGTCATAAAATACTCGTATGAATGCGTCTTTATCCAAATCGAAACTGTAAGCGATGTAGTAAAAATAAAAATATTTATTCGATAAAAGACGCAGATTCTCTCGAAACCTTTAGCTCCAAATCATCCCTGTTTAAACAAAACAGTGTTCCAGCGTCATCAGTTTTTTTTTTTTTAAATTGATAAGGGTAAAAAGTTCTCTTCAAAAAAAAAGATGAAAGATAAAAATTGAAAACATCTTTTAATTTAAAATGATATAAATACTTTCGAGGCATTCAAAAATTGAACGTGTCTTTGATCGTTTTGTTTTGACATACAAAACGGAACGCACATTTTTTTATCTTACCATCAAAAATTTTTTCAGTATTCTCACCCAGCAATCCTATATCATCTTAACTATAATAGGTCGGTAAAAGAATTTCTCGAACAACACATTCGTTCATAAAATTTTATACGGCATTAAGTCAACAAATCGAAAAACCTCATTACTAGATAAAGTGAAGAACGCAGCCCATTGTTTGAGCTCTCCAATATTTCTTACGACTGACATTTTCATCCGTTCATTGTCTATAGAAAACCGAAATTTAATGGCATCACAAAATCATCCAGTGAGAGAACATCCAGGGTGGATTTAAGATATGTCTATTATCATTTACGTGGGATTTTCATTTATAATATTCGTTACGAAAATAGACGCAGCTTTCAACAAACATATATTTTCCGTTTCATATATCAACAATGTTTCTGTTTCATTTATGATTAGCATAATTTAGCTTTGAATGGGTGTCAATTTCGAATAGTGTATGCAACAGTTCATTAAGGTTTATACATTGTGATTTAGTTGACCTACATTTGATCAATTCATTTCAGTAAATTTCATTTAAGGATTCTCTGATAAACGTCAATTCAAATATAATCTATCTTAAAATACAACAACCTTCACCAAAACGTCGTATCTTTAGGGCTGATCACAGATTAAAATGAAAGTTTTTATGAGGTTCAGTCCTAGTAAAACCTTATAAAGGATAAATGGATTTTCATATTACTTTTATTAAAAATTAATCATAAATTTTCTTTTCAAGCTACTCTTACAATTAGACTTAATTATTAAATGTACAATAAGGAGTTTATAAAAAGAAAACTTGGTTTTTCATTTTTCAAAGCGATTTTGCTCTTGATTTATAAATTTTCTGCTTTTATAAAAAAATCTGTTTTTTATTTGAAATGAGCTTTTGATTATGCCAACTATGTAAGTTGTGCTTATAAATTATTCATCATATATCTTTATTCTAGTCAATGGTTTTATAAGCACATATATTGTTCAAACTTCTTGGTATCTTAGTTTATATTACACGTAAGACTATTGTTGAATTTATCAAAATTTAAACTGCATGAGTGCATATTTCAACTGGGTTTGAAGTAATAAATTATAGCTATATCCAACGTTTGTTAATTTTGTTACAATATTAACGGTAATAAATTATTACTTATTAGTTATCTCTCCATCCTAAAGAATTTTATGTCTCCGTTACGAGAACATGAATTAAATAGGAAAGTAAAAATTAGTCTTCTAAGTACTTGATTTGACTCATTTTTAATAATTTTAAAACTTGTAAAGGGTTTCGAAATATTCATATGTGTAAACACTGAAAATTAATACACACAGACAGAATATTTCTTTATGTTAGCGTTAAAATACGAAGAATCTTTAATAATATTAATTTTTATGAATTCATTTTTATTTAAGTCCTTAATTTTATAGATAAACAAGATTTTTAAGCTTTGGTTCTAAATGTATCATTTTGAAATATTAGGAAAAAATTATTATTAATAAAATTAATATTATTAAAATTAGAACAAAATAAAAAAAAACTAAATTTACCCAGTTGCTTATATTTCTACGACTAATCGTAAGTAGTCAATAAAATATATGTAAAACACAGCTTTACAATATTCTATTTATTCTAGAGTCTAGAAGGTGTCAACGTGCAACTAATTTTTACGGATCCTCGTTATTACTTGCGTCTATACAAAATTTGAAAAAAAAAAAACTTCGAGCATTTAAACATCTACATCAATTTTTCTAAAATATTCATAATCTCCTAATAAGAAAATCATAAAAAAAATTAGAAATTCCAGAAAAATTCTAATAACTAACTTAGTTTATGACTTTTTGTGAAAAATCGACAAACTTTAAAAGTTTATCATTTCGATTACTACTGCACTAAGGATGTCGCCGACGCCAGTGCATCAAATATTTAGCTGTTTAGCGCATTAAATTACTTTTTGTTTGGTTTATTTAATATCGCATCAACTTCTATTGATCATTAGTGACCGTCGAATCCGAAAACCCATGAAAAAAATTTTGGGCTTTCATTGGGGTTTGAACCCAAGACCACTGGCGTATAGAGTAACCACGCCACTAAGTGGCCTATTCAGTTACTTGTTATGAAGCTATTAAGGTGCTTGTTAAATATATTTGAGTCCTCCATCCTCCATGGGTCAGTGGTACTCGGCTTGATAGCCAGTGAATTCTAAATACTTCTAGATCTGTGAATCACAAAAAGTTTCTGCGTTTAGACAGTCGTGATAAATAGATGACCTTAGATGTTAAAACGATTTAAAACACTAAAAAAATATTAGACATCTAAAATTCACGATTTTCCATTTGAAAACGTTTTTCTACTTTACTTCTATCAAAATGTGTATTGTGTAAACAATTTGAATGAACTCTGAGCACTTACAAGATTTTATCAATTTCGAAACAATCATTAATCATATAGTTCATATAATCGTCAAATTTTAAACGTCCTTTGCTTTGATCAGTATTATACTTGGGATCTTTTCCAATGGTACACCAAAAATTTTGCTTCTTAATCTCTTCAGTTAAGTAATATAGTTTAGTAAACTAAATAAACGGTTCTTGAAATACACATGTTTTTATGTGAATTTTAAATGCATTAACTTCTAAATATCTTTCACTAAGACTTGGTGAAAGTAGTTGTATGTACTATATGAATTTCGAGTACATTAAACTTTCATAGACTTTGGAAAAAATACATGAAATATAGTGTTATCAATTTCTATGAACAGTAGAAAAATGTTTATATATTTTTACAAAGAAATACACTTATGGTGTCTGTCAATCTCATTGCAATAAAAATTTTGCTTTTGAACTCACGCAGTTATAAATATGAGGGAATTAACAGTCTAAAGAATGCAAATAAAAAATCAATTACCTATAGGTATAATTTTTATGTGATTTAAAATAAATTCATCCTACAAAAATCTTTTACTGGATTCGTGTAAAATATGGAATAAAGTTCATCACAATTCCATCACATGAATGTTTCATTGATACTCGAAAACATACTTAGTTACTTAGTACATACTAAGTTGATGCTTATTTAATTTTTTTTTTTTTGTGAAAAATCGAAAAATTAAAATCATTACTTTCAACATCCTCTACCGTACCAATATCCATCGATTTTTGCTTTTAAACATATTAAACCCATTATTTCCCAGATAGCCTATTTTGTGAAAACCTTTTTTCTTAATTTTTGCACAACTACCCGCAGAGCAATGATACTTGAAGCAATTCCAGTTCTCAAGGGGGTTGCAAAAAATAAATTGAAAGTTTGTTCTTTCTATTTGATTGATCCAACCACTTTGCATTTAGAAAAACTTTCCACTTGCAACTTCTAATAAAGTTTTTGTTTAGTCGTTTGAATTCTCTCATTGAACCCTGCGGAAATATGAATATTTGATTTCATACAGAATTTGTACAGGAATTTCAAACAAAGGTTTTGTAAAATGTTATTATTGAAAAAAGTTCTGATTTTCTTTTTGAAACTTTTGATTTAAAAGTTTGAACGTCTTTGTTAAATAATGTTTGATGAAAGTCAGGTAAAAATTTGTTAAGAATAAATTACAAAACAATTTGTAGAAAAATGTTAAAATTTTTGTTAAAGATAGAATGCATTACAGTCTATTTAAATGTGAAAAACCCTTTAGGATAAAACTGTTTTTAGTTGTAATATAAAATATTTTTAAATAAAACAAACAAAATCCTTAATAATATTTTTTTTGAGTTAATCTTTTTTGCGAACACATCCCCGGGCATTTTTTTATCACATTAAATATACCTACGCATGTCAATCACTTCCTGAATAATCTCTCATAACTCGCAAAAATATGGAAAAACAACAAAACATATTTTTTTTGTCTTCTCGTTTATTTACTCATTTTCACAGCATATTCACGCGTAATTAACTCCAAAGGATATAACTTATTCGTATACTCGAAAGCTTTAATGAAATTGGACCAATCTCTGATAGCAACGTTATGATAAGATTCAACCTAAACCTGTTTCGATTTTTCATGTGGTTAAGGGTGTAGCATCATTATTATTTTAGAGGAAAAAATTTATATTTTAAAATAATGAAACAAGGAATATCTTTATTTTTTTTGGTTTGACGTCAATGGATACGATTATATTACATATTCCACGTATGGAAATAAAGTTACCTGGATTCAATACGTTACGATCTCAGTTGAGCGTTCATTTCATGAAGGCTTTAAAATTGAATTCAATATAATTTTATACTTATTACCTTTAAATGAAATGAAAGAAATAAACTTTAATATTATTCTCACATTTGCAAAATGTACGCAGTCAAAATAATTATTTATGGGAAGCAAAAAAATATTTCAAATACCGCTTAAATTGAATGAATATTCCAATAACTTTTTACGACGTTATTGTATTTTTATGGACTTTTAAAGCAATTTTATTTCTGGAAAGTAAATGTCGAGTTTATTTACCATCAATTGGTAATAAATTGATGGCAACTATATAAAAATGTAACCAATTTATGGATACTATAAGTTATAGAACTATTTTCATCGATCTCTAAGTGATTAAATTCGTTTAAACTTTTTTCTTGCAACAAAAAAACCTTTTCTAGAGAAGATCTAACCAATTTTCAGTCAAATGCTCGAGAATTTCATTGAAAATTTTCAAATACATTGTTAAAAGATATTTTGTTTTATATGTTTAAGATAAATTCCATTTTGATTAATGATGTGGAAGCTTAAATCTTACACATAAAAATTACTTGTTTTCTTACCTTATTTTGAGTTTTGTGCCCGTGTTTACTATAGAATATATTTTTATCATGTTTGACTTTCTTCTTTTTCCTGATATATGGAACTTAACAATTTTGTAAAAAAGGAAAAAATAAGAAAGAAAACATGAACGTATATGATATTCAAATCCATGCTAATACTCGTAACATTGATACAATGCTTTTTAAAAAGGTAGAAGTTTTTAATGCGATTTCAAAGTATGCATTTTTGTATCAGAAAAAATAAACTTTTTTAATAATGGGTACCTATACAATGCAAAACACGAAAGACTTACGTTCTGGATACAAATGATGTTTTTGAAAAGAAAACTTTTTAAATTAATTTTCCTGCATTCTAAATAAGCTAATCTCTTTGTATTACTGTTACAAAAAGGCAGCTTATAAATGATAAAAACTTGCGGCTACCCGTGACTTTGTCCACGTAAAATTTCAGAAAAAAGTACACAACCCTGCCTTGAAATATAATATATTGTATATCTCCTGAAGATATCAATACAAAAATAAAACAATGCTTGATTGTATAATAAGTATGCATAGGATTGAAATTGATACGGCAGTAAATGTTGCAAAACTACAAAAAATGATGAAAAACATTGATGTTAGAAAACTTTCAATTCCTTTTCTAAACTACTTAGGAGTAGAATTTTCAAAAACTCATCCTTATCAAGAACTACAGTCCACTAAGGAAAAACACTTTAAAAATTAATTGTTTATCTCCAATATTGTACAAAGCTACTGTTACACGGTCAAATTAACGGGACAATATAATAACAATTATATGAACATTTAGAATCGTGAGGAAATATTCCTTAAACTTGTAAAGAAAGCGAAAAATACTTTCAAAATTTTTGAAAGTTAAATTTAACTTTTAAGACAAAATTGGTTATGGTCAAATTTTTAAGTCTTGAGAGTTGTATATTGAAAATTCCAATTAAGAAGCAAGAAAAGCTTTACAATAAATTTAAACAAAATTAATTAGGGTCTAAAGATCGTGAAAATTAAGGTTTAAAAGCCACAATGGAGAATAATTCTCTTTGTGGAAACGCTATGGCTCCCAAGAGACTGCCAAAAGCAACTATATAATTGCAATTAAATTTCTGAAGTAGAAACTAACAACCATTGTCATTCCATCAGTTTATCAAATTACGAACCCCCAAATCGTTGATCACATTGAAATACGTATACGTACCATTACATCAGAGCTATGTATTTGACACGTACGTTTCCAATAATTATATTCCCAAGACAAATTTATCACTCGCTGATTTTAAATCTTTCTGGGTTATTTACTAGATTATGATAGTTTTCAATTAAACCGATTAAAGAATATAACGAATAAATCAAAGCTGTTGCAAACAATAAATTATGTAACACCAATAACATTTTGACAATACTTATCAATTTCCATATTATTACGGATCTTTCAATAGTGTAGTTAAGGAATGAAAAACTAACTAGTTTGAGTGTTTTTATATTTTGAACATAATTTCAAAATTCTTAATCCGTTCAAAGAGTAAGATTTGAAAGATTCTCAAAATAGGCATTTGTTTGAGATGACTCCTTCGTTCGCCCCGAACCGCAGTCAGCCTAGCCATTTTTTAAAACTTAGTATTAAAAAAAGTCGTTAGGGACCAAATCTGGTAAAAATGTAGAATATAGTCAAAAAATCGAATTTAAATTCCACGATTTTAGACATTCAAACTGTACCGGTATGGGATCATGCATTGTCTTGATGAAAGAGGACTTTTTGCTTTTCTAAATGACAGCGTTTAGTTTTGATTTCTTTGATAATCCGTTGCAATAACGACGTGTATTAATCTCCAGTTATTCTTTGTCATTTTTCCAAGTAAAGAATGTTGAAAAAAATTGTAGCTAAAACCTTTTCAGCTGATTCCACCTCGTTCAGATTGATCTCGTCTTAAACAAAACATTACTGTTTTGACTATTCATGAAATGCATTTGTATCGGATAGGTGGTGATCTAGCGGATGGTGGCATAATTTGTAATTAAAAATGTATTGCTCATAAATGCATATAAATTTGCTCTTGTAGTTTATTCCATCATTTATGTATCGATAATTATTGAAAAGTTATACTTAGTCTACTATTTTTAAGTTGATAATTTTACGTATTTTATGATTATTATAGAGTGATTTTATAGATTTTCTCGTACTGAATAAAAGTTGTTTTTTGGTTTATCCTGAACTGCGTTAACTTATTTTCTCAAATTTTACATGAACGAAGTTACAATAGCCACTAGTTTTTTATAAAAGAAAAGCTTTTCAAAATCATATTATTATCAGTTTTTCCGTTTGACCAACATCAAAAATCCAAAAACATTTCATTGAGTCCAAATTACCTCTTATGAAACTTGAAATATACTCTCTATATTTTTCTTATTATTCATTCTCCCAAGATTGAAATTATTGTCCTGAACAAAACTGGAATTTCCATATTTATTGGACAACACAAATATAAAGTAGAAGAAAATTCACGTTTACGTTTTGGGTTTAATAAAACATTTATGATAGCCAAATATGTATACATCGTTGTTGTGTCGTATGACTTTATACTTGTAGAAATGAAAGAGCCCTTGACAAAACCGAAGAATAAGGTCAACCGGAGAAAGCTTTCAACCCACCTTATGTGTGTATGTGTTTCAAAACAAACTCTCGACAAAAACCTTCACCAAAGTAGGTGATGTGAATTATTAAGTTTTTTTTCCAACAATTAAAACTTACTCCTATTTCTTTTCGCTTCATTTAAGGTTATCGCAATTTTGTAGACTGAATAACTTTTTTTAGCTTTTCAAAATTTCAAAGAATTATTTCTTAATAAAACGGTACTTTCTGTGACGGACTAATTTATTGATACAATCCATTTTGGAAAAAAATTCTTTTTATTCTCTCGATTTCATTTATAAGCTCTAGTTATTAAGATATTCTCTTTTTTTTAGGTGCTTGGAGTGAGTGAACGTGAATTCATGGATCAGATGGGCGTTTATTTTATTGGCTTCGTGAGTCAATATGGATATGATCGCGTTCTCTCCGTTCTGGGTCGTCATATGCGAGATTTTTTAAATGGCCTCGACAACCTTCACGAATATCTAAAGTTTTCTTATCCTAGAATGCGAGCGCCGTCGTTTATTTGTGAAAATGAAACTCGCCAAGGATTAACGTTACACTATCGTAGCAAACGACGAGGTTTCGTTTATTATACAATGGGGCTTATTCGTGAGGTAAGCTTTTAATTTTTCTTATTAACGTTACATCTCAAATTCACTCAAAATAAGGTGTCTAAGTTTTTTAAGCTTATATACTTATACAATACTTTATTGTTTAAGTGCAATGTTAAAAAAAGCTCTATTTTTAACACGTTAATGATAATTGAACCTATTTTGAAAGAATTTTATTATCAATATTTTAACCACTCCCTAATATACAATAAAAATGAATTAATTTACACTCATACTATTTTGATCACTATACATATAAAGTTTACATTAATTATAATCAATAAATTCATTCAGTGGTTCTGGGTTCGATCCCCATCGAATCCTTAGATATAAGATTAAAAATTAAGATTCAAGACCTACAGAATATTTCTGTGTGTAAGACAGTCGTGATATGACCATAGTTTTTAAAGCGACTATAAACACCCAAAAAAAAAATAAAATAAAATAAAATAAATTCATTATATGAAGTAAATTAAAATTTTGTATGGAAAATTACCTACTTTATTGATTCACCAAAAATCATATTCTTCACAAAAATTTGTGGATTTGTTAAGATAAGTAGTCAAAAGATATCTCGTTTGTCCACTCCGATTTCATTTATTTGAAATATGTTATTCTTCATCGTAATTTATCAGCGACTCGATTTGTTATTAACAAAAAAAACTAATAGGGATTAAAAATAATCTCTTAGGTAGGTAAATTTTTTTGCACATTCACACGATTTAGGGTAAGACTATACCAAGAGTGGTTGAAAATAGTGTTAGTCGCATGCCGATTGGGAGAAAATTATATATGGATCAAAATTCACATATTTTCAGTAAAAAAACCGTTGGTCTAATTAAACAGCATCTAAATTAAAATTTAAGTAATGATTAGCAAAATTTGTTTCAGTTTTTGTCTTGCAAAAACACAAAACCACAGACAAGACCAAGACCAAATACGTAAGACTAAATTAAAAATAATTATTAATTCCGGTCGATTTATAAGTTCAACTATTTAATACAACTTTAGAATATTTTTTTTTTGTAAAAATTTTTGTAAGTAGGTACTACCTACTTGAAATTTTCATTTTGCTTTACGGAATCTTAACCCTAAATATAAAAAAAAAAACTTTACAACTGTTAAAAAATGGGATGTACGAGGATATCCTTAGAATAATTTTCCTTTGTATAATAATAAATGGTTTAAATATTTTATAGATAAACTATTTTTTCTATATTTTCATTTTTTTCAAATACCTTTTACTATGTTTTCTCTAAAAGGAAAATTTAAATCTACGTTGAAGGAGGGATGTATTTTCAAATTTTTATAACTTGTACGACTATCGACTCGATTTTTCTTTGAAATCCATGACAAGTTTGCATATATGACTAGTGATGAGCAAAATTGGTCGTAGTTTTGCAGAACTTGTAAAAATACAAGACTTCTTATTTTTCCGAAACAAAATGTCTTTTTTATTGAAAATATCCTTTCAACCCTAATAACCTATTACCTTCAAATTCAATTTACATGGCTACCATAATTTCAATGTGCAGCATTCTGAAGTAACCCGTTTCAGACAAATTGCAAAAATGTATAATAGTTGTGTGAGAATTCTTAGAAGTTTGAACCTTTGAAGGTAAGTTTCGCTAAAGATTTGGTTTGATTTTTAAAGTACTTAACTTGATTTTCAAGCTGCTTGATTTAAATTTGGATAGCATTAATTCTTTAAGTCAAGCATTAAATTTGCAAGTTATTTTATTTTGAAATTAAAATACCAAGCTCAATTCATTGCACAAAATGGCCAGTTATTGACTTGATCTATCTCTAGCTTCAACACCTGATGAAAATGTTTCTTTTTTTTTGAGAAAAAATGTATCACTTTAATTTTAGTTTGACTTAAATGAACATAATAGAAGAAAGGTAATTTGGATACTTTTCTTGTGAATAAAGATGTAAGGTAATAGTATGAATATTGGTTACAAAATTCTGTTTTTAATTGATGCATTATTTTGGGTTAGTGTTTTTATTTTTCCTCTTTAAGTACATTGAAATATCAAAAGAGTGCGGTTTATAAAAAAATATTTCTATAATACTATTTATAAATACTTTAGATAACGTTAAATTTTTTTGAAACATATTCAAACAGATAAAAGCAGAAGAATGCCTGTCGCAAAAAAACTTGTAAAAAAATTTACTCGACATGTTCTTTCAAATTTAAACGAATACCTATTTGACAATAAGTAACCGATATACAAGTATACCGTTCAAGTATTGTATAACTATAGTTAAATTTGAAAGGAAAATGTTTTTTGACAGTCAAAGTATTTTCCATACTCTCATTGTACCTTGATCAAGCCTTCTAGAGTTTATGGGTAGTTTTCAATTTCTTAATGTGCCTGTGGCTAGTTTCGTTTTTACATTAAAAAAAAATTTTTATCGTTCATGTTCTAACACCCATTGTTACTATCATACGTTATAAAAATCTTTTGATAGAATTAAAAAAAAAAAGAAAACTAACCGCTTAAGAATGAATAAGATTAACATTAAAATCAGAGCCGCAATTTCTTTGAAAACTTTAAGAAAACTTGAAAGATCGTTTAATGTATTATGTAACCAATGACACTTATTAACAATAATTGATCAATTAATATACAAGAACAAGTTACTTACAAAAAGCAAGAAAGCTTCAAGTTTGTAGTCGTAAAATTGTGTTTTATTTTCTTAAACCCAATTTTCTTTTTTAAAAATGCACAATAAATCAATGTGAGGGTGTGGAATTTTAATTAAAAACTTGATTAAATTGCCAAATTTTCCGCCACCTCCTCGTCATTACATCCACTGAACTTAATTGTCGTGTAACGTTTTTGATCGTTTTTGCTTAGCTGTGTCCCCTTTATCCAAGTGGTCCGCTTAAGTTTTTCACAAGAAAATGTTGTCTAGACAAATAAAAAATAATAGAATCATCTATCGGTGGATTTCTATTGCTAAAAAATTCGATGAAATTGGATGGATTTATAAAATTGATTTTGAAATATTCCACGTTTTCTCAATATAAAATACAATAAGGATCAGAGCTTCTTCTACGAAAGGCCTCGACTAATTTTTTTTATAAGCGAAATATTTTCAATCAGATATTGAACAGCTCATTCTTTCCTTCGTAAAAGAAACGAGAGTTTTATGAGTGATAAGGGAGAATATAATGGTGTTCGTCTTCCACCTTTTCTCGGTTTATATATCAGATTTCACGTTTTTATATGAGGAAATTGCAACTTTTTCCTATACAAAGGTATTTTCGTGTTTTTCGTGTCTTAAATCAGACAAGTTTTCGTCTCTTGTAATAATAAATATTTATTTTATCTACCTTCAATAATTCATATTTTTAGCGTTCAATTCCGCGTGTTTGGTTTACGGAAATTACATGCTAAGTTAAAAAATTAAAAAAAATATATGAAGTTAATCGGAAATACGAGGAAATTGAATCAAATCCATTTAGCTGAGTATTTAAACGAAACGATAGCTCAAAAAAATCTAATGGAATTAATTTTTATTTTATCTGCTATTGATTATTCTACGTGTGTATATATGTATACTTATGCAATAGAAATGGTCAAATGGACGTACCTGAGTCTGCCTAGTGAATTCCATTATAAGAATATTTTAATGTGTGGATTTTTTCTTTTCGTTTCTAAGTTCACACGTTTTGCGTTGTAATTATTAAAATGCAAGTTGCGTTACAATCACAAAAGAAATAAGTATAATATGAGAGGATGAAAAAATGAATCGGGAAAATCCATTTTAATAACGTACGACTAGAAACAATTTTTCTGACAGACATTGCGATTTATTTCCGCAATTAAATTGAAAAAATTATTGTAAAAAAATGTAAAGAAACATTTAAAATATGTTATATAAAATTATTACTCTTATTAAGTACTTGAGATGGATAAGGTATCTAATAAGATAAGGATTAATATCATGTTTATAATAACACATTCCTAATAATGCATTATTTTAGAACAAATTTGATAACCATTAAAAAGGTTACAGACCCAACCTTAAAAGATAGACATATGGTACCGCTTTTTTAGAACTCTTTAAGAGGAACAATTCCGTCATACATAATTTTTGCGTGATTTTAACCAACCGTTTACGCATCAGCGCAGGTAAAGGAAGCTCTCAAAATAAATAGATTTTCCTCATTTTTGAGACATTATTCATTGATGCTTTGCTTCAAGTTGTAGCGTGATGTTATATAGCCTAAAGTCTTTCTCGATAAATAGGCTATCCAACACTAAAAAAATCAATTTGAATTAGTAGTTCCTAGGATAAGCGTAATCAACTAAACAAACAAATTCTCAAATATTGTATCATGTTTTTTCTGCTCTTCTTTTATTATTTACTAGCTGACCCGCGCAACTCCGTCTGCGTCACATAAGAGTGAGAGAGGGTTAAAAGTGGGGAACCTATGGCACAATTCTAAAGGAGTTGAAACTTTCTTTGTTTTATCCACAAATCACTTAAGAACCATTGAAGAGATAAAATTTGGTACCTATAATGCTAATTTTAAACCACGCGGACGTAACCAAGAAAAACATTGTATGTCTGTAACGTTAAAAGTATAACATGACTCGTGAGCTATCTTAGGTACATTACACTATGATCAGTAAGAGTGGAACTATAGTAGAAAATGTCACGGGAACGGGAATAATAAAGGAACGCTGCATAACACTACTGGGGTGTTTTATTGATAAAATTACGTATGTAAACTTAAAATATAACGAAGAAAAAAGAATATATGAAACTTAAACAAAGAGTAACGTAAAAAAAATTGAAATGTTATTTGATTATTGCAACGCCTGTAACCGTTGTAACAAATAATATATTTTAAACTTGTACTTCTGTATCTGTTATAATATATTGCAAGGAGCTGAATGCCTAATGATGTCTAATGATCTATGAATCAGCTCAGTACTGACTACTGAAAAAAAGTTAGAAGTACACAAATATTGAGAAGGAAAAGCGACAGCGCTCACTTAGGCGGCCTAACATATTTTAAAGAGTGGGGAGTCTTGAAAAATGTTAAAAGTTAAAAATGTAATTGTTGATTTTTTAAATGTAATTTAACACGCTAAATTCTAAATATGTATTCGAAAATTAACAATGAAAGAAATTTCAACGTTTCAAAAATTTTCATTATTTTTTGGATGTTAAATAAAAAATCATATCTTCAAGTGAAAATTGTAATTTTTATTTTAATCCTAAAGAGAAAATGTGTTAAAACGCTATTTCACGAACTTTAAAGATCTATTTCACGACCTTTTTTTTAACACACGGTTCCCGCAGGAGACAATTATCATGCTATCCTTTGAGCACCGTGCATTATTCTGGCATAAGAAATAATCTATATTATTATCTGATCCCTCAACTATCATATTGCAAAAAATCATGTCTATCTTTTACTCTGTGAAAAACAAAAACATATCTATCCCACGGGAGTAGAACATTTTCCTGGATAAAAAAGAGATCAAGCTTTCCTGAGGAAAATTCGTTAAAACTCTTATTCATGAACTTTTAGAAAACTCCTTTGAAATACTCAGTTCCTGAAGGATTCTATTTTTAGCCTATCCTACGGGAACCGTACAATATTCTAACATAAAAAGTAGCCCATATCATTCACTATCTCTTAAACCATCATATTGCAAGAAATTATGGTAATCTTGTGTTCTGTGAAAAACAAAAACGTATCTATCCTACGGGAACATAAATTTTTCCTGGATAAAAATTGGACTGTATGAAAAGAAAAATTATGATTTTGCCTTGAGGACCTTATGAGTTATTACTATAAATATATTGTAATCAGATAAAAATGTTTAGTTTCAGCATGATGTTTCTTCGAACCAGTTTTCTCTATTTTCCCGATGAAATGAGAAATTTTTCCGAAATAAAACGTGTTCTAGATAATGATTTGCATATTTAGCTATCATCATACTTAAATATCACCAAAATCCATTTTCAACTAAAAATAGAGTTTATGCATAATTTTTTTCTCCAACCCGTTTTTTAATTTCTCGGGTAAATAAGACATTTTCCCGTATTAAAAAGTATTCTATTAAATGACTCAGTTTGTCATTTATTATCATACCAAATTTTATTTAAAACCATATTTTTTTTTTTTTTTTTTTGTGTTTATAAGTCATTTTTTAACTACGTGGTCATCAATGACTTGGTATTTAAATTAAGATTTCTAGATTTTTTCGTATAATTCTATTTTTTTGAGGAAGGTTATTGTTTTGTTGATTCCTTCCTGTGTGTTCAGGCATTTTGATATGGAGTTTGGGAGGTTTATTGATTTTCTTTGAGAGAGGTATGTCCCACACTGAAGCAAAATATGTTTCACTGACTGCTCTTGTTGGCAATACGAACATTTTGCCTTTTCTTTTTTTGTTATTAAGTGGCTGTGCGTTAAGTTCGTATGTCCTATACGCAGTCGTGCTATCACCGATTGGTCTCTTCTTGTTACTGGGATGGGGAGCTTCTCTATGGATGTCTTGCGGATCTCATGTAGGTGTGTTAGTTTGTTTTTCCATTTGCTGTCCCAATATTCTGAAG
The DNA here is from genome assembly GCA_958496155.1 of Sisyra nigra. Taxonomy (NCBI): domain Eukaryota; kingdom Metazoa; phylum Arthropoda; class Insecta; order Neuroptera; family Sisyridae; genus Sisyra; species Sisyra nigra. The sequence goes on from OY292315.1 coordinate 24,586,991, forward strand.
TTGTTTTGTTTATTGTTTTTTTAATTTCGTCTTTTGCTGTCTTCAGTGTGGGGTCTATTGTTTCCTCGGTCGTGGCCTCTTTTGCTTCTATATCTGCCCGCTCATTCCCGTCTATTCCTTGGTGACTAGGAATCCATATAAGTGACACTTTCACCCCGCAGTCTTCGAGTTCTTCGAGAGTTTTTTGGATGTTACTGATGAGTTGGTTTTTACTGTATGGATTTTGGAGGGCAATTAAACTGGATTTGGAGTCAGTGAAGATAACGGAATTTTGAGGTGGGTTGTCTGCTTGGATCAGGTCCAGGGCCTTCGAAATGGCAGTTGCTTCACACGTGAATATTGAATAGTGATTTCGAAGCCTGAAACGCTTAACTACGTTGTCGGATACCACCGCGCATCCCGTTTTTGTTCCAATAATTGACCCATCAGTGTAATAAATTTTTTCTTTGTTGTATTTATTTAAAGTTTCCAAGAAGAGGCTTTTATATAACAGTTGGGGTGTGTCTCCTTTGAGGTTTTCGGCCATTTTTAGATTGACGGCTGGCCTAAATCGTTCCCATGGGGGCTTTTTACTTTCCCTTCGGAATATTTGTAGTTCTCGCAATTCCAACTCTAATTCCTTGCTGTACTCTGCGGCTCTTATTCGAACTGGTTTTGGAAGGTATTTATGGGTTCGATACAGGTTGTCTATGCTTGGTTTCTTATTGAGGCGAATACAGGCTGGGTTTTTTAGATCCTCATTGACGCAGATGGCAACACTGGCAACCAGTTTTTTTCTTCTTAGATCAAGTGGGATTTCCTCAGCTTCTACTAGGATACTACTGGTGGGACTCGTTCTGAAGGCTCCTATGCATAGCCTTAGAGCATTATTTTGGATTATGTTAAGTTTTCTAAGGTTGGTTTTTGTTGCAGAATCATAAAGTATACACCCATAATCCAATTTTGTGCGAATCATAGTCCTGTATATGTCAAGTAAGCATTTTTTATCGGCTCTCCATTGCACTGAGGCTAGCACTTTTATGAGGTTTAGTCTTTTGTGGCAGTCTTTTATTATTGTTTCAATATGTGGTTTCCAGGTGAGTTTTTTATCTAGTACCATACCCAATAATTTTACTGTACTAGACGTTTTTAGTAGATGGCCGTCGAGGTTAAGCAAAACATTGTCTGGTGATTTGTATTTTCGAGAGAAGATTGTGATTTCCGATTTTGTTTTAGAAAATTTGAATCCTGTTTTCTCCGACCACTCTTGTAATTTGTCCAGGGTTTTTTGAAGTAGTTTAGTGGATGCATGTTCGTTTGTACTTCTACATGTTATTGTCAAATCGTCCGCAAATAGGTAGAATTTTACAGGGTTGATTTTATTGGAGAAGACGTTGTTGATACTTACTAGAAATAGGAGAACACTCAGAACTGATCCTTGAGGGAGCCCGTTCTCAAGTTTTACTGGATTCGAAAGGGTGTCGTTGAGTCTTACCCTGATTTCTCTGTTTTCTAGGAAGTTTTTAATAAACGCTAATGTGTTTCCTTTTATTCTCATCTTTTCTAGTTGTTTTAAGATGTTGTGCTTCCATGCCATTTCATAGGCTTTCTCAATATCTAGAGTGAGTAATATGAGGTTAGTTTTATTTGCAAAGGAGTCGCATATATCGTCTTCTATGTTAATAAGATGGTCCGTTGTTGATTTATTTTGACGGAAACCGAACTGATAGGGAGAGAGGAGATTGTTTTGTTCCAGATACCACCGAAGTCTTCTACTAATTATTTTTTCCATTAACTTGCATAAGTTGCATGTTAAGGAGATTGGCCTATAGCTGGTTACGCAGTTGGGGTTTTTGTTGGGTTTTAGGATTGGAATCACTATTGCTTGTCTCCAGCTATCTGGGAAGGTTTGGTTTTCCCATATGTAATTATATAATTCTAGCAGATAATTCAGAGCAGCACTTGACATTTTTTTAATGATTGCGTTTGGCAAGTTGTCTGGGCCAGGGCTTGAGTTACCTGATTGTTGTAGCGCATATATGAGTTCATGCATGGATAACCTTTTGTTGATCGGATTTGCATTATCTTTAAGCTCTAGGTAGGAGTTGTATTCCTGTTTTTTTTTTGTGAATAGCAAATTTTTTTGTATAATTTTTTGTGCTAGAGTTGGAGGCAAATGCTTCTGCTAAAATTTTTGTTGTGATATTTGGATTTTCCTCCAATTTCTGGTCTTCTGTTTCTAGAACAATGGGGTGTGGTATTTTGTTTTTTTTAATACTATTGATTTTTTCCCAAATTAATTTAACCGGAGTGTTGCTGTTAATGGAAGAGGTAAATTCTTGCCACGATTTCCTTTTACTTTCTTTGATTATCCATCTGGCCTTTGCTCTCTTTTTTTTATATTCAATTTTGAATTTACTATCAGGGTCGTTATAAACATTTTAGGGTCCAATTTGCTAAATTTATTTTCCATTTTTTTGGGATGAATTTGACACTTTGCTGGTGATCAAGACCTATTGTTATTTTTATTGGATAGTGGTCACTGTCATACAAATTGTCGTTGGCCTCCCAATCTATTTCTGAGGCTAATGTGTGGGAACTTAAACTTAAATCTATGCTACTGGATGTTCCTTTGCTACTGCTAAAATGTGTTGGTTGTTCTTTATTTAGGAGTAGTACATGGTTCAGCGAGTCCAACCAGTTGGCTATTTGATTTCCTCTAGGGTCGTTTTTTTTGGAACCCCAATAGTAATGGTGACTGTTGAAATCCCCTACTAATATAAATGGTTTGGGTAGTCGGTTTATCAAATCGTCTAGGTCGTCTGTGTTCAATGGGGAGCTATTTGGAAGGTAAATGTTGCATATAGTTAGAGAGCGAGGAAATTTGATGGTAATGGCCACCGCTTCTATTTCGGTGTTTAAGTCCAGTTGCTGTGGATTGGAGGAATGTGTTATATAGATTGCCACTCCTCCACTGGCTCTCCCTGCGTCCTGTCGGTTTTTGAAAAACTTAGAGAATCTTCGTATGTCGGCACAGTGGTTCGCAGGGAAGTTAGTTTCCTGGAGACATAGGCAGGTTGGATTCTGTTGGTTGATCAGGATTTCAATAGATTCTCGCCTAGAGTAATACCCATTTACATTCCATTGTATGATTTTCATACTCATATTGATTATTTAGTTATTAAAATTTAAATTTATTTTTGTGTTTGATGAGGATTTTAGTTTTGGTTGGTTTTGTTTTATTTGCTTTGGTCCGTTTCCCCACAGGGATCCGTTGAATTAACCAAAAGTTCTAATTTTTTTACTATTCGGGTGCATCTGCTTTTCATACTATGGTTCAAAGACGGATATAATGAGTTACACATACTTGCTAATGACGCTATATCTTCTGTGTATTCTAATGCTAATTCTTTGATATTAATGTAGCCTTTTGCGTTATCAAAAAAACTGTAAAATTGTTCCGCTTTTAATGGGAGTTTTTCATTTGGTTCCATGTTTGAAAATGTTTTATTAATTATTTCCCATAAATCATTGTTTTCTCTTACCTCTTTGTTTGCTTTTGCCCTTTTGAGTTTTTTCCTACCGACCTTGGGGTTGTCTTTAATCCACGATGACTCGCTGTTGGTGTTTGCGTCCGACTCCAAATCTGTGATGTCTGAATCCACCCCTTGTATTTTGGACGATTTTGGAATTGCGAATTCAGGTCCCTCTTCTTTCGTTTCATTTTCTTTGTTTTCTTTTTGTAGGACGTGTGTTTTTGGTTTTGTATTTATTTCATTTGTTGAGGTGTGAATATTTTCGTTATTTTCCTTTTCTGTTTGTTATGACTCGGATTGTAGGTGTACTAATTCGTGCATGTATTTTTCTTCTTCGTTCTCAGTGTTCAGATCGGAGTGACTGGTTGAATGTTGTCGTTTTTTGTTTTTTTGATTATTAATTTCAGGGTTTTCAGTACTTGTTGTGTTTTGAATTTTGTCTGTTAGGCTTGTGTTTTCCACGGGCATTGCCGTCAGCTGTTGTGGTCCCCCTGTATTGACTGGACTTGACCTGCAATTTATATTGGTGTGTCCGTATCGGTGACAATTGTTGCAAAATTCGGACACCAGCGATATTTTCACGTCCTCTGTTTCTTTTTTTATGGTGATGAAATCGGGAATAGAATTTTGTTCTTCTATAAATGTAGTTCGTTTTCCACTATTAATATGTGCCAGCTTGGGGTTTGATAGTTTTATTTGGATAACTGGGGCCGTTATTTCTATGTTATTGTTGATTAATGCTTGTTTAATTTCCTCATTTGTGATGAAGGCTGGGGCGAAGATGATAATTTTTTTTTGCGGGTTGACATATCGTCTTATGTTTGAAAGTTGGTTGTTGACTTTGATTTGTGGGTTACTTGCTATTAATTCTTCCACCAATTGTTTGTGCTTAAGGAACACACAGATCCGGCTGTTCCTCAATGGATATGCGTCGGTGATCTCGTTCAGGTTGATTACTTGTTCGAGGGCTATGATATGGTCTGCAAATTCCGCTTGTTTTCGTTCCAGAATGATTGCGTTTTCCTTTTTTGGCACTGTTTGGGTTGGTTTGATGATCGTGTTGTGGATGGGTTTTGTTTTGCTTTGTGTTATTGTGGCATATGATGTTGTTGCAATTGATGTGGATGGTTGCGGGTCCATAATGGTGATTCCCGTCATCCCTTTTCACTTTTTTTCGTGATTTATTTAGTTGTTTTTATCAGTTATGTAATTTTACTGTTTAAATTATTTTTAACTTGAACTGCTCTGTTCGAGCTGATGTTAACGACTGAAAACCATATTTATTTGGGTAAGAATTAATATGTTTCTAAAAACAATTTCGCAATTATTTTTGAAACAAACTTAATAATCATTAAAAAGGTTATAGCGGGCTAACCTTAAAAGATAGACATATGTCGTCGCGGACTTTTTTGTAGAACTTTTTAAGAGGAATAATTTTGCTCTTGATGATTTTTGCGTAACTTTAATCGTTTACGCAGGGCAGGCCACGAACGCTCTCAAAAGGAAAAAATTTTCCTGATTTTTGCAACATTTTCCATCGATGCTCTGCTCCTATTGGTCGTAGCGTGATGTTATATAGCCTAAAGCCTTCCCTGATAATTAGGCTACCCAACATTAAAAGAGTTTTTTAATTCGAACCAGTAGTTCCTGAGATTAGCCCGTTTAACCAATCAAACAAACAAACAAACAAACTCTTCAATTTTATATATTAGTATAGATATTTACATGCCAACAGTAACACCGATTACATTATTGATGTAAAATATCTTAATAATTATTGGATCAGGTTAATAATGGAAGGATAAAACTTATTTGAAAATAATAGATAAGTAATATTTGGACAAGCTTTCATATTAAATAAAATGTAATTCTAGACCAAGTGGATTTGATTTAATTCAAAACTTTTTTTATAATATTATTTATTTAACGTCGCATCAACTCGGGAGTCCTTCGGCAGGTATCAATTTATAGGTACTTTAGTAGGTATCAAATACAAAGCTTATTTTTTAGAGCATTTTAATACAAGTTTGTTTCAAAAATGTTTATTACTAAAATTTATTTTTTTCATCTTTTTTGATCCTGTTCTATAGTTAAATAGATTTGTTAAAAAATTAAATTTTTTTTTCAGATTTGGAAAATGAAATTTAGCTTTGTTAATTTCAACTCTAGCTGCTTGTTCCTAACCTATTATTAATTTACGGTTTCCTGTCACCTGACCATTAACAATTAGGGCTTTAAAAAATTCAGCATCATTTTGGACCACAAATGGAATAGGTACACTAATAAAAATAATGATTTTTTACCAAATACGCTATATTAAAAAGCAAACAACATTAACATTTTGGATGCGCTTTTGCTTTTATTTTCAATTATTTAAATTTTTCGATTTCATTTTGATAGTTTTGTATAACAACAATTATCTATTTTAATTAGGTTCAAATTAATATTTACGTTGTTTAAAATTCAAACAATAACATTATTGCAATAGCCTATATAAAAAATAACTTTTGCTGCTAATTAAGATCAAATTATAATTATTAAGACAATAGGTAGCTTTTCTTTACCTGCCATAAAAGCAAACAAACGCATTTTACAGGACTCAAATTCATTTTATTAGAGGACGATTAAAAACCAACGAGTGCTCCCAGTTGTAAATGAACCCAGTTGCTAATAGCCCCACTTGTCTGATTATCTTAGTTTAAATGGTTATTTTAAGCAGATCATCCTTTCGTGTATAACGTAGTTAATTTCAAACTAAAATAATACTATTAATAACTTCTGTGAAATTCCTCGTCAAATGCTATTTTTTTCAATAGCGTTTATGAATATGAAAAATACTTTTATTCTTTAATTTTTTGAAGATACGAGTATAATCAAAAATTTAACAAGTGTTACCTATTATTGAACTCTGATATCTTTGAAACAGTTGATTTGGGAAACTTAGTTTTAAGGGCCTTTTGTAGTGTAAAATTTCTTTAAATATCTCTTATCAAATTATTGTTACAATAAGTTGTTCTAAAATTTTGAAAATCCAAAAATACATTTTTCCTGTGTTATTTCATTGGAAAATGAATTGAGACAAACCTTAATATTTTTATTAAAAACTCATTTGCGCCAAAAGTTTTTTTTTAATATATACTTCCAATTTTTGGATAGATATTGTAAGGAAACAATTTCTTTTTTTGAAATACCCTTATGTCGTATACCTACTTTTTTGTTTGACTATAAAAATATAAGTATAAAAAAGGTAATGACCCTAATTTAAGTGTAACAGAATCAGACTGTGATCATCGTAAATAATGGTAATAGACCTTTATTTTGAAAAATTCAATTGACACCTTTTAATTTATTAACTAACAGTGGGTAAAAAATATCAATAAATTTTTTTCATTTAAAAATCATATATTTTTTATACTTGAAGAAAATAAAGCAATTTAACTGATAGTACTTACAGTTAAGTTTCTTTTTTTAATCAAAGAAAAAAATGAGATTTTAAGCCACGTGTAATTTGGATTAGTTTAGTGGCTGTTTTCTGTTACATATACATATTTGTTTTTAAATTTAAGTGGATCTTTACAAAGCGTGCACCCAAAAAGACATTAGGGGCTCAACACGTAAGTAGAATGGCCGACCCCGTTCAATCGTTGTTTAATATTAGTAACATAGTTATATTTTGTATTTATTAAATTAATTATTTATATAAGTTATGGTTAAATTATTTCTTTATATTGTTATTAGTTGTTATTTATTTATTCGGGATTGTTCAGTGTAAATAGTTACGTGATATTCCATTGTTACCAACTGGTTGGATAAAGAGGATGTTTTATATTTACAAGCAAAAAATATAGTCCTGGTGTGAAGTAAAAATAAGTAACCATTTAGTTAAAAAAAGTATTAAATATGTTTAAAACATAAATAATATTAGTATTAATAAAAGCTGCGCTACAATCTATTTCTTTAACTCTTAGGCATACTCATTATTATTGCGTCAAATACTCCAATAACAAAATTTTCAAATACATTTAAATTATTAAAATACTTTTGTTAGTAGTTTTTACTTAGGTATTACCGTATTATACCTTAAAGTTTGAAGTTCAAATATCATTCAATAGTCTAACTTATGCTTAATTATATTAGTTATCAAACTCAATGAAATAGTTTGCAAGTTATTCTATCCTTTAGAATTTATTTGAACAAACGGAATGTGATGAAGCGACAAATCCGTGATTTTCTTGAAAGTTTTATAGCATCAAAATAATAATCTTACAAGATGCAGCTTATGTTGTTATGTCGTTTATAAGTAAATTGATTAAGGGTGTGTTAAGGAAATATTACTTTCTTACTATTTCTTTCCTTTGTTTTTTTATAGCTTCCATTTGTTAAATAAAATTATATTTTTCATAATTTTTTTCCTCCAATATTTTTCATTGTCTTTCATAGAAAATTGAAGATGTTTGATGTTTTTGTTATTTTCGAAAAATACTGATAGTACTCGTATTCTAATAAAAATTGTGGTGCTCCCGGCAATTACCAGGGTTACCAGTAGGGTAGACTGGGTACGGTTGAAACATTTTACCGTTTATCGGCAATAGCATCGGTATAAATTGAGCGAGCGATGACGGAAATAAATTAAATGGAAGACCGTTTATCTGTCTATTAATGGGCAATATTATTTAAGATCACTGTTTTGTATTTTCTGTGTAAAATCGTATTTAAAATAAAATATTTTTTGTTTCAAACGTCCCCACACCAGGGTCGGTTGAAACAGTGCCTGGGGTCAATTGAAACACATGCAAATAATAGAACTTAATAGTAAATAATCTTGTTTTTTTAATCATTACATAACATTTTACAACCTTCAATGGCACTAGGTATGACAAAATATTTTTTATTAATATTCAAGTTTTTGGCGATATAATTTAACATTAGGTACTTTTCAACAGCTTTTATAGTCATATATTAACTATAGCAATTACAACAAATTAAACTCAATGATGATCATATGTTAATGACTGTAATTTTTACAAAGAAAATTACTTATAAAATAGATTTTTCCTGATTAAACACTCGATTATGGGCCTTATAACCCAACAACATATCTCAACAAGGAACAGTGGTTCAGTTCATTTTTGACGTGATAACATCTTATAAATTGATGAATACTAAAAATAGAGAAGCGCGATATTATTGTTGAATCCTGGACAATGTGTTTTGTGTTTTTCTTTTACAATTTACTTAATAAGATTTAATTGATTTTCTTCATAATTTTATGAAGGATTTCATAAATTTCATAAGTATTTCATATGAAGGATGTCTGATTTCATTTTAAAAAAATTGTTAATTTTCAATTAACTCCTTCTTTGTGTTATACAAAATAATGATAAATCAATTCATAAAAGTACACAATTTTTCATCAATTAGGTATTCTTTATGACGTTATCACGTAAAACTATCGTCCGTAAACCTACTTTACAGACAACCAATTTTTTTCTGCCGCTTTTCTTAACGAAGATCCCGATTTTACATTTTCATAGGCTTGTTTAAACGTTGCTAAGTTGGTCCCACCTCTCGTAGTCTTTCTTTGGCGTCTAAGATGCAAGTAAATTAAATAATTAAACTGTTTCAACCGTACCCACAAAAAATGTTTCAACTGTCCCCAACCAAGCTTCTAAGTATAAAACGGTTTACAGTAACAATGAAAATAAATTTAAATAAATACTAATCATGCTACTATATTCTAAACACTTCAATTAAAACGATACAAAACTTTCAATTTCCTAACTTTAATAAAAACCATAATAATTTCAAAAATGTGCGAACCAAAATACTTACTTTTCCGTCAAAAAACACAATGGGGTCTCCTATTGACAGTCACAGGACCCGATGAGCAACGCAACAACAAAATTTAGGTTTCGACTTGTCTACCGCTTCGAACTTCTCTTACACCCTTTACCCTATCTAGTACTGTTCAAAAGATATTCGCTTTGTTTCAACCGTCCACCGTTTCAACCGTACCCAGTCTACCCTACCTACCTGAAACTGGCCCTGCGCTTATCTCAATATAGTATCTCAATACTATTCAATTAAAAATATGCAATATGGTAATCAAATACGTTCATACCCTTGAAAAATTATTTTAAAAAATATAAAAAATTGAAACATTAAGTCGTAAAATAAACTTAAGTTTATTAAAATAGAATTTAATTAAAAGCAATTATTTACAGGTAAGAGCTATAATAGGTAAATTTACGACTAGCATTGAAAAGCCCATTGAATTAAGCTTTAATTATTCAAATAAAATAAAGAGTTGTCCTCTCCTTATCAAATAACGTTTATATTTGATGGAAAATCGAAATACATTTATGTAACGTTTTCTATAGTATGCTATTAAGTTCTAACAATAAATGTAATAACATAATAACGCTTTAATAATTAAATTTCGATGAAAGGAGAAATAGGTAAATTCATTTGGAAATTATTTAATGTCCTACATAATACGATATCGCTATTAAAATGGAATATCCTACATTAAATTGTGTTTGTATTGCCTGGGTTTTGACCTATTTCGATCGAACCACAGCGACCGGTCCAATTTACCTCAACCGCAAAGTTGATGGCTTGGTTGTATCAATTTATCTCGGAATTATTTCAATGTTTTTTCACTGATAAAAAGCTTTGAATTTTTACTAATAGTTTTATGATTTATTAAAACAATTTACTAAATAAATACATTCCGATTATTAGAAGGCATTTATTAAATCTAAATTGAAAAATATCAATATAATGATAGTGCATAAGGAAGCTAGGGAAGGGAAAAATTAATTTTAAAGATGTTAAGCATTTGTATAAATTACAGTAAGTAAAAGAGTTCTTTTATAAACAAATAACATTCAAACTTATTAAAAGAAGTAGTTTCTTCTGGTGAATTTTTGATATGGTTGTATTTTCAGGATTTAAAAGTATTATTGATAAAAGTTTAAAATACCTTACGAGGAAAGTATTTTTTCAAATCTATACTAAAATATTTATACCTCAAAAACTGTTCATTTATAATTCTATTTCAAAAAGTTTTTGCTGGATTTTAATGTCTGATGTTTAAAACTGTTATAAAGAATTCCTCATAACTACAAAGTCTTTATCAGTATTATTAGTGCTGGATTTACTCGAGGGCTCGAGGCACAAGCCTAGGCTGGCCAAATTTGAAACACGGAAAAAATTCTGTTAATGCAATTATAGGAAATAATATACATGTATCGTAAATATTAGGTTGTTTCAAAAAAACTTAGTCGATAATAAAAACCTGTTAGTGTATTACATCCTATCGTATATAAGTATAATATACTAGCTGGTCCCCGTCTGCTTCGCTGAGCGTATCTAAATTACACTGATTGAATAATAGAAACGTTCATCCCATCAGCAAAAAAGACAGATAGGATATTTCTAGATCTTTGATTCATAGAAAGTTCATGAAAATCCGATAAACTACTTTTCCAGGAAGATATTCCATACAGCTATCTAGAAGAGCTATCTTATAGGTTCTATACGTTTTTATGAATATTATAAAATACCTTTACTTGTGTTCTTTAAGTAGCAATACAATTCGAAAATGTTGAATGTATTATATATTTAACTGAGTTTTTCGCCAAGTTCAAATTTTTCAATAGTTCAACAAGTTGAGTAAGTGAAGTAATTGTTGACTGTTTGAATATAATTTAACGTTTATTTCTAAACATTATAGACATTCAAAAATTAACAATGAAAAAAGTTTCAATGTTTCAAAAATTTTCATTATTAATTTGTCGATTTTATGGGATGTTAAATTAAAAATCATATTTTGCAGTAAAAATTGTCATTTTTATTTCAACTTTTTTGGAGTGATTGTGTTAAAACGTTATTTCACGAACTTTAGGGAAAGCTTTTTTAAAAACACGATTCGTACAGGAAAAGTACAATTGCTATGCTATCTTATGCTATCATACGAATTAATAATCTATATTATTCTCTGATCTTTCAACTACCCTATTGCAAACAATCATGTCAATCTTTTGCTCTATGACAAACAAAACATATCTATTTTACGGGAGTAGTACATTTTTCCTGGATAAAAAAGAGATCAGGCCTTCTTGAGGATAATGCGCTAGAACTCTATTTCACGTACTTTAACGAAACTTCTTTTAAATACACGGTTTCTGTAAGATACAATTGCCTTGTTATCCCACGGAAAGAGTACAATTATGTCGATTTTTTGCTCTATGAAAAATAAAAACGTATCTAGCCCACGGGCCTGTACATTTTTCCTGGATAAAAGGTAGACCAAACTTTCTTGAGGAAAATTCCTTAAAACGCTTATCCATGAACTTTCACGAAACTCCTTTTAAATACTCAGTCATTCTGACATAAAAGGTAGCCTATATTTATTCTCTGACTCTCAATTAACAACCTTATTGTAAGAAATTATGGTAATCTTTTGCTCTGTGAAAAATAAAAACATATCTATCCTACGGGAACCGCACATTTTTCCTGGATAAAAATAAGACTGTAAGATAAGAAAATTATTTTTGACTTGAGGACATTATGAGTTATTACTATTAATAAATTATAATCAGCTAACAACGTTTAGTTTCAGCATGATTTTTCTTTACACCAGTTTTTCTATTTTCCCGTTGAAATGAGAAATTTTTCCGAAATAAAACCTATTGTAGATAATGATTCACATATTTAGCTATCTTCATACTTAAATATCACCAATATTCATTTTCAACTAAAAATGTGTAGTTTATGCATAATTTTTGTTCCAAACTGTTTTTCAATTTCCCGGGTAAATGAGACATTTTCCCGTTATAAAAAGTATTCTTTTTAATGACTTAGATTGTCATTTATCATCATACAAAATTTCATTAAAAACCGTATTTATTTAGGTAAGAATTAATTATATGTTTCTTAAAACAATTTAATGAATTAATTATTTTTGAAACAACTTTAATAACCATTAAAAAGGTTATATCGAACCAACCTTAAAAGATAAACATATGTCGTCGCGGACTTTTTTTTAGAACTTTTTAAAAGGAACAATTTTACTACATATGATTTTTGCCTAACTTTAACTATTTACGCAGGGCAGGTAACAAACGCCCTCAAAAGGAAATAATTTTCCTGGTTTTTGCAAAATTTTTCATTGATGCTCTGCTGCTATTGGTCGTAGCGTGATGTCGTATAGCCTAAAGCCTTCGTGGATAATTAGGCTATCCAACACAAAAAGAATTTTTCAATTCGAACCAGTAGTTCCAGAGAGTACCGCGTTTAACCAAACAAACAAACAAACAAACAAACTCTTCAATTTTATATATTAGTATAGATATAGATATAACTCTCGCTTCACATTGTTTGTAACAAAACTCTTCATTAATTAGTTTGACCGATTCTTATGAAATTTTGTGTGTATAATCAATAGGTCTGAATATAGGAAGTAAACTATTTATTTGGACAAAATTCTAATGCAAATGCATAGTTACTGCCTGATCTATTGCTTTATGTTTTCATAGTACTTAACAAGATATTTCGCGTTAATTATTATTGATATTTTGTAGACATTAATTGAATTGAAATCAACATTTAAGTGTGTTATGATAATTATCTGATCTGTGGTACATTTAAACAATTAATCGATTAATTTCATCAATTTGAAATTATGAAAGTGAGATGTGAATTGAAACAATCCACATATATGTATTGAACTCTTTAATCAGGCCTATTGTTTAGATTCTATTTTCTATTCAAGTCTATTTCTTTTATGGTTTTTGGTAGATTTAGTATTTCGAATTCATCTTACACCATTGTTAAGCTCCTAATATAAAATCTCTTTCTGTAATAAAAAAATTATTCTTTTATAACCTTAGGTTCTAATATTTATTATTTATTTTAATGTTGATGGTTACTTTAACAATGAAGCTAAACAACGTTTCACATAGGAAAAGAATGAAAAAAAAATTGACAGAAAAGCGTATCACTATACGAAATCAAGTTAAGAAAAAAAAAATAAGAATTGAAAATTTTTTGATAAACCTTTTTTAAATTAAAATTGAATTAAAACGGAGTTAAGAAAATTCCAATTCAATGAAAATTAAAAATTGAAAATGTTTATAAGCGTCTAAATAGTAGATACTAAAACATTTTGTCTTTCTTTGACTAGCTAAATTTCTTAGAGGTTGCACCGGCTTACATGATTTTTGTAATACATATTCTAAAACAAAACAATTTAAATTTTCATAATTGATCTTTAAATCTTGTTAGGTTAAAGCCGTTAGGACTAAGGAGTTCGATTCATAGAAATTAATGTAGGTAGAGGCAAATACACAGAGTTACATAGGGATGAATTGCAACAAAAAAAAATTAATTTTTACACCCAACTTATAGACAAAAAGGAGTTTAAAGTATGTCAAACGTAAATTACAAGTAATAATTCATTGAACAATGACCAAATTGCAAATAGTGAGATTTCTAGGTAAGTAAAAATACGAAGATATTTGTTATCCTGAAAATGTACAATTCCTGAGGAATAAATATTGGGAGTTTTTTTTGTCAAATTAACTAAAATAACTTGTTTATATTTTGCTATGCCGATTTCTATTAATCAATCAGTTTACTTCAGCTATGTCCAGCGAAGCGGGCGGGGATCAGCTAATAATTTTATTTATTGATATACAAAATGAAAACAAACTAGTAAAATGTTTAATAAGTTCAAAATACAAACTTTAAAGCGTTCAGTTTATTTTTTTTAAACAATATCCAATCACTGATTTTGAAAACACGATAACTTTGTACAGCAGCCTTGATTAAATCCTCTTTTTGATTACATTTGTGCATGTTAAAAGGGCAAGTATATACGATAGTCCTATTTTGTTTTACAAGTTGAAAGGGGCTTTAAATTCAACAAAAATATGCTTACGCAATACGTAATGAGTTCTAAGATACGTATCATTAAACTTAACAAGACAGAACAAGTATATACATATAGTACATAACTACATACACATACATAGTTGTTGTAATATGTTACAAAGGAAAATACTGAAGATAAAAAGCGTAAAAATAGAGTAACATTTTAACAGGAAATTTGATAAATATAAAAATTTGATTCCACTTGAAAATATATAAATTAAATATCTTTTACTTGTACAAAGGTTAAACATTTTCAACAGTTGATAATTGCGAATTAAATTTCCTCGTTTTATCTTTTACATTTCTTTAACTACTTACTTCACTAATTATTTGTGAGACTACCAATTGCCATTTGTTTTATAGAATTTTGTTTGTACCGCACAAAGATTTAATTACGTTCATTCGCTTCTGATTTATTAAATATTCTTGTTTCTCTCTCTATGTGTAGTGATATCTTCAAATGGTTTCTGTATCTTTGTGTTCACCATAAAGGTATTATCTTTCATATTTCTGAAATTCCCATTTACTGTTTAACGTGCATGTAAATGATAAAAAGGAACATGACCTAAATTTAAGAATAAATTTCATATAAAATTCATAAATCATATAATTTATATTTAAAACGCATTATTTTGTACATGGAATTTAATGCGATTTTAATAGTAAGTCTTTTGGGTGATGTTTTGGATCTTCTGTGGTTATTTGAGAAGTTACAAGAATATGAGAAGTTTAGCAAAAATGCAGATCTTGAAGGATGTATTTTAATTTTATATAAAAACTAGTATAATGATTGCCTGATAGTAATATTCGAAGCTAAACACTGAAAATAAATCATTTAAAAAAGTTATATTCCTAATATATGATAGTGATCTACACTACTCTCGTAAATCGAAATAGTGACTTTCGACTACAAATAGTGACTATTCACTATTGATAGTGACTATATGATAGTGATAGTCACTATAAGATAAATATGAAAGTCACTATTTCGATTTAAGAGAGTAAAGAAGAATTTTTTTCTTCTCAACTTTTAACTCTCTCAAGAGAAAGTTAAAAATTGTGTATTTTTTGAGTCCTAGTCCTTAATTATCACACTTTTGAAATTCTTATAGTGAAATATGAATTATAAATTATGAAATTATACGTAGAAAAGTAAAAAAACCTCACATTTTGATGTTTATTTATTCATTAATTAAGGGCTGCAAATAAATGTTCCAAGTTAATTAGGTTTTATTTAGGTAATTTCAGTAAGAAATTTTCCTGCAGCTTACAGTAAGGTGATGATATAATTTCTCTCTTCATAAGCAGAGTTTCTTTTTCTAAAGCTGAACTCAAAGCCTTTTTTAAAAGCTTTTATTTAACTTACAACGTTTGTTTGTTTAAATCAAATGTTTTAAATTAAGTAAGAACCACTCCTTTTTACCCTACAGAATTGAGATTTTTCAAGTTTGGTTCAGTTTCAATGACAATACATTATTATGACATGTACTTATATAGTTTTCAAATTATTTATTGTTTTCATCTATAACTTTAAAGAAAATTTTTTTTTTAATTAAAATGTCCAGTATTAAATAAGTACTAATGGGAAATAAATCCAACTCTTCGCCCTTTTCATAAAAAATTTTCTTAATTATATTTAATTTATGCTTACTCTCTTAAATCGAAATAGTGACTTTCGACTACAAATAGTGACTATTCACTATTTTGTAGTGAAATGTATACCACGATTTGAATTTGGTGGTATACTTTTCCTTACAAAATAGTGAATAGTCACTATTTGTAGTCAAAAGTCACTATTTCGATTTAAGAGAGTAGCGACCGAGGAATCCAAAACTCATGAAAAAAATCTTGTGCTTTCATTACCCCCATGTGCCCATAACCACAACCACTGTAGGGCACTCTACATTGACAATTTAGTCAACCATGCCACATTATTTCAATTCCATTATACTCGATTGATGTAATCTTTATAATGAATGTTTTTAAAATGTTTAATTTTTACAACGAAATTCCCTGCAATTGTCTTACTATACTGCTTGCAATAAGATGAATTTCAAGTTACTTCATACAGAAGTTATATAAAGATGTTTAATGTTTTTAAGCCTGAACTGTCCTCCTTAATTTGTTAAAATTCACACGAACGAAATTACGAGTAGTAATCTTTGATATTTGAGATTTTTATTTGGTATTTAATGTGCATATAGATTATAAATGGCTGCTGCATGCTCTAAAGAGAAGGAAATTCATACAAGTCATAAATCAAACAAGTTGTATATAAAACACATGATTTTCTTCTTAGAATTTAATGCGATTTTAATAGTGAGTCTTTCGGGTGGCAGTGGATTTCTGAGACTAGTTGAGAAAATGAGAAGTGAAACTATGAATTCAAGACGTATAATATTAAAGGATACATTTTAGTAATAATAATGCGGTTGATGTTATAGGCTCTTAGAAATCAAATATGGACTACGTGCGAGCATCTTGGCGCATTGAAAACTTATTGGCAATTTGCCCGAAAACTAAACCGTGTGTTACCTTAAAGGACACATTACCAAATACACGAAGGATATACATATAGACACAAGCCACGGATAATAAATGAACCGACTATAGATAACGTGGTTTTACGCAAGCGTTAACGAACAGGATAGGACTTCCAAGGAAATTCACAATCCTTAACTAGGCCAGGATCGTAATTTAAGGACACATGTGATGTGTAATTTAATAAGCCGTTTTTTTCTAATATTTGTAACAATGACCCTATTATACACAGCCATATTCAATAAATTACATAAAAAGCAATCAACTTGTTGAATGCCAATTCTCGTAAATCAAACATAGGAATGTACAATTTTCTTGTTGCAAAATTATTACAAATTTAATTAAAATCGAAACGAGACAAAATAAATAAACAGCCATAAAATAGTAGAAAGCACAAGAGAGAGAAGTAAACTGTGAATTCCCATGTTTCTGACAACATATACCCCAAAGTTTAGATTTTCCACAAATTTTCAATCCCTCTAACTACAAAGCAAGCTTCGTGTTCTCTTCGTTTTAATCCTCCTGCTTGTTCCATTTATTTCCATTAAATCTGACAACTACTAATATACATATACATATGTATTCCGTGTAAACTTTCATTTACGAATGAATATTCCGTATAACCTTAATACATAGATATGTAAAATTTAGGTGGATCAGCAACGGCGAAGGATGAGCGTGTGAAATACGATACAAAACACAAGTACAAATTGTATGGAGCTTCATAAAAGTTTTGTCGGGCTCGTTTAATCTCAACCGTGTGATCAAATCAATTTCAAAAACCTCGAGCTTTCAAGTGACATTTACGTTTCTCTACACGGACTTGGTCAGACTATAAATTTTCTTGGCAATGCGAATCGTGGATTTTTCTCACATTCATTTCATTATAGAATTGAAGCTGACTTGAATACAAAAAAAAATAAAACAATCGCAATGAAATATGAGCAGATAATTTTTCATTTTAAATCCAATATTTCAATTTTGACACCATATTTGGAACAATAGAAAAATAAAAAATTTTCACTACGATCCTGTTTGACAAAATCTCTATTTTACTCTATTCCCGAAACTTGCTAAGTTCGATTAAATTAAACGTTAAGAAGACCTTTAGCTGATTGTTATTGTTTCTGATTAAGACTATAATGACGGTGAATAACTCGTTTTTATTGTTATTTCAGGCATTCCTTTTATAATATGTGTTCTATAGTGAAAACATACTTTTGCCATCAAAGTAAAATTAGAAAATATCTTTCTTTGTAACATTATAATCTAACGATATAATTTACAGTAATTAAATAATTCTCTAAAATATTCAACTTAACTACGAGTATGTTGGCCTAGTTAAAATATTTTAGGTATACATAAAGAAAATCAAATTTTAAGGCTATTTTAATTGTGGATAATTCTCTATTTACTATGATTAATATTATAGCAAGAAGAAATTTTTTCGGTATTTTGTTAAAAAGGTTGCTTTTACATTTACATATAGTGGTATAATGATATTACATCATTATTATTATATCATGGTACATACTTCATTTAATCATGTTTAGGTACGTTAAATAAATTTTTAATTTAAAGTATAGGAATTTATAAAAATAATAAATTTTTTTACGATTTAATTAAAATAGATTAAGTTATTAATAGCTTTGTTCGCGGGTATCATTCTGAAGCGATTACGAATCAATTCAAGATAGATTTAGGATTATCGCCAAGCGCATGCACGCTTATGAACCGAGTAACCGAGTAAGGTCCGATGTTCGCGGTTCACACGAAATGCGTTCATTAACGATTCAGAGTTGGTTCTGGCAATTCTCGGATTTTTGTAAGGACTAAAAATTCGATTTTCTTACTCATGCGCAGTTTGATACATCGTGGCTAGTTCAAAGTCCAGTTTCGCTGTCATGCCGCGTTCAGCTTTAGTTGACCGATTTTAGTTGCTCGACAAAAGTTAAATGAAAAACCTCATGTGAACCGCTGTTTCAACTAAGTTGATCAACTTTTTAGTGGATCAACAAATGTTTGAACGAGTCATCACACTAGGTTTTTCAATCAACTTTTGTCGATCAACTAAAGTTAACTTGTGTGAACGCGGCATCAACCACTATCAACGTTCAATTAAATTAACAATTTTGTGGGTTCTCGTTAATCCTCGTCTAGTTCGGAGCAATTCTAAGATCATTCACGAAAAAAAAACCCTTAGCTGGTTCATAAGCGTGCATACGCTTAGCGATTATCCTAAATCCGCTTGAACTGATTCGTAATCGGTTCAGAATGGGACCCGCAAACAAAGCTAATAACATCGTGTAAAAATTTAATTTCCATTCAAAATCGAATATTCGATTTGATGTTTGAAGGTGCAATGTTTTCTAGTAATTTTCTCTGGAGTAAAATTTCTTACTTTTATTATTTTTTTAAGAAAAATAGTTTAAAAAATCAACATTAAATAAGTTATTAATTATGTATATACTAATTATGTTATCATACTTAATATGGTGAGACACTCATTGTTAGTAGGTTTAAAGAAATAATCAATAAGGATTCAAATAAATTAAAGCATGAAAATATCATTTTTCTGCGATTAAGTAAAAAAATTGTAGGATTTTATATTTTTAGTAGGTAGTTGAATGTTTAAAATTTTCATGAAAATTTGTGTATAGAAATATCTACTGTGACCTATTCACGATCAAAATGCGAAAACCTTTCTATTTATAAAATTGACAAAAAGGGACCAGTGAAATATATGTATTTTCATTTATCAGCTGATCCTTTTCCGTGTATCTTTTTCGCACGATTAAGCTCTTTTTCCGGAATCAATGTCCCATTTTCTATTTCTATCCGCTCTATACGATAACAACTCCCATCACTCATTTTCACACTGCAAAACATGAACTAAAAGTAAATGTGATTAGCCCATAATAACTCGTCTTCTTATGACTATAGTATTTCCCGTAAAAATCAAGTATACTTTCTTTTTCTCGTTTCTCTTAACTAATTTTCTTTTTAGGAAATAAAATATTTAAATAGTATTACTTATAAGAAAGGTTTAGGAGAAAAACCAGAAAAACTCATTTTTCAAAAAAAAAGCATTTTTAACGAACTTTTTGTGAAAAAAAGTTTTGAATTTATCAGTACAAAAAAGTACACATTTTATGGTAGTTTAAGATGGTATTTGACAGTAAATTATTTTGAAAGCTTCTGATTTCCAAAAGCTTCTCTTTAAAAAGGTATCTTGCGCGACCACGATACCTCTGGACGGGATCATTTAAAATGAAAAAAACAAACGGATTTCGTTAAAGTAATAAATAGTCTTGTAAATTATTATCAAACTAATAAGGAAAATGAAAGTTTTAACCTTTAATTGTTTATAATTAAAAAAATATGTATGGCTACCTAAGAAGCTTCTGCTAAATTAAGGACTGATCGGTTCAGTAGTTTCTGGGAAATCTAGGTCACCGACTTTAAAACACAGTTTCGAGAAAAACATGTTTAAAGTATCAAAAGCTTTATCCATAGAGTAAAAACTCTTCTTTCAAATTTGCGTGTAACTTTAAAAATAATCCCCGTATTGACTTAAAATTATCTGGGTTTGTACTTGTGTGGACACTTTTTAATATACTATAATCCTAACTACGCTTTTGCTTGTAGATATACATATGTTCAAATTTATGGAAGTCGACGATTTTCTCCACATGTTCTTCACTTTCAATGTTGTTTCTCTTAAGCGATTATATTTTTTTTTATTCTAGGAAATAAAATAAATAATAAACATTTATGCTTTTGCAATTTGGCTTTTATAGAATTACAAATTAGTGCAACCAAAATAAAAAACTGTAAGCTTGGAGAACCAATACTGTGGATTCTCTGAATCCTTCACATGTTTACTACTTGTTTATTACCTTTTAGGTCCTCTTCCCTCTGTTATCTTTTGCTCTTTTGCAGCTCTATGATTATTAAAAGCTAAAAAAAAGTTTTAATTGACTAAATTTAAATTGATAAGATTTGAATTTTCTAATGATTAATGGTCCTTCTTTGCTCCTGAATCCTAACTATTTACAGCCAGAAAAATGAAAAATAAAATGTTGTTTTAAAAATTTTCCTGGAAAAACTTTTAATTTTATTAATATAACAATTTGTTATCGTTCGTTACTATGTTCTTATTGTTTTACAAGCCTGCTATAAGTCATACCTGTTATACCGCCTCCTTATTTTAAAAGCCACCTTTATAAAATGCAACAATAACGGTAACTTTAAACTGCATTTTAACATTTTGTTTTAGTAAAAATAATAATTTTCACAAGCAGATGTCTAAAAGCTCCTTTTAAAAAAGGCATCCTGCGGTGACCACGATAACTCTGGACGGGATCATTTAAAATGAAAAAACTAAACGGATTTCGTTAAAGTAATGTCTGTAATGTTATGTAATTAAGGATTGCAATCCAACACTGGTTTCAATCCCGCGGGATTTTTGCTGCATTGACTTCAATCCAATGGGATCCCGTATAGAATACAATTGTTTTATGAAATTCAAAACAAAACTCCCGACATTGCTTTTAGTGAAGTAATTATTTATGCAAAGTTTGAAATTTTCATTTTGGGATTTTATTTTCTCTTTTTTCTTAAGTGTTGACCATTATGAAAATTTTCTCCATCATTCTGGAAAAATTATTTAACTTGACATCCTGGAAATTAATTTTTTTTTCGTTTTTACAGATGTAGAACAAAATGTAAAAAAAATCCGTTTATTCACCGGTTAACACGATTTTTGGGTCTGACTTCTACATGATAAATTTTAGTTTCTTTTAGATCAAAAATGAGAAAAATATTTTTTTTTGCTTTTGTAGAAATTAAAGCAATTTAATTTAAGTATCATTATAATGAAGAATGATGAATTCATTATAAAATTTGTTTATCGACGTGAATCAGAAAAAAGCAAACTTTAAGAATTAAAAATTAAAATTTAAGTGTTTTTCAATGTCTAGAATTAGAATTTAAACATGAGAACAGAAACCCAAAAAAAATTTTTTTTGTTGACCGGTGTTATGCGTTTTATCAATCAATATTCATTTGACTTCCTTCAAACTCAGTATGATTCTATTACGTGGGAATAATATTGTGTGTACAATATTATGGTGTAAAATTAAAATAATTAAAATTAAAAATTATTAAATTTCTAAGAACTTTAAAATTAAGTGACTAAAGGCATTTGAAAGCAGGTTAATTTGAATGAATTTTCATCATTCGGTACTTGCGGATTTGCATTGCGGATCCAGCTCTAGCGCTGATGTTGAAAAATATTAGTTTTTTTTTCATACTGTTCAACCACTTCAAAAATTATGAAAAAATTCATGAGTGTAAAGGAGTATAAAAGACATTTTCTAAGAAAGTTTGGTGAGTGAGACTTTTAAATAACATATATGGATAAAAAAAATATTTCAGTTTTATTTTTTCTCTGGAAAATTGGCTTTTCTTCTAAGATTTATTGTGATAGTGTCATAACATCTCTTTTAGTCCTTGAAATTGGAAACAAAAAAAATCACCATTCATTAATATTCAATTTTACTATTGAAAAAATAATAAAATCGAAAAATGAGGTTTTTTTGAAAATCTAGAAAACCGTTTGAGATAGGGCGCTAAAAATTTGAGTCAATTATTTTTGTGTGATGTCAAATTACCCCCAACTGCAAATCGAAATAGCCATGGGGGAAGATTTGCCATGTAAATCCGGCTATTCCCTTTGAGAGTAATTGATTCCGCCGTTTCTGAGAAAACTTGGTCACCGACTTTAAAAACACAGTTTTGAGAAAAATGCATTTAAAGTTTCATAAGTACTTTACATAGAATGAAAACTGTCTTTAGAAATTTACCTGTATTTTTGAAAATAATCGCCGGATTGACTTAAAATTTTCTTGATACGTACTTAAATATAATATGTATACATTTCAAAAACATTATATTATCTTAAAAAATCGATTTTTTCAAAATTCTAACTGTATTTAATCCCTCAAACATCAAGAAATCACTTTTAGTCATAGTAAACCACATGCAAAATAAATCGTATCTTAAAAGCAAAATAAAAATGATATATGTATAAATAAAATAAAAAATATAAATAAAAAATACAGAAATCTATGAAAACTAAATCTATTATCTACAATACATAACAGTATAGTTATGTAAGAATCAGCTTAAAAACAAAATATGAAAATACAAAAAAGTATTAGCCACTTATTGGCGCAGTGGCTAGAGCAGTAGTTCTCTCCACTTCATGCGTCAAGTGGTACGGGTTCAATTCCCGTTGAATCCTAGACTTAAGATCCTAGAACTAATATTAAAATTGACCAACAGAAATTTTCTGTGTTTAGACAGTCGTGATATGACCTTAGCTGTTAAAACGACTTAAAACACCAAAAAAAAAGTATTAAGACGTAATTAAAAAATTTCAAAAAATGTATGAAAATAACTCTTAGTTACGAAATGGTTTTTAATGTGCGATCCATTCGACAAATTTTTAGTGATAAGTAACGACATATAGTAACTCTGAGTATAGTTTAGTTATTATGGATTAAAATTGATTAATTAATTAATTTCTATTTGTTTTTCAAGGTGGCTCATCACTTTTACCACAAAGAAATGCGAATTGAACTGGTGCGAGAGGAAATACTCTTCGATATGGTACACGTGACGTTTCAGTTGACTTTCGATAATCGCGCGTTCACGCTCGCTTCCTTGGCCATGACTCGCGAGGAAAAGCATCTGCCAATCAGTGCGTCTGTGCTCTTCGAAATTTTCCCCTTCAGCATCGTTTTCGGGTAATTATTATTTTCACTTTTCGCACAAATCAATTGAATATTTGGTCAAATTACAATTTCTCGCTGTCAGAAACGACAAAAAAATTAGCAGAGAAAAAATTTTCCATTTTTCATTATAAAACTTTCTTATAAAACCTTTCATTTTTCCTCGAGAAAAATATGAAAAATTTTCCCTCATCCGATTGACGCGTTCAATAAAAGATTGTAATACAAAGCGAGTACTCTGTAATTAATCACTGTAATTAATTAACATGCGATATACGTAATTATTAGAGTTGTATTTATTTTCATCATTACATCGTTCATTCTATTTTTGGATCTTCCTAGTGTATAAGCTTTTGAAATGGTTTCCGACTTGGTATTTCATTTCTTTTCACTTACAAATGGTAATTATTGTTATTACAAGAGAATCTCTCTATTGACAAAACTTAAATAAGTTTTTCCGGATTTTTTCTCTTAGTTTATCATAAAACTACAAATCAAAGACTTACGTCTAAGACTTTTTTATTAAACAAGTATTGTTCATGCTAATAAAAAGGATTTCTGTTTACCAACTCCATGTTCATATAAACTTCTATATCTGCTTTCTAAGGAAAACCTTCTGAAAAGATTCGGATGTAATAAAAGTAAAATAGCAGTTCCGTATTTCCCCGGTTTCTTACTTCTTGTTCTTTTTTGATTTTCTTTTGCTCATTTGTTAGGTCTTAATAGTAGTAACTCATTCATTAAAATAATAATTATTGCTGGCAGCGTTTATAAAGCACAGTTTGCGTTGAATTTGAACGGGTTGCATGATTTGAATTTTAAATTAACCACGACAGAAAAGTAATATGAAGCTGAAATCAGTGGCGTGCAATTTATGAAAGCTGCGAAAGCTCCGCACCACTTCCCTTTTATCTCTAAAAGTATAGAAATTTTATTGTGATTTTAAATTAACTTAATATTACTTTTAGCTACATTTTAATTTTTTATTAACTATTCTTTTTTTATTTTTGAAAACCAACGAAGCATTTTATTATAATATATCTAATCACTAAAGTTTAACTGTATTTTACTTTAAATTCTTGTATTCAAATTTCAATCTGCAATTAAAGTATATAAAATTATCATTTTAAAATTTGGTTTACAGTTACAATTATTGTCAATTAAGATAAAAGCGCATTTGGTGTTGCTACACATGTAAATTAAAATATATTTCTGGTTTTAAAAATGTTAAGTAGGTAAATGAAAATGATGACAAACAAATGAAAATTCATTTGAATGCTCTTTAGTTAATTAAAAATTTTATCTTAAATAACAATTTAAAAATCTGTACTTCAACATGTATTCTTATGAAGATTTGTTCACTCAGTAGATTAAATTCATTTGAACTTATACAAAAAACTCACAATTATTTCAAAATTTCAAGTTACATACTTATTTCAAAGTATAAAATAACATTTCGGAAAATTCAATTAACATTCACAAAATGGTTGTTGAGAAAAAAAATTAAAAATCAATCAAAATCTTTATTTTATTGGTTAATGTGCATAGTGTTTTGAGTAAATTCACTGTAAGTAAACTTTTTCGTTTTATGCAATTTTTTGTATAGATAATAAAGATTAATGAATTTTATAAGCTTTTTTTAGTATTAAAGCTGTTTGTTTGCTTCGTGGCAAGCTACAAACAGTTAATATTAATGAATTTATAGTTTTCAGTACTATTACCTCCGACTATATCTCATATCAATCTCATATTCTTAAATCATTATAAATAACAATAATTCAATATGCTTAATATTATGGAGTTGGTTGAAATAATTATTTCACATAGTTAATCAATGTCTCTGCTCTTGTCTAACCATATAAGAGTAAATAAAAAGCATCGGAAAAAAAACTTGTTACGGAAATAGTTATACGAATGCTTTTCATTTTACTAAAAACTGAACAAAACTGGAGAAATGCTGATCACGGATTACTCAAAAGTAAATTTATTTCGGAATATAATCCATGACTCGAATTTTTGGTTCAGATAATTTTTTTTATGTGACAGTGTTATAGAATATTATTCATCAAATTTTTAAGTTTTCAGAACATAGACGTTTACAGTTTGAAAAACCATTTTTAAATTATATTTTCAAATGTGCAAAATTAAAATTTTAAATATTCTTAGCCAATTTTCACAAATGTTTGTATCTTAATTTAAGGTTTATAAGAAAATATAGAGGGAAAGCTGAGATGATATAATGTTTTAAACAATATTTTAATTTTCTTAGATACTATATACAAGACTTTATCAACATTTTCTTGATTTCTTAGTAATAGTCCACTCATTTGGTAGTTTTACCTGGAATGTTTTCCGGGTGTTTCACGGATAGCGCAGATGTATAAAAGATTTCGGCGCTCGTGCGCCAAAACTGTTGATTTCACAAAAGAAGAAGGTACTTACATAAACTGTAGGAAATTTTCTCTACTTTCATTTTGTATAGAAATGTCATTGCCGTAAAATGAGTTGTAAAGGAGATATTGTCAACAAACAGTGTTATAGACAGCATTTTCCAATACGGTGGTGCGGGTGACAAAGATACGTGGTGGCAAAGTTGAAATTCAGAAAGAGTACATCGAAATCTATAAAATTACTAATTTTCAAAACTCTCGGAAAACTTTCCAGATAACCTTTTTAGAATCAAATGACTGTAGGTACTATAAGGTTATCATTATTTTTTGGAAAAAAAAAATAGATAAAACATCAAATTTGATATTTTGTTCTCGGCAACAAAAAATATTTAAGCTTTACCAAACCCTTTTCATTAAAGAAATAACACTGCATAATTTTCAACAAGTTTTCATTAAGTCGATTTTCTTAATAGGTTTAAAATACTTGAGGTATCTACGTATAAGCTCATATTTTAAATTAGAAATTCGATAGCTTACCCATATACTTATAATAATTTCTCTTATTTTGCTCTGCCATTTATTGATCATCTTATGCTTATTTCTTGTATTATCCTGATCATCTTTTCTTCATTGATCCTAATCACAAAGCTTTAATGCTCTTCTACAATTGATCTCACAAACTTATTATTTCGTTTTTATTTTCTCTGTATTATGTTTATCGTCCTTAAAATACATAGTTGCTTATCGTCAATTATTTATTTAGTTGTTTTCGAAATTAAAAAAACTTTATAACAACGCATAATCTTCTATAATTTTATTCGTTTTGAAAACTTCAAATTTGATATGGTCATTCCAAGACTAAAGTTATCATAATATTAAGCATCGAATGCGTTAATCATTAACGGTTAATGTGCACATACTTAAATTGAATGCAACCAAAGATATATGAAGCTTTATTTAAACCAAATTACCTACATTTTGAAAATATTTTACTTTTTAACTTCATGTTACAGAATGTTGAAAAGATAATTTTAAAATTTATTATCAAAAATGAGCTGACAAATTCCGTCTGCTCACATAGAAATGAAACGTCTATCATAATAAATAATATAATATATTTAATGAGAGAGGCGAGAATTATAAATATTTTTACACCCCTGAATCTATATAATTGCTTTATTGATAATTGCGTTATTATTATTAAAAAAATCAATTTTTAAATTTTATTATTAAATTTTTATTAACATGAAAATCGATTCTTTTTTGTCATATTCTTATATTGAACCGCTACTTAAAAAATTTCATTTCAAAGCGCATTCAAAGTTCTACACACTTTCATAAGAAAGTGTGTAGGAATTTTTTATCAAGATACATCAAATACAATTTATTTTATTTTATTTCAAACCAACGCTAAAAAAATCAAGTTAAAAATTTTAATAAAATATTTTCTCTTTATTAGATCGGATATGGTGGTAAGAAGTATTGGAAACTCCCTAATGGTAATTCTTCCTGATTTAATTGGAAAGAAAATTACTAACTGGTTTGATCTTGTCCGACCATTAATTCCCTTTAAATTCGATACGGTAAGGATAAAATAGCTGTTTATATTTATATTTGTTATCATAACAACACTTGTACATTTACAGATTTTAAATAGAACAAACAATATATTCGAATTATTAACAGTGGAGCCAGTATTAACCGAACGTAGTAATGCTGATAAGGACAATAGGCATGCTGACCAACTAACAAATGATGAGTTAGATCCTTCAAACGAAAATAATTTAAGACTTAAAGGTAATACGTTTCAATTGAACCAATTATCTCTTCAAATTAACTCCAAATCGATTTTTGTAACCGTACCACCCTAATTAGATAACAAAATAAGAAGCTTATATTTTAATACTTATACAATTTTTTTAAAAAGGAAGTGTGCAATTAGATATAAAATTTTTGTCATTTCACATTAACAAAAAGTCACGTACACTTAATTTGTATAATGAATTATTCGACCTAATGAAGGTTGTAAGGTTTTACGGAGAATGACGAAAAGCTTGTTAATTATTTAAAACGAAATAAAGCCGTTTTTCTCGTGAAATATAAAATTAAAACACAGATCGTGGAAGAATTAAATTTTAAAAAATCAATTCATTCATTGTCACTGGTACTATTCACTTTAAGAAAATTGTACGTAGATACAAGAATTATAGTGCGAGTATCGGTCAGTTTTGTCTACATCTCGTTTTACCTCATTATTATTTCATCCAGTTTCAGAGTCTTTTTATTCACGTTGAATTAACTTTTACGTTTTCCCATTCAATGATTTCTGTCCCATTTAATTATAATTAAAAAAAACACGCCGTCACGTTTAACAGCATTGTAATTTCTTTCAATTAACAACAAAATGGCGAATTTTTTTTGATAAATTTTTTGTAATATGTTTTTTTTTTGTTAATTTCAGGTCAAATGATTTACATGGACAATTGGCAAATGATGATGTATTTAGGTACTCCTGTGATGCCTGATTTGAATGCTTTAATTAATTCAGGATTATATATCAATGATTTATCCATGCACGATTTTAGTAGGTCAGTATTGTGGTTCAAAAAAAGCATTAAGTACTTTAGTAATTAGTAGTACATAAAACGACCTCTAAAAATGTTCTTAAGGATTTCCATTAAAAAATATTATGACCTTTTACTACTTTTATAAGGGTGGTTCATTTGGGTAAGTTATATATTTAGTACCTAATTCAATCTTCTTAAAATCAAAGAGCTTATTTATCCTTTTCTGTATAGCTAATTAAATGCACTAGAGTTTGACAGAAGATTTGTAAGCTTAAGCTACCTACATTCTCCCCTTGCGGATGCTATAATAACGACACTGCAAATTTTATACAATGGTCATTATATATATATATATATATATTATATTCTTTAAAATAATTTTTTTGAGACAATCAATATTTTGATTGACAAAAGAGCCAAAAACTTCGTGAGACATCCGAAAAATCTGAAATGTCTAGGTATTTTTAGGGGTAACTAAAGACTATTTATTTCTAAAAACCAATAAAATGGCCAATGAGCTTCAGTAGATATTGCTTTGTTGAAGACGCAGTGGTGGATTAACGCCTAGGCCCGTGAGAGTCAGGCCTAGGGCGACGTCTTTTATTCGCTTATTTTTGATGATATAGGGGCCGAGGGGGGGTTTAGATGGTGATTACGTCAGCAATGTATATTTATTAGATTTTTTTTTGCAAAATTTAGTTGGTTCTAATTCAAACAAATATGGTTACCCTAATTGTCTATGCTTGATGGCGAAGAGCGTAATATACAAGGATTCCCCAAAACAATTGATATTGCTTAGATACTCGTTCTCGAACAGAAAACAACCAACGTAATTGAGAACTTGGATACATGGATTCAAGTTTCATGGACTGTAGAACAAGTAATTTTAATTTCCTAAATTTAAAATTTTAAAAAAAATTAAGATCGTAAACATACACACATGTTTACGTAAGCATAGGGTGGGGGTTACGGTTTTGCTAACTTTTACTGACAAGGGGGAGGGAGGGGTTAAAAATCACTAAAATTTTGCATACGTAATACTTGAACGACCCCTTAAGAAAATTTCCAATTGGCTGAATGTTACATTACCATTAAAAATAGAAATATGGCAAAATATGAGAATAAGGTCACTTTTGTTTTTCATCAAAGCTACAAGGTAATATTATCATGAAAACATCAAGGATATCATCTAAAAAATGGTGCTTTTGAAAAACATTTTAACTTCGATTAGAGATTTGCTGAAAAGCGATATAACTAAAAACAACAAAATACTCGTGAACGAAAACGACGACATTACTCTTCTAAACCTTTCTCTGATAGTACTAAAACTACGTAGCTAGTAGTCTGCAATGTTTCCAATTAATACCCTTTCATATTATACATCTTATACATTTTATATTTAATCTTTATAAATATTACACTCACCTATACTTTTTATGAACGTATTGTATACTTATATTTGTTTGACCAAGCCAAAAATTTTTGGATAATGTCCAATAATTTTTATCCTTGCGAAAAAGTTTTTTGTTTCAATCGAATAAAGTCGACCGTTGTATATCTTTGAAACTATTCCTTCTTAACCATTCCTGACATATTAGAGGTCGTCGTGCTTCAATTTAAATCTCGTTTTTTCTTAAATTTTTGAGGAAATGAAACTATATATATTTCAGAGATTTAATGTTAGCTGGAACGCAACAGTCGGTCGAATTAAAGTTGGCACTCGACCAAGAACAACAAAAAAGTAAGAAATTGGAGGAATCAATGCGAAAATTAGATGAAGAAATGAGAAGGACTGATGAACTTTTATATCAAATGATACCCAAACAGGTTGCAGACCGCTTACGAACCGGTGAAAATCCCATTGATACTTGCGAGGTAAAAATTGGACAAATCAAAACAATTCAATTTGTTAATTTTGGTGTGTTTTTAGATGTTTGATAGTGTATCGATTTTATTTTCGGATGTCGTCACATTTACGGAGATTTGTAGTCGAATCACCCCCATGGAAGTTGTCTCAATGCTCAACGCTATGTACTCAATATTTGATACCCTTACCGAAAGAAATCGAGTGTATAAAGTAAGTGTATCGTGTTAAAGGAGAATAATCCCCAATTCTTCTTTCAATTATCGTAAAAAAAAATCCTTCGACTGTGTTGATACTTAAACGTGTGTGATGGTTTTCTTGTTATACTTCTTTTATTTTTAATTAATCCCATGTCATGTTTTAAGTTAAATTTTATTTTATTGTTTTGGTCCAAACTCCCTCAATGTTTCTATGTGTTCTGTATGTTTGTGTTGGTGATGGGGGAAAAAGGGTTTCGTGATGCGTTCTAAGGCTGAAGGTTGTATTGTACGCCGCCAGGTTGAAACAATCGGGGATGCCTACATGGTTGTGGCTGGTGCTCCCGAAAAAGATCCAAATCATGCAGAGAAAGTGTGCGACATGGCTCTCGACATGGTTGAAGCAATCACTGATCTTAAAGATCCATCAACTGGTAAACCAAAAAAAAAAAAAAAAAAAATCAAATGTATTTAAGTTGAGAGTAAAATTCTTAACATAGGATCCCATTTACAAATTCGTGTTGGGGTACATTCTGGAGCTGTTGTCGCTGGGATTGTAGGACTAAAAATGCCGAGGTACTGCTTATTTGGTGATAGTGTAAATACCGCTTCTCGCATGGAGTCCACTTCAGAAGCAATGAAAATCCATATATCACAATCAACGCGGGATTTACTTCCATCCACATATCGAGTTAAAGAACGTGGGGAAATCCAGGTCAAAGGAAAAGGTTGGATTTAAACATAATTATACGGCTTCAGAATAATCTCTCACATACTCATAAATGCATTTAATTACTTTTAAAGGTACAATGAAAACATACTGGTTAACGGAAAGAGAGAATCGAACGCCAATAACGCGAATTATGTCAAGTGTAAAGGCAAATTTACCCGAGCCAGAATGGGAAAAAGCGGCAGATTTACGAGGTTCGCTAATGGGCACTAATATAACACCGCTTTTTGGAACTGCACCGGTTACTCCTTTAACAAATCCAGTTCAATTGCAGCATTCGGCTTCACTTAGTCAAGATGAACGTCGAGTTTATTCTCCTATTACTTTTCAGGACGTTGCACGTCGTAGTGTGGCTAATTCACCTGTAAAATATTCTGCATCTCGAGGTAATATAGTAAAGTCAGCTTCACACTATGGGATGTAATCAATATCTATACATAGAATATTATGTATACACAGTGATGATAGACAAAACATTTAACAACGGAAGTCTGGAGAAGTCACCTAAATCATGTTATCAAAACAAAAAAAATGATAACTCCTTGATGATAGTATTACAAAAATAAAACAATGACTAATTTCTGAGGATATCATTACAAAAATGAAAATAATGACTAAATTGTAATAAGGCAATTGTCATAAGGCAAGCATTTAAATTAGCGTTGTAGTAAATGTTGCAAATACACTGCAGAAATATCAGTTCTTTTAAAATAAATTTGAGTAAAAGGAGCTTCAAAAAAAAAAAAAAAAACGTAAATGTATACATTAAAAATTCAAAACATTGAACCCATTATTTGAGCTACCTAGGGGTGACTTTTCATAAAAATCGTTCTTTAGTAGGGACTGGGAAGTACGAATACTAGTATTTTTTGACCAACTGAGATATTTGAAAATTTTATTTAATCTCTCATCATTCCCACAAAGTACCTACGTTGCCTATATTTTGTGTCTAAATGGAATGAGTAATGATAACAATTTTTTAGGTATATCTCATAGTGTGAAGCTGGTTCAAGTGAAATATCTATTTAAATATCAAATTAATCCAATTTTTTCTTTCTCCAGAATCTCGCTCAAATTCAGTAGGTGCTGTTCAATTTAATAGACTTTCTTCTCCTGGAGACGTATTTGGATCGCTAATTGACGACGCCGACTATTTAGATATGCAAAATTCATTGTTAGCTTCAAAATTCAGTTCGCGAACATCATCAGCTGCAAGTCGAGCTGGAGCTTTACCTTCAACAGGACCAAGTGTGACGGGAATTCCGATTCCTGCGCCCGCCCCTTACTCTGTCAACAAACGTAACAGTATTGGAGGTGGTGATTCGAGTATCCCAGGCCCAGGAACATTTGTTTCTCCTATTCGTTCTATTTACAACCCAAGAAATTCCTTTGGAGAAGTAGAACGATTGACTCGAGTGAATGAAGAGAATACATCAGTTTCACCGTCGAATTCCTCGACGTGTCCTTTTGATAGTTTGGATGGGTTTGATTCTCGCAATCGGTCTACTACTAACGATACGTCTTTAGTATCATCTCGCACACTGACTGATATTCCTATGTCCCAATCAGAAGGAAGTTTGTCTCAACACACCAAACCCAAAACAAATAACTTTTCAAAGCCACCACCAAATATTGTACCAAACAGCCACAGTACTTCAAACTTCACAAAAATAAAACCATCAACTTCTGATGATCAGCATCAATGCTGTCCCGGATTTGTAGGCACTGGAAGTAACCCAAAAAATAGACTTCATAGTAATGCGTGTAATGTTTCATAAGTCAATTACCAAATAGAAATTTTAAAAAATATATAAGAAAAAAAGGAATATGAATACTAAAGAAAAAAGAGAACATATTATCAATGATCTTGATTTGTGGCGAAAATTTCTTTTTTGATTTAGAATTTGGAAATAGTTTGATCTCATTTGATGACGAAAAGAATAAAGAATCAGTTTTATTTAAATTAATAGGAGGATAATATATATCAGGGTAGAAAAAAATTAATTTCGATCAAAATACGAAAAATCATCGGGAACAAAAAAACTATGATATTTTTCAATAAATAAATTAGGCAAATAATTTCATTTATTAAAAATATTATGTGATGCTAGTCTTGCCGAGATACAGGCAAAGTAATTTATTAAAACAATAATCTATTTCTTATTTAGTGAAAAAGTTATTATATTTATTTTCGTAAAACAAAATTATTTTACAGTGATACGCTTTTTAAGGTTTAGAAGAAAAGTTTATGGATGATTTAACATGACTTTCGATAGGTTGATTGTGGCATTGCCAATGATACATAAAGAAAAGTAGTTTGTGATTAGGGTGACTCTTCACAACTCAAATTTTCACAAAAATTGAAAATATTCACCTCTATTTTGTAAATTTCAACGAAGTAATTTTTCAGAAAAATTAATATTTATTTAGTCTTTTAATTTCCTTTGAGGCAATTACCAACTATTTTACTATTCATGACATTTTTAAGGGAGTTTAATTTATTTTATTTTCAAAAATGTATTTTTAAATATAAGCTTTTTTTAATCATAAAGTGCAGACCTCACGAAATTCTGAGTAGTAAAAGTGTGAAAAATAAGTTTTTAAAATTAGCATTTTAAGAAATGTGAAGCTTTTAAATAACGAAGTAAAAAAATAAAGAAAACAAACCAAGAAAAAAGTTTACTATTTACACCTAGAAAGGCTAAAATAACAGTTGGTGAAGGTAAAAGGACCCAAACTGCTTACAAGATCTTACATTAGTATCGATAGTTACTTCAATCAGTACAACAAACAGCCGAGAATTTGTTTGAAATTTTTCACAAAATTGTATTTGCTAGGTATAAAGTTTTTTTTCTATCGAACAGGTTTATTCAAATGAAGAATTTGTGGACCCAGTTTTTTGAAAAATAGATTTAGTCTAGCAAATGCTGAAGGAGGTGAAAAAGTGGTAATGTTTTTCAAAATTTCTAAACGACATCTAAGAATACTGAAATAAAATATCGAAAAAAGAGACTGTTTTTATAATACCTTAATCCATAAAGAGTTACAACTGATGAAAATCAAACAAATTATTGAGTTATCCCTTGATTTCCAATAACACAATCACCGTTGCTACTGTAAGAAATCCTGTATTTTTTCTGCTAGAAAATACCTGAATTTTAGTTCCATTTAAATTTGAAGCAAAAACCTCTAAAGAGTATCCAAATGGGAGATAAAATTTTAGTTTTATTGAATTACGTGACCACCAGTGGTGGTCAATATTTTTTTTTCCATACGCCAATTTTTTCATAGACAAGTTCAGATGCGCCATACAACTCGAACTTTTTTTTACCTTCACATTTAGGGTTGTAAAATAAAGTTAGGAATAGGAACTGCTTCGCTTCTGGGAGGAAAAGGAATAACTCAATCACGGAATGCAATTAATTTATAACGTCATTTCAAAAGACACACGTTTATTAGAGAATCAATCTACAATAATCAGAAATAGTCACATGGATAAGAGGGTGGTCACTGTTGTGGATCCAACTGATGCTACCGCTGCCGGAAAGTCTCGTTTGGTGCAGCTAACTACTGTTGTTGGATGTAAAGTGATAATAGTATTCAACATTTTTAAACTATTTAATTATTTTATAAAAATAGGAATAGGAATTCAGTAATGACGCCCATTTAAAAAGAATTGGCGCAAGGATGCATTTGGCCACGGTTTGGCCACCACTGGAACAACCCAATGTTTAGGATTTTTCATCTATTAAATAGAATATGCCGTTAAATTAGATCCTATTTCAAGTTAATATCTACAAATATTCTACTCATTGAGGATTGAAAATATAAGTAATGAACTTCTATTTATAATTAACTTCTATCAATATTTCGATTTTGTCTTTAATAATTTATAATATAATATTCAATTATTCAATTAATAATAAATATTCAATAATAGTTCTTTATATTTTCAAGTTTATCACTTTACAATTTGAACTTAAAAAAGTACTATTTAATTTAACAATTTTCAACGACTCAATATTCTCTTAGTAATAAATTCGATAATTTTTTTAGTGTTAAGAAAAAAAATTGGTTATTATAAATTGTGAAATATCTTCTCTATAACAAAAAATTAAATAATTTCGTAATTACAGTAAAATGAGTTCTGTTGTACCAATTTTTTTTTTTTTTTTGATCTCTACCCCTGTAACCACTGTAGGAATCCCGTACTTTTCTGGTATCATGTACCCAAGAGCTTAACTACCGCCATACCACCCGTATTTATAATATGGGGTGTTGGAACCCCTGGGCAAACGTGGCCCCAACGTGCTTAAATGTGTAAGATGTTAACTGCAGCCTCATTTTTAACTTAAACGGACATCCAGAAAGGCTCAATGACAAATTTTGATACAGGGGCTATTTAGGGCAAGCTACAACACTAGATATACCTCAAATTTGATCCCATTTTAACCCTAACATTGAAGGGTTTCAGAACAAAGAATGAAAAATAATTAAAATTGAGTTACTAAATTTTGATAATTTTTCTTTTATTGTGTAGAGTATAGCTTAAAATCCCATTTTAATTTGAAATAAAAGCTCGACACATTAGAGTGAAAACATAACCGCGTAACAGTATTTTGTAAATGTATACTTCAAATATGAAAGTTTTTTTTTCTATTAGGTAAAATAAACCTTATACTTTAATTTAAACATTATCGAGTCTGTGGATTCACATTTTTCTCTTTTCTTATTAAAATTGGTAATGCCACAGCTATTTTAAATGGAAAGTTGTCTGAACTACCCCTTTCTTCTAAAGATTTCAAAATATAATTTTAGGTAGGTATACCTAAACGTTAAAATACCACAAAAATGGATATTTAAAATTAAAAATGTTATTATTAAGTAAAAAATATAAAGAAAATGGTATGAAATGCCTGGATAATCAAAAAAAGAAACTTTCAAGGTAACGACTAATACATCTTACGTTTGTAATGCAGTTGATAATGCAATCTGTGACTAACTGAAAATATTATAAGCAAAATCATCCTTTTTAAATTTACTAATGAAATTGTTTATTGTTTTGTTTTAGGAGTATTGGGATATTTTTCTTGTGATCAAAAGGAAAAAAATTAAAAATATATTTTTGTATAGCGATAGCGAAATGTTCGCAATAACTAAATGAATAAAAACCACTGATTTCTCTTAACAAGCACTAATCAAATATTATATTATATATTTATTTAAAACTTGGTAACTTTCTAGCAAAAATGAGAGAGGATTTGGATTCAATTTTACATTTTAGACAACACAAATCTGACAATAAGATTTTATAATCTCTGTACTTCAAATTAACGAATAGTGACAATTTAAAACGAATTACTTAAATAAAAAGTATTAAATAAAATTTCCTATAAAAGTATTTTTCCTCTTAAACACTGATGTGAAAATGTTCACGTGAAACATATTTAAATAATATAAAATATAAATATTTCTTGTTGTTGTAAAAAAAAAAATATTCTAAAGTTAAAATCATACGCATACCAAAAAAAATTGTACTTAATAAAAATTAACATATGAAAAACTGACTTGATTTCTTCTCGTTCCTTTATAGGCCTGTAAATTTTCATATTGGGATTTATTAAAAATAGCCTTCATAACTTTAAAAAAAATATCAATTATTTTTAATTATCACAAAAAAATATCATAATTGTTAACATATAATTTACTTAATATAAGTAGAATGGCAAATATTTGTATGCAATCACAGTTGGCAGTATTAATATTAACAATAACTTAAGAATATAATAAGGTTTACAAATATCAATTAAATTTTTGTTCAAAATTTGGATTTGTTGTTCGCCAACCATGAGCTGAGGGGCCAAATTTATATACAAGCCTTCGTCCCAAAACCGGTTGAAAAACATTTGTTTTATAATAATATCTATAAAAAAATAAATTACAATCTCCGTCTTTGAATTTTTTTTTAAATTTTACCTTAAAGCTCGGCTTAATTTTTCGTAGTTCATCCCTTCGTTACTTTTACGCGAGCCCCAAAGTTGTGCTATTTTTTCCGTTCGGACAAAACGGAAAATGCCTTCTTCATGATTTTCCCAGCGAATCAAACTCGGACAATACGTCGGATTATGTAATAAGCTTCGAATGAATTCCCAAAGCCGACCCATGCCTTCTCTACGCTCTAAAAAAAAGCAATAAATGTGTAATTACATTCAATAAGGAAAACCCGTAAGTTTTCCTCAAGTTTTAAGTTTAACGAACCTTTCTTTATCTTACTCCCCCTAGGCCTTCCTCGTCCTCGAGATTGAGGAATGATTCGAGATCCATTTTCTGATAAACTGTCCTCTTCATCTGTAATTAATTTGAGTTTAATAATTACACTTGCGATGATCTAATAGTAAAAATTATCATCAAGGAAAAACGGGTAATTATATGTGAGTTTCTTGGAAAAAATGTTATACCTGATGATTGATCCATTGTAGGTGAGGAAATTTTATCTTCAAACGCTCGAATTGTATCTGGTCGATCCAAACAGGTTAAATAATTCGACTCCCCATCACTTCCTAATTTATAAATTAATAATCAAAACTACATTTTCCTCAAAATGTTATTTCTATATACCTATTGAGGAAACTGGTGACAACAAACTATTTTTACACTGCTCATTTGACAACAAGCGACCATTTGAATTAGAAATAATAGAAGAAGTTGACTCATTTTGATTGAATGTTTCATACGAAGGCACTGCAACATAATCAATATTAAATTCGAGGAAGAGCTTGCGGTTTTGAGATTAACATAAAATGAATATTAATGTTATTTGGTGATCAGAAATGTTCTTGGAACTTACGTATTTTAAAAATGTTCTCGTTTTTCCAGTAATTTTGCACGCCCTCGTATAAAATTGAGCCGAACATTCGATCACAGACGAGGAAATCATTTAGCGACATGTTGCACAAAAATGTACCATCAACGACTCGACTGTAATTTTCTAGGTGCGAATATGGAAAAGCGCAATTCTTTTCGTAGGTGTGAGAAATGATCCATCGTAATACGTCTATGTGGTTCCATTGTAAAATTGGTTTATCACGCCATGAATCGATACAATTGTTTAAGACTGTAATATCTACAATTGAAAATAAATCATTGAATTCTTGATATCTTAATTGGTTTATATGATGTGGTTTTTTAAACTTATTACAGTTAAAAAAAAGTTTATTGTTAATAGACAAAAGAATAGACTTGGAAAGAATAAATTATTATAAGAACACTATAGGTAAGTGATTCAAAGAAAGTGAATTCAAGAAGAATGCAAAGCATTAGTTAATAGTAATTTATTTGAAGTTTTAGTTAGGATTTTTCATGAATTTCTTGTTTTTTTTAGTGCTTACAATTTTTAAAGAAATTCCTGTAGTTTTATATCTCTAGAAAAATTTAGAAATTACCAAGAATCAAATCGCGCATCACTGACGTAAGAAGCGGAGATCTAATTGTTAAGTCAATTAATTGTAGACCTAAGTGATAAGTCATTGCAAGCACGATTTCTAAATTACACAAAATATGTACCCCTATATAAATTTAAATGATTACACTTTGAGATACTTAACATTTATATTTCTATCTAGCAAAATAAGCAAATAAATAATTATGTTTACATTGTATTGAATTGGATTTAATAACCGATTCAACTAATCGAATTACTTTTACGGTTACATGGATGTAATTCAGAGTATGAAAGCACAACCTCCAGTCCAAGTCCAGTTAGTAATATTTAAGACTATAGTAATTTTTATGAGCGAAGAATAAAGCAATTAAGCAAAACAATGCACATAATTTACGATGATCTGTTTCTTGTACCCAACATCCTTAGCAAACAGTTCACTTAAACTGTTAAAATATGAAGCCTGTTGATGTTCGTGATATTCAGAATAGCCATGTTGATAATAGTAATAAAACATTGAAAAAAAAACTAAGAACTTTTTGAGTTTCATTAGTGCCGCAATTTCTTCTTGACCACAAATAAAAAAAATTGATTTTTTCAAAAACTCACTGTTTGCTATTTTTGTTTATTACAAGTTATAGATTTGTAAAGCTTTTCCTTTACACTGTTTTAGTTAATACGAGTATTTTCAATTTAATTTGTTATCAAAATGCATGCAAAACATTAAAAACAGAATTCGTATAATGACTTTTATTCACTAATGAGTGTATTGAAAAAAGTTTTTTTCCTATTTTTAACCTTCAAAACTCATGTACCTGCAAATTGTTATAAGAACATCAAAATATTTCAAACCATTATTATATCAATTGATTTTAGAGCTTTCGAATGGGCGCTTTAATTAATATCCGAATTGATGATCTAAACATAAAAGCACTCTAATTAAAATTAGTAGCGACTATATGTACAAATATATAGGTAATTCAATTTTATACGATTAAATTTTTCAATTTTTATTTTCAAACTTCATTCAATTAAAATTCTCAACCTCAAACTTCTTAAGTTAAACAAAATTTTATTTTACCTATAAAAATCGTTTCGTGATCATAAATAATTCTGGACCTTGATTCTAAAAGAGCCAATGTCCAAAATTACAAAAATCGTATTATGCATACAAATGATCTCTATATATATATACTGTTAGTGCAAAAAGGGC
Organism: Sisyra nigra; assembly: GCA_958496155.1. Classification (NCBI taxonomy): domain Eukaryota; kingdom Metazoa; phylum Arthropoda; class Insecta; order Neuroptera; family Sisyridae; genus Sisyra; species Sisyra nigra. Next base: position 24,627,181 of record OY292315.1, read on the forward strand.
CAATTGTCCTGAAATAAATACATTACGACTAACATAAACCTAACAGAGGCCAATCTCATTATAACTTTGGTGCGATAAAGGACAATATGTATTTAATTTGACATTTTCTGGGCATTGGTCATTTTAGAACCAAGGTACAGAATTATATTTACGTAACAGCCTTATTTAAAAATTTCAGCTTTTGTATTAAATTAATATTTCACTATTTTTGTTTAAGGAGGAAATATGTTAAGCAAATGTGCTTATATTTGGTGAATAATATTCAAACATATTGAAAATTTAAAGGGCATTGATAGGTACAACTTAACAGAACGAAAAAGGCATTAAATATGCCAGGAAATCATCAAGTTAAATAACAATCACATTTTGTACAATAAATTGAGCTTTACATTATATTTAAAATGAAATAACTCTCTGACTCAATTCAAGTTAAATGTTTCACCTATTGACCCCTTCACAGCATTTACTACACGATCTAAAGTTAAATTTAGAATGTTTTAAGCTAGGTGTAGAGTTATACTGAATAGTGAACAAAAATTAATACTTGAAGTTCTTGAAATCTTAACTCGATAATGTTAAATATTTTCTAATCGGTAAAAATAATTTATTCGCGGAATTTCCTTAGTAAAGGAAAATCCTAAGTAGGTACATAAATAAACCGTTCATTTTGAAAATGCTTAGTTCTACTTCAAGAACAAACCATGACACGCTTTAGTCTGTATTAAAGCAATGTATAACCATAAAATTAGCAGTAACGGTGAAGTATTTCACATTTTATAATGTGAATGAATTATGGCTGTTCTTGATATAGACTTAGGCCACTTTCAAAATAAACGGCTCAAATATTCCCAATACAACTCATGCATGCATGTAAATTGGTATGCATATAGCTATCATATAGCATACTACAATTGAGTAGCCCAGAATCAAAGTCGGCCAATCGCCATTTTTATCAAAATTGAGATTTTGATGGATTATTATTCTTCACAATGAGCTGCATTATGGTGATATTGAAATAATATAAAAAAAAAGCTACCTAACGGGTAAATCCTGCTTTGAAAGTACGCCTTAGAATCAAAATCTGACATTTACAAGAAATTGTAGTATCAAAGTCGGACAATTACTCTGCGGCCAATGAGAACGCTTATTTTGGTCACGTGGTAGCTTCATAAATGAATATGACGAGATATGTACCATACACTTTACAAGAAATTATGTGATTCATCTAGGACCAATAAAGAAAATAGTACTATACACATGTTGATGTATGAAGAGAGAAAGGTGATTTTCAACAAAATCTTTCTCTCTTCATACATCAAAATGTGTATAGCACCGTTTCATTCATAACTCCCATTATTTCTTATGTAGTGCATGCATTTCTTATGAGGTGCTTGTTGCTTTGCATAGATTTTTTTTAACTGTTTTAAAAGTTAATGAGTTAAAAGTGTTTAAGTGATCAGCAATGGACAGTGAAGTGAAAGTGACGAAATGACACCAGAAAGTGCTAGAAAAAAGAAGTTTCAGTTTCAGGTATGCCAAGAATAGATTACTTCAGCACGTGTCTGGAAACAGAGGAGGCTAGCACCGTATCGAAGCCTGCTGGGCAGTTACATTTCCAATTTTCAAAACAAACAAGAAAGCAAGTTAAAAAACGTGGTAAAATGTAAAAGGTTCATTCTAAAAAGATCGACAAAAAACAACATTTTAGTTCGAGGAGAAAAAGCCTACAATGTTGACACAGGGAAGAAAAATAATCTGTAAGAAGGGGAAAACTATAAGTATGATCAACCCGAAGTAGATCTCGGTAGGAGTGAAAGTCAAAAGTGCAAAAATAGCTGACATCAAGAAGCTCATTCAGAAACATTTTGAGTAACTTAGAGAAAAATCGAGTCATTGAGGTGGTATGAAAATGTGATCGAGAGCAGCAAGGAAATCGCTTTCCGAACGAAGAAATTGAAGATTGCTAGTGTTTTCCCGATCATGGAGGAGAAGAAGATAAACTATTAACTTGTTAATTGTACCTTGAAATTAAATAATCAATAATCAATAAAAAAAAACTTATTCTAAGGCCTCTTTTGTTTTTCGTATATTCTGATCTTTAAGTTTCAAAAACGGCCAAAAGCCAATCTTAGTTTCAAAGGCGGCCATCTCAATTTTCAAAATGCTTTAGGGCTTAAAATTAATAATGTCATGCTATGAAACTTGCTGGAATTAGTCATGAGATAGCCGACGACAGATTAAGAAAGGAAAAATAGAAGAAAGTTTGAAGAATTTTCCGCTACAAAAAATTGGCTTTCCTGAAAAAAAGTGTTTTGGCGATTGTTCGTCTTTGATTCTGAGCTACTCAATTAATATAAGCATTGAGCTGATTGAGCTTATAGCATGAGTTCTTAGTTCAGTCTGAAGAGGCGCTCTGTGTATTTTTCATTATTTACATGCGTTTGCTCACATTTACTTTAGCTGAGAGCAGAAACGTGAATATGTCAAAGTAAATCGAATTTTTTCAAATATTTTTTAAAATACAAAAAAATTATTTTACTACTTTGTTAAAAGTAGTTGAATTAAACGCAATTTAGTCAAATTTTAAAATAAAATTAGTAAAATGTCGTTGTTATGTAAATGTCTACGAAATGTAACCTATAAAAGTATTGAAGTGCCGATCCGAAGTGGTTTGAAAATAAAGAATTTTAAGTATTTATCAACAACAACAACCGAAACTAATGAAACGACCATAAAAAATAAAACTGGAGGATTTGCCGAGGCTTTTGACAAATTTTCAAAGCTTAACGATACAATACCAGTCAAAAAAGAAGAAATCCCATTTAAACAACTCATAAGAAACTCAAAATTTGTAGATGTTAGTTTTAAGTATAAAACTAACTATTTAATTTAAATGGTTTTGTTTCTGTTAGCTAGGTGATCCCGAAGGAAAGATTCTAATTGGAAAGATTTTCCATATTGTTGATAACGACTTATATATTGATTTTGGCGGAAAGTTTCATTGTGTTTGTCCAAAACCAAGTCAAAAATCAGAGTAAGAAACCTGATTTTAGTTGTTAATTTTAAACTAATTGATTTTTTTATTTAGAAAATATGTACGAGGTGCCACTGTTCGAATACGAATGCGAAATTTGGAGATGTCATCGAGATTTTTAGGATCAGAAAAAGATCTTACAATATTAGAAGCAGAAGCTATTTTGTTAGGCATTGTTGAATAATACATGTTAAAACTTGTTTGTATTTTAAAGAAATTTAATAAAGTATAGTCTTACATGAATTTGAACTTTGAATTTCATCAAAATGATGTGAAACCATTTGATCTAATTCCTCAAGGGAGGCCTCATCCATCCAAATGTCATTCTATATAACACAAGTTTTATGTATAAAAAATTTGTTTAAAATCAATTTGAAACAACTTACATCTCGATTCATCACTGAGGAAAATAATTGGGCTGTTTCATTGTTAATTGAAACACTACAATCCATTTCTTGATTTGAGTAGTAATGAGTAACTGATTGTTATTATAAGTAATTAACACAATTATTTTTTAAGTATCACTGAAAATATGAAACGGCTCGTATCCGAGGTAAATCAATTGAACAGAGCGGTTAAAAGGTCGTTTGAAAACTAAGAGCAGATCATTGATGGTTGTCAGATTTCATAGCGGCCTGAGAGAGTCGGCAGTTAGTAGCGAGTCTCTTTTCATATATCTCCCGTAGTTTGTTTTCAAATAAATTTTTATGTTGCACATTTGCCACGGGGCCACCATATCATGGTGGGGAGTTACTCTCGAACAGGTTACACCACGTCATTTATGGTCGACGGGGAATTCCAAGAATATCGCTGTGCAGCTTTGGCGATAATCAAAATCTGAATGCATTTTTTAGCATAAGTGTGGGAGGACTTGAATCTACCTGTATGAGCATCACACAACATATTATGCGTTACGCATTGTACCTCACTTAAATACCTAATGTGCCATTTACTAACACAAATAAGTAAACTTAGTTTTTAATCGATGCAAAAACATCAATACTACGTTGGCGCTAGGTCTTACTTTTTTTTTACCTCTCCAAAACTCTACATTTATACATACAAATGTATAAGCACATAAGAGTGCTAAAAAACAGCTTTTTCTTATAGTAGGTATCCAAAAATTAAAACGAAAATGTTGGTGCCTAAACTAGCTCTTAATATTAAGGTTTGCTTCAATCCATTTTTTCATTTTCCATCTAAATAATACAGGATTTTTATTTTATTTTTGAATAACCTTGGGGACTTGGAACAATTCATTGTAACGATCAGGGCCGTATTTAAATTTCTGCCGCCCTTGGGCACTGGAAAAAATGCCGCCCCATCACTGAAATTTCACTCAAAGTGATATAGATTTGATCTTTTTTTTAAATGTATTGCAAATAATTTATTATATATATTATAGGTATACTTACTTCAATATAATACAAAAAATATATTTATTTTTATTCTTAGAACTAAAAATTTTGCACTAAGCTTCACTTATATTGCAATAATTTGTTTCACAGACAAACTGCAAGTCTGACTTTTTGAATTGCAAATTGGTCGATTAAATCTTCACAATCTAAACATCTAAAAACTTTTGACACTAACACTAAAAAAAATTTTTTTCACTTTCCAAATTTTGCTGCCCTGGGCACTAGCCTCGACTGCCCCTAGTGTAAATCCACTACTGGTAACGATAATGTGAAAGAAGGGATTAAGAGGAAAATTCACGCTATACAAAAAAGGCCCTTAGAACAAAGTTTCTCAAATTAAGCGACTCAAAAATAATAATTTTTTTAAATACCCTCTTTCAGATTGTTATGATGAATTTTTACAAAGTTATAAAAATTCAAAAAAAAAATATTGTCCTCTGTTATTTAAATGACAAATAATAAAAAAAGTTTGAGGCAAAGAGCTCATTTTGGCGCTAAATTTTTTGAAGTTATACTTCTTTAGGCGCGTTATAAAAAAATGAGGAGCGTGAAATTTTAAGATGCGCGCGCATTTTAAGACAAAAATTAACAAAACCAAGTTAGTCGCAAAACCACTGGGTTTCCCGGCGCGCGTAATTTGAATTTTTGTTGTATTTATTTATTAATTTATATATTTAAATTAAAAATAATTATATATACAAATGACACATATTATTAATAAATAAGTTATTACTTTTCTCGAATTTTGCAGTAGTTGTTATAGGTACTTTTTGAAGTTTAATGATGAAAATGACGTCTGCATTCCATGCATATTCTTAGTTATCACGAAATCTGGGATTCTGAAATGATTCAAGAAAAATTCAAGGTCTCTGTAGAAAAGTTCAAATTAAGTTTGTTTATATTTGTATATTGAAAAATTACGCTACCAAGCAACGTGGATTTTTACCAATAAACGTTTAATGGTTAGAGAGGGCAATAGAATTTTTGACTCAGAAAAATGTTGAATTTCTATTGGATAATCATTAGCTTTTTCTAACAAAATGACCAGAAGGAATTTTTTGAAAGGTTTCTGTTATGTAAATTCAGTTTAATTTGGGTACGCTTGACAAAGCGGGTGGGTATCAGCTAGTTATTAACGAATCACAACCATATAGAATAATCTAAATGCAGTAAAAGTTGAATAAACAAAATACTACAATAAGAACAATTAATAAAGGCCAAACAACAGGCTAAAAATATATAAAAACCCATTTTTAAAAAAGTGGTTATATTTCCAAAATGCACTAAAAAGTAGAAAATTAATTTTATTTTAGAATTTACGAAAAAAAAAATCTCCATATTCCAAATTGATACAGTCATTAAAATTAAAAGCGATACAAGAATCTATAGTCGTATTTTAAATTGATCATCTAATTCAGCGGTCGGCAACTCCTTCGTGCAAGTGTGCAACCATATTTGGCAAAAAATCAGGTGCGTGCCACTAGGAAGAAAACACTCTTGGTTAGGTGTCGGGCGTAGAGGTAAGGGGTTGGATTTGTAAATAAAGCAACTTAGTTTTCGTGCAATTATTACTTTAATGTAAATATAAAATTATACAAAAACAAAAATAAATGAAAAAATCGCTTATAATGATATCGAAGCGAAGTAACAAACACTTTATACATTTATGATTTTATGATCTTTTAATATAAGCATGCAATATTATAAGCATATTAAAACATTAATGGCTTCCTTGAGGTTCACTTGTGGAGCCTAATCTTCTTATATTAGGTTCATATAGTTAAAAGTTTTTAACTCAATTATATACATTTCAGAATTTTCCTCGATTAAACGATTTCTGTATGGATTTATAACATACTTCACTATAGAAAATGTTTGCTATTAATATACTTAAAATTATTGTTGAAAATTTTCTCATAATGGTACTTCATTTTTCTGTGCCACCGAGTGACACGCTTGCATGTGGTTGTCGACCACTGATTTAATTGATCATCATGACTATAATACCAGGGTGCATTAATTGTAATGAAAAGAAATGTATTCTAAGTTCTAGCTATATTATTTAAAACTTGTTCAAAAATAAATATATTTGGGGGGAGGTAAAATATATTATGCTCCAGGTACCAGTTATACATATTTTCACCTGTATCTAATAATAGACATTCATTAAGTTATTGATAATAAATAATTACAATCGTATTGAAATTTTTCACATCTTCACCTTAATTTTACACACTTAAAACCATTTTTTAATTTTCATTTTTTCAACATTACAATTTGAATTCATCATAAATAAAAAGTAAACATTTAAAAAAACGCACGTGTATGGCTATTTAAATTGAATTTTAGATGCTAATTATGTTTACAAACGTAATCATTACTCCGGCAAAGACCCAGGTCTTTTCGCTTTCTCTCTCCTTTTAATACAATAGAATGTATTTAAAACACGATCTTTTTGTATTCAAGCAAAAAAATTCAGTATTCTCGGTAAATATGCTATAGAAATAATTGAAATTTAACGCAAGTATTTGTACGAATAATTTACGGGGAAGTTTTTTAAAGAAAGATAACGTCAATTTCGTTGAAATTTCATACAAAATCAAATCTAGTTTTCTGAGCAGGTGTATTTATGACGAAAATAATATATCAAGATAACAAATATTGCAAAATTTACAAATAAAAGGACGTCAATTTATGTGATGAGAAAATAGATTATGGAACGATGGGTTTCCAAATATAACTAGTTATTAATATCAAAAATCCTGGAAAACAAGAATTTGGATCTTAGTTTAATAATAATCTGCAATAAAAAAGCTCACGAGGTGTTCGCCTTGAAATTCAATCACTACCATAAATATAATACCTATTAAATATTTGCAATAACCTTCACAATTATCCCATATTACTTAACAAAATGTGAAAATAATTGATTACTTCAATAAAAGAAATGGTGAAAATTGTAGCAATTATTATTAGGTAGGTATCGTAATATATAAGACGTCATTAGTGTTTATCTTTTTATCTGAAGCTTTAAGCAAATATTTGTAACTACGTAACGATATCCTCAAGTATACTATATAATTAATACCAAAAGAAAATGTTTAACTTTTTTATTAAAAATTTAAATATTGTAGCAAAAAATAATATAATTAGGTAATGTTCTATACTGAATATACCTCCCTATTATGCGTATACCAGAATTTAAATTTTCCAAACTTTATTTTATAGGTTGGGGAAATCCCAAGAATAATCGATAGCTTCGTTTTTCGCTAAGTATAAACTTATACACTACAAAATAACATCCTTTAAGCAGAAAACAATGTATTTTAAGTGCAAGAAAGTGTTACGTTAGATAAAACGTGCATTATTACTTTCTTTTACTACTATATAGATAGTAAAGGAAGTATTGTAATCGGGTCGAATTTTCGAATTCGAGCTTTCACCGGAAATACATGTTTTGAGGTCCCCTGAGTCCAAAAAATTGGTTTTTAGAAACATGTCTGTGTGTGACAGCCATATCTTATCGAAAACTTTATCAGAATTTCACCAAACTTGGTATTTGACCTCCCTATTATACCTAGTTGTGCCGCGAAGCTTTTGGTTGAAATAGGTTAACCAAAAGCTCTACTTTACTCTTGGCGTTTTTGAGCTTTTTTAATTTTGTTCGAAAACGGCTCCAACGATTTTCTTTAAACTTTCTGTAATTCTTAGACTCATTAGTGGCTACAACTTTTATTTGAAACTTTTTCCTGGGAAAATTCGAATAAGGGCGGTTCTGGGGTGAAGGTTTGGAATTCGTATACCTATACCTATGTACAAATAAGCTGTATAGTGTATACATATTACTTTCTTTTACTACTTAATAGTAAAGGCAGTATTGTAATTGGATCAAATTTTCGAATTCGAGCTTTCAACGGAAATACATGATTTGAGGTCCTATGAGTCCAAAATAGTGGTTTTTAGAAACATGTCTGTGTGTGACAGCCATATCTTATCGAAAACTTTATCAGAATTTCACCAAACTTGGAATCTGGCCTTCATATTATACCTAGTTGTGCCGCGAAGCTTTTGGTTGAAATCGGTTAACCGAAAGCTTTACTTTACTCTAAGCGTTTTTGAGCTTTTTCAATTTTTTTCGAAAACGGCTCCAACGTTTTTCTTTAAACTTTCTATAGTTTTTAGACTCATTAATGGCTACAACTTTTATTTGAAACTTTTTCCTGAGAAAATTCGAATAAGGGCGGTTCTGGGATGAAGATTGGGAATTTGTGTATATACATATAGCCCTTTAGGTTGTATGCATATAGTACTGTTTATATGTATTGTTACAAAGTGCTTATATTTCTTTTAACTAACAGCGAGTATTTTCATGAATGAAAGTAAAAGAAAGTTGTGTGACGCCTCGCACCAGATATTTTTTTAATATGATCACTACGCAATATGTGATTTTTTTTATATAAAAACTGTACTTATTAGTAGTAGTTTAAATATGCCTACTTGTATTTTTTAAAAGCTGGCATGTAAGTGTGTCATTTGAAAGACTAAATGAAATTGTGTTTAACTCTAATTTATAGTAATTAGTTACCATATAGAAATGTCTTTTCTTTTGCTCTTTTTTTCTTTACATGATGATATAAGGGTGATAATCTAAAAGTGCCCGCAAATAAGCGAAAATAGCTGTTACAAATGCTGTAAATTAAAGATAAAGTGAGAGAGCGCGCGACAAAATTTTTCAGACAAGGAAAACGAATACTGGTCTGGCGAGTTTTTAAACCCTTAACGTGCCTCAAACATTCACTGTTCTCGTCTTACAAATGTCGCAGCGCGTTAACTCTCCTTAACTTTATCTCATCTTTAACAGCTATTTTCGCTTATTTGAGGGCACTTTTAAATTGACACCTTTATATCAAATAAAAAGAGATTTAATTTGATAAAATATGGTTAAGCTACAATATGAGTGCAGCAATCATGCGGTCAGATCTTAGGTTATTAGATTCGAAATTAAATCGAACTCAAATAAAATATTTTAATTCATTCAATTATTTAAATATCAGAATTTATTGACTTCCCATCATTCATTTAAAAGTTATTATATCAAGATACACAAACAACCTGGTGCAAAGAGGTAAAGGACTAATTGTTACGCTTTTCTTGTGGCTTAAGTACAAAAAATTAAAATAATTCTTTACAAAGTAATAGTAAGACCAATGTTGACATACGCAGGGATAAGTTACAGCTTTACTAGCAAAACTGACCTTAGTAAACTCCAAGTGGTCCCAAACAAAATAAAATTCGCTTTGAACGCCCCAAGGTATTTTTACTTAAGTATTTTTCTGAATGGAAGGAAAGAGCTGCTGCTCGGATACTCCAAATTTTTAGTTTTAATAATAACTTTTTGTAAGTAACCTACTTGTAAATAATTTTATAGACCAAAAATTATTTTTTTTAAATTTATATTATATGAAGTTCAATTCACTCACACAATCTTCAGACTTCACTTCACACAATCTAGTTTCCATACATTAAATAGTCCATGTTGTATACTTATCTATATTATAACAATTTCAAGACCGTAGTATTCAGTAAAAATAATTTTAAACGACCACCAGTACACAATTTTCTTAAGAGAAGGTATTTTATCATTACAAAAAGAAAAGTTTGGTTGGAAAGATTGATAGAAATAGGTTGATTTAAGTCGAGATCTTAATATACTAATTCATTATTATATTAATAGCTCCAAATAGACTCAAAACGCACATCTCCCCTCTTGCCAAAGCAAAAGAACTAATTAATAAATATAATATAAAGTTAGGTGATCCTGCTCCGGTCAATATAATGAACGATACATATAGCCAACCCTCCCCCCCGCCACCCTTCGACTAATGGGTCAAAACCTATCAAAATCATCATATTTGGACATCGAACTACGGAAAGCCTCTCTAGAAACAATCCACTCCATGTATCCAAGGTCAGAATTTACACATCTATACAGATGGTTCATCCATTCCAGGATCCGGAAAAACTGGTGTTGGTTACTACAGCGATATATTTGAAGGATGCGCCGCAGTCGGAGAACCTCTCAGCTGTTTTGATGGGAAAGTAGAGGCAGTTTTACTAGCTATATCTAAACTTCACGAAGTTAAGACCTATCATAAAGCTGTTTTCTTCATTGATTCTCAAGCCGCGATAGTAACATTATTCTCTAACTACCCCACCGATTGCGTTTGTACCAACAAATGTCGAGCCGCCTTAGACAGTCTTGCTTAAACAGGTTGGCACCTGTCACTACAATGGATTCCCAGTCATGTTGGTATCTTGGGAAATGAAAAAGCAGACGAGCTTGCAAATCTTAAGAGAGTCGAGATCTTAAGCTACCTATACAAATAAGTAGGTACTTAATGTTGACTAGATAGTGGCCCTATACGCCAGTGGTACTGAGTTCGAATCCCCTTGAAAGCCCAAATTTTTTTTTCATGGGTTTTTCGGATTCGACGGTCGCTATAGTGACCATAGTAGTTGATGCGACCTTAAATAATTCAAAAAAAAAAAAACACATAATCCAGAATTTTCTTCCTCTCCGGCTTTTGAATTAGTTGGTCGCTAATAATCGTTGTAGTTGGAACTACTTCAAAAAATCAAACATCAATTACCCTTATATATTATATATTTATTATAATCTCATTGTAAATAGATCACACAAAACAGATAATGCACAATATGCATTGCAACAAAAATGACTTTAGTGCACTTTTGAATGCTCCCTTTTTTTACTCAATTGATTGAATGTTTTGAATTTTGATTGATGAAGCTTTCTTAATCATAACTTTCAATAAAAAAGTTGACTCTTTATAATACCAGTTTTCTAAGTACCTTAATGTTAAGTACCTTGAGTGACTATCAATAATAATAATTATTGGATATAGGACAATTTTTCACTGATTAATCACTTTAAAAACAACCCAAAAAACTACACATCTAATAAAAGTTAACGTTTAAAAACTTTAGCAGTATAGCTTTATGTTACGAGTTGTACACTCAACGGTGACATTTTTAACTTAATTCTTAAATTGTAATTTTTGGTTATTATTTTTTAAGTTTCGAAACTTTTCACGCTATATGGTTTATAATCAAGCCAAACTCAAATAAAATATCAATATCTTAAGTTAAGCTTGAATTTCCAAGTTATTTTGTTTCAAAATTTAAATCTTAATTAATTGCAGGAAATGTCCAAATATTTGCCTTGAATCCCTACTCGATTGAAATACCTAAATACCTATAAAAAAATTTAGCTTTGTTTTTACGTATAAAAACTATATTGATTGTATGTAGAGGTACATTGTACATTATGATTTGTTATAAATTTTTATTAATTGGTTTTACTATTTTTTTATTTATTAAAGTAAAAACTATATTAAATTCGATAATTTTATAAATGATAAAAAACATGAATTCTAAATATAAATAAAGAATAATTATTAAAAAACTTGATTTAGTTCACAATTCACGTCATAGAATTACATATTAAGTACTGATGTCGTAATTGTTTCACTGACGTATAGAATGACGTCGCTGAGGTAAATAAACTAAAATGAAAATATGTTAATGCTGATGGCAAAAAAGAAACACATTATGAGGGAGCCGCACGAGACTGAACTTGGTCAATTAAATTTGCAAAACTGGTTTTGCGATCAACTGGTCCTAAAGCTTTTCACTGCCAATGCATTTAAATGCATTTTTCTCTATTAAATGTAGGTAGTTATGGCGTCAATTCTAAGCTTTCTAACTGCTTAAACGTTATAACGTAAATGATTTACGTCATTAAAGTAAAGAAAGTTGAATTAAATAAATCTATAATGCCATCGTAAGTTTAAATAGAGTATATATCGATTCTCATGTAAAACCTGTTTTCAGACAGATATTTCAATTGATTTGAACGCATGTTCATTTCAATTAGCTTCTTAATTCTTAAAAGGATATTTTACTGGAATTTGTAGGTAATTGTTTCATAAACGAATTGAAACCTAGCATCTTTGTGATATATTATGTTTCTTGTAAACAAAATAAAAAATTTCCCAGTTATTAAAGTGTTATAAATGCAATTTATATCGTACAACTTTGTGTGCTATTTGCATATGTAAAATACGTTTCTACCTAATATCTTGGTATAAAAAATAGGTTGTTGGAGATTCCCAAAGTTGTACCATTTTTATTGTAAAACCGGTTGTCCTAGGCTAAACCCAAAATGATCGTACTTTCCAAAAGAATCAAATTCTTTTATAAAGGTTATTTGAGATTTTATAAAAAAATTTGACGCTTCTTAAAAAATACGCTATCGTTTGTTTGGAAATGGAAAATCCAATCATAAACCAGTGTTGTACGAGCTTAATTGACGCCTGTCCTCCCAAAAAGCATTTTGATTTTTCTAATTTAATCGTTGTTGATTGAAAATTGTTGTTAAAAAAACTAAGGAAAAGTCACAAAAAAATGTTTTTTCTAAATTCAATATATGTAATTGAAAATCTTTCAAAAGTGTATTTTTACATTTTTACATTCAAGGCTAAAAGTGATGAAATTTTCGGAAGTTCTTCTGTTTGAAGTATTTTCCTGGTTTTTAAATCTATTAAGAGATCGAGATTTTTTATACTTAATGCAGAATTGTGTTTATATATTTTTTTTGTAAATTTCATGGAAATCACGGGTAGCCCACTAGTATCTACATATAAAAAAAAATAATGAAATAGGTTGGTATATTTAATCCAACTAGAGGTCACCCAGTGGTCGAAATTTGACCATAATTCGTTACAATTTTTACATACTTAAGGGTACACTTCACTTGCAACTGCCTCAAAAACTTTAGTTACTAAGCTAACTACAGCAGATAATGAATTGCATTTGCGAATGTTTGGAAAAAAATTTCTTGACTAATTTTTTCTTCAAGGTTCATTTAAAGAAAGTGAATCATATAATGATTGAAAATATTTATTTTAAGTTAAGGAAGGAAATAGGTGTGTAGAGGTTTCAAAATATTTATTTCTTTTCTTCCATAAATCTTTTACAAAATTATTTCTGAATATTCTCTAAAAATTTCAAAACTAAATATCAATTCGTTCATATCATACATGTTTTGAAGTCCCCTGAGTCCAAAAAAGTAGTTTTTAGAAACATGTCTGTGTGTACCTGTGTGTGACAGCCATATCGTATCGAACGCTTTTCCGAATTTCACCAAACTTGGAAATTTTCCTTCATATTATCTTGTTTTGCCGCGGAGCTTTTGGTTGAAATCGGTTAACCCAAAGTTCCACTTTATTCTCGGAGTTTTTGAGCTTTTTCAAATTTACTTCAATTATACTTGAATGCATATAGTTCTGCTATGTATAGTTATAAGGTGCTTATATATTTCTTTTAACCAACAGCGACTTTCATAAATGAAAGTAAAAGAAAGTACTGTGACGCCACGCAGCAGATATTTTTCTTTTTATAATGTTGTATGTCAATTCAAATTACAGTATTCTGAAATATTTTTTAGACAAACAAAAAAATATATAACTATGAAACATCAGAAGTAATTTCAAGTGAGTTTCCTACGTTCAAAAGTAAAACAAAAGTACCTTTATGTTTAGATTTTGTCATTTAAAAGCCAAAGATAAAAAAATGGAAATAGGCTGCATAAGTCCTGTTTAAAACTATGATTTAAGCTAAACTTTTTTTTCAAATAATACCTACCTACCTAAATTAATTTTTTGTGTAATTTATTTGAAAGGTTTTGCCAAAAGAATAAAGTATGAATTATTTATACGTTATATAATAATCAAGAAACACCCGATGAAGACCAAATAAAATGGTTGAAACGTTTTGTATTTGAAGTTATACGTATCTTTTAAATATATTTTTAATAATATTACTCAATAATCAAATAATCGGTTAAATTTGTTTCCTTCAATTTCAATAATTACAATTTCAAAATTTAAATTCCTCTCACAATATTTTGTTTAAATAATGACATTTGGAATATGGTTGAAGTCTGTGGTCAAATTGAACAACTGAGATTTAAAAATATATACATACTTGTGTATATTGTGTGTCTGTGTGTGTCAAACGCGTGGTAGTGTGTGTGACGTCTTTTTTTCATTAATTTAAGGTATTTTGAAGCATTATTATAAAAAAAATATTATCTCAAAACGCAACTTCCTCATATAAACTTCAATTGTGCCAATTTTCATACTCCTCTGTTCGTATAATATTCAGTAAAAGGGGTTTAAAATTTTTGCTTCACGTATTAATATATAGATAATTCGTTATAATAAATACAGTTCAGTAAATACTCAGTTTTCTTGGCTTTAATGATGAATGATGAATTAATTTAACAGATATTTCATTAAAGTCGACCATTTTAAATTTTTATTTTCTTACACTTAAAAATGCTAGGTCCCTTAGGCGATCTTGTTCTATCATTAATAATAGCGTATATAGTACGTGTGTATGCGTAAAAATTCATTTTAATTTGCTAAACGAACGTTCACAGTTAGCATTATAGTAGGTACATGCTATTAGCTGTAGGTACTAGATAGGTACTCGAGATGCAATTCCCTGATTTTAAAAAATATTTTCTCCATATAGTTTCAAATTCCGGTCTATTTCTATCTTCTCTCATAATTTTTTTGGATCAAATATCGATTTTTGTGATATATGAAAAAAAAACTTAATAAGACTTTTGTCATATATTTTGAGAAGACTTTTCTTAAGAAGAAGTTCCTTAGAGTAATTTTACAACTAATATTTTTTTTTCCTAAAAATTAATTTTTCTGGAACATTCAAATGGTTGCCTACCTATTTCCTAATAGTTTTACGGGTTACTAAACATCTGAATCATTATCTAAGAATCTTAGAACCTGTGTGCAAGTGGTAACAACGTTAATTTATTTATCACAACCACGGTCGTTGTATTACGTAACTCTTTATCAATGACGCCATTACTCTCATTTATAACCACGCAAACTATTCTTAAAAAGAGGGATCAGAGTGATGAAAAAACATCAACGTTTCACAAAGTTAGTGGATTGAAAAAAAAAAAACAAACGCCAATGAGCGTAATCGTTGTAAAAACGTTTTAGAACGTAGCCTTAGTACTTTGATCGTTTTTCTACAATATCCATAAACAAAATTTCGTAAAAATTGCATTACTTACCTACAATTGCCTACTACAATATCTACAGTGAGTGTTCTTTTAGTCCAAGTGGCGAAAGTCAAAAAAAGTGGTCTTCCAGTATAAGTACAAATATATACTTTTTTTGCTTTTTGAATACTTGATAAACAATTATTTGCCAGTCTGGCGGCTTTTAACTTGACCAATTTTTTAATGGATTTCAATGGATAATATTAGTTGGAAAGTATTAAAATTTTAATGAGTGGTTTTTTTGAATTCTGATATCTGTCAAATGTTGATTTAAAAAACTTTGTTCTAAGGACCTTTTTTGTAGAGCGTAAAATTTCCTTTATTAAAAAATTAAAATTATTATAAAATTTCCATTTTTCAGACTTTTGTTGCAATGAATTGTTTCAAAGTTATAAAGCTGTCTCCATTTTGCTGTATAAAAATGATGTATAGGTAAAGCATCAGAATGTTTCCAAAAAAAAAAAAAATTCTTATGTTGTCCAAAAATTGATAGTAGGTATATATAAAAACAAAAACTTTGGCGTTGAAACGAGCCCCTAACAACAATCTAAATTAAAAAATTTTAATGAAATTTTACGCTCTACAAAAAAGGTACTAAGAATAAAGTTTTTTAGATCAACCGTTTGAATAATATCAGAATACAAAGAAATCACTCATTAAAAATTTTAATACTTTCCAACTAATGATGATCTTGCTTTACTTATCCAATTCAATAAACAACAAGTCTATAAGAATGTGATAAAAAAATTAAACAAAATATTAAAACACACAAAACTTTACAAAAATAGTTTCATATTTGTATGTATAGAAATCGTAATGCGTAACTTTTTGGTGAAGTAAGTTAAATAAACGTAAATAAGTAAAATTTCAACATTTGGCGGCATATTATCGAACACCACATGTGCCGCGGCACAGTGGTTAAGAACCATTGTTGTGTAGGCAATGAGCCAAAGAGCCTTGTTATAAGGCAATGGGCCTAATATAAAATGTGTTTGATAAAACTTGCCTTAAGTACCACTAAGCACTTCTCTCTGAGTAGCACTGGGGTAATATAATTCCCTTTTGCTACACCACTGCAAGAAACTGAAACAAACAGCAAGTCTATAGACATGCAATAAAACAATCCATGAAATATTTAAAAAAGTATCATTTTACAAAAATATTCAAGTAAATGTATAAGAAAATCGTAATAGATAACTTAATGAAACACATTGTTGTAGACAAAGTGGAAATAAATGAATTGTTTGTCCGGTTTTACAACGAGTCTCTATCGAGTTGGATAGATTCAATAGTTGGCGACACAGAAGGAGCTGAGCCCGTTGATAATTGTTTATGAAGCATGTCAGTGTACGCGTTATTTAGCAAATCCGATTCGGCGATACCCAACTGATCCATTAATTCCTTAGCGACCATTTGTCCGTACTCGAGTGACTGTTTCGAATTGAGAATGACCTGCAAGAGATATTAATTTTCATGTTACAAACGTAATCGATTTGCGCGAAAAATTGATTTTACAATGTAAGGACATTTTACAAAATGCACTTGTCTCGGCGTCCTCGACTTGCATTATACAAACATACATAAACGTTTATTAATTGCATATTAACATTTTTTTAATGCAGATCTCTGTTCGCTATTTTTTATGATTGCCATTCATGTCCCGCTTTGTTTGTGTCTATTTAAACTGTTTTTTGCAAAAAGACATAATTAAAAAATCGTATGAATTATACATTGAATTTCAAAACAATTTGTATAATTCGCTTAGATACTTTATAATAAAATATGGAAATACGCAAAACCTGTTTAATGATACAAAAGATTAGAGGTCGAAGAAAAAAGTGACAAGAGATGGCAATAGAGAAGTCAATCATGAATACCTATAAAAGTTTTGTTCTTGATTTGATCTTGAAATGATGAACAAAAGCAATAGATCATCTCTTAACTTATTTAAACATATTTCGATTATAAAATATTTGTTTTTAAAAAAATTTTACTATAAAATCGGAAATAGTACACTTAAATATTAAGTTATTCTTGTAAAAATGTTTTCCTTTTTCCGTGTCCACGTTAAAATTAACATTGGGAAATCCATAAAAACATCAACAAAATTCACCTTGAACCTAAGGCGTCTTACATATAATTTGAAAATTATATATTATTTAACTTTTTTTAATAGGCCTCAACAAAACTGGGAATTTCACGTATCTTAATAGGTATTATGAAATAATGCGCTTAACCATTTGATTAATTAATTGAAGAAAAAACAGTATTCATTGTTTTCTTTGATCAATTTTCTCAGGAAAACCCACATTGATGGGAATCTCATAGGTATGATAATGAACTGATACATGTCATTTTAAATTGTATTATAGTTTTTTATTTTGTTTACAATTTGTCATAGGTTTTTTTTTAAATTAAAATTTACTCCCAAATTAAATTCCACATGTTTTCAGGAATAAAACAAGTACAGTTTTTAATCATATATTGGTAATTTTCTTCAAAAAATTGTAAAACGAATGAACTTATCTATATATATTTATATATATGTAGATAATTATTACATATATCATTATATATCTATATATATATATATATATATATATATATATATAAAAATCAATTTCTGTTCGTTAGTCTCGCTAAAACTCGAGAATGGCTGGACCGATTTTGCTAATTTTGATCTTGAAATATTTGTGGAAGTTCAGGGAAGGTTTAAACGGCGAAAACAAAAAAAAAAAAATAAGTAACAGAAAATACTAAAAACTGAGAGAAGCTGTGAACATTATACATGGGGACGAACGAAAAAAATTATTTGACTGAAAAAAGTATCACTATACGAAATCGGTTTTAGAAAAAAAAAATTAAGAACTGATAATCTTTTTGATCAACTTTTTGAATCACAATTAAATTAAAACGGAGTTTAAAAAATTACAATCGAATGACAGTTAAAATTGAAAACGCTTGTAAACGACCAAACAGTACTAATATTTAACATTGAAGTTAAATAATTACAAGTTGCGCCGTTTTATAATTGAATTTCAAATCCAGTGAACTCTCGATAAGTTCAACTCCTATGAAAAGATAAATTCATAGCTAATTTATAGGCGATTATCTTATTTATCTACAGTTTAGTTTAGTAAACGTTCAAATTATCGAAGGAGGAGTTTTATTTATCCATTGTTCGATTCATTGAGAGTAATACTTGGATTAATTAGGAAATCCTCTGTGGTGAAAATATGATTTCATTCTTAAAAATAAATATCTAAGTTCCAAAACGACACCCGTAAGATTAAATAACCAAAGCATACAGTTCGACTTAAGTGATCCCGATTGGGAGTTTGACTTAGGGATGTGAAGCCGATAGGAGTTCGAGATTCAT
This sequence comes from Sisyra nigra, assembly GCA_958496155.1. Classification (NCBI taxonomy): domain Eukaryota; kingdom Metazoa; phylum Arthropoda; class Insecta; order Neuroptera; family Sisyridae; genus Sisyra; species Sisyra nigra. The sequence continues at coordinate 24,646,185 of OY292315.1, forward strand.
AGAGGGAAAAAAAACACCGAGTTATATTGGGGTGAATTGGAACAAAAAAAAAAAAAATCTTATACACCCAACTTATGGGGAGTCTGAAGTATATGAAACGTAAATTACGGGTAGTAAACCATTGAAAGATGACTAAACTGTAAATAGTGAGGTTTCTAGGCAAGTAAAAATACGAAAATTTTTATAACTCTGGAAAATTTTCGATTCCTGAGGAATAGGTAACTTTTATATATTTTACAACGACGGTTTCTATTAATCAATCAGTTTAATTTAACCATGTCTAGCGAAGCGGGTGGGTATCAGCTAGTTATTAATAAAAATTACATTTTTTCGTTATGCTACTTAATGTGCACATGTTTTCTAACAATTTTCCTTGCATGTGAAGTCATCCAAACCGCAGAAAATGTATTTATGAATCTTTGAGAAGACCATTTTTATATTATTGTTGTAATTAATGAGATAGGTATGTATGTATAGCATAGGTGCTTTGAAAAATGTAGACGTGGAATTAACAACCAATAGAATTGTCGTTTAATTTTGACGATGTTAACTGGTTTGATGTTTCAATTCTTGAAAAATGTTTGCATATATCGCATACATGTATAATGGAAAAATACATTAATTGCTGATACGATTATATTACAGGTATTTGAGTCTACAAATTCAACAAATAAAAGGACAATGCTAATTGAATGAAATAATTATAGCTTAATATTCTATGAAGTGAATGATTGAAATCAAAAGGATAATTAATCAGTTGTGAATACATTAATCACGGTATTAAGTTTAAATTATGTACGGAATAAATGTATCTCATTTCAGTTCCCTTCCATATAAAATTCTGCTTTTATCAGTTTAAAAATTTATTTGAGTTTTGTAAAATAACAAGTATAATAACTTACATATTTTTAAAAAAATTATAACTGAAAATCTAACTAACTATAGTGATAAAATTGTAACCACTTATTGTCACCCAATAAAGAATAGTTTTCTGAAAATTTTGGATTTTTAGAACGTGTCCCTTCTGAGATGCACAAAATTGAAAAGATCCCATTTAAGATAAACCACAATATTTGAAGACGCCTTAATGCCTATCTCAAACTTGAAATTTTCTTGGAATGCAATGTACTTTAATGACTAAGTGTAAAAAGAAAATTGAAGGTGAGTCTTAGTTTTATATTGACAATTTAGCTTTAAAAACATTTCGTGTAAATCAGTTAACAGGAAGCCCTATTTTATTTTACCGATTTTTGAATTTTTTACATTTTTTCGAAACCTACTCGAACGATTGCCTTTAAACTTTTTATAGTTCTTAGTTAGACTAATCAATGTCTACAACTTTTATTTGAAACTTTTTCGCATACCTATAGGTATGCGAAAAAGAGGCTGTATGCAAATAGTTCTGTTAGTAAATATATTTTAAAAAAGCATTCAATTTATAATTTTTTTTATACAATCGTGGGCTTTATTTATATTCTTTTACTACAACGAGTTTCATATAAAAAGAAAGTACTGACGCGTCGCAGCAGATATTTTTAAAATATTTTGAATAATAGTAATATTTCGTAAGAACTACAATTTACTTCGTGTTAACCAAATTTCATTGTAAGCGTTGTCTTGTTTAACATTTTCTACTATATATCATAGTAAAAGATACTATTAACTACACAATTTGGTTGTAAAGCATGTCTTCCAAATTTTTCAAGTTGCGATGCTCATTTAAAAAAAAAAAAATTTAATTTTTAAACGTTTCCATAACAAAACCTTGAACTTGAGACTGAGAGATGCTTTGCAATAAATACTATCAAAACGCCACACCGTGTATTTTGTTATTCATTGGATGGTAGGTATATGGTTTAAAGGCAGGTAGATATATAAAAAATGTTAAAAAGAATGTAAAGCACAAAATATAATACAAAATCAAAATGATATTCGCAGTTTAATTAGTAGAGTAAATATATTCATATTCATGGAAGGAAGACATATGGGCTTAGGGCTTACATATTTTAGATCAGGTATTCTTTAAACTTATGGAGGTAGTAAATATGTAAATTTAAAATTTAACAAAAAACTACTTTAAGGTAAAATCTTAAAATTGTTTTTTAGTTTGTATGTTTAATTTCTCCTTTCTTTTGATTGCATTTCACGTTCGTTATTTTTCGAATATAATTTTTCAAAAGTCTATTTTGCTATTATCCTTGTAACGATAATTTGCAATTATCTCTCTTTAACATAATTGTAAAATAATTACATTGTATATTAGAATACACAAGATAAATTATTAAACCTTTTATTACTTGTCTGTTCGCAATAAATCGCTTCAACCAGAAAAATTGGTACTTATATGTTATTGTGTAATTTCCTGGTTAACACGTTTACCGCTTAAATTACATGCAGTAGGTATATGTTGAGGAATAAATGAATGAGATATCCATTTTCTCAATACATACTTTTCATTCATAAAATCGTTATTGGAATTAATGCTATAATTCTAATTATTATAATATGTTTTCAACTTACTTCGAGCTCTACAAACATTCCAAGACCATCCACATCGTCAATGTGAACACGTGTTTGTCCAATCATAAAAAGTTTTCGAGTTTTCACAACAATGCCACTAACGCCTAGGCTAGCAGTTAACACATCATTTAAGCTGTTTATTGATTGGGGTGGAATGTCACTTTTAATATATTCGCTTAATCTTGGACCAAAGTCGTTGGGACGATCGTAAAAAATTAATTCACCCTTGTTACTCTGAAAGTTAAATAATAAACAAATAAATAATTTAATAATAAATTAGTAGAAAGTATAGCAGAGACTAGTTAAGAAGTTTTTTTCAAAGGACTTATTTCCACTATAATATTTCTTTCGGAAAACATAAATATTAAAAAAAGCATATTTTTATAAGGGGTTGTTCAAGTATTACGTAAGCAGAATTTTAGTGGTTTTTAACCCCTCACTCCCTTAAAAAACCCTTATCAATAACAATTCCCCGCTCTATGATTACGTAAACATGTATGTTTTTGAATCTATTCACGTTTTTTATTATTATTAATGTGAATTTATTGCACAATTAATATTAAATATTAATTGAATCAATTTTATTCAACACAATTGTTAACATTCGTAAATTCGTAAAGATATTTAAAAAAATGTTAACTATAAGGCATTGTGAAAAGTGCTTACATAATATCTAATAAGCTTTTTTGGTTTGTATCTTATTAAAATTACGTTTTTTTATAAGAGACTTCCAATAAAACAATAAATGCATTAATTTAAAGTGCTATTAATTTCTTATCATTATTATCCTTACAAACACTAAACGTTTCTCTAATATCAAAACTAAGCCAATAATAGTTTTGACCATTTGTGTTCTCACAATGAGTACATATTTCATGGGTTTTAATACTGGGTACGGATGTTATATTTTTGTACTAATCTAAATCTGGTACTACCCCCAATTTTGTTTTATAGGTAAATTGTTGGATGTTTTTTTTTTTTACTTGCTGAAAGTATCTTATTACATTTTAGATAAATTAACATCCATTTGTATTTTCATATCACATTAAGAATCATTTATCTTTTATTTTGGCGCCAAAACGATCTCTTTACATCAATAAAAGCTTGTCACAACCTATTTTTTTGTTTTTCATTTAAATAATACAGAATTTTTTTTTTCATAAATTTGGAACAGTTTATCGTAACAACAATCTGAAAAAGGGATATAAAGGAAAATTCACGTTCTACAGAAAAGGTCCTTAGAATAAAGTTTTAGATATTTAAACAAAATTAATTAGAGTTAATTTTAAACTCTAATAACTCTAATTGGGTTGACTTGAGGAACTTTGTTCTATGGACTTTTTCTGTAAAGCGTGATTTTGCCTTTATATCCCTTTTTCAGATTGTTGTTACGACGAACTGTTCCAAAGGTATGAAGATTCATAAGTAAAAATAAAATCCTATTTTAATTAAACGGGAAATGAAAATATGGATTAAGACAAGCCTTAATATAGATTTTAAGAGCTCGTTTTGGCACTAAAAATGGTAATATATAAGAGTACCAGAACCAAAGCTTTGGTGGGCCCGGAAATTTTGAGAAAATTTGTACTAGTATGGTGTTGCAGAGAGGGTGCAGTAAAAAAGAGAAATTGAAAAAGAAACAGGAACGTTTAGAAAAACTACCAAAATTATCCCGTGTTCTTAAATCGTTTGCTACGATCACAGAAAATCAAAGAACTTCTAAAGATGAACAGGTCTTTGAACAAATTTATAGCAAAAAAATGAATCCAACTGACTTAAAACTAAAAAATCAAGGTACTACTAGGTACATCTAGAGATGAAGGGAAATTTGAACATATTGATAGCAGAAGCAGTACGGCAATTGATTTGAATAACAATGAAAATACCATAGATTTCGACCAAGATGTTACGAATAAGGATATTAAGAAACTGTCGTTATTCTGAACGGACAATACTAATTTTCAAAACAAAAAAAATTATAATATCTGCTAACTCCTCTAGACCTCAAGGAGCTTTTTAAGGACCTTTCGCAAGAAAATCGGTGCTAAATTAAAATATGGGACGCTAGATATGAAAAGCAAAAATTCATATAAGGTTGGGGACCGAACTAATTTTTTGGGGGGGCCTAAAATTTGTTGTTCCGCCACTGAGGAGTACTATCAATTTGTGAATAAAATAAGAAAAAAAAATTATTTGAAACGCCCTAGTGTTCATTGTTTCTTTGTCAAACGTTCGCTGGAAATAAATTGTTACTTAACAAAGCTTAAAGGTATAATCAATGAAGGTATTATAGGACGATATGGCACTTTTGTTACGAGTTAGCATTACAATAAAGCAATTTTGAAACGTATTTCAATGGAAAATATTGCTTACTTATATATAACTAGAGGTCGCCCAGTCGTCGAAATTCGACCATAATTCGTTACAATTTTTACATACCTAAGGGTACACTTCACTTGTAACTGCCTCAAAAACTTTAGTTACTAAGCTAACTACAGCAGATAATGAATTGCATTTGCGAATGTTTGGAAAATAATTTCTTGAATAATTTTTTCTTCAAGGTTCATTTAAAGAAAGTGCCTCATATAATGATTGAAAATATTTATTTTAAGTTAAGGAAGGAAATAGTTGTAGAGGCTTCCATAAAGCTTTTACAAAATTATTTCAGAATATTCTCTAAAAATTTCAAAACTAAATATCAATTCGTTCATATCATACATGTTTTGAGGTCCCCTGAGTCCAAAAAAGTAGTTTTTAGAAACATGTCTGTGTGTGCCTGTGTGTGACAGCCATATCGTATCGAACGCTTTTCCGAATTTCACGAAACTTGGAAATTTTCCTTCATATTATATCTTGTTTTGCCGTGAAGTTTTTATTTGAAATCGGTTAACCGAAAGCTTCACTTTATTCTCAGAGTTATTGAGCTTTTTCAATTTTTTTCGAAAACGGCTGCAAAGATTTTCTTTAAGCTTATGATAGTTCTTAGACTTATTAATGGCTAAAACTTTTATTTGAAACTTTTTCTTGGAAAAATTCGATTAAGGACGGTTCTGGGGTGAAGGTTGGGAATTCATAAATACATATATGTTGTATACGTGTATGCATATAGTTCTGCTATGTATAGTTATAAGGTGCTTATATATTTCTTTTAACCAACAGCGACTTTCATAAATGAAAGTAAAAGAAAGTACTGTGACGCCACGCAGCAGATATTTTTCTTTTTATAATGTTGTATGTCAATTCAAATTACAGTATTCTGAAATATTTTTTAGACAAACAAAAAAATATATAACTATGAAACATCAGAAGTAATTTCAAGTGAGTTTCCTACGTTCAAAAGTAAAACAAAAGTACCTTTATGTTTAGATTTTTTCATTTAAAAGCCAAAGATAAAAAAATGGAAAAAGGCTGCATAAGTCCTGTTTAAAACTTTTAATTAAGCTAAGCTTTTTATTTTCAAATAGTACCTACCTACCTAAATTAATTTTTTGTGTAATTTATTTGAATGATTTTGCCTAAAGAATATAGTATGAATTATTTATACGTTATATAATAATCAAGAAACACCCGATGAAGACCAAATAAAATGATTGAAACGTTGTGTATTTGAAGTTATACGTATCTTTTAAATATATTTTTAATAATATTACTCAATAATCAAATAATCGGTTAAATTTGTTTCCTTTAATTTCAATAATTACAATTTCAAAATTTAAATTCCTCTCACAATATTTTGTTTAAATAATGACATTTGGAATATGGTTGAAGTCTGTGGTCAAACTGAACAACTGAGATTTAAAAATCTACATATTTGTGTGTATTGTGTGTCTGTGTGTGTCAAACGCATGGTAGTGTGTGTGACGTCTTTTTTCATTAATTTAAGGTATTTTGAAGCCTTATTATAAAAAAATATTATCTCATAACGCAACTTCCCCATATAAACTTCAATTGTGCCAAATTTCATACTCCTCCGTTCGTATAATATTCGGTAAAAGGGGTTTAAAATTTTTGCTTCACGTATTAATATATAGATAAGCATATAAGTAATAATTGAATTTAAAAAAAATAATAAAATTTGTTGAAAATGGGAAATAATTTCTTTTGGAAAGACACTTCTCAAGCAGTCTCCTCACGATCAGTTCTTAAGTTTATGGGGCTATCTATGTGTACAAACAAAAAGCTCATATACTTAGATAGTAAGGTTTAAGTATTAAATGTTGACGTCCATGTGATTAAATTTGAATGAATCAAAACTAACCTCAAATCGTCTCAATTTCAATCTTCCTTGATTTACATTATAAAAAACATCCTTTTGTTTGATTATTTCACCACTTGATGCACTTAAATATTCAGCTTTTTTCACTAAATGCTCCAAATTGCGTACACGAGCTTTAATTTCAACATTTCTTGAAGGATCTTTCATATCCATGATTAAGTCAACTTTTACTGTCAGTCACGTACTCACGTTGTGTCGTTTTTGACAGGAATTTTATACAGTGAAAAAGTGTAACCAAAAAAATTAACTAAAAATGTGATATAAATATATGTTCACCATAAATTTAAAAAAAAAAAATACTATAATGATTAAATTTTTTAATCGCTTAATGTTAAGTAGAATACATTTTATAAAATTTATTAACTTTCAAATTCGGACACATGTTTTGTTTAAAAAAATTCAACCACTCCAAACATGTCAGAACCATAACTACTTCATTATAAAAACGTCTATTCATAATACAACACAAAAATCAAAAAATGACGAGAATTTTTCATCGGAAATGCATATTGAAGAAGAAGAAACGTCTCCACTGATTTTGGATGAGCACGAACATCGACAATTAGTTTATCCGAATTCAGACGATAAAATAATTCAACAATTATCAAATTGTGCATCCGTACAAGCAGTTTTTGATATTCTCGAAGAAAATTTCACCAAACTCAACGAACAGCATGCGGTTCAAGCGATTCTTGTTCTGCGAGATTTACAAAGGAACTATTATAATATTAACATAACCGTTCCAGATTTAGATTCAAACATCCAAGATCCGTACTTAACTATGCAAAATTATATGGAAAAAGTTAGTGCTCATCCAACATTTCTAAAAACGTTACAAATATTAGAACAGAACTACGATGCACTTTCATTAGATGCTTTATCATGTGTTCTATTGTATCTCTCAAAAATGAATTTTCATAATAGTCATAAAACAATGCAAAAACTAATTATTAAATTTGGAACTGACATCAAACAATATCCAAAGGAAAATTTACCATTAACTGAAGTTTCTCGTTATTTGGTTACGATTTATAGAGAAAAAGGTCTTTATCCAGTATTATTATCAAGTTCACTGTATCCGAAAATATTGTACAGTTTAGGTAAGATTTGTTAAAAATAATAGACTTTACAATAATACAATAATTACTAGAAATAGAAGTTGAGGGTCATCCATAAACCACGTAACTCACGCTACCTAGGAGAGGGATATATCATATTATTGTGTATGCTAAAAGATACAATCCTTACTAATATTAGGTTCGTTCGCGGATGTGATACTGAATCGATAACGAATCAGTTCAAGACCGATTTAGAAGCATCGCCAAGCGCATGCAAGCTTATGAGCCGAGTTACGTTCCTATATTCACGGTTCACACGAAATGCGTTTGTTACCGATTCATAATTGGTTCTAGCGATTTTCAGATTTTTGTTAGGATGAAAAATTCGATTCTCTTACTCATGCGCAGTTTGCTAAGTTGTGGCTAATTCAAAATCCAGTTTCGCTGTCATGCTGCGTTCACACAAGTCAACTTTAGTAGCCCGTTTTTTGTTGATCAAATAAAGTTGAATGAAAAACCTCGTGTGAGAACCGTAATCAACTTTTCAGTGGATCAAAAAAGTTTGAACGAGTCATCATCACACTAGGTTTTTAATTCCACTTTTGATCGATTAACTAAAGTTGACTCGTGTGAACGAGGCATCAACGTCTGTCAACGTTCAATTCAATTAACAATTTTTGTGGGTTCTCGTTAATCCTCGTCTTACTTCCGAACATTTTCAAACTCGTTCACGGGAAAATAACCCTTAATCAGTTCATAAGCGTGTCTGCGTTTGGCGATTATCCTATCCACTTGGATTGATTCAGTTCCGAATCACTACAGCAAACAAACCTATTATAAAAACGAAAATGAGTTTGTTGTTTGTTACACTTTTGCTCCAGAACGGCTGAATAGATCTGGATGAAATTTGGCATAGGTATAGAATATAAACCGGTGTAACAGATAGTATATTTTTCATCCAAAAAAAATGAACGGTTCCCGTGAGATAGATATTTTTTTGTTTTTCACAGAGTAAAAGATTAACTTTTTTTCTGCAATGTTGTAGTTTAGGGGAGAAAGAATGATATAGGTTACTTCTTATATTAGGAGAATGAACGGTTCCTGGTAAGCAAAACAATTGTATCCTACAGGAATCGTGAATATAAAAGGAGTTTCGTTAAAGTTCGTAGCATAGAGTTTACAGCGTATATTCTTCACGAATCTCACAAACTTGTTCTCTCAAACTTTGTTTCCCTGGAATAGATATGTTTTTGCTTTTCAGAGTAAAAGATTGACATGATTTCTTAATGTGGTAGTTAACGGGTCAGGGAATGATATAGATTGCTTCTTATGCCGGAATAGGCCACGGTTCCCATAGGCTAGTATAACAATTGTATTCTACAGTAACCGTGTATTTAAAAAAAGTTTCGTTAAAGTTGTGAAATAGCATTTTAACGCATTTTCCAGGAGATTCAAGTAGGTCTGACCAATTTTGCACAGTAACGAAAGAAGTTATCTAAAAAGTTTAAAATAAAAAATGACAATTCATACTGGAAAATGAATATGACTTTCAATTTAACACCCGATAAAACTAATAATGAAATGTTATAATATTATATACTTGAGTTTCTTTATTGTTTATAGGTGAAGATATTAATTAGAAATTAAAGTATTGAAATAATATACTTACTTTTTAAATAATTAACAATTACTTAACGGAACGAATTTAATTGAAGTTTTGTTAAAGATACCTCAGATATTTTGTTAAAGAAACCTGAATATCTCAACATATAGAATATCATTTATCTTCAAAAAAAGGTACGGTTTTTGTAGGATAGCTACTAATCTATTCTACTAAAATAGCTGAACGGTTTAAAATATTTGGTATGAAAAATTTTCAAGTCTTAAAGGAAAATAGGTACTTTTATACTTAAACTCGTATAGAACCTTTGAGATAGCTAATATATCTTACTAGAAAAATTGTTTTATGGATTTTGGTAAACTTAATTTGGATCGAAAGCCGGAAGTTATTAGGTATTATCTTTTTCTGTCAAAGTAGATTAATAATAATTTGTATATTTCGCTATGAAGGTAGGGAATCTATTAATCAATCAGTTAAATTTAGATACGCTCATCGAAGCGAGCGGATATCAGCTAGCTGCTAGTAATTAATATTAGACAGTCTACAATCTACATGATGTTATATAGTATGGGAGAAGGATTCAAAAATATAAAAAACGAGTGACGTGGTTTATGGATGACCTCTTGTGTCAAAATCTATCGAGGGCTCTTGGAATATCCGTATAAAAATCTGTGGATGACATTTTACAACAGAATGCTGTAATCTATGTACCAGAAGGATGCTTAAAAAAAAACATTTTTATGGCGTTCAAAATTGATAGTTTATATTTTTAAAATATGGTAGTGCCAAAACGAGGTCTTTATATCAATACATTTTCCATTTAAATAACAGGTAATAATAATCTGAAAAAAAGGATTTAAAATAAATTTCACGTTCTTCAAAAAAAAAAAAAAAAAAAAAAAAATCTTAGAACAAAGTTTCTCAGATCAACCATTATCAGAGTTCAAAAATAACAACAATTAAATTTTTTAAACATTTTCTAACTTTGTTCTAAGGACCTTTTTTGGAAAGCGTGAAATTTCCTTTACATCCCTGCTTTCAGATTGTTGTGACGATGAACTGTTCCAAAGTTATGAAAATTCAAAATTAATACAAAATCTATTTAAGTAGTTACTTATTTAAATGAAAAATGAAATAATCGATTAAGGAAAACCTTAATACTGGTATTAAGAGCTCGTTTTGGCTCCAAAATTATTCTTTTAATACTATCACTTTTTACTATAATTTTTTTTTTTAAACGCTCTAGTGGGTGGCCTTTAGGTTACTAATATTTAAGTTAAGAATAATTTAGTAACGATAACAATTATATTGTTTATGAAATAATTTTTTTTTTAAGAAAATTGTACGGAAGAAGTCGATTTTCGTCTTATTACAATATGTCTAAATCGAATGCATCAACTGGTCGGTCAATCAATCTTAAATCAATATAAGGAAAAAGCAGAATTTTTGTTAGATCAAAAAACAATCACTAGTCAAAATGGAAATACTGTCCTAAAAATAGTTCAATTTTTAAACTACCCGCATTGGTCGCAATTTAATGGCTCTACTATTCGTAAATTTTTAACGCTATTAAAAGGAAATTTAAATCAATTTGATTTTAGAGAATTACATTTATTACATAAGGTATGATATTTATAAAAAAAAAAAAAAAACTAAAAGAAAATAATTTATTGTGTTTTTAAAGGTTCTTACTACCCATTTAGAACCACGAGATATTCTGACGGAGGTTCAAGAGATTTCATCAAAATTACTATCGAATCCTGAGCTTTATTCGCCGATTTATATTGAATCAAATATATTGAGTTGTGTCGTTCCCTTTTCTCCTCCTACAAAACGCCAAGTTTACGAAAATTACGTACGAAAAAATATCAACGACAATTATTTTATTCCTTCCACAATACCAGCGTTATTTAAAATTTTGCGATATGTAAAAACTTCCGATTTCAAACTTTGTCATTTATTTTGGTCAAAAACTTTACGATATTTACAAGAAACGCCAAGTGAGCGTTTTGATTATCAGCTATTTCGAATGTGTTATAAATATATGCATTTTAATAATAATATGGCCGGAACTTACCGACATTATGAGTTTGAAATGCAAATGTTCGATTGGTTATTGGATGAAATCAATAATGGTATGAGTGGAATTGTTCCTGCGAAATTTTCCCGAGCTATCCAATTTCTTATGGCTTACGGATTTTCAAATATAAAAAACCCAAAAATAGCACAAAAACTGATTGATCTCAAGCCAAAATTAATCACAATGGGAAAACAATTCAACATCTTTGATTGCTTCAATTTATCTCGTGGGTTACAAATAGCAATTGAATTAAACTGTAAACGCAGTCGATCAAAAATATTCGATGAATATTTTCAGATAGTTAACGAAATTTTAAATCAGCAAAATGAAAAGTATTTAAATGAAGATTTGAACTTGATGGAAGTTAATTATTTATTGAAATCATTTGTAATTCGTCACGAATCAATTAATAATACCTTATTTCATAAAATTTCTAATAAGTTTATCGAAGTGCAAAAAAACTCAGTCGCAACGTCTCGATATTTGAAGGATTTTGTATTTATTTCTCAAACAACCAATGTTTTAATTCCGGAAATTATTGAGCAATACTCGCATTATATCATCGAACAACAAAATTTTTTGTTAGGTGATACGGTCGAAAAGTTTTTATACTTAATTTATCATTTAGGATATCATCCTCAATATTTTGATGAATTAATGAAAGCAATTTGTAGGATAATTTATGAGTAAGTAAATTGTTTTATGTAAAACATTGAATTTAAGTAAAAAATTTTATTTTATTTTAGTGATAAGTTTAGAATGACAAGTTTATCTTTGCTACAGTCAGCGTTAGCACTTGCATTTTTTCAACAACTACCTCAATTTTTGATACAGTACATTTTTACGGAAGAATTTTTAGAACAAGTGGATCATGAAATTAAAAATTGTTATTCAAAGGTGAGATAATAAGAAAGAAGTCAGGGAAATGTGAATATCTGCTTTTTGTGTTTAGTTTAATTTAATGAATGAGCTTTAAAAAAATAATTGAAATTGTGATATTATATACTTTTTAGGCGCTTTATCCACTTCGTGTTCGAAGCAATTTGATGCAACTTAATCGTGCCGTATGTCTTGATTATCCTGAAATGAAAGTTCCTTGGTTCCACCAAAAGTATTGTGAAACTTTAGAAGATAAATGTAAGTATCAGTGATGTAACGAATGTCCGATTTTTCACATTCGCGAATGCGAATGTTGACTTTCAAATAAAGTGCGCGTAAAATGCTAATTATGCTAAAAATATTATTTTTTTGTTGTCTTAAGTTTGTTAATTATTTAAATGGAAAAATATATAAATAGTTAAAGTGAAAGAGCAACTTGGATAACTACTAGAAGTTTAACTTTGGTTCAAATATTTTTTTTTTGTTTTCTGTAAAAATATATTATTTATTTAAAATCGTAGTTATAATCTGCTTAATAAGTACAAATCTTACATTATAAATTGCAACAAGACTTATTAGACCTAGAATAATATTACTAACTAGGTAATTTGACTAGAATCTCAAGTTTGCTTTTCATAATATACCTATATAAAAATTTAGAAATGGAGTTTTTGTGAACGTGTGAGTAAAGAATTACTACATTATAAAATACACGTATAAAATTTTGCTTTCAAAAATATCTTGATTTCGACCTAAAATTATTTAGATTAATCTTATTCTGCCTTAGTTTGACCAGAATCTAGTTTAGTAGGCACTTGGATATGGTTTTTTTTTTCAAGAGAAAGTTGTGTGGTTCCACGATAAATTTTTAAACATTACAATTTCAATTCTATTTCAGATAACTCCAAAGACGATAATTCAAAAATCCTCTCGATTTTGTCTGAGGCTGTTGGAGGAAAAGAATATATTAAGTCTAATGTATTCACTCCTTACACATATAATATTCATTATGAACTACACATGGATCGTTCTCGTCAATTAGTTCCTGCTGATAGTACAAATGTTTCAAAGGATTCTTTAACGAAGTATTTTTTTTTTCAGAAATTCAAACCTGATTTTGGAATTAATGTGTTTTTTTTTTAATTCTAGAATAGCATGTATTATATTAAATTCAAACTGTTTCACTTTAATGAATAAATCAATTAAAGGACCCATACAAATGAAACAAAGACATTTAGAAATATTAGGATATAGAGTTTTATATTTAAATCCAAACGAATGGCTAACGAAATCGACCTATGAAAAAATTAAAATCGTACAAAATCAAATATGGAATTCCGATAACATAGCAGCTAGTGACAATGTACTTTAATAGAATTAAATAAAAAACTAAATATTTTAATTTAGTCATATATTTACACAGTGATATCCCTTTAAAGGTTTCCAATCATTGCGTTCTCTAATCTAATAAAAAATGTTATATTATAAAATTGGAATTGGTGATACGATTGAACGTATTTTTTTTTTCATTAGAAATTTCAAATGGGATTTAACTTTATTTCTTCGATAAAAATTGATCTTATCATATAACTATAAGGATTCGAAGTGATTTAAAAAATATAATTCACACGTGCAAAATTGTTTATTATAATCGTAACGACCATGAAGATGCTTAATTGTAACAAATACTTGAAATTTTGATATGAATTAATTGACAACATGCTTTCAAGATAGATTTGCCGCAATTATTTCAAAATAAAATAATCGCTCATTAAGAGAAAAGAAAATTCAAATCAAGCATATTGTAATTTTAAAAATAAAAATCAGATCAAAGCTGACCCATATTTTGAAATCAGTGTGTGTTCAATTTTTGTATTTATATTTGAGAAATAATTTTAAATAATGTTAATTAATTGTCACAGTAATAATAATTAAGGATTTATCATTTTGATATGATTTTGACATTATTAATAATAATAAAGTGAAGATAAAGGGGGCAGATAGCAAAACAAATCAAATGTATTTTGAATGTTTTTCTTGCATTAAAGTATTCGAGTGAACGCAATTACCATCCAATTCAGATAAGATTTGTGTTTTATAAAGCATATGAGTTAAAAGAATTCAAGGATTCGCAAAATACGTATTACTTCGAACGCTTCGAACTTTACAAGGCTGTAGCTGATTAAGGGTTATATAACTGGAAAAAATGTGATTTAATTTTTATATTAGTAGATAAACTATTCAACATTGAAGGTAAAGATACTTAAGCCAGTAGCGTGTTAGTGTCCAAGTATTTAGAAGATATTTTTATAAACAAAGTCTTAGCTTTTGGAAACATTTTAACGTTTACTTTGTATTTATCTTCTAACGAGTTGATACCAGCCCGCTTCGCTGAGCATAAACGTTAAAGAATTTTGAGCTTCAGATTCAAAAACTAGAAAACCACGGCTACGATTTTCTTTATTATTTTTCTTCCTACAGCCCTTTTTTCAAGTTGTAAAATTTCAAAAATGTAGGTTTTTGAAATTTTGGTTACTTTTTGTTTCTAAAGTGTCATATTGTAACGAACAAAGAGTAATCATTTTCTTTTTTAAAGAAAAAAAAAACCGAAAGTTTCTCTTCATTGGTGTTCTTACGATTATTCAAAAATCACTGACCCTAACGAATTTTGAGCTTTAGACTCAAAAACTAGAAACCCAACGTTATAATTTTCTTTATTGTGTTTCCCTCTACTACTACTACATAGAAACCCCATATAGTGGCCAAAAGGAAACATTTAAACGCCAAAATCAAGCAAATGTGACTTATATGGGAGAAAGATCTGGACACTGTCAGCTTGGAAACGAAACTAAAGGTTTAAAAAGTGCTAAAAAACCAGTATGGATGTACGGAGTGGAGCACTGGGGGTGCGCTAGACTTCAATATAAATATCTTAAAGCGATCTCGGTCAAAAATATTAAGATCAATAACCATGACACAATGGCACGTTACCAACGAAACCTTACATGTTGACATCAGGGTGCTATTTATAAAGAACGTAATAGCGGGGAGATTTCATAATTATAAAGAACGGTGCACTGATCAATCAAATCAACTAATATCGGGCCTTTTCATTCAAGCTCTAAACACGGAGAAAATTGAAAAAAATATGGATCGAGGATTTATAAGGATAAAAAGGGGGGAAAATGATGAAATGGAGTATACAGTTTATACAATAGGTATATAAAATATATTGTGGTTCTATTTTTGCAATATAATTTGCATAAGTAAGTAAACTATAAACATACATTTGAACCAAAATTCAAACGTATTTTAGACGTATTGCCCAGACGTGTTACCCAGTGTTCATCAATTTATAAGACGTTATCACGTTAAAAATAAAAATATAAACTAATATATAGACGATATAGACCATTCTGGCACTGTTGACCAGCACCGACAGCCACCTCTTTCGTTGATCTGGATACTCCAAAATAAGATTTTTTGCTGACTTTAAACAGTTATACTTTTTAAACAAAATATATTATATAAAATATATTTTTGTTCTATTTATTTATGTAATATAATTTACATAAGTAAACTATAAACATAAATTTTAACCAAAGTTCAAACGTATTTTTTGGCGTATTGCCCAAATACGTATTTCGATTGCCAAGCAATCTTTATCAGTGGTATCCAATATTACTTGATGACCATTGATGAAGAAAAAGGTGAAATGAAACAAAAAAGTGTCACGTTCCGTTTGAGCCTGTGCGTGCAAGCGAGATTGCGATAGAGAGGCACAATAGAGTTCTGCTACTGCAATAAGCTATGCTTCGTATTCAATAACAATTGTTGAATCCTAGGCAACGTGTTTTGTGTTTTTTTTTACAATTTACTTTATAAGATTTAATTGATTTCCTTCATAATTTTCAGTCTGATTTCATTTTGAAAAAATTGTTAATTTTCAATTAACTCCTTCTTTGTATTCAACAAAACAATGGTAATTCAGTAATAATAATTCATTATCACGTAAAACTATCGTCCGTAAAAACTGACTTTACAGACAACCAATTTTTTGTATTTTGTTTTTGTTGTTTATAATTACTTTTATTCTCTGTTTTTCTTGTTTAATTATTGATTTATTTTACTTTTCTGTTCTTTTTGTTGTTTCATGATTATCAACTTCACTTACTGCTCACTGGAGCAGATTTTAAAAATACAAATATATTTAAAAAAAAAATAAAAATAGTAACTCCCTATGCGGAGTCAATACAGTTTTGAGAAAATCCTCACAATAGAAATGTGTAATAAACTATTTATAAATGTATTTTGTCTCAATTTTTTCGCTAAGAGAAAATCTACAGCTCGTCATTGCTCTGTGTTCAAAGACCCTTTCAATGGCTTACCAATTTATTACCATTCGATTTAAAAAAAAAATAAAAAATTGAAGCATATTCTTGTAAAAATTTTATACAAAATTTTTAAAAAAATGTTATCTACTGATACAAACACTTGTTTCAATCATTTTTAATTGGGTCATTTATTTTTGTTTTAAAAACGTGAGCGTTTTAATTAGGAAAGTAAATGACATTTACACTAAAAGAACGTTTGATAAAGATTTTTTTTTTGTTATTACTCAGCAAAACTAGATATTTTTTTACCCTGAGCCTTGACAAATTTTGAAAATCTAATAATTCATTTCTACTGTCGTCATATTCTTTGCTAGAAGAGCATTTTTTTGATTTGTAGCATTTAATTTAAGAGATAATGTGTTATCAGCATAGAATATGGATCAAGATTAGAGATCAATTCGGGTTATATATACATAAACAAAAATTACTATAATGTTCGAAAGATACGAATGAATCAATAGTGCTAACATAAAACTGATTATATTTTAAGTAAACTATAACAGATTTAAATTAGGTATACCTTTTTTTATAATGTTTCAACAATTGTAATTATTCGTCCTTATTATATTTAAAATTTATTGTATATAATATTTATAAGTATAGTAATTATTAATAATACTCGTAGCCACAATAAATTTTGACAATTGTTTTGCTATAGAAAAAACAACTTGTTCAATTTAATACTGATTTATATAATATCAATATTTTATAAGCAATAAAAAGCTTCTAATTCTAATAACTTTTTCTAATAATATATGTGGAAAAATTTGAGAAACTTTTTTCTGATAAAATGCATTTGTGTGAATCACGTCATTTTATTTATGATCATACAATATCTAACCACATAAAAAGATAATGAATCGATACTTAATAATATTATCAGATACAACAAACTCAAGTAATTGTTTTTTAAATATTTTTATTAAAAAAAACATCCATTTTATATAGATACAAATGCATTTTTGCCGTAAAATAAATCCCTTTTTTGGAATAAAAATTAGAGTAATAAATGGTGATTGAAATCTTTAAAATATAAATATGTGGGGGAGTCAATGGGTCAAACAGGAATGACGCGCAAACGTGATCTCGTTCAGGTCATTGATAAACCATGGTCAGCAAATTATAAATTTATTTCAATATTGTTATTAATTTTATGTATACCAAACCGTAATTATATTGGCACCCGATTTGTATATTACACAATCATAAGGAAAATTTAAGCAAGTATCAGTGTTTTTCAACAACTTCCTGTAATAAAATTTAGTAAAAAATTTGAACTTGTTAATCTCAAAAAATTAAAACTTATGTCTCATTAGTGAGATTATTATATAATAAAATGTTTATTTCTGTATGCAAATGTTTAGGAAAAAATTTACTACACCATCGCAAAATTATTTGTTGTGATAAATTATATTTATAGAATTTTTTTTATTTAATATTATTTAAAGGCGCTTCAACTTCCCAGGTTATTAACGACTGTGCATAGTATGCAACTATGCCCGATAAATAGTATGGTGTATAATATTTTTAGAATTATTTTATCTTAATAAGTATTGCGAATAGTGCAAAATTTCTTTATTTACTTCATAGACAAAATACACAAATGACTTATTTCCTGTTATTGTTACTTTTTTTAGTAAGAAAAATTCACTGAGCAATTCTCTTCTTATAGTTGGTTTTTTATTTTAAATGTCTAAGCTAGTTTGGAATCTTTTGATTAGTTTATTGATCTATTTAAACATGCATTCTTCTATTTAAAGAAAACTAAAGTTCATATTTTTATGTTGTAACATGCTATCCCCTTGAACTTTTCGTTTTTTATACGGTTTTCACCTGATTGTGTAACTTACATCTGCAATTACTTCCGAATCCAGAACTACGAGTATAATTTTTATTACTGCATATAAAACTTTTCGATATACGATGTTTGAAGACCCGCCAGAGACATAAACAAGTTACATTGAAGCCTATAGACTACTTTTTATTTCATTGATGTTTATATATTGTGTGTAGCAAACTAAAAAAATTCAAAATTACCACATTGTTTTGTATATGATTAAAATTAAAGTATTTATCCTTGATTTTTCCTTAATTATACCTACTCAATATTTGTGTTAGAAATTTACGAAAACTAGATATTATAAAGCTTGGTTATAAATTTATTGTATAGGGTGTCCCAACTAGAGCGCCGGATAAAATTTAAATGTGCCGCCATTTTGTTAATACGAGTTGTACAGTGAATTTTTTTTGAAAGTTCTCACGTACAGACCCCACGATTTAATTAACGATTAATTATTGTAAAAACGCATTATAAACAAATGGTGAAAGTTTTCAAAAACAGTTTGCTAATTATGTCAAGTTTTCAGTCGCAATAATGCGCGTAATGAATCGATAGTGAGGCGTTTAATTACAAAATTTGAGACCAAATTTACGCTGATGGATCAGAAGATCGTTGTTCGTCGTCGTCCTTGTCGGTCACTCGAAAATATAGCCACAATAAGAGAATCTGTAGCCGAGAATCCAGGGACTTCCATTCGGCATCGTAATCAAGAATTAAACATTTCCAGAAGCACTAGAGTGTAGTATCGCGAAATGTCAACGGAGTTTTTGTGGCTCGAATTGAATGTAATTGATGTGGAAGTCATTTTTTCCCAACAATATAGTGCGATTTACCACACAGTACGTGAAACAATGGTGTTACTGCACATTTAGTTTTCAGGCCATGTCATTTCTCAATTTGGCGATCAACATTGGCCACCAATATCGTGCGAACTTACACCGATGGACTTTTTTCTTTGGAGCTATGAAAAGGAAAAGGTGTATGCCAATAAGCCTGAAACAGTTGAACATCTTAACGAGAAAATGCGACGCGTTATTAGTGAAATACCGCCACATTTATTCAAAAAAATTATTCAAAATTTCAACAAAAGAATAACCCTGTGCCAGAGGTTCCGTGGTGGCCATTTGCCTGATGTTGTATTTCATGTTAAATCGGAACTATTTTTCATTATGTTGAAATAACAATGTTTACCTAATTCGAAAGTTAATAGCGTTTTTCTTTCAAATTAAATCCGGCGCTCTTGTTGGGACACCCTTTATTTAAGTACAGATTTCAACTTATAGGTAATTACCTAATCATCATGTTTTTTTATGTTTTTTAACAACTTTTCAATACTCCTGTATCAATTCTATTATATACCAATTCAATTCTCTCCTGTATCTCATTGGTGTTAACGTGGAGTTATAAGAACGATGAAAGATAGCTTTTACATATTTCTATGCAGACAATGGAAAAAAGACAATGTCCCACAGCGAAGCATGGCAGAGTACAGCTAATAACATATATAACACACTGTACAGTGTACATATTTTCGAAAAAAACCTTTAAAAGGTGATGTAAAATAATCACAATTTAAATATTTTTATAGCAATCAAAAAAAATTAATTGAAAATAAACACTTTAAACTGTATTAATAGTACTTCGAAGTAAAGAATGCTATACCTATATACATATACATGTATTTTACTAACTTAACAGCTATGTTTTTTGTTTTCTTGTAACAAAATATTAAGAACATATTTTTATATCTTATTAATATTGTTGTTGCTCAAAATTCATATTTCTTATATTATGAGATAAACATTAAAGCGGTATTTACCTAAATTATTGTTAACTGCGTACCTATCTTGTGAATCAAAGGTTAATTTGTTTTATTCAATAAAACGCTTATAGTTGTGTTGTTATTTATTTATCCTTGTTGTATTAATCGCAATCAATTTTTTTTTTCTAAATCCTATAAAATAATTACGTAATAAGAATACATAGATTAATTTTAAGCGATAGATTTAAAAAAAAATATTCCAAGTAAACAGTTTTCTTATATAAAATTACATGCGTGTGGCTTACATTAGTTAAGGTAATAAGGTTTAAAGTTTAATGCTTATGTTATGCAGCTAAATGCAATACATAAGCAAAGAAATTCACATTTTTCTGGTGCATTTCATAAGAGCGCTATAATTTTAGAACATTATAGTAGATACTAGATTATATAGTGAACAGCTATATCTAGTAATTTTTGTAAGTATAGGTTACCGAAATCATTGATCGAAATATATTATCAGAATCTTTGTGTGTTTGAACAGAAAGTTAAAGTACATGTCACATAGAATAATAGTTAAGCTGATAAAAATGTTTAGGCTGAAGAAATGTTGAAAACGTTAAATTTATATATGTACATTTATGTTTATAAACAAATATTGTCTAAATTTGATTGTTTAGCTTTTTTGGGGAACAATATTCCTGGGGGCATTTGAAATTTACACCTAGTGATATACTGGGAGTAGAAAAGATAGCAAAGATATAAATTAGGTAGTTATTCATCGCTATATTATCTAATTTCATTCTTAAGAAGTGTGGTGTCATTTTTTTAAATATGTAGATTTTTTTTTTTAATAAAACTCAAATTTTATTGTACGATAGTACATTACAATTGTACTTATAAAGGTATAAAAACACACATGAAATATGGGAAATATGGGGGGAGGAATAAACCCAGTGGTGTTCCTCCTACAGCACCTCATGTACACACGTTTTCAACGTAAATCTATTTTATACATTAAAACACAAACATATTTTATAAAATACTAGCTGACCCGCGCAACTCCGTATGCGTCACATAAGAGTGAGAGAGGGTTAAAAGTGGGGAACCTATGGCACAATTCTAAAGGAGTTGAAACTTTCTTTGTTTTATCCACAAATCACTTAAGAACCATTGAAGAGATAAAATTTGGTACCTATAATGCTAATTTAAAACCACGCGGACGAAACCAAGAAAAACATTGTATGTCTTTAACGTTAAAAGTATAACATGACTCATGAGCTATCTTAGGTACATTACACTATGATCAGTAAGAGTGGAACTATAGTAGAAAATGTCACGGGAACGGGAATAATAAAGGAACGCTGCATAACACTACTGGGGTGTTTTATTGATAAAATTTACGTATGTAAACTTAAATTATAATGAAGAAAAAAGAATATATGAAACTTAAACAAAGAGTAACGTAAAAAAATGTAAATGTTATTTGATTATTGCCACGCCTGTAACCGTTGTAATAAATAATATATTTTAAACTTGTACTTCTGTATCTGTTATAACATATTGCAAGGAGCTGAATGCCTGAATGTCTAATGATCTATGAAATATGAATCAGCTCAGTACTGACTACTGAAAAAAAGTTAGAAGTACACAAATATTGAGAAGGAAAAGCGCAAGCGCTCACTTAGGAGTTAGGAGGCCTAACATATTTTAAAGAGTGAGGAGTTTTGAAAAATGTTAAAAGTTAAAAATGTAATTGTTGATTTTTTAAATGTAATTTAACACGCTAAATTCTAAATATGTATTCAAAAATTAACAATGAAAGAAATTTCAACGTTTCAAAAACGGGAGTAGAACATTTCTTCTGGATAAAAAAGAGATCAAGCTTTCCTGAGGAAAATTCGTTAAAACTCTTATTCATGAACTTTTAGAAAACTCCTTTGAAGTACTCAGTTCCTGAAGGATTCTATTTTTAGCCTATCCTACGGGAACATAAATTTTTCCTGGATAAAAATTGGACTGTATGAAAAGAAAAATTATGATTTTGCCTTGAGGACCTTATGAGTTATTACTATAACTATATTGTAATCAGATAAAAATGTTTAGTTTCAACATGATGTTTCTTCGAACCAGTTTTCTCTATTTTCCCGATGAAATGAGAAATTTTTCCGAAGTAAAACGTATTCTAGATAATGATTCACATAGTTAGCTATCATCATACTTAAATATCACCAAAATCCATTTTCAACTAAAAATAGAGTTTATGCATAATTCTTTTCTCCAACCCGTTTTTTCAATTTCCCGGGTAAATGAGACATTTTCCCGTATTAAAAAGTATTCTATTAAATGACTCAGATTGTCATTTATTATCGCACCAAATTTTATTAAAAACCATATTTATTTGGGTAAGAATTAATAATATGTTTCTAAAAACAATTTCGCAATTATTTTTGAAACAAACTTAATAATCATTAAAAAGGTTATAGCGGGCTAACCTTAAAAGATAGACATATGTCGTCGCGGATTTTTTTGTAGAACTTTTTAAGAGGAACAATTTTGCTCTGCATGATTTTTGCGTAACTTTAATCGTTTACGCAGGGCAGGCCACGAACGCTCTCAAAAGGAAAAAATTTTCCTGATTTTTGCAACATTTTTCATCCATGCTCTGCTCCTATTGGTCGTAGCGTGATGTTATATAGCCTAAAGCCTCCCCGATAATTAGGCTATCCAACATTAAAAGAATTTTTCAATTCAAACCAGTAGTTCCTGAGATTAGCCTGTTTAACCAATCAAACAAACAAACAAACTCTTCAATTTTATATATTAGGATAGATTAATTAAGGGAAAGATGGGCGTTTGGATATCTATCCCAACCAGCGAAGTTGTTCAAGTTACTCTGTTACCTTGTCGAGAGGAGATCAGGAGGTCTCTTCCATTTCAGTCGCCTTTGGTCCCTTGGTGGAGGCTGGTTGTTGGCGATATCCTGCATTAGTGGGTTAGGGTGTTCTTCTATCGATTGCACGTGTCGTTGGTATGTGTTTCGCAATACGTCCTGAACATATGCGATTTTTAGGTCTTTGTGAAGGGTGTGGTTACTCACGTATCACGGGGCACTCACCATTAACCTCAGGATTCTACTTTGCACAACCTGCACTCTTTGTACTTGCGAGTTGGAAGCGGATGACCATACGGAACTTCCATATTGCCAGATAGGTCTTATCAGTGTAATATACACTATTCTTTTTATGTGGAGAGGCATAGTTTTGCTTATAAAGAGGTGTTTTAGCACATGCATGCGATGGCGAGTTCGGGCAACTATCCTTTGGGTGTGCGATTTCCACACAAGTTTACGGTCCAGATGTAACCCGAGATAGCGGACCATTGGAGCGTAAGGTACGGGTTCGTCCTGGAGTACAACGGTTTCATCTGGCACAAGACGACGATATGTAAATTGAACTACTTTCGATTTGTTAGGATTCACGCGAAACCTCCACCTTCTACACCAGTCGCTGGCCATATTAGTATAATTTTGGAGCATTAGAAGCGCTTCCTGGTTAGTTTCCTTCTTCGATAAAATTGCAGTATCATCGGCAAAATGTGCAATTTTTAAAACCTCATTTGTCGGGAAGTCGCTTGCAAAAACAAGGTAGAGGAGAGGCCCCAGAACACTACCTTGTGGCAAAATATGTAGATACTATGAAAAAAAAAATCTATAATACTATGAAAGGAATAAGTAATTCTATATAGTTACGAGGGTCGTTCAACAAGTCCTTAGAAAAATTGGAAAAACAAAGTATTAAGTATTGAAAACATTTGTTTGTGGGATGAATCCTTCGTTCACCCCAAATCGTCAGGCAAGCAATTTTTAAAAATTTGATTTGAAAAATTTATTAGGAACAAAATCTAGTAAAAATGTGGGATATGGTCACAATTTGAATTTTGATTCCACGATTTTAACCATTAAAACTGCAAAGGTATGGGGCCCGACCATACATTGCCTTGATGAAAGAGGACTTTTTCTTTTCTAAATGAGGGCGTTTAGTTTTGATTTCTTTACTAACTCGTTGCAATAACGACGCGTATTAATCTCCAATTGTTGTTTGTACTTCTTCCAAGTAGGTAATCGATGTTGAAAAAATTGTACTTTCTTAAATAGAAATAGTGATTATTCACTATTTTGTTGTGAAAAGTATACCACTATTTGAATTTGGTGGTATACTTTTCACTACAAAATAGTGTTTAGTCACTATTTGTAGTCGAAAGTCACTATTTCGATTTAAGAGATGATACTTTTGAAAACAAACAATTTTCGTGGATTTGAGGTCCGTTTCTTAGATTTTCTAAGGACTCATTGAGCGACCTACATGGTTCAAATAGCGTATTTCTTAAACATTTTTTCCTATTCTATTTCATTTCAGTTCTTCGTTCCATCTCTTAATAAACATAAACTTGTTTATATATTTTTTTAAATCTACTAAAATCAAACAAAACTCTACTATCAAGTAGGTACCTATACTTACCCGAGTCGAAATTTTAGACCTATTTTAGACCTCAAAATCTGGGTTCAAGTAGATTGAAACATAACCATTTGCATTTGAATTTAAAACCTCTTTTGAACCTACAAGTGGCATTTATCGGACAAATACCATGTTTAGGCCCAAAAGAGGTTGACACTTGACAGCAAAAACTTCAAATGGACCCCTCTCTCTCTTTTCTCCACTCTTTCTTTGTCACTCTCTTTTAATGTTTTATTGATAGGGTTTTTTTCAAAAAGAATTTTGAATGAATTTTCAATATTTTGTTTCTTTTAATCATTAAATATACAAGTTTCATTAATTTTAGCGATAAATTTAAAAGTAATAAGAATATTACAAATATCAGTTCTTAATTTCCTTATCCTCGTTTACCAGCTCCTTTATTGTCACAATTGCCATCATTTTTTTCCAGGATTTCCTTTTATTTTAACCCACAATATACCCAACCATGTGCATTTCTTTAGAAATTTTATTTAATTCTATAACATCTCTCTGATTACTTTCAAGATAAAACATTAGAGCAAATTTCTTCACACTTTTAAACTTGGTTTTTCACTTTTAAATTTTTTACATTTACACTTTTAGTCCTTTTGATATAGACAATATTGAAAAATAATCAAATAGTGAAATAAATTTATTCAATTGTTGTATAATAACTCGACGTAGCACTCGAACGGTTAACAAGAGACTAAAGCTGAGTAAAAATGAACCAGAGTGAACAGGATTAAGGATCAAACAAGTAATGGATACAAGAATACACAATATTATACTAAGCATCTAAGTATAAGAAAGAGAGAGATCAAAAATTTGGGTTATTAGTAAATAATATTTGCAATAGGTATTGTAAAAAAAGGCAATTTACAACCATATTTTATGTTTTATGAACATAAACCTTTTTTTAGGACGAGACGATATGTTCACAAAATATAATAAAAATTTTATGTAGGTTAAAATGAAGACGATGGAATCGTTTAGGTCTACATGAGGCTCATTTTACTCTTTGGAGGTCCAAAAGAGGTTAAAAATACCATTTTAGGGCCAAAAGAGGTCTGAAATTTCGACTCGGGTACCTACATGCAAGTTTAATTATGATACCTAATTAAATATCGAGTTAAAGATTATTTAACTGAAACCATTTCTCAGAGTAAGACTTGTTTATGTATATATAGATATATTACAAGATTCTTCATGTTCATTTTCACCAAATTATTACTATTAAAAAATATCTGCTGCAAGGCGTCACAGTATCTACTTTCTTTTACTTTCATTTATGAAACTCGTTGTTGGTTAAAATAACTACAAACACTTTATAACTATATAAACAGAACTATACTATATGTGTACAACCTCTATGTATATACGATCTCCCACCCTTAACCCCAGAACCGTTCTTATTTGAATTTTCCCAGAAAAAGTTTCAAATAAAAATTGTAGGCATCAATTTAAAGTCTTAGAACGTAAAATATTGGAGACTTAGAACTATGGAAAGTTTAAAGCAAATCGTTGGAGCCGTATTCAAAAAAAAAATTTAAAGCTCAAAAACATATAAAATAAAGTAGAGCTTTCGGCCAACCGATTTTAAACGAAAGCTTTGCGGCACAACTAGATGTAATATGCATGCATATTACATCGAAATAGTGACTTTCGACTACAAATAGTAACTATTCACTATTTTGTAGTGAAAAGTATACCACCAAATTCAAATAGTTGTATACTTTTCACTACAAAATAGTGAATAGTTACTATTTGTAGTCGAAAGTCACTATTTCGATTTAAAAGAGCAGTCTAGAATAAAAAACACACACACACACACACAACCAGACATGTTTCTAAAAACCACTTTTTTGTACTCTGGGGACCTCAAAACATGTATTTCCGGTGAAAACTCGAATTCGAAAATTCGACCCGTCTACAATACTTCCTTTACTATATAGTAGTAACAGAAAGTAAAAATTATAACTATCCACGGTTTTGCAATGATTTCTAAATCATTTTTAAACAATCTTCTCATATAAGTCGTGCACAAAAAAAAACAGGCAATGGTTGATCTTTGATCATAATAAGCTCAAAATTGTAATAAATTTATAACTCATAAATCATAACAAACCCTATGTAAATAACTGACGTTTCACAAATTTTATTTGATACTTATCCAATACTTTACGACAATCAATATCATGTCAATCGACATTTTACCACAATCATGTTATTTGTATAAAATTTATGGATGAATAACAAACAGTAGTTTAACCCTTTCCACCGAATTCAGCAAAAACATTATCATGCATTTGTAGCGAATCTTCTTAAAAATGCTATATGTTATGGGTATATTATTCTTTTGGGTCATTATTTTCATAATACTTAGTAAACTTGTGAAATAAGCACTTTTAAAAACTGTTCATTTTACGTTTGAACCAATGTAAATTCGATTCTTCAAAAAATATTTGACCTTCCCCCGACCAGATAATTCCTCGAGTTTAGTTCTTCGAAATTTCACCAATATTGGAAGGGAGGTTACCCTATGAGAGTATTCAGTCTAGCTGTACCTTTAACATTCCTGATCAGTTCGAATGATAATACTATCGGTAATTATGGTTCTCCGTGCTAATTTTTAAAAAATACATCAAAAAATTCAAAAGAACAATTTTTTTTCATGAAAAATTCAACCAAAAAAAGAACGACATTTCGGATTTGAATTCGTTACGTGTACATGTGATATATCAACTGTTGTTTTAGTTCTAATGGTGAAAAAATTCATTTGAAAAAAAAAGTTTCTTTATCAAAATAATAACTACTATAAGCCAATAACATTTGTGACATCATCGTACGATATCATTTTTTGTCCTTTGATCAAAAAATTCAATGCCATTGATCTATAAGTTCATTACGTGTGTTCTTTCACATTTTGAATATTTATTTTAATTTAATAAAAATAATTTACAAAATCGTCATAACTTCATAAAACGTTCCACGGGCTTTAATTATAACTACGCAATTATTAATACATCAACATAAGGGAAAGAAATAGTTGCGATTTGAAATGAACATTAGCTATTTGCAACATAAATATTATTGCAGAATTGCAATACATTGATTATTGCACATGGAAATGTTTTGATCGATCAAAATCTTTAATATAAGTAAATAAATAAAGACACCTAATTATTACTAAAAATAACTTTTCTTTCTTAAGGAAAACTTTATTTTCTTATATGAATTGTAAATTATATTCATTTACCTATTATCTACTTATCATTAATATTAAACAAATGTACCTATAAATAGAATTGTTAAAAAAACGATTAAATTGAAATTCATAAATATAACATTGAATTTGAAAACTGTTTTTGAATTTTTATGACTATTTCCTTCAAATAAAGAAAATATCTGTAGAAAAATTAGGTCAATGTAATCTATTGGGTTAAAAGATTGAATTTATCAGCAATATATTTACAAAATATTTTCCGATTAATTCGTTTATTAATTTAAATGTATTTATATTTCTGCTTCCTCGTAAGAGGTAATTTATATGTTTTTTATAGGGACTCATTGAATAAAACCTTATAATAAAAAATTTTCCTTTGTTCCAATAATCAATATAGTTAATCTTATCCGAATGTCTTATCATTTGTAATTTTATTCTAGAAGGAAAATCTCAACTACAAAATTATATTTCGATAAAATATTGATAATTGTAAGTATCATATCAACAAGTGTGATAATTTGCCAATTTTTTTTTTTTTTGGTATGAATAAAGTTTGTAACAAGTACCAACCAGTTTTAGGGATTTAAAAAGATTTACTGTACATGAGACTTGTAGCATTGTTTTCAAAGGGGGTTTTTAATCCTTTTTATGACAAGAAATGTTGTCTTAAAGGTAACAGGTTTTTTATTTGTTACACCTGTATTAGGTAAAAAAATTGTAGGAATTTGTAAAAAAGATTTCACTTTTATATAAGACAATATGGAATGTGTTGTTTGCTTATATCAAACTATGCAGATATATTTTAGACTCTTGAAACGTTTGTTATTGTGGATTATTTACTTTGTTTAAAGATTTAAAATTATTTTTTCTAATACGACTAGGCTAATTGGATATTTAATATAATGTAGTGACCTCATTTTTTTTAAGTAGTTGGTTGACTTATATTAATTATTTTATTTGATACAAGTGTAACAATAGTTTGCAAATTCTTAAGAATCAATTTCAAGATCACCACACCACTGGTTTTAAACCAATAAGATCTCACCATGGCAGTGACATCATTACAATGAGAACCACATGGTCAGTTATCCCCGCTGGGTATATTCCCAGGTCAGTTAAACTGAAATTCTTTTCAACAAACCTTTACAAGGTTTCAAATCCGTCAATTTCTCTTCTTCTTTTCGGGAATCAACACATTGTAATCACGTGTCGTTTGTATATTTTAAAAACGTTAGAATTAAAGGAAGTAAATTAAAATTATGTCACTATCGAGGGTCTGTTAAATGTTTTTATTTATATTTTAGTACTAGTTGTGTAATGAAATACGGGAAGCTTACTAAAGGAAAATATATTGGTATTTTGAGGGGGGGACAAATAAATCGACTTGCTTATATTCTATGTATGTTTTCATGAAAATTTCAATGTGAGACTGTGTTTAGCGCGAAATCTGTGACGTCACAACTTATCAACAGCTCACAATGCTGCGAAGATAACAATTTTATTGTAATGAAATGAACGATATAAATTATTTATTATATTATGTTGTACAAATACGTTGAGCGCTCAGTCGGGTGAGAAATATTGAATGAGTATCATCGTGTGGAAAATGTTTATGAAAAGTGAACACAATTATTTTCATAATAACTATTAAAAAATTAGAAGTATTAAACAAAATAATTTTTCAAGTGATTAAAAAGTGTTTTTTTAACAATTGACAGTTTTTTTATTTTCTAATAAAAACCTCAAAAATAAAAGTGTAGTTTAAATTTCTGTACCAAAAATTTATCTAATATAGTATCGATTTTATTATATTTAAAATAATAGAAAAATAAAAATGAATTTATCGTTTGCTGGTTGTGGATTTTTGGGCATCTATCATGTTGGAGTTGCAGTTTGTTTTCGCCAATATGCCCCACATTTATTATTAGAAAAAATTTCGGGGGCCTCAGCCGGGGCCATAGCCGCTTGCTGTTTACTATGTGAACTTCCATTAGGTATGTATTAATCAAAAATACCAATAATTAATAATAATCATGACTTAATCGTGACATAATAGAAAATGCGCTGCATTTTGACAGTGACGTTTATCAGACATGCGTACTATCAATTTCTTTGTTGTTTTTTAAAATTGCCACCATTCTAATTGTTATAATTGCAAATAAATAATTATACAATTAATGAAACTTTTTCATGAATAGATCATTTGCATGTTTGCCTAATTGGCTCGCACCACTTTTATTATTTGTATTAAATGAAAGTTGCAATAAAATGTTAATTAGAGTATTATTATCGATAATAATCTACAAGTAATCGAGTGCATTGATCTTGTATCTTATCTAAATGTTATTGAAAAGGACATTTGTATTTGTATTCGTTATTTTTTTATTTGAAGTTACGGAAAAATTATTATTTAAACGACTTTTTATGCTTTTCAGAATGCAAATAGATAAAATATTTTATCCTTGAATGAAATAATTTAAGATGCGCACGTGCATTTTCTTCATATTGTTTTTGTTTTATTGAATATAATCACTGTTTGTTTCCTTTTCGTAGACAATTTTTATATTTTTGAATTGTTCACTGATTATTAAATTCCAACTTTTTTTTCAAGAGTTTCATGTGAAAGCATTTAGTTGACTCGAAACTGTAAACAAGGTATTCCTGATAAGTAACACACAAAACCTAGAAACTCTTAATAGCATTTCCAACCAAATTTCTTATACAAGCATAGCTTTTTCTACTCTAGTTGGGAATAGTAAAGTTGGTCGAGATTTTCCGTTTACAATCAAACCTGTACAAGCGAAAGTTCAAAGGATAGGATCGCACTTATATCATTATATGTAGGAAAAGGTTTATATAAGTCAAATAAATTATAGTATACGTGCACATTTGGCCATTTAAATAGAATACGACACAAAATCAATGTTAGTCCCTCAACATTTAACGCAAAATGAATTTCTTTAATAAATACTATCCTTAAAGACAACGTTTTTAGTCTTGCATAGCAAATAAATTATATCCTGGAAGTAGAAATTCATCAATTATTCAACTACTTAGTTGTGATTTTTTTGAAATGAACTCTGCTTGAAACTTTGATTAGTAAATGGAATAACTTACAAAATGATTTGATTTGTTTAAATAATACGACTCGATTTCAAAACCAATTTATGGCAAGTGGCTGGAAAATTAAGTCGTAGGTATAACTTAAAAATCAAGTCAAGTAATGAATCTTTATTCGGAGTAATAACAATAATTTTCTCACGTTCTTGTTTAACGAAGTTAATATGACGTGCAGTGTACGACTCATTTGTAATCATAATAATTAACTTTTAAAATATAATTTTTAAGATAACTTTTTATAAAATTAACTTTCTAATTTTTACCAGATTTTCCTTAAGTCAAGCCAAGCAAACGCTCATATAAAACCGTATTATTAATAAGTTATAATCTCTATCCAACTGATAACCAAGAGAAAATAAAATGATTCATCTTACATAAATACGTATAATAAATGACATTAATTATTTGTATTTCTTTTTTCGTAAAACTGGTAGCGTGTGGGGTAAACAAATCCAGAGAAGAGAAAAAAATTGTTCACAGATTTATCATTAATCAAATATTAACAATTTCTATTTATATAATATGAAAATGGGAAGTCAATGATTTTATGTGTAAATTTAAATTTCTGATTACATAGAGATATAGGACAATTGGAAATTACAAAGACTTGAATTTTATAAGAAAATTAGATTTTTATAGTAAGTTCGTAGTATATGATATTAATATGTGTGTTTGTTTGGTTTTACGTGCCAAGGCCTTTCGTTTTTTTTATTCGTAACGGGCCATATAGCGGAAGAACGTATTCAGAAAGCATAAGCAAATGCGTTGTTTGTATTTTTATCACTTTTTTGCAACGCCATTAAATATTTGTATTATTGCGTTTCATTCAGAAATCAAGTTATAAACTTATTTTATATTCTTTTTTTTATAAATTCTGTAAAATGTGAGAAACGATAGAAAAAATATTCGAAAGGTTATCACTGGAATGTGACCTTAATATTAGCTATTATTTAGTTATGCATGTTCTCAGTTTCTTAAATATGAGAAACTGAAAGATGTAACGTTGTGTTATATAAAACTAATTGTCCGCGGTTTTACTAGTGGCATATAGTAATATTCAAGTGAATTGGCTTGATTAGAAATGATCAAAGTTCATAGGTGAAAACATACATTTTTTTCCAAATTTAAAAAAATTAACGTAGACTTCGACACTTTCAGCTGGATGAGTACCTATAGCCTTAAAAATAAGACACACTATTCTACTTGTTTTCACCATAATGTACGTAGGTATAAATACAAGGTTCAAGTTACGTTTTTCAAATTATAGGTGAATCATCACTATGATTGATGAGCATGGTCTGAGATTCTGTTATACATAGGTAATAGGATATTGAACAAAAAATCTTATTTTCTTCAAAAATTGATAATATATATATAATTTATATATTAGGTACTTATATATAATATTAAAACAAAAATTTTGGAGCCAAAACGAGCCCATATCAATATTAAATTTGCCCTCAATCTTTTTTTTTTGTATTTAAACACAAGACATCTTTTTGAATTTACATAACTTTGGAACAATAAGTCGTAACAGCAATCTAAAAAAGAGGACTCAAAAAAAATGTCCTTAGAACAAAGCTGGAACAATAATATTAAAGATTTATACATAAAGATCACAGAGATTATTTCACAATTGCGTTGTATATACAATGAAAAAAATTCACCATCGATATTTGCAAGTTTTTTGTAAAAAGTAATATATTAAAAAAAGTAGTTCAAAATATTTAAAAATAACTCGATTGATAAAATAAATTTAATAAAATAAATGAACAGTTATATAAAAAAATATTGACCGATATGAAAATTAGAGTTTACGTGATTTCAAGAACTTATTAAAAAAAATTATGTTAATGTCCCAAAAAAACTTGGCCAAAACTTAAAATAAAAATTGATAGTTGGGTCGTTGACTCAAGTGACTTAGGACTTCATTATCGATATAATAATGATTTTTTTTATTTTTGCACGTCCTGTACTTTCAAGATGAGCATTAGTTACGATTTCTTTTTGATTTAAATGAAATAAACGTGCGTCTAGACGTAACAAGTGGATTCCTTTCGCCTTGACATCATTAATCCTTTCGAATTTAACGCAAACGTTAATTGCAATATAATGCTAAACTTGACTGTGAAACCTTTGAAATCAAGGCTCAATATCCAATTACTCAAAGCTGCCTTTGTACTTGAATTTTTCTGGTAAATGCATTTTAATCATGCACTTGAAAGTATGGATTCTTTATTAATCATTTAAATATACCAATAATCTAATTGTTTTTTTGTAAAATTATCTATTGTTTCACCTAATAAAAGTATACATTATAAGATTTATTTTTAGTTGTTCTAGTGACAGCAAATTTTTTTAAAAATTTTATGAATTTTAATACATTTTCGTAGTTTTTAAAGTTATATTTTTTTTAATAATAATTGATTTTTATTTTAATTTTATTATTGTTACTCTTTATAGTGAAGAAAAAATCTTATATAAAAACATTTCTCTTCCTCAATGAAATATCAATAAATTAGAGAACTAGACAAAAATATTTTTTTTATCAATCTCGTGTCAATATTTAGTACCTACTGATAACCCTCTGGTCTGCATACTATAGCTTAACAAACTCGTATAACATTATTCTAGTCTCTCTAATCTGTAATTTCTTATTGTCGAAAAAATGTTTTTGTCCAATTCGTCTGCAAATTGCGTTTTTTAAAAGGGTATATTTTTCTAAAATTTAACAGTATTGATTGAAAATTGAGAAAACTCGTTACCTTATATTTTAATAAAACATGTTTTAAGATCCCGATATTGATCGAACTATCCCTAGCGAGTTCAAATCAAAGCAACCTGTATACTTATTGGAACAAATTATTTGAAACTCGAATGATACCCATACTCAGACGGAAATATTTAATGCATTTTGCTATTCGCCAACTATCGTTCTGACAAAATTTTCGTAAATTTTTTTATATTTTTAAATAATATATTATTATTGAAATAGCCGTTCTTATTAATTCCTAAATATTTCCTATATAAGTTAGTATCTCATTTAAAGAAATCTGTTAAATGGAACATCTTAAAAAGCTAGCAGAAACTTTTTATGTAAATAAAAATTAATATAATATAGATAGAAGGTATTTTTATTTGTAATTTTTGCAACATTTTCAATCGATATAACTCCGGTTGTTATTCTAAAGGTCAGCCAAGATAACATTATATTTACTACAAAGATCAATTTACCTCTTGATACCGATAATTTTCAATTGGATTTCATATCAAAGAACTTCTCCATATCAAGTTCCTTTTTTGAATACAATTTAAAAAGTTACAATTCCTGAGATTTCATACATTTATTGTATTAAAATATTTAAAAATATCTTATTTCGAAACAAATATTTAAATAATTTATAGAAGTTTAAGATATTAGAGTATTTTTCACGGCAGAATTTCATGTTATCGAGTCTTAAAGATGCCTATCGAAGTAGGTTATTGGGCCGTATATTAAAAATAGATAAATAGCATGGCAAACATTCATGATTTATAAATATATTTTTTTTAATGAAATTGTTTGTAATTTTCTATGAAAAATTAGATAATTTGTTCTTGTTTAATAAATACTTGTATTTAATTTTAGATGAAGCAATCTCTATGTGTATCATATTTTTTAATTAAGTTAAAACTCAAGGTTTTATAATAAATCATTGGATTTTTTACAGGCGATATTACTAGTGATGTCCTTCGAGTTGCCAGTGAAGCCCGTACTTCCATATTAGGCCCTTTCAGCCCATCTTTCGACATCCAAAAAGCTCTTTTGGAAGGTCTTGAAAAGGTAAATTTAAAAGCATTTGTTAAGATAAAAATGGAATAAGAGTATGCATGAGGCAAAGATAAACCAGTTAATGTTGAAAATAATTTTAACTTGAATTTGAAAATATTTGGTAAAACTAGTACACATTAAAGACGGAATCACACGAAACCATGAACTGGGCGCAATGGTAGATTTACATTTGGGGTATATGCCTAGGACGGTTGTTTTCAGAAAAAGGAAAATTTAAAACATGAAATGAATTTCTCTTAACGCTAGAAAAATATATATGAAAGTTGTAAAAATAAACGGTTGGCACTTTTCAGTGTTCTAAAGTAGCTAAATCCAACTGTGGCTGGGCGAGATCACTACAAATTAACGTAGTTGTGATCACTGCCTTAGTGAAAACGGGTTAATTCTCGCTTTTAAAAATCCGTTATAAAATTACGTCCAATTCACGACTTCTATACGAACCCGGCTTCATTTCTTTTTCATTCTTATAAAATAATCAAATTATTTAATAATTTCTATTATTATCCAACAGTTTTTGCCAGCTGATGCACACATTAGAGTAAGTGGTAAATTACACATTTCCTTAACGCGGGTCTGTGACGGAAAAAATGTGATAATTTCTCAATTTGAAAGCCGCGAAGACTTACTACAAGCCCTGTTGTCTTCTGCGTTTATTCCTTTATTTTCGGGCCTAATACCACCTAAGTTTCGAGGAGTACGTTACGTCGATGGAGGTTTAAGCGACAATTTACCCACACTAGATGAAAATACAATAACCGTTAGTCCTTTTTGTGGCGAGAGTGATATTTGTCCACGTGATGATAGTCATCAATTATTTCATGTAAGAACTAATTTTAAAATTTGTTTAGAAGTATGTTTTAAATCAATTATATTTTAGATTAATGTGGCTAATACTAGCATTGAATTATCGAAGCAAAATATATATCGATTTGCAAGAATAATGTTTCCGCCAAAGCCGGAGGTCCTATCTAATATGTGCAAGCAAGGATTCGACGACGCATTACGATTTTTGCATAGAAATAATTTAATTAATTGTACGAAATGTTTATCGGTGCAATCCACTTTTACGGTTTCTGAAACGTTGGATGAAAGTTTTGAATACGATCCTGAATGCGAGGAATGTAAAGTTCATCGACAGGTAAATTGATGAGATAATTAACAGTAAAACCGATACGTCACACTATAGGATATATTTAAATATTTATGTTAAATCTTGAGATTTCAATTTATATAGCGTAGTGGTATATTTGGGGGAAAGGTAACCATGGGTAGGTGTTATTCGCAGAGAAGTTCCAATTTGTATCTAAGACAAAAAATGTTTAGGGAAATTATGGCATTTTTGGGGGATAGTCAGAGCTCACTTTAAACAAGAAGTTAATATAATAAGGCCCCGCAAAAAGCATTGCTACAGAGTAATATCCATTTATCCTATATCCATACTCTCATCTTCTTATCAAGATTAGGGGGATTCCAGATGATACGTTGTTGTCTTGCTACTCAATTCATCTTTTAATTTTCATGTAGAGATTTGGACCCATTTGTCCACGGAAATAAGGTAAAATGGAATACCACGAACAATGTTTGTTTCGTTTAGACAAACATCTACTTTTATATCTCAGTGTCTCCCTTTCTTTAGCTGTAGAATGTCTGGCAATATCTTTAGCAGTACCTCACGAAGGGAGAGCATTTTAAGGGCTTGCGATATTTTGGGGTTATAATAGTATAAAAAATAACTTTTTTCGTTATTTAGAATATTTTGGAAAGAGAGAGTAAAGGTAGTTAAATGGTAGTGTACTCCAATTATGCTCGCTACACTACTGATATATACTCATAGACGTACCCAGCTATAGGTGTAGGGGAGGACAAATCCTAAGAGATATAATCTGTGTGTCCAAAATTGTAAATTAAGATCTTTTTATTTTGTTCTTACAGTCATCCCATTGTCGAAATCTTGTCTTAGACAACAATGATTTAACACGGTAGGTACTGTTAA
This sequence comes from Sisyra nigra, assembly GCA_958496155.1. Classification (NCBI taxonomy): domain Eukaryota; kingdom Metazoa; phylum Arthropoda; class Insecta; order Neuroptera; family Sisyridae; genus Sisyra; species Sisyra nigra. The sequence continues at coordinate 24,683,297 of OY292315.1, forward strand.
TAGTCCGTAAAAATATGAAAATAACCTATCAAGTTATTTTTTTCTACAAAGTAATTAAATGATTTTTTTTTTGCTGCCCCATACGGCAGTGGTCTTAGGATCGAATTTTCTTGGAAGTCCAGGATCTTTTTTTTTGAGTTCACTGCTCGTAGAAGTTAAAGTGATTTTATATAAATAAAAAAAATGCTATCGCTAGTGGCTGCCTATGACTTCGTTTACGTACAATTTAACAAAAAACAAACCATAGTGCTTCAACAACAATAATCTCTGTGAATAACTACAAAGACTTTCATCACCAAAAATTGACTAAGTAAAAAAACTTGCACAAAGAGTTTCTCGATTAAAATATTAGACTTAGAATTTGAGATAATTTATAGCTGAATAGTAAAACACAAAACGTTCAACCCGTTCTTTAGATCACTTGGAAATGAAATTTAGAAAAACTCTTCCTGAGTGGAACTTAGGAGCTCACTTAAGAATAAAACTTAGACTCCAGCGTGTCTGTCAGCCAATCTTAGCACTATTTTATATAGAGGCAACATAATATTATCTCTATCGCCTTTAAAGAAGTTTCATTTCAAAAATAATATTTAATTTAATAAATTAGTAAACCATAATAGGGTAGTTGTCTCCCTTTCCTCATCGGTACGTCTATGTATATAGACGTGTACAATCTATATCTCAAAATATAAATATTTTTGTTTTGACCGAATGATAAATTTTGGATTGGATTATATTTTACCTCTGATTATTCCTGCTAACGTTTTTTATACTATTTGTGTCTTTATCTAAGTAAAAATGACAATTGGAACTTAACAGGTAAATAATGATATAACATCTTTTAGTGTAAAGGCCTAAAGACACAAAAATAACTTTGATCTCGTAATACATAGTGTGACACCGGTTTAACAATTATATCATTCATTGTTAATTGATTGTTAAATTGAGGCATTGTTTAATTTTTAGGAGGCATTAGTTTCAAATATGCCAGATACTGTATTGACAATATTCCAAGAAGCCATTGAATCAGCCAACAAGGGCATTATTAATTGGGTGTTCAAACATAGCGGAATGAAAATTTTATCCGTACTTAGTTTGCCGTATACGGTACCTGCTGATATTGTATGTGCAACATATTCCAAGTAAGTTATAACTAGCTTTCAACTACTTTTTTTAGTATCTATATACTCTCTTTTCTTTCGAATCATTCTCTTCTTCAACTTCTTCTTTTAACGTCAACTAACATTTTTTCAAACTGTATGAGGCTTACTAATAATGAAATATTGACCATATGATTTTAGGAGAATTGAAAAAGATTTAATTAAATCTTTCAGATTAAACTCTAGTCGAAGAGCCTTATTTACGAAATTAACCTCCACTAATTTAACCAATATTATTGGAAACCACATTGAAACACGTTCATTCACGTTTCAATCGATGGGTAAAATGACGTTAGTACACTCAACAATGGACAATATAGATTTCAATAATGATGAAAGGTATCATTTGTTTAACCGAACCATTGGATATTGGGCGTCATCTTAATCCTTTGTGTTTTTTTTTATTTGTTGACAACAATAGAATTAAAATAATATATTTAAAATATTTCGTATTAAAAAAAAAGAAAATAAATTATGTTAATTGTGAAGTTTTGTTTATGTTCCTATAAAAACCTGTTGAATGAATAAAATTTTGGATGGATTTGAATATTAGGGTTAGTAACGTTGTGAAACTAAATTTTGTTCTTTAAAGCTAATGTTAATTAAAGGCTTTTTATTGTTGCAATTGCTTATCTTGGCTTTATGTTGGTAGCTGTGTGCAAATATCGGTAATTTTCCATTTTAGGTATCCTTATTGTTGGTATTGTTGCTGCACAATATTCATTTTCAATAATGGCTATAGAAATACGCATATATTGGCGTAGTGCATTATTCGTGTCTTAATTTCACTGTATATACACCCACTGGGACCCTTATATTATATAAGTAACTTACAATTTTCTCCAATTCAGATTAAAAAAAAAAAAACACTTAAACATGAAACTTCGCCATGACTGAAAATGAGTATTGCAAAATACCTAAAATGGAAGATTAACTAAATAGTTTCCTTTTACCTCGATTTTTTCCATGAAAATCACAATTTTCTTTTCTTTTAAGATTGCATTCAATGGCTCCGAAAATGAGTACAAATATATGGGATGTTAGTCGTTACTTATTGGATCAGTTATCGTCAATGTTGAAACGGAAATATTCAAATGATCGACATAATTCAAAACTAAACTGTAAATTAGCGATAACAGAATATAATGGTGGTACGTGTGAAATTGTAATCTATGTTTTCCTCGTGTTAGCTAATTTTTAATTTGAAGCCAGCATTTTTATTATATCACCACGACTGAACTTTAGTCTTTCATTGTTCAGTTAGTTTTCTTGTATGTTTTGTGTCTTTTTATGTCATTGATATAATTGGACTTTGATTATGACTCTATCTCTAACTATAATGTGCAAGAATTGATAATAGTTATTTTCATCAATTTTTTTTTAGGTAATTGCAATTTAGAAATTGGGAAGGAAACAACTCAAAATCATGTCAATCTTAATTTCACTGTTAATTTAGAAGAAAGGTAATACAGATGGTAGAAGTAAAATATTTGATAAATAATTGTACATTTTTATGAACTTCAGTGAGATTCAAATAACAAAGAAGTCGGGTAAAAAATGTCCAACTCATAAAGTATTTTCGAAGAGGCCAAGTTTAGCTGCTCTAAACCATGTGGAAGGAATTGGAGATGATACGTTTGAGACCATTCTTCAAGTTACGTCTCACCATGAAGCTGTAATGGCGTATTATTACACCGACGAAAACAATAAGGTACTTGGATTAGCAAAAAAAAAAAAACAATTTTTAACATTTTTTTTTTTTAGATTAATTGGACTGAAATTTATGATATGACTGATGCAGATTGCGAGTTGTTACAATCGGAAGCAGAAAAAGAAAATAATAAGCAGTTACAATTTGACGAGGATTGGGATGCTCCAACCTGGTATAGGCAGCAACGAAATAATAATTCGGAATGTAAGTTTTCAGTTTTTTGTTCCTACTCTAATTTCTTGACTCTTTAAACTGTTAAGTGTTAATTTCTGTTAACAACAAAATACTTAACAAATAATCGATCTCTTTTATGTTGATCTTTGTACATTTTTATTGGCCCCTATTCCGTAAGATTCGTCACTTGTCAAGTGAGACGACAGTTCAAATTCGTATTCAGATAGTTGTTATGTGTAGTTTTTTTAAATTTCTGTCACATTGACATGTAATGAAGAGATATTTTAAATAAATTATAAATGCTTTTGTTGTAAATTAAAAAAAAAAAAATAATAAATTGAAATTCAGAGAAAAAGTTTTGAAAAAATGGAACATGAAAAAAAAGACGTTATCAATAGATTTTGGTTTGGGTCTTGCCAAACCGGGTTTTTAAGATAAAAGCAAGTTTAGTCATATTTTAAATGAAATTTTAACTAAATATTATTTTATCGTAAAGGTTTCGATGATGATGCGCACAGTTTAGCGGGCATTTCTGATATTACAATCGAGGAAATAAACGAGAGACGCGATTCGGTTCTCATCTGTTCCGATCCAGAGAGCGAATGGAACGGTTCCGTGACTGTCAATATTCCCGATGAAATGTTAACAAGTTCACCGGATCTACGACCTGAGTCGGACCAGCCTCCGCAATCTTCCCTATACAAAATCGCATCGAGTGTATCAAATGTATAAATGCAAAATAACATTTGCATAACGGTCACGTTCTATTGATTTTTAATTATAATTTTATACTTATATAGTATTTAATACAAACATAACGCCAATATTGTCACAATTAACGTGGAAAACATTCCCTGTGTGTATGATTTTATGATAAAATTTATCAAACAGCCATTTCAATACAAATATTTATCATAGATCATAAATTATAATTGCTCAACTAAAACGTAAATAGATTTTCTTTTTTAAATTTATTTGATAATAAATTAAACATTTTCCAATCAATAAGATTATTATTGTCTATTAGTTTAAATGATGACTTACATGTAAAATTATTTTATGCAAAATGTATATTTTTATTTATTGTATTAACATAAGAATTATAGGTTTAATTTGAACCAAATAAAATCAATTGTTACGTTGATTTAGTTTATATTGTTAATTTAAAATTAATTAGGAAATTGTTAAGAATTTTAGTTTGTTCAACTATGTGATACCATGTAATAAACCAATGTTTTAGTCATGACAAATGTTAACTTCCAGTCAAAAAGACTAAAAAAAATAACTGAAATCGTTTAATTACGATATTAAATTAATGAGAGACTGACAGTAAACACTAGATAATAAATTAATTAGTATTAAAGATATACGTTGTATTGATATTGGTATTAAATTACTTATTTTTGTAAATAGAATAATATATATAATAAAAATAACATAATCGTGATAAAAATTATTTTATTTAGAAATAGGTATAGTTTTTTTTTTATATATATAAAATAAAATATAACATGTAAAATATATTCTTCCCTATTCATTGAAATCCGTAACTTTATCATTGCTAATTATCCTTAACCGTTTTAAATTCTATAAAAATATGAATTATGGAATGAAATAGTTCGTATTATTTTGACGAAAAAATGAAGAAAATTAGATATGTAAAATATTATTTTTGGACCGGAAATAGCACTATTTTACTGAAGTCGATGGTTAAGATTTATTAATAGGGTGTAATAAGGGTGTTAGGATTTATATTTTGTTTTTCTATTTTTAGTATATAATTATAGTATATTTTGAAAAAAAAATTGTGACCAAGGAAGATCCTAACATCAATATTAAGGCATGCTTCAATCTATTTTTTTCAGTTTCCATACAACAAATGATTTTTATATTTTTGAATTTTCATAATTTTGAAGCAGTTCATCGTAACAACAATTTGAAAGAAGGGATTTTAAGGAAATTTCACGCTCTACAAAATAGGTCCTTAAAACAAACTTAGAAAATATTAAAAAAATTTAATTATTGTTATTTTTGAACTGTGATATGAAAATGAATGAATGAAAAATAAAAAAAAAATTGCTGTGTTCTTTAAATGGAAAATTAAAAAATGGATTGAGGCAAACGTTAATATTGATATTAGAGCTAGTTCTGGCACTTAATTTTTTGTTTCAATATATACTATTAATTTTTGGATAAAATAAAAAAAAAATTTAAACACCGTGTACGGTGCTTAGTTCATAAAATATATATTTTGTAACTTTATTAATAAAATGTTTTTTGAATTGAGATAGCGTTTGCTTTTGAAATGACAAAGTTTGTTTTTAAAGTTAAAAAAATATCCAAATCTTCTAATTTGACTCGCCAAAAATTGAGAGACGGTAAATAAATCAAATTATTACACCCAAAAAAACGATCAACACTAAAAAGCTAAACGTTCTTTGCATTTTTTCGTCAAGATAATTTTCCTTAAAATTGATGATTTTTGTCCGGTAATTATGTTAATATTAACCTAAGTTGACCACATATAAAAGTAAGTACTTTGCCAATGTGGCAAATATTGGGCAAGAGGATTGCAAATTAATCCGGCTAGCGGAATACTTTGAGCCAGTCCACGTAGAAGGGCTTGAATTCTATCTCGTGTATGTCGTTCATATAATGGAGAACGTAATAAGTATAAAAGCATTACTACAGTTCGTCTTGACATTTCTAAACGTTGTCGATAGCTTAGCGAATTTGAACGTCTATATTTCAAATATACCTGAGCGCTAAAAATTATTATAATAAGTTAATAATAAACTACTTATAATTGGTAAGTGCCAATAATTAATTCATTTTACCTAGCTACATCCATAAGGAAAGATATCATCCAAGGTTTCCAAGTTTTTGTACCAAAATACGACAACGAGGCCAAATGGACAATCGGTTTCGTAATATACAAGGTTTCGGCAAACCGGAACGCTTTTGTCATTGATTTATTGTCTTCATCAAGTTCTGAATTTACTGTACTTGTACTAGGCCCATCAGGAGCTTTCCATTCACGCAATACAAGTGGAGGCGATGCACTAACTTTACGAATTTCTCGCCCTGTACGTTTTAAGGTGAAAGAAATATTTGATAGTTGAGGATCGCAAGCCTGGGGCATATCATCGACAATGCCTGAATAATCTCCATTAGCGATTTGCTTTCTTTGCAACGCTCGAATCGGAGGATTCGAAATGATAGGTTCTTCATGTTTATATAATAATAAAAGCCGAGCTATACACCTAATAAAAACATAGCCAATCATTTATGATAATAAAAATAGGATGTAAGATTACTTAAATCCTTGTATAACGGTTATTAAAATCCATCGTCCATAGTTTCCCCACAATTTCTTCGCTGACAACTCGAGGAATACCTCAGAATATTCAATGATTGTCAACCAGACTTTGAGACGATCTCCTGATTTGGGTGTAAATAATTTTCGGTGTTCGCTTATAATTCGATCGTTGAATAAAATTAATAAATTTGATAGGCAATAAACTAATTCCGATATTATACTAGAATTATTAATACGTCCTGAAATTAGATAGTTCAGTAGAATAGCAAATTAGAGTGTATTTTGTTTTATTTTAATGTAAGTTATACCTGCTATAAAATAAGATATCCATTTTGCTGTCACTTCAAAATCACTGGCTACCAATGGGTTGGAGCTAACCCATTTCTTGTATACTTCATAGAATTCAGGTAATGAAAATAATATTGACGACATTTTCCTCAGATTATGATTTGGTGTTGAGTTTAAATCAATTTAAACTATGATATTTCGATTACATTTAACCTAAATTGGAAGTTTCAAGGTTACGTATTGCGTTTAATTTTTTTAAATATATCGTTCGAAGAACATTGGTTAAATAATATACTTACATTAGTTATTTATGATATTAATAAATAACTAGTAAAATGTAAGAAACAGATGCAAATTTTTTGAATTAAACTCAACTTTTCTTCTCATATAACCAATAGTGACTGATAATGACCGAAAGCCATTTGTATTTTTACTTAAAGATTGACAACCGTTGACAACAGACAAAGTACACTCTGGTACAATATGTGGTCTATACGTAATACACTCTAATCTTGACTATTTCAATATCTCTAAATTTATAACAATTTACATAGAAAAGCTATAAAACTTCAATATTATAAAATAATACAAACTGTTATAGAAAATCTATCAATAAATGACAAATTGACAACTTTTATACTTTTGAAGAGCTAAATACAGCCAAATAGAGGCTTTGGGGGTTTTGTTATTGTAACCAATTGTAGCTTAAGGTTGTTAAGAGGAAAATAAACTTAGTTACGATTTTCTGAAAACGTTTCAGTATATTATGAATAGTAAAGAAAATTTTGGCAAAGTTTGAAGATGAACTGGTGTTTAGTTATTGTGAAAATAAATATCAAAGTTGCTTGTTTTTCTGTTTCTATTGCATTGCTTTATAAGTACAGGACCGTTTTTACATTGATTTAAACGTCTTTATCTCATTAACATTTTTTTATAGATTATAAGATAAAATTTTAAAAATGTTTTTTGATTATACTTTCTAAGAAAATAAATACATGTTTTGGCACATATATATAATGTCGACATAAAACATAAAATGTACATATTACATGTTAATTATTAATGTTTCTAATTCTAATTCTAGGTATAATGTATAATCAGGACAGCTGGCTTGTCCATATAGGTAACGTAGGCGACCGCCTAGAGCGCAAAATTGAGGATTTTTTTTGACGTGATAACGTCTTATAAATTGATGAACACTGGGTAGCCTGCATGAAAAAGTGTCACGTTCCATTTGAGCCTCTTGAGCCTGTGCGTGCAAGCAAGAACGCGATAGAGAGGCACGATATTATTGTTGAATCCGAGACTACGTGTCTTTTTTCTACAATTTAATAAGATTTAATTGATTTCCTTCATAATTTTCAGTTTGACTTTATTTTGGAAAAATTGCTAATTTTCAATTAACTCCTTTGTATTATACAAAGTAATGATAATTCAGTGACAATAATTCAATTCATAAAAGTACGGAATTTTTCATCAAATAGATATTCTTTACGACGTTATCACGTAAAACTATCGTCCATAAACCGACCTTACAGACGTTACAGACAACCAATTTTTTTTAGTTTGTGGTTTTAGAACATAAACTAAATAAAATATAACAGACAATGACTAGGTGAAAGGCACCTATTTTATTTTATTAAAGCCTTAAAACATCAGGAGTTTTGGGAATTCTTTCCAAACTTCCATACCGGACAAACCCCGGCACTTCATTATGATCGCAACCTTTGTTTTCGCCCAGGGCGCCAAAACCGCAAGAACCTCAAGTTTTACAACAGTTCAAGTTCAAGTCTTTCCTGAGGCTCTATTCGGCTCTTTTGATATGTCTAATAGAGAAATTTTCTCTACTTTCATTTTGTATACAAATGTTTTAGCCGTAAAACGAGTCAAAAAGGAGATATTGTCAGGAAACACTGTTCTAGGAGCCATTTGCCAATATGGCGACCCGAGCGGCAATGGTACGAGGTGGCAAAGTTGAAATTCGGAAAGAGCACATCGAGATCTATAAAATTACCAATTTTCAAATTTCCGGAATACTTTCTAGGTAACCTCTTATGCCTCTTAATATCTTAGAACCAAATAAATGTAGTCCTAAATACTATTATGAGGAAATTTTAAAAAATTGAAACATTTCAAATTGAATTTTCTTATAACTGCAATAGGACATGTACCTCTAGGTATGTATGTTTACCAATAGAAACTAGTTTAACTGATTAAAAAAAGCTTTTTGAATAGTTTGAATGCTGACTTTTAACATATCTTTTCATCGATTTCTAAGCATTAATTCCCTTAGGATGTAACGGCTTTAATGTTTTTGACTCAAATTCAAAAAAATCATAAATCGTTGATAATAAAGGGATTTCTATTTACTATCTATATTTTATAGACATACATTTTAAGTCGAGCAACGTTAAATATTTCAGCTAGTAGTCTTATACTTCAAACAAAACGTATCTCTATAGAATTTCTAACTAACCTGGTTAATGAATTAAGATTCTACCTTTATTACAATTATAAGTATGATTAAGTAAGACCTTATTGAAGATAATAATTTCTAGCTTAGTACAAAAGTTTAATTAACAATTATACCTCCATGGGTAAGTATTATCACAATTTTATCTTTATTGAAACTCAACAAATATTATTTTCCTAACAACATTCTTTAGTGGTCAGATTATCTTAAGATTTTTTATCTAATATACAAGATATGTGTAAGAATAACGTTTTTATAGATATTTTTAGAATAGTTAAGAAATAAATTTTTCGCCAAAAGGGTAAAGTATCGAACAAAGTTAATTAATTTGTTATTCGCAAAAAATCTTTTTAAGTAGTTTAATGATTGGCACTAAGCTATTACATCAAAAAATAATTAATATTGGTACCTAACATAAATTTTACTGGAAAGTCATTGTATTTTTGTTTACTCAATAATTTCGTGCTAAAAAAAGTTTATCAATGCATTATTCAGTATAATTTAATGTAAATTTAATAATTGTTTAAATTTTTAATATATTCATTTTTTTATGTACATACATAAAATCATTTATGCCAATTTGACATTTGTTGGCGATATTATTTTAAAATAAAATTAAATTTTAACTAACGTAAAAATGTTTTGCCCCCATAAAAATTCGTATTTGCAATTGGTTACAGAAAATTGTAACCCACGTACAATAAATCGGGCAGTTAGTGAAGGTAAAAGATTAAAATATTTCCTCTGATATAAATACTTTAAACGTTCTATTATCAGTTGTCTTTTTATTTTTCAAAAAGTTTGTAATCACACAATGTTATCTTTGTACTCTCACCTTTATTTTGGTCGTATGATAGAAAAAAAAATCACTTAAAAGATTTAAAGAAAATATAAATTGCCTAATTGAATAAATGTGTTTTATAGCGATGAATGCACCAACTGATACATTCGATATTGAGCCTCCATTTTCGCGTCTTACATCCTCACAACCAAATATACCAATTGCAAATTTTGATGTAACTCGTCGTCCAGTTGCTTTTGGACGTTGGGCTTTGCCAAAATTGGTTAACTATTTGATATTAATTAATTATTTTATTATTCTGATTTGAATTGTTAATTTAGCGAAAAGAACTTCATAATGATTGTCCTGAAATCGTTCTTCAAGCACTTAATAGTATACTAGACTTAGCTCATGATCCTGAAAAAACTTTCGAAATGATTGAACTACGAATAATCGATCGGTAATTATATCGTAATTTATAATAATACTTGTAAAACCAAATAAAACAAGTAACTGATCTATTGAAGCAAGAAAGGCATATTTTCATCTTTGTCGCACTAATCATAGACCATATAAAATATAAATGCAAAGCACAACAGCTTTCAAACTGCTTTAGTCTGTTATCATTTTACAATACTTTTAATGAATTGTATGAACTCTTAGGCTAGCTGATATAATGAACAATAAAAATCCTGTTTTTCGAGAGCGGGTCTGCATGATTCTAATGGTTTTGGCAACCCAAGAACTGGGTCGTACGGCAATTTGCGAGTGCGAAATTGTATTGTTTAATTTGCTAACACTAATTGAAGATGAAGAGCCTTGTGTTCGTATCAAAACGGCTAGTGTTATACGAAATATATCCGATTCTTGGATGGGTAAGAGACAGCATTATGTAAATAACTATCCATCTTCTATTAATGGATTAATCAAATCAAGCTTGCGATGTACTTGTTAAGTACAATTTCATTAATGGAATTGTTGATTTAATGATTAAGGAAGCTACAAATATATTGAATATTCATTTGGAATCGTTAAAAAATATGATGTATGGAGAGGGGAAAGAAATTGCGTTTACTCTTGGCACATTTGATGCTTTGGTAATTAATTAACTTTGATGTTTTAATATTATTATTTACCTGTATGTTAATTAGTTTTATTAAGACTATGATGGACAAAATATATGTAAATAAAACAGCAATGTCCTTCAATAGCCAATAGTGTTTATAACAACTATAAATATGTGATAAAAATAATATAATTGATATTATAATAGTTATTGAAGTTAACTCCTTTAGAATTGATTTTCCTATATGGTAAAAAATATAAGTAGGGAAATCGAGCGTTTACATAAATGCAAATCGTTAAATATTTTTCGTAATGTTTGATTTTCTTATATACAGTAGAAATCGTTTATAACGAACTTCAGTGGACCGTTAAATTTCGTTCGTTATAAGCGATATTCACTATAACCGATATGTATCGCATGTACCGTCTTATCTAAGACATATCACGGGCCCCGAAGGTTTTGTACATTACAAACAGTTGTTCATTATATCCGGTGTCGTTATAAACAATTTATACTGTAATGAATACTATGTCCTTTGTCCAAATTGTTCTGCTCATTGCTTTTTTCTTATTATTAGTTTGCAGTTAAAGTGCATACAGAAATTAATTGCTACGATACTACCAAACGTTTTTAGAAAATACTGTATATACTTTAACCTAGTGGTACTTTTTATGATTAACTTTGTCTTTCATATATGTTTAGTATTCTGTGTATTTTTGCTAATAAGAGTTCCTATTCTTCTATATTATAAAATATAGGTTTTTTGATCTTCTTTTTTTATATCTTCCAAGACAATCGCTCTTTAAGGAGTAAGCTTCAGTCGTAAGTCGAAAATGACATGTAGGGAAAATGAGAGTTAAATGATCCTACTAAGAGGAAAACTTTACTTCGCTCAAAGTGTAAGGCAAAAACAACAATATTTAAATTGTTAAGAATAGAGGATTTACTCATCTTTGTAACTGTATACTTAATTTGGATGATATGTTTGTGGTTTATTAGTTTCTTCATATTTTTAAAAGCTTAGTAAGGGATAATTTTACCCCCTGTAGGTATATAATGATTCCTCTGGAATAGCATATACATTTTAGCACTGTTCTTTCACTTTAGCATTTGTTTCTCAACCCAATTTCGGGGAGCAGTTGTACATTTAAAAGCTCACGGCATGATCTGTAAAAATAAAAATTTGCCATCAAGAAATTTTAGTTTCTACACCTTACCGTAGATTAGAAGCACGGGTTTGAATTATTTTTTAATAAACCCACGCTAAGTGCTCATATCGCCATTATAAAAGGTAAGGCAACGGGTAGGGTTACGGGGATAGTAAGTAACTCCGAAACAGTGGGGGATCATTTTACCCCAAACACCCGAGATATCGATCAAAATATAAACTTCAAATACAATAGGTTTGTTCTATACGTTGATGCCAAACACTGCCACGAAAGACAGAGAGCAAGGCACATTGACCAAGAGACAAGAGTGAGTGAAGAAATGTTTCAACTTACAGCCGCTTGGCCGCATTAGGCCGAGAGCTATGTACGTATGTTTTTCGTGACAATCGCGTATTTCGACATTAATTTGGAGGTGTTTAAACACTGGATAACCAGTTTGTCAAATCGAGGGAACTTGCCGCTTTATGTTCTTCACTCACTTGTGTCTCTTGATCAATGTGTTTTGCTCTTTGTCTTTCGTGGCAGTGTTTGAACATCATCAGATGGAAAATAGGAACAAACCTAATGTGGTGTGTTCAAACATTGTTTAGATATAGCTTAGCGTTAATGGAATCCATTAATAAAACAACATTTCAATAAATCGCAACATGTAGAAAGTAATGGAACATAAAAAATTGGCTTTTCATTCGAATTACGTTTTTTAAATTATTTTCTAATAAAACCACGCTTAGCGCTCAAATCGCTATTACACTAGGTGAGACAACTGGCGGGGTTGTGGAAATGCCTTTTGTTACGTATTTGGATATATATCGATAGTAGTTATTTGTAAATGGTGGGGGGGATCATTTTACCTCGAGGGATCGTTTTCCACTTAATTCTCCTACTATTATTCGATATCATTAAGTAAAATATTTAAATTTATTTTAAATTAAGTTTTAAAATATACATACAATTGAAAAACATATTTTATTCTTATCTATTCCTTATAAATTAAATTAAGTGATTCAAGAACTCCAACATCTTTTAATTTTCATGTAAATTAATTAAGTTTCATATAAGTTATTTTTTCTTTATTCAAACGTTTCTTGACTTCAATGTATTTTAATTTTAAATTTGTTCATTTAGATCGTTATTATTGATCGAACTGATGAATCTGTGATCACAAGGGCATTACAATGTATGAGCGTTTTAGCGACACTTAAGCACGTAAAGAAATTTTCTGTGCAAATATCGTTGTTGAAAAAAATTAATCTTCTTTTGCTGCATGACGTAAGTATATGCAATTAGTGTTACATATTTGTAGTAGTTAATGCATAGTCAAAAAAAATTTTATTGAAAGTTTAACTATTATTTACAAAATATACAGTAGTACAAAGTAAATACTTATACCAATATAAAGGAAGACATACGAAGGTTACATAAAATCTTCACTATAGTGTATAAATACCCAATTTATACGAATATAGTAAATAAAGAAAAATTTTATTTATATGAAGCAAAACGTAATCTCTGGAGCTAACAAATGGTTTTTTTATTGAAAATAAGTTTTAAAAAACCCGAACAAATGGCCTCATTCGTTATCGTTTCATTTCAAGAGTTGCCCTGTTTTTTTGCAGTAGAGTGATTTAGGTGGGTGTTCTCTTCAAAGATAAAGTATTTAGGTACTTTTCTTTTTTAATTTTACGTTGACGAAATCACGGGTAGCTGCTAGTTAATATTATAGGTATTTTAAGAAAACTCTAATCCTTTTTGAGATAAATATTTTCGTTTAAATTGATTGTTTTGTTTTATATTATATACTTATTATTAATACAAATTTAAGGATTACGTTCATATTCTACAATAATTATAAAAATATCCTTTTTAATGGGTACAAACCATTGTTACAGTTATCAAAAAAGATAATTAAATTTCAATTTTTAAAATAGTATTATGTTCAGTTTACATTATACGCCATTCTTTAATATCTTTTTACTCAAAATACTTAGAAAAAACAACATTAAAACAAAATTTTTTCCGCAAAACTTTATTTTCCCTAAATTTCCATTTTTATGGTCTAATTGAGACGAACTACGAAAACTTAAATATGCATTATTTTAAATATACCTACATTCATATTGAATATAAATTAAACAAATTGACATTGGAAAAATACATGAATTAAATAAGTAAGGTAAACCTGTTTAACAACCGTTTTTCTCTTTTCCATAGGGCTCAGGTCAAATTTCCATGTCACTTTTTACAAATACCATGAAACGGTTCTAAGAATAAAGAAATAATTTATTATAACTATCATCTTTGATTTAACCAATCTATTTGATGTGGGTTATTTTCTGGAAAAACTAAATTTTAATTTCTTTATGCGTACCTACTAAATCTTTAGAATAGTTCACTATTAAATTATGATTAGTAAAGCGAACGTGGAAATCTATAACATTCAAGGATAGCATTAGAAAATCAATTTTTTACGTTTTATTTGTATTTTATTTGTTTACGGAACTTTATTATTATTTTAAGGCTGTTTTTATATGCCTACAATTAATATTAAGATATTAGCTTCTTTAAGGATGTTCAATAAATTCCTACTTAGTTGATATATTTTTAAATTGTTAATAAGAACAGTCAATAATTTAATCAATATTAATTAAATAGCTCCTATCATATAATCAATAATCAAAGTTTTAAAAAATATTTTTATTTTTTACTTAGATACAATCTGTGCACACGGCTGCAGCTGAGCTACTTATGTTCCTTACTCTTCGTACAAAGGCCAAGAAACAAGCTAGATTGATACCAGGGTTGATACAACGGCTTATTACATTAGCGAAAGATTTTCATTATCCTCGACTTCAATTATATGCACTGAGAGTAAATACTAACTTTAAAAAACATTTTATGAATTCTAATAAATGACTAAATTTATTGTAGACATTGACTAATTTAACTGAACATCCTGAAACGCGACAGGAAATCATCAGTGATCATTTACAAGAAATTGAGGGTATTTTAGTGGCTGTGCGTGAGCCAATGCCTGAAACAGAGGTTCGAAATGCAAAGGAAACATTGTTACGTGTAATAAAATGGAAACCCTAAGTTACGATTCGTGCTAATTCACTTCCGTTTTCGTCAATTGTACAAAAATGTAGTATAATTTATTAAATCTTTGGTTCAGTTTTCTTTTTAAAAACCGATGTAATATTTTATTTTTAGCCTTAATTCAACGTTTGTATGTTATGAATACCTATCTAAGATTAATCTTGTCGTCCAATGATAAATTGATTGTTTTAAAGTGAAATATTAATCAAAAAGTTGCAAGGACGATTAATCAACTTTTATTCCCAAACTTTACGTCAATGTTTTTTGAGTTTTTTTTTTTGCTTTGCAGCAAAAAAAAAGTTTTTTTTTAGAGCTACGTTATGTAATTCTAAAATTCTGCCTGTATTTTTTTTGTTCTAAATTAGAAACTTAATTATTTACACAAATTATTTTTTGAATTTTTCAATACTCCTAATAATCAAGTAAATATTAAGAAATTGATCAGTATTAATTTATTCTATTAATGAACAAAAAATATTCGGAACAAAAACCTCTTGCTATCATAAGAATATGATCTTATAATTTTATGTGAAAAAATCATACAGTTGATCAGCTATAAATAAAGCAAAAAATAATTTCAAAATATATAGGTACCAGTGGCGTGCGGTCCATACATGCTGTAGATGCATGCTCTGGGATTGAGACAATTTGAAATATCTGTTGCGAGGCGTCACACTACTTTCTTTTACTTTTATTTATGAAAATACTTGTTGTTAGTTAAAAGAAATATAAGCAATTTGTAACAATACATATAAACAGAACTATATGCATACAACCTATAGGGCTATATGTATATACAAATTCCCAACCTTTACCCCAGAACCACCCTTGTTCGAATTTTCCCAGGAAAAAGTTTCAAATAAAAGTTGTAGCCCCTAATGAGTCTAAGAACTATAGAAAGTTTAAAGAAAATCGTTGAAGCCGTTTTCGAAAAAAATTGAAAAAGCTCAAAAACGCCATGAGTAAAGTAGAGCTTTTGGTTCACCGATTTCAACCAAAAGCTTCGCGGCATAACTAGATATAATATGGAGGCCATATTCCAAGTTTGGTGAAATTCGAATAAAGCTTCCGATACGATATGGCTTTCACACACAGACACACACACACATACATTTTTTTAAAAACCATTTTTTTGGACTCAGGGGACCTCAAAACATGTATTTTCGCTGAAAGCTCGAATTCGAAAATTCGACCCGATTACAATACTTCCTTTACTATCTATATTCTATATAGTAGTAAAAGAAAGTAAAAATTAAATATTTTTTATGATTTATTCATATTTTAATTTACGTAATTGCATGTATTGTAAAATAATTCTAAAAATACCAAATATTTTTATCATTTATGCATTTTTTAATTTACAAAATTATGAAACGTATCGCTCATAAAATTAGCATAGAATACCACATCAAATGAACGGCAAAAGCCGAATTACCGCACAACGACTGTTACATGCAATTGTTTAGCTATAATTGGTCGCGCATGCGCACTAGTATGGTTGAATACTATCTCTCTCGGCGTTTCACATTGCCGATTGACGCTTGCAGATGCGTTTGACGTTTTGAATTTACTAATTGCTACTCATTTTTATTGATACTTTTCGTGATTTATTTACCCAGAGGCGATACAAATGTCCTATTTTTTAGGATAAGACTATTTTCGTGGTTTTGAAATACATTATTATTATATTATATGATGCGGTTATTGATGATTTTTGTAAGAAGGAGCGTTGAATAAGGCTAATTTTTAAAAATAAAAACATAATATAATAGGCTAGTCAAAATCAAAAATAAATTCGCAAAACATGATGTATTTCTGATTTTTTAGTATGTTGTTTTGACCCATTAGGGCTATGTATTCTCAATTTTGCAACTCTCAAAAAGTTGTGGAAAAATTTTTATAGATGAAAAACCGTAAAAATGTTAGACTTGTTTCAGATTTTGCTCGGTATCTCCTAATCTATGCATTTTTCTTAAAAGCTGTTCTGAACGATTTTTAAGAGCATCAAATTTGTGACAAATTAAGCTCAATCGGAGCTCTGCAGGTCATGGGTTACTGAGTTACGGCACTTTGAAAATAGACCAGATTTTTCAAAATTTGAAACGTTTAGTTTTAGATCTTTTTTGGATCGAAGTTGGATTGAAACTGTTGATCCTACGAGAAGAACTTATTGAATGTTATTTGTAGACAATTTAATTGGCTTTAAATTAAGTGGAAAGCGGGACCTGTAAGCCTTGAAGTTCTCTCAAAATTTTAGAGAACCCATATAAGGGAAAATCGCTTTTTCGTGGGTACTCCAGTATTGGTGGATTGTCAGGGTTTATTTGAGGCTAGTCACCGTAGTTTTGCACATTTTCCCAGAGCAGATAGCACACATCGGAGAACATCTAAGCATTGCTTACAGGCAAGTGCAGCCACCACCCAGCACCCCTTCTTGCATTTACAAGAGAGGTGTTTTAGTAGCTCTCCGGGGGCAGGATCTTGCCGGCTGGCAATGTGGATGAGCCCAGCCGGGATCATACATGCTTAAAAATCACTTCATGCAACAAAAAAGTGTTAAGGTACATTTTTGGGAAAATGAAATTTTACATTTTGTTTTTTTTTTTAAGAATTTGACTGCAAGGCTTACAGACCCCGCTCTGCACGTTATTTAAAGTTAATCAGAAATACATCATGTTTTACGAATTTAGCTATTTTTTATGTCAATTTTGGCTGGCCTATAATACCATGTTTACCAATTTAAAAAGTAAATTTAAAAATTTTGGTTTATATTACCCAACCCCCCACCCCCTTCTGACCGCATGCCCTGTTTCAAAAGTTACCGCACGCCACTGATAGGTACATAGTAGTCACGATTGATTTTCTCATATATAAACGAGAAACCCGCGACGTCGTCTGCGTAGGTTATTATGTTAAAACCATATTTAATTTACAGAGGAAAAACATTTAAAAAATTGAAAGCAAAAATAAATTAAAAATAACCGGAAAGAACTTAGCGTAGAACATTTTAACTATATGCCAAAAAATTGCTCCTGCAGAATTCGATATTGCTCCAAGTGTATACTTATTAGATAATTAATAATTAATTTTTCAAAAATTTGTAAATCTAAAAAAAAAAATTGCTATATAATCAAAATTAATAATTTTTTCAAAAAAATGTTCCTTAAATGCTTTTTCCGGATCCGCAATTGCTCCATGTGTATAGTTAATTACTAATTAAATTTTTAAACTATTCATGTTTATAAGATCCAACGGCAGTTGATGACGTCATAATACAACGATACATGTATAAATAGTTAATAATAAATTATTAAAAATAATGCAAAAATTTGATCAATTATTTGCGTAATGAAAAGAGCAAATAGAGAGATTAAAAAAAAAAAAATACAAAAATTTCTTTTAAAAATTATTTTGGGTTTTATACCGATATTAATTATTGAGATGGACAATTTTTTTTATTTTAATTATTAATTAACTATTAACTATACACCTGGAGCAATTGCGGATCCGGGAAGAGCATTTAAGGAGCAATTAAAAAAAAAACTTTCATCTCGTCAACTTAACTCTTTCTGGTTAAAAAATATGTGCAATAATAAAAGCGAGTGTTGAAATGTAATTTGATTATTGTAACGGTTGTAACTTAAAAATGTATTTTGAATGTGTATTGACAGTAAAATATAAAAAATGCTAAAAGAGAATTAAAAAAAAAGCTACATTAATCTAATATTTCGCTGAACTGAATTAACTATTAAGTCTACGTTCAAATGCGCCGGTTTACATCGATAAACTCCACTTTTTCAGCTTTTACAAATTTTCATGACTAAACACTTGTTTGACTCCTAACTTTATATATCCGAAATAAATTTTTCCAATAATAAGTAATAACGGCTCTAAATGACAATTTGCTTTTTAGCTTTTCCATAAGAGACAATGTATTTCAGAAGTCTATTTTATCAATTTACTCAACTTTTTGCATTGCGGAGTGAATCGATGTGTGCACTTAGCGGCTCAGATATGAAATAATCAGTAAGCAGTGGAAGGAGAAACACTATCTATGCCGCTCCTGCGCGTTAGCCTTTTGCCCCCCTCTATTAAAGCGATGAAAAATGCCAGCTTAACGCGTTTTGCTTGTAAAAATTGCATTTTTTAAAGCTAATTACTTTGTTTTTAATGAAGATATCGTTATAACTCTGTTTTTAGGTAAGGACCAAGTATATAAGAAATAAAACAAAAAAAAAAAATTGATCGAAATCTATCCAGTAGTTTTAGAGTTAAAAGCGAACATATTGGAAAACAGCTATCATTTTAATTATATAGATAGATAAGCCATAGGACTATCTCGATACTACAATATTTCAACAAATTCAAAATTTTTAGAAGTAACACATAAAAAATTAAACTCAAAATGCAATCAAAACTAATAAAAATTACACAAAATCTATAAAAACTTATAATTTTATATTTTAATAATTACCTACTAAGTTGTATGATACACGAAATCTTTCTTATACTTTTTATAAGTATGGGTAGATACATGACATGTAATGGAAATGTTAATGACCTAAAAAGTTGATTCACTTCATAAGCCTCTTACAACGATTAATAATCAACTTGAAATTGAATTTCATTTATATATCACAAAAATCCTTTATGAACCCTCACAGATGAATCACCATTTAATCGGCACATTGCAAAATCATTTCAATAAAAAGCATTCGTAATACTACAGGAAAGTTTTTTATATAAATCACTTATACTTAGTTAATAAGTCAGGAACCTCAATTCGCGTGAAAAAATAACCTTGAAACATTAATAAGTGGTTTAATTGTTGGCATGTACAGATGTAAGCTTTCCAAAAACGAATGATTATTATTATTATTTTAATATCGTTTGTATAATTGTCTTAGAAATTTATATTAACTGTATATTATTGATATGTAGGTAATGATTTGATTTATCTTAGATATTTAAAAAATTTAAAATAATTTTGTGTGGCCTAGGAAAATCAACATGCGCACTAATCAATTAGTCTATTTAAATTAATGTATTCAGAGTATATTATGATGATTTTATTGGAACATTTGATTGAGAAAAATTACAATCTTTATATATTTTCTTTGGTATGAATATATATAATTTTATAGTCATAACTCTAGTCGAATATTGACTAGAAAGAAGACTAATATATCATCATTGTATTCGATTGTTACGCAGAATTTGTGTGGAGTCTTTGTTCACAGAAAATCGTTTTAAAAATAAACTATGAAAATTTATTCGTACTAGCTAAAAAGAAATGAAAATATAAACATGTGGGAGAAGGAAAAGTGGTTGCGCATTTGTTCGAGCGCAACAAAGATCGATATAAATACACATGTGGATTAATAATGGGGGAACTTGGGGTATATTTCTCCAGTCGAATGTCAGAGCCGTAATAATCTGCATGGTCGAAAGCAAATTCTGGTGTTGACTTGCGATAACAGTACTTACAATAATTATATCAAGTCAATGCATTAAACATTGAGTGAAATAAATTTTAATTTTTCAACGACATTATACATAATAGAAATGACGGGATTTACGCAAGTGGTGAGTATTTTTATGGTAACAGTAACATTTTCTTAACTTTTTTAATTTATTTATTTAATTTTCCATTAATCAATTCAAACGTCAAATGTTAAATGAATAATTTATATATATATATATACTATATATAAAGTTCAACTTTTATATATTTTAAAAATAAATTTTGTGCTAATAAAATTATTGCTTATTATTACGATTCGTTAGAATCCTGATGATAATGTTTTTATTACAATTAAGACAGTATTATTTATAGTTCTACCAAAGGATTGTAATTGAAGGTTGAACTCATCCGAAATGATTAAAATGTTTTTCCTAGATAAAAAAAGACTAATCAAATATTTTTTTTTTATAATTCGAGATAATTCTCTGTGATTGTTAACCTTTAATTTCATTTATTTTGCGATCAAGGTCTCCGGTAAATTGATTACTTAAAAACTTTTGACTCTTAAAAGTAGATACACATTATAATGTTTTCAACACACGTAATATTTTATGAAATAATTATCCTTAATTACAATTATAATGCTCTTAAATTGTTATTAGACAATTTTGTTCGATCGAAATTAATTCATTAGAAAGCACCTTTTTATGATATCCTGAAGTAATTAAATTGACGTCAATTCACTCAACGGTATCGATCATTGGTTAGTTGTTTTAAACTTAATTAAGGTGAAATGGGATCAGATTGACAAACATTCAGGTGGATATTAAGCTGGCCTTAATAAAACCAGATATATTCAACGATTTTTTTATTCTTTTAAAGCAAGGATTGTACGATATGTTGTGAATTGTAATTGCAATATAATAAGTACACCAAAAGTAAAAAAAAAAAACACTACTTTCAAATTATAAAGGTACAGATATTTTGTGCTGTAATTTTATGATGTTGTAAAACTGAAACTACCATTTATACAATCAAAATTAAATTTTTCGCTGACTCTGAACAGTTATACCTACTATTAATGTATACCTAACCTAATGTATACCATTATAACCTAACCTAATGTATACCACTATTTATGCTACATAAATTAGACCACAATATATTTTATTATATTTTGTATAATATAAACAGTACCATTAATATATTTTTTTTTGTTTTGTGGTATAGAAGTTGCCGTAATAATTACTATAGTATAAAAGTAGTGTTGGGCTTAAGTTGTGTTTTTAATAGTGAATTTGAGTGCAAATAGTAAATAAAATAAAAAAAGTGTAATGGAACGCTACATAATAGTAAAAATAGTAAATAGTCAATAGTAAAATCCCAACGTATATTCGCCTATTCTCTTTAAGGTGCCAATTCAAAAAATGTAGACTAAATATAAAATAGGAAAACTTGTTGAATTTTGTACACGCCTAGGAATTCATTAATAATTCAAATAACTGATTAATTTTTACACTTAAATTTAAGGAAATACTTAAGTATGGTGATCAGTGTCAGCCATTTTAATGTTTATTTCATAGAAATCTCTTATTACAAAATAAAGTATACGCTCAAGTTAACACATACCACAAATATTTCGACAGTTTAATGAAATGAAATTTAAAATGACTGACAAAGTGTTTCCACAGATTTGAGTGACGACTATGAAGAACATCTTAAGAGTTGTGCATTTCCTAAGTTTTACTCCTAAACTATCAACTGCCACAAATTATATGCCAGTTAATTGAGTTATTTCTAACCATTTGATACCCTCCCGCTTTGCTGAGTGGCTCGAAATTGAGTTACAACTATAAACACCGCCCTAAGACTTTAAAAGGAAATAGTTTGCGAAGTCGATACTTGACAAGCATTGATATTTAGATATCGACGTTTATAATGAAACGTTTTATATTGCGAACGTTTTTAAAACATCATAAATTTTCAATATCTTTGAGCAATGCGATTTTGAATTAAAAAAAAACTTTATTTTGGTTTAAAACTTTCGTGATTTCTGTTCAACACTGATCTTCTAATTTAACAGGTTTCATAATTTTTAAAGTCAAAATCATATTAAGAAAGTATTGAACTGACTAACTGAGAAGTTTTCAAACTTTCGAATTTATTATTGATTTCCAAGGGATAGGAAACATTGTTTTGAATTTATTTACTTTACTCAAAGAATAATTACTAAATTATTTTTTGCAATATTTTTCCTTGAAGCAATACTGAAAATTTTCTTCTAACTTGATACTGTTAATTGAACACAGGAACTATAAAAATTGTATACTCTACACACCTGTGTATTCCCACATTCCTCAAAATAAGGTAAATAATTGTAAAACAGATAATAGTATACCATTAAACAAAATGCAAATGTTTTTTTCAAAGCTAATGATCAAAAGTGGTTTTTAGGATTATAAGAAAACGAAATTAGCTACAAACTACAAAAAAAAAACAGTTGTTATAGATCTTAAAAATGTTGAGAATTTTAATGGCCTTAAATCCTTACATTAAAATTCAATCATAGTAAAACTATTTATCATCATACAACTATTTTGTTAGTAAAAAATTTAAAACTAACCAAAAGGTCAATTTTTATCAAAGAAGATACTAAGCATTTATAAAAAAGTAATATACATTTTATTTTTATTTTTTACAATTTAATTAATTAAACTGTCAGATAATTCTTTTACACAGAATTAAAACTTTTTACCTTCTTATGTAAGTATCTACAGTTCAAATCAAATCTAACAAAAAAAAAAAAAAAAAATTAAACAAGTTTTTTCAATTGACATAATTATTGATTAAAATCTCCAATGGTACTTGAGAATTGGTTTTTAAAATTCTAATCTTATTGTGTTTGAAAAATGCTTATTACAAATGCAAAAAAAAAACACATTTTACATAATAATTGATTGTCGTTTCTCTTATGATTGTTTATTTATTCTCTGATTTTTTTTCAATTTTTTTATTTGCAGTTAAAATCTGAGGGGCCAAAATTGGTGCCATTTTTTAAAACTCTGGCCATTTATTTCGTCCTGTTCATTCCTCACGATCGTCCATCATGGTTTGCCACGGCTATCAAATGCTTACCAATTTTGAGTTTGATACTATTCGTGCTTTTGCACGGAATGAGTTTGGGACAGGAGTAAGTGAAAACGTTTACTTTTAAATGAAAAAGCCTTACGAGAAATTAATCCGTATAGATATATTTGGCATTGTTCCATTTTTTCACTGGTTTTTTTTTGTTCATATGGCGTTCTTTCATTTAAAATCTTGCTAAAAATACTGAATTTGAAAATTATTTCTTTCAGATATTCATATTCACGCAAAATTTTATTGGGGCTCATATTTGGGTGTATTGGGGATGCATTGTTGGTATGGCCAGGATATTTCTTGCATGGAGCGGGAGCGTTCGGGATATCACATGTGTTTTACATAGCTGCGTTTGGATTTAAGCCTTTGAAAATGCGATTAGGGGCTATTTTGTACATCATGGGCTTGGGACGTAAGTACATTGTTTTTTTTAGTTATTAAAAAACACATTGTTAGCATTTAGTTATACAATGAAAATTAATATTATTATAATTTTTAAATGATAGAAAGTTTCTCTAAATATTATTAAAAAATAAACAGTTTAACTAAATATTACTTCATATAAAAATAAATCTTACTAAAACAACTATTAATTGCATCATTATTAGGTAATTTCTTAGACTTCTCAGTAAGTAGTAATTTTCTTAATTTGGGTTATAAGCAGACAAGTTTCAAAGAATTTCACAAAAAAAAAAATGAAAACAGGTGATTTGCAAATTTAAATTACTCTAAATAATTGAATCTATTAGTTAATTATTTCGCGATTTTTGTTAGAAAGGAAATTTGGCCAAAGGTTTTAAGTTGAAAAAATCCTTCGTAAGGAAGTTAAAGCAGGTTCAAGTAAATTAACTAATTACTTACTAAAAATTTAACTGCACAATTTTTTGTGTACTAGTCTTGGATTTAGAACTAACAGTTACTTATTAACGTTTGATTTTAAAATGATAATTACTTCCTTAATTTTGATTGACTTGAAAACCCCACAAGGAATGAATTCATATCAATTTTTTCAACTATTTGCGTCCGAACTATATAAGAAAATTAATACTACTA
The DNA here is from genome assembly GCA_958496155.1 of Sisyra nigra. Lineage (NCBI taxonomy): Eukaryota > Metazoa > Arthropoda > Insecta > Neuroptera > Sisyridae > Sisyra > Sisyra nigra. Next base: position 24,708,189 of record OY292315.1, read on the forward strand.
ATAATTCATATTAAATCATTATTTACAACTTTATGATCATAAATATTTACTGTGATGATAATAATAATAATTACTTACTTGTATAATTGACAAAACTAGGCTACAGTTTATATTAATTATTATTGATACAATTAAGTAATCAAAAAAAATATTATTTATTCGCCATTTTTTTTAAAGTACTTCAAACTATCTTTAGAAAAATATTGTTTGATCGTTTCCAGCTTACGTACTTTTATCGTTAAAATTTAAAATAACGTCGACGAATATTGAGTTTTTACTTTTGCAATTTGAAAACCATGAGCTTAAGTGGCCGTTATTTAGCTTTGTACTTATATTGTGTAATAAGGTTTTAAGGTTTAAAAAACAAATGAGTTTTAGCATTTAAATCAATAGCAAAAGTCACAAAAACTGTATTTTAAGAAGGCATATAAAACAATTTGTCGCTTCATGTTACAGTTTAATACCGTCCTGAAATCGTAAAATAAAATAGATCTGAAAGACCATAAAACGTAGCTTGCCTGTAGATTTTGTACGACTTCAAACTCCAAAAATATCCAAAGATATCCGACGACCAAAGGGACCAGTAATTACTTTCACTAAGCACCCGAAAAAAAAAGATTTTAAAATTGAATACGTATAGGCAACTATATTAACATCTTTGTATAATATCATTGTTGGTTACCTATATAAAGGCAAACTTTCTCTGATTTTGAGCGAAACAACACGTTATTAATGTTTTTTATTTAGATTGAAATATTGTTATTCTTTTTGATTCTTTCTTCAAAAGTTTCCTTAAGTTCAAAAATACAAATTTTAGGATATACCACTTTTAAAATCACCAAAAACAGAAGAATTGAGTGCAACATTAGGTTTTTTTCTGAATTAAACAGCTTCATGCGTCCAAAGGATATATCTCACTGTTTGATTTGATTGATTTTACCGTGTTTTAGGATTAATTAATTTAAATATAGCTCCATATTAAAAAAAACAAACTATTCTTTTAGATAATACTAGACATAATTAAGCTTTCGGAATAATAGAATTTATCTTGACAAATCTAGAAATACTCTTTTTAAAGATGGAGCATAAAAGTAACTTTATGCATTTTCTCAAAACTAGACTTTTTGAGATATCTCACTGTTGTACTGAGGAAGCGATATGTAAAAATGTTTCAATTTTAGAAAATAATTAAAAAGTAAATGAATGTTTTAGAATTAAATGTATCAATGTACTTAATATTGATAAATATCTTTATATAGGGATAAACGATATATATATATATATATATATATATATATATATATATATATATATCGTATAGGTATATTTAGGGATGCTTCCCTGGGGGTTAGAAGGGGTTCTCGCGAACCTTTTGATATGAATGCTATTGCAAACTCCCGTGCAAACTCCCTGTTAATCAGAAAAAAAAACTTCTTTCGATTTTTAACTGTTTTCTTTTCTTTGTTAGTTTAATATTCATCACCTAGTGTGCTACTCTGCCATATAATACTTCAATAGGAGTATTAATATAAAAAAAAAAAAAAAAATTAGAAAATTATCACTGCTAATGCGAACCCCCTGGTAAAATTAGGAGAAGCATCACTGAGTATATTCCTTGTTAAGTATTATCTTTCTGTTCCTTGATCGACCATTCTCTCATTCTTTTGATGGGATATTGTTTATGAACAATTGTTTTATATGTACCTATCAATAATTTTTGTATTTTTTTCACTCACCAATTAGTTACAGTTTGGGGGAAATCCATACCTACTAAATAGATTCTCGTATTAGTAAAATTAGGAGTTGAGTTTTTAGCAAAACTAATTTACTGCTACCTTAAATGTTAATTGTTGTTTTTTTTTAGTATTAACAGTATTTATTCCTCATCTAAAAGGACCGTTGTTAATCGCTATTCCTATTTACGTATTATTAATTGGAACCATGGGATGGAGAGTTTTGGCAAATGTCCATTCTTTGGAGGTAATTAAACTTAAAAAAGAATAATATTTACAAAACAATAAACAATTGTACATCATTAGGACTTGTGGACATCGACCAAGCTAATTTCAACCTTGGGAGCAATTAGCTTTGCAGTATCCGACTTCACGTTAGCCTACAACCAATTCGTGGCTCCAGTACCAAATGCACAGCTCATTATAATGTCAACGTACTATGCAGCACAGTTTGGAATTACCATGAGCGTCATCGGCTCAGTAGAAGCCAAACTTTTGGAAAAAGCCAAATCGAAGAAATCATCGGGAAAGAAAGACACGCGACATCATAAAAAACTGATTAAATCTAATTAGGGGAAAATCCAAAGGCGTAAAAATAGCATGTGCCAATTGATTTTTGCACATCAATACTTTTACTTTTCTAATTTCAAGACTGAGATTTTTATTTTTTATTTTCCTACAACCAGTTATATATTATATAGATTTGTCTTCCCACATTAATGAATGTAAATTGAGACTTGTGATTTGTTGTATATTGTCTATTCATGGAAATCAAAATTTAATAAATATTTGAGTAGATAATAATAGAATACTTTTTATTTACCTAGACTTGTTTAATTACAGAAACTAAAATAAAATACAAATTTTTCGAGGCTAAAATCATTTGTAAAATGTCTGAAATACGAGCAGTCATCAAATCCATAAATAAAGTGTACATATTATTTGGAATAAACTCATTTAATTTGCACGAAAATGATATTACTACTAAACGAACAAAACTTCAAAACATTCAAAGTGTAATCTTAATTCTATTGATTTTAATTAGTTTTATTTTTTGGTTGTTGATGAGATTTATATTTAAATTCAAGAACTTAAACGCTGATTATTTCTTAACTGATTTTGCTACAAATTTTTTGCCGCATGCATTTGTTGTATGCGTTATCTTAAACTTTATGTATGTTTCAAAAGAAAAAATCACAAACATTTTTTTAAGCATCGAAGAGCTTGATAAGATTCTTGGTTTAGCGCAGGCAACCTCGTATAGTAAATGGAAGAAATATTTTTATATTTTTGTAACTTTTTTATTTGTACCTGGCTTAGTATTTTTTTGCTTTGCTCTAATGTCGAATGTGTCATTTGATATCATTCACATAGTTCAATTGATTTATTTTAACTTGTACTTGGCACAAACCGTTTTTGTTAGTGTTATTATTACATCTAGAATGACTAAGTTTATTGAGGAGTTTCAACTTTATTTCGCTGGACTTAATTTTGAAACTATATCAACTAATGAATGTGAGTATAAGTTATTTGGACTGTAGTTAAGGACGTTTATTTCTTAAAGGAGAATAATTCAAAAAATGGTTAAATATTGAGACCAGGAAAATAGTTCTAGAATAGTCACCTTAGCGCTATTGTTAGTAGGTACGGGCCTGAATAATCTAGAGGTAGTCATTTAATACAAAACACTAACAAATGTTCTCATCGTATGTACAACAGCGCTTACTTATTTAAGTGCTCTTTTTTATAAGAAATAAACCTCCTTATATACTTCACAGTAAGGTTTCCATTCAAACATATACTAAAATATTATATTAACAATTTCAGACAAGATAATTAATCGAAAGATCCAAATTTTCAGTTTTTGCTATAACCATATCAACAAAATGTTTTTCTTATTCTCGTTTGGCTATGGACCAGTAATTCTTGCTCACTTAATATATGTTATGGTTTATGCAACCAATTATTTCTTCGTAATTGTCAGTCTTTTCATTCAAAACAACCCTTTTAAGCTTAACTATCATGAGTGGATGATTTTTCATAGCATTTATTTAGCATATTTTGTGGTAAGTAAAAATATGTTCTGAAATTCATATCTAAATTTTTTTAATGCATTTAAATTGCATTTAAAAATGTAACCTTAGGTGTCTGGACTTGCCGGATTGGGTATTATTCAGTATTTTAATCACGATTCGGATGTTTTTGGACATACTGTTTATATGGTTTTGATGAAAATCAACCCTTATATTTGTCATCAGGCGGAGTTTCAAATTATTTATAAGAGATATTTAGAGTTGGCGGAACTTACATCGAATCCACAACGACCAACATTTTTAGGGTTTGGTACTCTTAATTATTCGTGGTATGTCATTGTTTTGAGTTTTGTTAGTGTTTCTTTCATTCAACTCATTCAATTGGTAGTCTGACTTGAGTATGGAATTTGGCTGTTAACCCAAATTTTAATGTCATATGTAAAAGAAATGTAAACTTGTTTTATAATGATTTTCTAGAATTATGTTGATAAGGAAGGTATCTTAGGGGCTTCCTTTTGATTTTCTGTATTTTGAGTTATGATCATTTTAATCATAATCTAAGCGACTTTTGTACCTATATTGTATATTTTGTATCGACGAAAAAAAACTTCAAATCTTGAAAGTTAGTTTATTATCTTCTAAGTTATAGTCTTATGTCTTAAGTAAGTATGCAAAAAATACAAAATTACAGTTTTCAAATGCAGTAGGTTTGAAGTTTTGAGAGTGTGCTTAGAGAAAAAATTGAAGGGGCAGGCGCTAAGATACCTTCCTTATAATTTTAAAACTAATAAAAATGTTTACTGTAACAGTAGGTACTGACATAATTTTTAATCAACGCCAATGTCAAACCTAGATGAAAACGAACTCAATATGGAAATCAATCAATTGACATAATTCTCTTGATTATAGACAACAAACGTTGATATGCCGCATTAAATTTGCCTAAAAACTAAGTTAAATGCTTTAATAAATAGATATACCTACCTATACATGCATTTTTTAAATTTGTTTATTTAATGTTTGTCTAGACTTATCTTTATTAAATATAAATATGCGCGTATCACAAAATCTCACTCCAAAAAAAATTAAATGGTGGATCTAATAATTTCTTATATGATACAATAACATAAATTTTAGAGGTATATCTTTTTTTTTAAGTGAAACTTGATATATGTCGGTTCAAATTTTCTCCTTTATCTAATGCATGTCGCGTTACCTTTCGGCAGAACTCAGCAAGTGTTCGGCGGACCTCGGCAAGCCAATAAGGCGGTGCCCCAAAACGCATAAGCTGACGTTTTAGAATATTATATACTGTCATTCATATTTATATTGGCATATAGTACCTATTGTGTGTTTTGATCAGTGTATTGATGTAAATGTTGTTTTATAAGATATATAATATAATTATAATATAATGTAAAAAAACATACGATATACTTTCATTTATATAAAACCATATGAGAAATGAATAGGATGGCTAGGATCTTCATTGAGTCCTGTTTTATCCAAAACTTATTTAAAAAATACTGAGCAGATAAATATTCCCAATTTCCATTGTGTGAGTCGGTAGAAACATATTAATTCTCGATATGTTGGAGTAGCTATATTACAAAACAATGACAATTCAGTGGGAGTTCAATCGGAAATGCAAGCATAAATAACATGAGTATTAGTCAAGCAACTACTTCCAAATCTGCTAAGGGCGCGTTCAGACGGATCAACTAAACTCTCCCGACTATTTTCAATCTTGTAGACTGTAGCAGGGTAAGCGACGCGAAAAGTGAAGTACAAGCGAGTTGAAAGGGAAGCAAATTGAAAGAAAACTGATCAACTAAACTCGTTCAACAAAAGATTGAATGAATCAAACTTTTGTTGAACGAGTTTTGTTGATCAGTTTTCTTTCAATTCTGCTCAATTTGCTTCCCATTCAACTCGCTTGTGCTTCACTTCTCGCGTCGCCTACCCTGCTACAGTCTACAAGATTAAAAATAGTCGAGCGAGTTTAGTTGATCCGTCTGAACGGGGAGATTTTTGTGCAGCTATTTGTCAACTTGATGACATCAGAAAAATTTTAATCGCGTTAATATAAAAAATGAATAAAAAAATGAAAAAATTTCCAAACATAGAGGTCATTTCAAAATGTAATACCTCGAGTTTTCAAGTCCATAAATAAAGTTTGTATATTGCTTAGAATGCGATATTAATAGGGATTTATCAAGTCAAGTGACTGGATATTTTGCGTAATGAATTGAGCTTCCCGTTTTAATTTTGAAATGAAAACTTACAAATTCATTAACTTATATTTTTTTTTAGATAAAATTGCTATTCTGTACAACTGATTCGTATTAAACTTGGTATTAAATATAACTTACAATTAGTTAATTAATTTTTATATTTCAAAATAAGAACGAAATTAACAGTATGATTGTATCTAAGCTTTTAGAGTTCACATAATGAAAAATCTTGTAGATCAGTATTGGTCAACCTTTTGTATGCCATACGCCAATATCCTACAAATAAATTCGGGTGCGCCATAAAACTAGAGCTTTTTTTTCCTTCTTACGTTCACATTTAGGGTTGTAAAATAAAGTTAGGAATAGGAACTGCTTCGCTTCTGGGAGAAAGAGGGACAACTCAATTACGGAATTCAATAAATTAATTTACTTCATTTTAAAAGAAACACGTTTATTGGAGCACCAATCTACAATAATCAGAAATAATCAAATGCACGAGAGGATGATCGTTGTTGTGGACCCAACTGATGCTAAAAATGCCGGAGAGTCTCGTTTGGTGAAGCTAACTCTGAACTACTGTTTTTGGACGTGAAGTGATAAACATAATTAACATTTTACATTTTAAGCTATTTAATTATTGTTTAAAAATATGAATTCAGTTAATACGCCTATTTTAAAAGAATCAGCACAAGGATGCAATGCTCTACTTATGATCATTCAATGCGCCATTATCTTGCAAGGCCCAACTCTAAATGTTTGGAAAGTGTAAAACGATTTTAACAAGACTGAAGGAATCAAAAATATTTTTTTCATATTAACAGTGGTAGTTTAATATTATTATGGTAGGTACATATGAATGTCATTAAGTTATTCCATACAAAAGTTGGGACTACAGCAATATTTCGCATTAACCAGACTTTATTTTAAGCATTTTTGTTTAAACATTTTTAGCAATTCATGTTAATCAAATAATGTTAGAACAATATTTCGATATAATAAATTCAAATTTATTTTCATGTGTTCAATTAAAACAGATTAATCCACGCCCAAAGTGGGAGCTAAAAGCATCCCGGGCATTTTAGAGACGTCGCGTCGGCTTCCAAAACACTTGACACAAAAACAGTGCACAATTTAGCCAGTGAGTGTGTGCTAAACGGTCCTTTACCAGAACGACCCATCAGGAATTTTCCCGATTTGGGTCAGTCCGGGCCTGGGTTAATCTAAATTAAATATGAAAATACATTACATGACAAATATCACTTTTTGTTTCATTTCTTGATTTATTTCTTGATAAATTTAATTAAGTGATAAATGCAGAAACATTTTTCTTAATTGCATCTCAAGACAGAATAAGTTGCAAGATAGTAATACCAAAAAGTGCAGACATGGTATATAACTGTAACAAACACGATGTATCCATAGCTGTGAAACCAGCCAAATCCCAAACTAATGGGCTACTCTTAAAATCATCTAACAAAACTACCAAAGAGTCGTGCTCTTTGTGATAATTAAAACCCTTATCCAAAGAATTTCGAATTTCTTGCAACAGTTTAAAAGTAGTAACTTTAATGCAAAAAATTGATTTTCCCAAACCATTACACATTGGTTCGATTGTTGCGGAGATTGCCTTTAAAAAACATAATAAACTTGTATTTTAACTACAACTTTAATCAACAGTGCTTACAATCCATACGATAGACCACAGGGCTGCTACAATGAATAGTTTTGTACGTTCTATTGGATCTTTGGTTTCAAAAACATGAACAAATAATCTTGAATAAAATAAAATAACCTTTGCAACCACTTCCACCAGTTCGAAAAAATGAATCCATCCTACTGTAGCAAATGCAATTACCAAGTGACGCATTGTTTGAATAGCTCGAGAAATTAAACGAACATCTTCTAAGAAGTCGAAATCTAAGTAAAAGACGAAATGTTTGTGTTTGAAAAAAAAAATAAATAACAAATTTTCTTCAATTTACCGCTTGTAAATTTTCCTGTTTTGCTTAATATAACAAATTGTTGATTTACTTGATATAAGCTGGTTGATTTTAATCGTACAATGTGGCTGTTTATTCGATCATCAATGCGTTTAAACTGTTCGAATATGAAATCATTAACGCACCAATGTTCAAATACTACCTCCAGTGAAAAGAAAAATATAGTTTGTTCGCCAATGTACGCCAAATCATGGATAGCTAGCACTTTTTTCGCTGATAAAATAAAATCAAAAAGTACAACGATGGTAAATAGGGCTAAAATTATAAAAAGCTTCACTGCATTGTAATACATTCGTCTTTTGTAAACATTTTCCAATTTTTCACTGACGCCCAAAGCATTGTCGAGTTTTACGATTGGATCGAAATAGTCTTGTACTGCTTTCGATCTAGTTACATATATTCCAGCTGCTATTTTACACATTGAAATTATTCGTTGAGCCAAGTCAACAATTTTGATTGGTAGTTTTTCAGTTTTATTTACAGCGATATCAAAAAATGACCAAATTAAAAATGCGTATATGAATGTAAATATTGTAAATTGATGTATATTCGTTGACAATGGAAAAGTGTACGACACTCTATTATTACGGTAAGTGTAATAAGAAGTACCAAGTATTAGATGTAAATAATAAAAAGGTTTAAAACAATAGTAGAAATCGATAGGTTCTACTTGCATTTTAGAACAATTTTCAACTTCACTTGTGAGAGCTTTATTATGAACTGTTTTGACTTAAAGTTTTGTTTAGCAACAAAAGGTTAAATTAAAATCTAGACTGCATTTAAAATTTTATGAATTGTTTATTTAAGTTGATTATATCATCGCACGAATATCAATGAATAACATAGATATTAACTTCTTGATTTGTAGATAACACGCGTTGACATGACGCGTTCAAATTGCCTAAAACTAAGTTCGAAGCCATCTTTTTCTATATACGTATAAGAGTTAAAATAATTTTAAAAACTGGAGAAACACGAGATTGCTTTACACCTGAAGAATCAGTAAAATTTTATTTATAAAATCGTGCTTTGTTCATGTTCTGTGACATGTCAAATAGTCTGTTATAGACCTGTGTTTAGTAAAATTAGCGACTCGTATATTCATCAGTCATTTATGTTTTCTATAATATATATATTTGGTATACATACAATTGGTATATTTCTAAATTATATATTTCTAAAAATAACTTTTTTTTAATGTTGGTGGTGATGCGGGGCTCCCTCAAGCACGAGGCCCGATCAGGCCCAATCGCTCCAATCGCTTAAATCCGGTCCTGTTCTTGATTTTAACACACAACAATGGCAAAGTCATAAGACGTATTACAAGAGTTGTTTCAAAATTTTTAGTCTGATATTTTGATCGAGATAAGGCTTGAAAAAATGTATAAGATAAAATGTATCAACTTTATGAAGGTTAACTTTCAAATTTGATTCCACTACTACAGTGTTTAATTGACAACTATTAAGGATTAAGGCTTTCAGTGACTTCGTAAACATAGAAACAATTGATTATTGTTAGGCGATCCCATATTTTAATTTGAAAGATCTCGGTGCAATTAATAACGAAGCGAATGATTTTTGTGTTTGTGACATTCTAATGTGCCTAATTTTGATTTTGGGTTACATGAAAATAGCGGCGTGACTATGGGTTATGTTAATTGACTTTGAATAAAAAAGTTGCATTTGGGGCAAGATGATCCCCAGAATTTGTATGTACTTACACACATTAAGTTTAAGAAAACATCAAATTTCTCGTCTGAGTCATCTGAGAAAGATGACACAGAATGCCTTTATTGCACGGAAAAGTTTTCCGGTGATATCAAAGGTGGAGGGTGGATCAAGTATTGTGCTTGTGGAAAATGGCGGCATGAAGCTTGTGCCGGAATTGATAGCGATGATACAAATCCATTTATTTGTGAAATGTGTACCACAACACCGCCCAAAAGCGATTACACTTTTGAGAAAGGTTGCATAATGAAGCCACTACTCAGAAGACTGGATTAGTTTTTTTAGAGTTTATTTTGTTGAGTTATAAACCTAAGTATATGTTATGTTGAATTACAAAAATTATCTTAAAGACATTTTATAGTCTTGATTTTTGCTTTTACTTACTTTATTCTTGAAAAAATAAAAGGTTGGGGTAAGATGATCATTGGGATCATCTTAGCCACCCGGGTGTATAAGATGATTACTTTGTAGAGTTTTAAAAATATGTATTTATTATTATGTAAACTTAATTAATTAGCAATTTTGAGAATGTTAAAAGTAAGATAAACGTATATGGTAGAAGTAAATGCAATCATGTTTTTTTCAGAATGAAAATTGTATATTTTATTTCGATTCTTGCTTAGAGGGATCATCTTGTGCACCTTTCCCCTATATAGTACCTATTGTGTGTTTTGATCAGTGTATTGATGTAAATGTTGTTTTATAAGATATATAATATAATTATAATATAATGTAAAAAAACATACGATATACTTACATTTATATAAAAAACCATAAGAGAAATGAATAGGACGGCTAGAATCTTCATTCAGCCCTGTTTTATCCAAAACTTATTTAAAAAATACTGAGCAAATAAATATTCCCAATTTCCATTGTGTGAGTCGGTAGAAACATATTAATTCTCGATATGGTGGAGTAGTTATATTACAAAACAATGACAATTCAGTGGGAGTTCAATCGGAAATGCAAACATACATAAATAACATAAGTATTCGTCAAGCAACTACTTCCGAATCTGCTAAGGGAGCTTTTTGTGCAGCTATTTGTCAACTTGATGACAACGGAAAAATTTTAATTGCGTTAATATAAAAATTGAATAAAAAATTGAAAAAATGTCCAAACATTAAGGTCATTTCAAAATATAATACCTCCAGTTTTCAAGTCAATAAATAAAGTTTGTATATTGCTTAGAATACGATATTAATAAGGATTTATCAAGTCAAGTGGCTGAATATTTTGCGTAAAGAATTGAGCTTCCCGTTTTAATTTTGAAATGAAAACTTACAAATTCATTAACTTATATTTTTATTAGATAAAATTGCTATTCTGTACAATTGATTCGTATTAAACTTGGTATTAAATATAACTTACAATTAGTTAATTAATTTTTATATGTATTTCAAAATAAGAACGAAATTAACAGTATGATTGTATCTAAGCTTTTAGAGTTCACATAATGAAAAATCTTGTAGATCAGTATTGGTCAACCTTTTGTATGCCATACGCCAATATCTTACAAATAAATTCGGGTGCGCCATAAAACTAGAGCTTTTTTTTCCTTCTTACGTTCACATTTAGGGTTGTAAAATAAAGTTAGGAATAGGAACTGCTTCGCTTCTGGGAGAAAGAGGGACAACTCAATTACGGAATTCAATAAATTAATTTACCTCATTTTAAAAGAAACACGTTTATTGGAGCACCAATCTACAATAATCAGAAATAATCAAATGCACGAGAGGATGATCGTTGTTGTGGACCCAACTGATGCTAAAAATGCCGGAGAGTCTCGTTTGGTGAAGCTAACTCTGAACTACTGTTTTTGGACGTGAAGTGATAAACATAATTAACATTTTACATTTTAAGCTATTTAATTATTGTTTAAAAATATGAATTCAGTTAATACGCCTATTTTAAAAGAATCAGCACAAGGATGCAATGCTCTACTTATGATCATTCAATGCGCCATGGTTTGGCCACTACTGATGGAGATAATCATTTTCTTGCAAGGCCCAACTCTAAATATTTGGAAAGTGTAAAACGGTTTTAACAAGATTGAAGGAATCAAAATATTTTTGTCCTATTAACAGTGGTAGTTTAATATTATTATGGTAGGTACATACGAATGTCGTTAAGTTATTTCTTACAAAAGTTGGGACTACAGCAATATTTCGAATTAACCAGACTTTATTTTAAGCATTTTTGTTTAAACATTTTTAGCAATTCATGTTAATCAAATAATGTTAGAACAATATTTCGATATAATAAATTCAAATTTTCATGTGTTCAATTAAAACAGATTAATCCACGCCCAAAGTGGGACCTAAAAGCATCCCGAGCATTTTAGAGACGTCGCGTTGGCTTCCAAAACACTTGACACAAAAACAGTGCACAATTTAGCCAGTGAGTGTGTGCTAAACGGCCCTTTACCAGAACGACCCATCGGGAATTTTCCCGATTTGGGCCAGTCCGGGCCTGGGTTAATCTAAATTAAATATGAAAATACATTACATGAGAAATATCACTTTTTGTTTCATTTCTTGATTTATTTCTTGATAAATTTAATTAAGTGATAAATGCAGAAACAGTTTTCTTAATTGCATCTCAAGACAGAATAAGTTGCAAGATAGTAATACCAAAAAGTGCAGACATGGTATATAACTGTAACAAACACGATGTATCCATAACTGTGAAACCAGCCAAATCCCAAACTATTGGGCTACTCTTAAAATCATCTAACAAAACTACCAAAGAATCGTGCTCTTTGTGATAAATAAAACCCTTATCCAAAGAATTTCGAATTTCTTGCAACAGTTTAAAAGTAGTAATTTTAATGCGAAAAATTGATTTTCCCAAACCATTACACATTGGTTCGATTGTTGCGGAGATTGCCTTTAAAAAACATTATAAATTTGTATTTTAACTACAATTTTAATCAACAGTGCTTACAATCCATACGATAGACCACAGGGCTGCTACAATGAATAGTTTTGTACGTTCTATTGGATCTTTGGTTTCAAAAATATGAACAAATAATCTTGAATAAAATAAAATAACCTTTGCAACCACTTCCACCAGTTCGAAAAAATGAAACCATCCTACTGTAGCAAATGCAATTACCAAGTGACGCATTGTTTGAATAGCTCGAGAAATTAAACGAACATCTTCTAAGAAATCGAAATCTAAGTAAAAGACGAAATGTTTGTGTTTGAAAAAAAAAATAAATAACAAATTTTCTTCAATTTACCGCTTGTAAATTTTCCTGTTTTGCTTAATAAAAGCAATTGTTGATTTACTTGATATAAGCTGGTTGATTTTAATCGTACAATGTGGCTGTTTATTCGATCATCAATGCGTTTAAACTGTTCGAATATGAAATCATTAATGCACCAATGTTCAAATACTACCTCCAGTGAAAAGAAAAATATAGTTTGTTCGCCAATGTACGCCAAATCATGGATAGCTAGCACTTTTTTCGCTGATAAAATAAAATCAAAAAGTACAACGATGGTAAATAGGGCTAAAATTATAAAAAGCTTCACTGCATTGTAATACATTCGTCTTTTGTAAACATTTTCCAATTTTTCACTGACGCCCAAATCATTGTCGAGTTTTACGATTGGATCGAAATAGTTTTGTAATGCTTTCGTTCTAGTTACATATACTCCAGCTGCTATTTTACACATTGAAATTATTCGTTGAGCTAAGTCAACAATTTTGATTGGTAGTTTTTCAGTTTTATTTACAGCGATATCAAAAAATGACCAAATTAAAAATGCGTATATGAATGTAAATATTGTAAATTGATGTATATTCCTTGACAATGGAAAAGTGTACGACACTCTATTATTACGGTAAGTGTAATAAGAAGTACCAAGTATTAGATGTAAATAATAAAAAGGTTTAAAACAATAGTAGAAATCGATAGGTTCTACTTGCATTTTAGAACAATTTTCAACTTCACTTGTGAGAGCTTTATTATGAACTGTTTTGACTTAAAGTTTAATTAGCAACAAAAGGTTAAATTAAAATCTAGACTGCATTTAAAATTTTATGAATTGTTTATTTAAGTTGATTATATCATCGCACGAATATCAATGAATAACATAGATATTAACTTCTTGATTTGTAGATAACATGGGTTGACATGACGCGTTCAAATTGCCTAAAACTAAGTTCGAAGCCATCTTTTTCTATATACATACGTATAAAAGTTAAAAATAATTTTAAAAACCGGACAAACACGAGATTGCTTTACACCTGAAGAATCAGTAAAATTTTATTTATAAAATCGTGCTTTGTTTATGTTCTGTGACATGCCAAATAGTCTGTTATAGACCTGTGTTTAGTAAAATTAGCGACTTGTATATTCAGGCATTTATGTTTTCTATATTAATATGTATATTTGGTATACATATAATTGGTATATTTTTAAATTATATATTTCTAAAAATAACTTTTTCTTAATTTTTGTTTGAAAAAATTTATAAGATAAAATGTATCAACTTTATGAAGGTTAACTTTCAATTTTGATTCCACTACTATAGTTAGTGTTTAATTGATAACTATTAAGGATTAAGGCTTTCAATGACTTCGTAAACATAGAAAATATTGATTATTTTTAGGCGATTCCATATTTGAATTTGAAAGATCTCGGTGCAATTAATAACGAAGCGGAGTTTTCTGTTCTGGATAAGATTGCTCCCAGGTAAAAAACCCCAGGCTTTGATAACGGAACTAAGTTTGGCTCAAGTCTGGATCACCAAATCAAGGCCAGTCTCAATGGTTACCAAGGTTCACCCAAGTTTGGTCCAGCCCTGGCACCCAGGTTTTGCACGAAATTATCACTTCAGGCTCTAGCCAAAGTCAAAGAGTTGACCCAGGTCTGGGCCAATATTGGCCCCGTTATAAATTCCTATATAGGCTTCTTCGTTGACATAAGTAAAATATGGAGTAGTAGAATTTAAAAGGGGGTATACAAACTCTTAGAATAAACATTGGAATGACCGTCTAAATGAGAAGATTGTGCCAGAAATTACGAAAAATCACCAAAATATGTTGAATGACTTTCAACTGAAAGTGTGTGAATAAGTAGACATGGTTGGTATTTTAAAGTGCTATAAATCGTTTGGACATGAGAAATTTTTGCTCAAAATGATTACCGCAAGAGCACATAATGGGGCAAAAAAGCATCGTGGTGATGTTTTCTACTCGGTGTATAGCAAATTTTCGAGGTAACAAAGCCAAAATTTTACGCCATTTTATAATAATTGATAAAACATGATACTATAATTTCAGAATACAAACGAAAAACTGTAAAATAATAGACTGGAAACCGTAAATGGGCTTTAAAAAATTAAGACATTTTCATTTGTCGTAAGAAGAACGTTCGCTACGGATTCACCAGGATTCATGACTAATAATTTTGAACAGTTACCTAAAGAAAGAAAAAAACAAATAAAACGTGGATATTACAATTTTTAAGTGGTTACATCAAGGAAAGTACATGTAACTAAAATGAAAGAATTGTTCCATCAAAACTTTAAACCAGTGCTTTAGTGAATGGATACAGTAATAGGGATTCATCAATTCAAATAACTTATTTTTTTTTTGATGATTTTATATACGAGTCACCAGGTCAGCGATTCTTGCAATCGCTATACATGGCGTGGATGAGTCTCATGGTTTAGCTATTTAATAAATAGGCAGAGTCTGCTTCTGATGAGTAATTTGAAGAACCCTAGAAAACTTCCTAGAAAAAAAAAATATATATATAGAACCGAAAGAAGACTACGAAGGAAATACTTTTAGACAACCCTCCTAGCAAGAGCTCAGTGAAAATTATGTTCAAATGTATATGGAATTCGTCTGAATACCATAAGCGAAAATCATGAAAAATTCAAGCGTCTTATTATGTATTTTATTCAATAGTCTCCATACAATAATAATTTACCAGTTATAACAACGGATATAAAAAATATTTACTTAATACTTCCGTTTTAATTTAAGTAAGATAATAATAATAAATAAAAATTATCTCAATATAAAAAGCAACATTTCAATCTTTGATGAGAATTCGAGCCCATGATCGTTAGATTGTAAGACTTATACATGATCCACTACGTTACAGACTATTTGTTTGCATATACAGTAAAACATAAACTTGTATAAAGGAAAAAAACTTACACTCTTAATTACAATTTACGATTTCTGATTTTTCTGTGATGCTGCATATTACTAGAAAATAACAAATTTGGGATCTTTTTCTTAAATGGTACATTGAGGTCGAACTTTTTATAAAATTTCATGATTCATCAGGGAAGCACCCTGAAGTTTTTAGAGTTTGAATATGAATCTCATTTTGTAGTAATGCTTATCACGAGACCAGGGTGGGCTTTCTTTAAGATCGACCTTTTGTTCAGAGCGTGTTCTGATAACACCAAAAAATAATTCCTGAGTAAAATGCTCTTAACATAATGATACTTTATAAACTATCGAGGATTCGTTTATTTTCTTGAAGATACGAAACACTACAAAATATCATAGCATCAAATTTCATAGCTTGAATAGTAAATTTAATGCTCATAGATGCATTTATGTGCTAACTGTCAACAGGTTGTAGACGTAAACTTTAAAATACAACTTTTATTGATGGGTAAATTTTTTTTTTAAATTAAATAGATGGTAGTCATAAGAAAAAACAATTTTAATTAATAAGAACAGTTTTCTTAAAATTGATAGTTTTGCTTCAATCGTACACTAAAATCTCGAAGAAAAAAAAAGGCATTAAGAACTTTTAATCACATCATCGTTAAAAATCACCAGAACTTGCCTTGATTACGCTTAGTAAAAACATAATAGCTTTGATATAAATAGGAACTTGACCTCAGCATCTATTGCAAAATTGATTTTCAGATCTTAACGACAATCCAATTAGTGCAAAATAACGGCCGAACGAAAATTTTATCGAGCGTATAAAAGTCATTTTCATTGCATATTAACAGATCCAAATTCAGCGTAAAAAGCCTTCTCAATTTTATACAAAAAATTTCCCTACGTAGTTTACATGTTAAACACATGTGATTGGAACGTTTAGGTTTAAGGCATTAGCATCGTTAATTGGAAAATCGTCGAAATCCATATGGCTATATAGTTATTGGCTATAAATTCCTTCATTGCATTTCATGCACTTTTTACGGCACTTTTCGTCCAAAAAATCAAACAAACATAAACCGATCAACGGCATCATATAACTATCGTAATAATAAAATTATTACGATGATCTTAAGTGATGTTGATGGTCCACTTTCTCTCACGTTTTGCTCTTAAGATTGCATAATTCCTGTGTCTGACAGATAAAGCAAGAAAAGTGGAGACCCCGTTACCCCACACTTTAAGTGTTCACTACACATCGTAATTATAATAATAATAACGAAAAAAATTTGAATAAAATGTAGGTATTTGTTGCAAATGTATACGTTATGACATCGATTATTATCTATTGCATAATAGAGGCGGTTACTTTGGATTGTTTTAACGAGATTTATTCGATTTATCATCCGTAAATCGGCGAGTATTTTGTTCAATTATCTCTTCGAACTATCGTTACGAGTAAGTTATTTAATTGGTAAAAATATCGCTTAGTAAGGCCCGGATTCATAATATGTATATACACATCGTTTTTGGAGAGTTAGGTAAATATCTTCTATCTTTTTATATTACATAATAAATATATAAAAATCAACTGTTGTGCGTAAGTCATGCAAAAATTAAACAACGGTTCGATCATTTTGGTTAATTCCTTTTTGGTCGCCTCACTCAATACTACTAGATGGTTAAGCTAAGAAAAAGCTAAAAAATCAAAATTTCTTATTTCGGATCATTGACTCTTTTATAACCTTAGAATTAAGGGATTCCTTTTAAAATTCAAAACTTTAAACTTGCTTTTCTTGCTGTGATCATTTCTTGACATGTCACAGCATAGAATTTACTTGATTTTATAGCTACTTGACTTAAAAGTTGTTTGATGAAAATCTGACTTGAAGTCAAATCAAACTTAAATCAAATATAAATATTTAAATCTTATTTTAACTTATTTCATTTTCAAGTAATAATATTAAGCTCAATTCCTTTCATAATATAGCCAGTTGCTTGACTTGATAAATACCTATAGTCACATCACACATACTTTGTGGTACTATTGAAAAAAATTTGAAAAATAAATATCGTTTGTTTCCTTACAGTTATCCAAAAACCTATACAGCTTTAGCATTTTTAGTTTCCGACCCAAAAAACAGAAACACAAAGCTACAATTTTATGTCCCTCTTTTCTCTCCTTGACTATTTTCTTTCAAGTTAATTGTCGTGATTAATAAGAAATACAATTTTCAGAAAATCGTGAATATAATAACCTATGATTATTAAAAAAATATATTATAAGAGTAGGTACCTATCGGACCTTTATTTATTCTTGATTTTTATAATTCTAGAAGTAGAAACTTTGAGAAAAAAATTTGTGCTTTTTCTTTAGATTATTTAAAAACACGTACCTACTCTACTATAAAATTTTAATTTATAGAAAACCAAATTTTCAGAGCTTCAATTATCTGTTTTGTGTGTCTCAATCATTTTATTTTAAGTTACAGCTTTTAAAATACCGTGTCAAATTTGATACATTTCTTAATGATTGTCGCTGGTAGATAAACTTTAAACTTTTCACAAAGTCTTGAATCAGATAAAGGTCTCTTCCATTATTAAAAATCGCCATAAAAAAGCTTTATTTCTTCTTGTTTAGAAAAATATATTTATTTATTATTTATTAAGTAAATATTTATTTATTTGGAAAATAATTATTCAAAAACCTAGCACTACTTAATTTTGAGTTCCAGGTTTAAACAACTAAATGCTCAAAACTACAATTTTCTGTTTTGTTTTTCTCTCTTTAACCAATTTTTAAAGGTTACAGCTTCTTAAAAGTTGTCAATTGAATTTTGATATTTTCCTAATTTATCTTAGTTTTTTGTGGCTAGTAATTCAGAAACTTATGATAAAATCATCTTGAATAAAATAAACTAAGTTTACATTTTTTTGAATTGCTATAAGAAACCTTAATGTCTTCTCGATTTGTAAAATTACTTGCGCCAAACAAGGAAGTGTGTAATGTTAGTTCGATAGCGTATGGGTTAAAAGTTCATCGTCTACATATACGCGAGATGAAGAAGAAAAAGGAACGAGAAGACAAAATCTACGTTTACAGCATCCGGCCACGATTGTCTTCGGGCAATAGTGTCTTAAATAAATGTGCACATAAGTGTGTGTAAACGTATACAAAGAGAATGCAATCGAGACGTCCATCGAGGACGAGATCAAGACGATTTTTTACAACATTTACATATTATCCTCTGAATTCGCCCATCAACGGAATTAACAACAAAAAGAAACAAATACGTTCAAGGAATTTTAGTGATTTATTTGCATAAAACTCGAGAGCATTTACAAGTGCCACGCCTTGTAATGCAAGTATTCCCTGTAGGATGCAACTACACAGGAAGTCAATATCATTAACATTTACCATTAAAAAGAAAAAAAAAATCGTGCTTGATTACCAGAATTTTTATAAAAAAATCATTAAAGATACAGTTATTCGCTAAAATATGATAAAATTAAACTTAATTTAAGCAACCTTTGAAGGCCATTCCTCTCTAGAAATAAAAAAAAATGTGAAAAAGAAACGTTTAAAAAATATTTCAACATAAATATTTCCAATGTGACTAAGAAGTCACTATGAAAATGATTTTTTTTTCAAATTTAGATTGTGAAAATTGTTATTTGAAACATGAATCCGTTCTTGTAAGGTTTGATAAATTATTTCCCCAAAAAGGTCAATTACCGCATTTGACAACAAAGTAATATATCAACACGAAAAAATATAGCATTTAAAAAATCAATTATTCCACTCATATTTTATGTTTAACAGAAATCTTCCGACTCGCATAAAATTTTAATTAACCATTAAATCAATGAACAAGACGCCGAGGGTGTCCATCGAAGAAAATTCGAACACGCAAAATATTAAAACTTTCTGGAATACTAAAAAGCACACATAGAATTTTGAATTGTTCACGAGATTTTTCACAGAAGTCCTCCATCACATTTCTGCTACGAGCATTTCCTGGTCGAGACATTTCGGTATTTCGTTACATTACGATCATTACTTATTTCTTTTTATTATTTATTAATTAGCAATGCTAAGCGCACCATCATCGCAAATGTGAACGTACAATTCGTTGTAAATCGATTCCGTGATCGTGTTTGAGACGGTAGCTAAATGTAAATTTAATGCATTATTGTACTATGTTATTCCTCACAAACGCCATAATATCGCCACATTATACTGTACTTGTATTATGTATTACAATTTCGAATTGTTCAAATCGTTTTGAATCTTATTCAAAACGATTAATGTAATGGCGCATACAAAGCTTTTTGTCTTAGCCTTTTGAATTCATACACACACGCTTTATGTAGGGTCATTGTTTGCTCAAACGGCTCATTTTAAAATCATAGTTTTAAACATTTAAAAACTCATAACTAGGACCTGGCTTTATATGATAAAAATTGAAAATTTTCTTATTGAACAATATGAAAATAAAAATTTATAGACTGTGTAATATCTAAAACCATTAAGAATGATTAATTTTATTGTAGTTAATTTTTGATATGTAGTAAGAATAAGTGGCTTAATTATTTTTTGATCAAATTAAGTAAATCTCTTTTTATTGTGCATGCTAATATAAGGTTGCCAATCTAAAATTTCTCGCAAATAAGCGAAAATAGCTGTTAAAGATGAGATAAAAGGAGGGAGAGTTAACACGCAGCGACATTTGTCAGACGAAAACAGCGAATGTTTGCGCTACAAGTTTTATCTCGATGGCGTGTCTCTATCCGTTAAGGCACACAAAGGGTTTAGAAACTCGCAAGACTAGTATTCGCCTTCCCTCTCTGAAAAGACTTTATCTTTAATTTACAGGTTTTTTAACAGCTATTTTCGCTTAGTTGCGGACACTTTTAGATCGGCACCCTATTATCGTCATGCACGGAAAAAAAGCTTTAATTTGATACATACACGATTAAGCTATATTATGAGTGTAGCAATCATGCTGCGCGATCTTAGGCTATTATTTACAAGATCTAGAATATCTACAAAAAAACAACAAAAACGAATATAACCTTATACCATAATATTTATCAGGAAAATCTTGTTAAGAAGTAATAACTCCAAAAAAGAGGAATATAAATGTTTTGTAACGATCTGTTAAATAGAGGGGTGGATAAAATGTCCTTATTTCTTTGTTATAAAAGTTATTTTTTATCTCCCGATTCAAGACTGGAAACTTAAAACTATAATTTTTTTCCTCTAATTTTTCAAATAACTGTTTTTTTAAATCATTCAAAATTTTTAAAAAAATATTTTCCTTATTTTTGCTGGTCGATATCGTATATGCTGTAACATTAGATTATTTAGCTTTTTTATACAACATAAAATGAGGAAATCGATTCATTTAAAAAGGCTTTTTACTCGTAGAAGTAACGTTACATTAATTACCTACATAATTGGACAATTAAGTAACGATTATTGTCATCGATATAATTTGATAAAAATGTTTAAGCATTTGTCACAAACATTCTCCGAACAATTCTTTTATCCATTTAACTCAACGCCGCTTTTAATTAAATCAAATTAGAGTCTTGCAAGTTCTCAACTTAATTTTTGTTAAATTCTTTTAATTTCCGGTCGGTTAGACACTAAGACGAATATTAAAACTTTTGGCATGAGCAAAATATGCAGTGTACATCCGGTGCGATGGAATGCGGGTCCATTTGCAAGATGTGTCTCAACATCTCCTACAATCTCTTGAATATTAAAATACGCTCTTTTTGATATTGCATCAAAGTTGATCGTTAAAATCTTATATATCGCTTGGTTCTTATTTCTTTTTAAATTGGATTAAGAGGATCGTAAGAGAACAATGAAAAAAACGGAATTCTAACAGGTTACACATCCCTTTGAATAAATATCAAATCTTCAATGTACAATGGATATAAAAAGCGTGGCTGATCCGTTTGAGATTTTTTTTCCTATTGGAATCTTTTGTTGAAGAAACGACGTTTTAGGACTCGGATCCATTTCAATACAGGTAAAAAATATTTTTATTTTAACATAGATAGGAATTGAAATCGAAAACTATCAGTCTCGCGTTTTTTTCTTCTTTGATCTTAGATTTAATGTTATTTTTTATCGATTTGTTTGGTTTTTGTTGAAAAAAAAGCCTTTCAATTCAAGTGTAAGCAGCTATATAAAATAAGAACCCTTGTAAAATACATTTTTAAGTATTATTATTAGAATAGATATTTATTAATATTAGAAACTTAATTAATCGCATGGTTACATATAGAATTTGTCTTGTAGAAAGGGAAAATTAAATCTAATTATCTATTATATGACAAATTCAATTTGAACAAATATTTCCTCTAAGCTACATTTAACAATAACGGCTCCGAAGACATAATTTCGAGATCCCTTGAAATTCTTCACTAATAATGCGTTTATAAATTATAAATGGATTTGACAAAAAACGACGGGCAAATGAATTAAAAAAATGTTATAATCGTAACGATGACTTTTAAAAGGTAACCTTTTTCGTTTGTAGGCGTTACCGTCCGTTCCGTTTCATTTCAGCGTTTTTTCGGGATGATTTTTCTTTTATCTTCGAACAGTACCTGTTACTCTGCATTTTTTTCTCTGAAAGATCGATAGATGAGGAGTCATTATCTGGGACAGATTTCGGTTTTGATAAATGGCGTAACTTAAAAAGATTATGATTATTTCGTTTTGAGCTAAGCAGCCATTGAACAAAAAACGTGTCCTTTTACGGAAGAACAAACGTGAAGTTTTCATTCTCTATGTCATCTTTCTTGGAAACAGGATTTTTTATTATTCCGTTCGTACAAATATAATGAGTTGGTGGAATACATAAGAAATTTAATATATGTATATTAGAACTTGGTTTTATTTATAAATTTCTAATGAAAATTTACTTCTCTTTACAAGTTGTTACTATACGACAAATAACAAATAAAATTTCCTACGATAACGTTTAAGAAGAAATTCGATTAACACGAAACAATTGAAACAATCTTTGATACCTGTCGCAAGCTATGATAGAATACTGTTCACCTTTTGAACCCTTAATTACAGTTCCAAAATTATGATTATAAATATATTTTTGAAAATTTGTTAAAAACAAGATAGACAGTTTATTATAAAACCATTTTTTTCATTATAACAATAAAGTGGGGGGGAAGAAACTAATTTGAGTATATATAGGCTTTAATGGGTGTACCTATTTGATAGGGTTTCATCAACTCAAAATTCAAATAACTGGACATTTTGAGTAACGAATTAAACTTGAAATTTTACTTAGAAAAGAAAAAAAATTCAAACACAATACTTGACCTGACTTGAGATATAAATATTGACATTTGACTTGATCTTAACTTGATATTTAGCCAAATTTAAGTCAATTAGCTTGAAAACTAAACAAAGTATCTTTATAAAGTCAAGTAATAAATCTCCTTTGAAATTATCCAATAAGCATTGTTTTTGTGAAATACCATCTTGCAGGAACCATACAATTATCTAGGATTACAGGCATGCATACTCTTTAAAAAGTTCACTTTTATACAAACATTCACTTTGATTTTTTACTAGTAAATGCATGTTTTATAGCTATCCTGGAGGAAATATGCCATTTTTCATGATAAAAATAGTAAGTAATAAGCTTTGATCAAGAAATTAATTCTATTAATACTACGTGGATTCATTGTTTGCTTCTTGCTAGAGAACCAACCAACAGATATGTTCATTTGTACATATCACGTAGGAACCATACATTTTTCCAGAATAAGTATCAACCAATGTACTTTTGGACCAATTAATTGATCCAATACGAAAAATCTCATTGATTCATTTGTCTTTCTTGTGTAAGAAAAAATAGGCACCATTATTTTTAAATATTCTGCTAGAACCTTTATTTTTCTAGGATGAAAATTATTATTTATGTTTCAAAAACTAAATGTTATTGAAACCCTCTAGGATAATGCATTGTTCTACGACAAAGCCTCTATCTTTGTTTGCAATACTGTAATTTTCAAATGAGGAAAGAATTTTAATAATCAGATTTGTGATTGTAGAGATTATTCTTGACAAATTTTAAACAATAATCCTTATAATAGCTATTAGTACAGAAGTAAAGGTTCTTTTAATATAGTTTAATAAAATACAAGTAATTTAATGTTCATTGCAAACTAAAAACAAGTCATGTGTAGCTGTATTTAAACTTTATCATTGTATATTTCAATCATTACTTTATCCCAACTATTAACCAATCAAGCATGGACGTTGTTTTCGTATTATTATCGGTGTTTCTGTAACAAAAAAAATCTGTTCAAATTATTTCCTCACTTTTATCAGAGACACAATGATGAACATTTCCTTTCTCGTCCAATTATAATTATTTCTGGTTCATTATTCACTATGTTCGAAGGTATTCGATTTTTATCGTGATTTGATCTAAAGTGAACCAAATAAAAAACGTCTCTAAGGGATGATTTTGTGTATTAGACACTATAATTATACGAGTTCCCAAAACAGTCGACAAAAAAATCCAATTATTCTTTTGACGAGAATCTATTCTTTTTTTTTTTGGTAGAAAGTTGAGTGATCAGGTTTTTTTCTCTTCTTCAAATTTACATTTTTAAGGAATCATGGCATTATGTGCGTTCTTTTGGTAGACTTTTTTTGTTTTAGTTTTTTTTTTCGGGTGATACAAGTTCAGTTTAATTTTATTTTTAGTGCCAACCCTTTAATAATTGATCACCAAGCGTTGCACTGTTGATGAGTTTGTTTGAATTAACATTGAAATCTTGGAAAAAAAAAAGAATTTAAAACTCAAAAGTGCTTAGTGCGCGTTATAATAAAAGGTATATTTTTCCAAATTAAAGTTTTATGATTTAAAATTGAAAGAAATCTCTACGCTCTTTGATAGGCTAAGTTTTAAGGTCTTGATAGATTTCTTTCTATACTCCCTTGTTTCTACACACCAGTGGTCCTAGGATCAAATCCCAATCGAAACCTTTTATTTTTCTTAAGCTTTTGTATTTACAGGTTGCTAATAAAAGTAATAACCACATTTGTCAATGCGACCTTAACTGACTAAAAATATTCTGATAGAACTATCGAATGCAGAATATTTTTTTTCGGTTGGGGGTTTCTATTAGAGAAAAAATTTGACAAGTTAACAACTTTTAATGTTGCAATTTCCAATACATATGAACGTTGCCAACGTCGCAATAATTCATCAAACAAAAAGAACAAAAAAGATAAAGAGCGATGAGAAAAAAACATGTGTTAGTAGCTGTTGTCCTTCTCTCTCACCAAAGCCATTTCACACAACTATCATCAACTATGTTTATATGCGAAAAATAAGGTGTATAATACGTATGCAAATACTGAATCAAAACACGAATAAAAAAATCAATACAAAAATAATTTTCTGTTTCTTTGTTAAATTCCTTGATAATTTAATTTTAAAATAACCACAATTGAATCACGTTTTTTTTATTGAAAATAAAAAAAATTCGCCTGGGAAAATTGAAAATTTATAGCGAAATATTTTTCACCACAGTATAATAGTAATCCAATGCATTTTCTGAGATTCCAAATTACATTTAATTCCATAGCATCTCAAGTTCCTTTATAGATTCTTAGCCACACATAACAAGAAAAACGAGAAATCATAAAATAATAACAATGATAAAATAATTTTCTATGGCGTTATTGTTTGAACGTGTAAAGAGATAATAATAATGAAATGGCTGGAGGGCTTTTTCAGGCTTGACCAGTCACGTTGATTAGAGACCAGTTCCACTTCCGGCGTAGGAAATATTCGAGATCATTGGTTCTCTGGCGATGGATCACTTAACCTTGGTGCGAGTCTCCAAGTGATCAACTCTTCGTGTTTTTCATCTTCTGGTTTTATACAATTTATTGACGTCATTGTCGTCAGCATCAACACGAAAGGAAAAAAAACACTCGAGAAAATACTCGGTCCGTTTGAAAAATTAATTATCCATCATCTCATCCGGAAACTATTTCAGAAAAACCGTTAGATTATCATTGAGGAAAAAATTGAAAAAATTCTTCAGAAAATTCCGATAAAGTATTATATGCTTAGGAAAATCGAGAAATTTATCAAAAATAGAACGAACAAAAATATCCTACAATATTACATAGAACCGGGGGAATAATTAATGCCTGCGATTTGACAGTGTAACATTGTGTGACAAACATTCGAACATTGCATTTCCATTTTCTCCCGTGGGATCATTTAACTTTGACTCCCATTTTACGTTTTTGTTCGAACACACAAAGAATGTTTTCAATAAATTTGTCAAACATTTCGTAACCAAACGCGCGCTTTTAATTTATCAAAATAAAAAAAAATCTCTTAAATACCTTCGACTACAATAATCTATCTATTTTACTTTTCAAAATTTCAAAATTGTGCAAACAGACATCGAGTCTATTGTAGGTTTGCAAGAAAGAAATCTCTAACACTTGACTAAAAGAACACATTTCTAAGAAACTCAAGTTTCTGGTTGGTTTTTGGCATTATCGAAAAGGAAGCTACAAAAAGATGTAAAAATCTAATAATAGAAGTTAAAAGGAATAAAAGAAAAACATTCATAAATGTCAAGACATTTTATTTCCAAACGTGGGATAAACAAATAGATAATGTAACGATTTTTTTCTCTCGATTGGATTGTCATCTGCATTGTTTTGTCGTTAGGAAGTCAACTAGCGACGAAAGGGTCAAAATTGTTAAGTTTGTCATTCGGTTTTCCTCATATCGTATCTCTCTCAATGCAGGCGATTGGTAAAATCATTATTAGTGTGTGACAACAGGTTTTATTAAAATGAAAAATGTAGATTGGTCTCTTTGTTTAGTGCAGAGCCATGCTGGAATTTATGGGTGTTGAGATGGATTTTAATATCAATCTATGTTCATTATCGTCTTTGTGATTGTCCTCAATTGAACGTGACAGTTTGTGGTGTAGTAACTCCATAAATACTTTTAACTATCTTCAATCATTTACATGTGGATATTTGAATTAATGTAGGCCCTTTTAGCCCATACAGGTCTAGACTCAGATATAATTTCATGAAATTCTTAACTAGGGAATGCAAATATTTGTGTTTTTAACATTTTAAACTAAAATTTATCATTGTTTTTAAAGAAAATTGCTCGTATTTATTTTATAATTTACGTCCGTATTTAATCTAGTTCAAGTCCATATATCACAAAAATAAAAATAGTTATCTATAATTAGAGAAATTTTCCTTGTAAAACTATGTAATATTTATATAATTATATTACCAGAAAAAGTTGCTATTTTGACAAAGCCGAATTTACCTAAATAACTTTCAGGTAAGGTTGATTTTACCGAGATCGGTGTAAGTAAGGTCGAGAAAAAAAAATTGAAATTGGATTTTCTCTAACGCTTATTGACTTTTGCATCAGTTTGGGTAAAAACAAACTACGATAAAAGTTTAACTTCGCCATGACTGAAATGTGCCCTGTATAATAAGAATAACAGAAGTGAAAGATTGTCTTACTGTTTATATTTACAATATATAGGTGTATTATAATTATATTATCATTAACACTAATCTGTTTTAACTTTTTCTAATAGCAAGTTAGACCAAGAAAAATTCCAAATGAACAAAACCAAGATCAAATATGCAAGACCAAATGAAAAATTATTACTTTTGATGGATTTACCAATTAAACTATTTGAAGTAACGTTAAAATATTCTTTTCTTGGAACAAAGCATGTTTTAGGTTTGACATTTGCAGTTTTTTGCGATATATTTTAATTGGCGATGAGCAAAATGGTGTTGGTCTTGCAGTCTGTGTCTTGGTCTTGCTTTCCTCATTACTACAATTTTTCATGCATATATTCAAAATCAAAAAAAATATTCTTATATAATTTCAAATTTTATAAGAATTGTTTTTTGGATGATTTTTCCTTATTGACAATACTTTATAAATGGCAATTAATCAGATGAATGAGAACTGGTGTGCTTACTATCTTTTGCTATACCATGTCTCATGTCTGGCGCAAGGTTATTCTGGTACCTCACATCAGAATAACACTTCACATAAGATGTGCAAAGCTATTTTCAAAAAGCACAGGTCAGTACACAAACGTAGTTGTGTGCTTTATCTTTATCTTTATTTTTGGGTGATAATTCCTTCATTTCAACCAGTTGTGACTAATAATGAACTACGATTACTCTAGTTGGTGCGTTCGCAGAAAATTTTACATTAAGTACTACCCAACTTTTATATTTGTTACAGTTAATACAGAAGATGTATGAAGCATAATGCTATAGATATCTACAGATAGATAGTCATCAATTTAAAAAATGCTTGATTCTAATGCGAGGTTTCCAATAAAGGGACA
Source organism: Sisyra nigra (assembly GCA_958496155.1). NCBI lineage: Eukaryota > Metazoa > Arthropoda > Insecta > Neuroptera > Sisyridae > Sisyra > Sisyra nigra. The sequence continues at coordinate 24,736,502 of OY292315.1, forward strand.
AAACAAAAATAAAACGCAAACTCGTATCGAATGAAATAGAACAACTTTTCGCAAACGTTTTGAAAACTGGTGTGTTTTGCGACAGTTCGAGTTTTATTTTTCGGGTCCCACTCGGAGGCGGTCACATGAAAAGTTTTCGACGTGTTTTGGAACTCGAGTCTGTTTAATGGAAACGGTCGTGTTGTGTTTTCTTTTTTCGCCTATTTTATTAGTAACCTTAATACAAATTTTGAGGTAAACGGTTTGAAGTACTTACCCAAATTAGGAGGTAAGTTAATAACGCGTTTTTTTAAGATAAAAATTAGGATAAATTTATATAAGTAACGCTTGCACTAAAATAAATTTTTTCATAAACATTAGAGCGATATATATGTACATTAATTATTGGTTATACCAGATCATGTCTAAAGGTGGTAAAGTTTCCAAGAAGCAGGGGACAACTGAAGAAATCTGTACATTATAATAGATGCCTTCAGGGGACATAGATATGTGTGGTGCCCAAAGGATGCCAACTATAAAAATAGGATTAAAAAATAATAAAAAACTCTTCTTCTCTAAACATGCTGGTCGATTATTCAAGAAAAACTGTGCTTTGACTTCCTCGCTGTTCGTTTAGTGGAAAACCGTCTTAAATAGAAAACATTCAATGAATATATAATTTGACGAAATGAGTCTATATAAGTATTGGTGTCCACAGCCGTAATTATACACTTATAGATTATTTCTATAGGAATACCAATATATGGTCGCTAGCTTAAACCATGCATACTGAAGTTCTTGATCTCCGAACTTAAGTAGAATGGATTTAAACAACCTCAGTGCTAACCGATCAAGTTTTGAAAGGTTCCAAAAACAATTTTTTACTGGACGATTTAAAAAGTAAAAGTGAGAGATATTTTAACTGAACTGTGCAAAATACTCGATACAATCCAATGCAAGCCTTGATTATCATAATGACACCTACAGTAGAACTATTTGCGGACATCTCCATTCCTATACTACTCTCAAAACATTAATTTGGGATAATGATAGGCAAAATTGCTCTCAATATTGGTTTTAGAAAAATGCAAAGCCACGACAAAACTGTCTATATACTAGCAAGATCAAGAGCAAGACCGAGACTGACAATGAGACAATGTAATTAGTCTTCTTCACACTGTGTTTATCAGTAATTTGGGCACCTGCTCTCCATTATTCCTCAAGATCTAAGCTGATCAGTTTTTGAATCACTTGGAAGTTAACATAAACAAAGTTATTCTCAATACACAACTATTAATTGATCAAACATTGAACTTAAAGATTGCGGTGCATTTGAACCGATAGCAAAGCTTAAGTTTCAAAAATTAATTTTTAATTAACTACATTAAATGATTTTTTAATAAAATGAATGTCATTACCATTACTTTTGGAAGTCCCTTCATTTACAAGTTATATATAACTTAAAAAAGATTATCTTCAAATCCATTTAATTTGTACTTACATAATTTTAACAAAATGTGGCAATACATTTTGTTATTAAACAAAACATTTTGAAATTACAAAACAGTTTCAGAATTACTGAAAAAAATTCTTTTAATTTTTTTTTAAACACTCTCTTGAAAACGCTATAATATATTATAATTACTACCTTTTAAGTTGTATAAAATATAGATTAATCAGTGAACATTAAATGGTTATTCGGAAATCATATTAAGTTAAATTGTAGTGCAATACTAAGTGGTACATGTGTAAGTGTATTACATGGGGAAATTATTGCACTCACTATTTCAATTGATATATTTTGTTAACAACTTGCTCACCGAATTAAATATTAAATACCTGTATTTGAACTCATAATCTAAACGTTAAGCAATGAAAAAAAAATTATCTTAAAGAGTATTGCATAAGTATCATTTAATTAATTTGTAATTTTTGTTACTTGTTACTTTATTACTCACTTATAATATACCCAATGTACGTTGAAGTTTAACTCTCATTGGATGAATATTGAAACTGAATATTGAATTTGAATTTGTTCAGAAAAGCTCTTATTAGCGTTTGATATTACAAAAGGGAAATATAATGAAATAAAGCGTTGATGCATTAAAATCGATTGTTGGGTATTAAAAATGAAAGAAAGTATTTCTATCGCGGCAGCTCTTATGAATAATTTATTAACAAATAAAATAGTAAATTTAAGTGCCAAGAAAAAATTATTTTCAACACTAAAAAAAATTAATTACCTTATTAAAAAATACAATAATTATCTAGTCGAGGACTGAAAGTGAGAAAAACGTTTTCAAGACCGACATTTCGTCTATGTAATTCTATTGTTTAGTGAACAACCTCAATTCCGTTCCAATCATAAAATTGACTTTCGTGTGGATTTTTAATGCTTGAATAATACGAGATATAAGATGGAAGTAAGAGACGGCCACGAGAGGAAGAAGTCGCTGACCTTGGTATCTTCCAGCATCCTCAGAACGGATGCGGTTGGACCTCTCTTTTCTCATTGTCCATTTCAAATGAAAAAAAAAAATCGAAAAAAGAGAAATAGTTTTTGAAATGCACAAGAAAAAACGATACAGACAACGGAGAGAATATAAAATAAATAATGATGCGGGTCGGTTTTCTGTCTCGATCCAAACGTCCAATCCGCCCGCGTTTTTTTCTGCATTCACGTCTGGAATTTCTATAATTCTTATCAAAACGAAAAAAAAAAACACTCCACACAAATAATAAACGTTTATAATTGTTCATGCTCTTAATTAGTTAAAGAGAAGAAGTAACATTAATTACTAATTATGAGCTTGGTTATTATTTATTATTAGATGACGAGAATTACAGAATGTTTTTTGTCATCTCAATTTTAATAAACTAATTTTAAGTTTATTTTTTTAAGAAAAAATTTTCTATAATTCTCGACTCGTGACGATTTTTTCTTAAATTGTGAGTATACAAATGCAATAATAATTCAAGAAAACAGAAGTTGCTTGAACACCTAGCTAACCAACTGGGAAACAACAAATGAGCCATAGATCTAAAATGAAAGAAACACATTGAGAAAAACGCGCTCGATCCATGCTCGAATGATTCCAGCTTCAGCTTCCATTGGTTCTATAGACTGGATCCTCGTCATTTCGGGCCCATGTCGTTTTTATTATTACTCTCCATTCCGATCATTAATCTAGAGACAGACGAACGGACTTGGACCTTTGAGGTTTCAACCGGAAATTTTTTTAAGAAATTATTCTTAGTGGTTGTCTAGCGTAAATTTAATGATGCCTTTTTTCGTGGATTCGATATTTTTTCTTTGTCTGGTTCTTATTGATTGTTAGAGGATATGCAAAATTTAATGCTATTTAAAAGAGAACGACTTAATTAGGATTCTTGTCGAAATGTGCAAACATCAATTTTTCTTCAGTTGTTTAGGTTTGATTTTTTTTTTAGTAAGGATAGATAGACTTAAGAGAGAGATTTATACGCCTAATTTGAGTTGGATAAGAAAAAGAAAATGAAAAATGATCTAAGGGTAAAATAAGAAGTTTTTATCTCTCACATAAGCATCAGCATTGTAATGTTTGGTCGCATTCCTTAACGCTACCTTGCACTCACAGCTTCTTGCAACTCCAGACATTGGTCAATTGATGTTTTTTTTTTAGTTAAAGAATTTTCTTCTTTTCTTTTACAATTTGTAAATTTTCATAGATTTTATGTTTAAGGAAATTACCGGTAAATTTTAGTTTTGAAAATGCGTTATCTCTTTAATGTTTGGCCGCATTTCTTAACACTCTGATAGTTTCTTCCAACCTAATCCAGACGTTGGTCAAAGTTCCAAGGAATCAAATTGTTCCTAGTGTAAGTTTCCTTCATATTTTCTATATTTTCATGAGTGAAAAATCAAATTTAAACTTAAGGAAGTTAACGTTTAGTTACCAGTTTTAAAAATTGCGTTTGCGTGTAGCAGATTTATTCGAGTTACCAGTTTTGTGGTCTTGGAGCATCTGAAGAAGCCGCGTTTTGTAACATTTCAACAAGAATATATACAATTCTAAAGGAAATGAAGATTGGAACGAGATTAAGCCTCGGTAAAATGGCCGTAAAAATCAACCCAGAAGAGATGTATGCATGTATGTATGTGTAAATATGTGGAGAAAAAAAATTCCTTCGAATGCCAACATAAACATGAAACCTTTAAGTCCGTCATCGCATGGACAGACAGACAAAGAGATTCCATGCAGACTAGCTTATAATAATCTCAAGTGGTCCCTTCCTCATCCTTAACACATAAATTCCAACTGTAAGAAAAGAGCGGAGAGCAAAAAAGAAAACGAAATTTCTTTCCAACACACGAAACATATTTAATTTGTCACGCACTTTTACGAGTTCGACAAAGACAGCGAGAGGAACACTTTTCATAAAATATGCGTCATCAATATTTTCACACGCCTTATTATCCCACTCGTATCTGTTAATTACCATTTTGAAAATGGTATTTTTAAATTTGTCAATTATGATCTGTTAGATCGAAAAATTTTCTTTACGCATACAAAAGAATAAAAACACGTCTATAGTCAAAGATATCTCCACAAAATTAGAATCTCGTTTGTCGCATCTATGGAATGCTGTGTTTTACTACGAAATTCTTTACAACGTTCTACCTCTTTAATTTGTCCTCATCAACATTTTCTAAAGAAAAAATATACGTAATAAGATATAAATATAAATTATTTAAAAATATTCCAAAAATGTTATCAGGTCATCGTTTGTGACCTGACAAACGTGAAATAATTTTATCTCTCCATCCGTTTTTTTCATCACATAAAATCCTTAAATTGAAAACCTCATTTCAGAAATCCAAAAAAGCTGCAAGCCTTACAGGCAACCACACCTATTTGAGCATCACGGCCACTGAGACAGAAGGCAAAAATAAATTTCAATGTGATCAGTTTTATTTTCATAATATTCATCGTTAATCAATTCCTTCTCATATATGAGAAAATATTTTTCTTTGTGTTAAGATAAGAAAGGAAAAAGTGCTCCTGTCGGATGCTTATATCATTATTTGTCTTGAGTTTATACCGGAGAAGAATAGAATATGTTGTTGGAAATTATTCGCCTGAATCGTTTCGTGTTATTTCTTTAGACATTCTGATTATAATCCTCTTGATTGGTTGCAATTGCACTTTTGCTTTGCTTTTTGTAAATAAAAGCTGATGACGCCTTCCATCCCGTCATAAATAAACAATAACAGGTTCATTTCTTTATTCCTTCGTACCTTCGAGAGCTAAAACAGTTGGAGTAATCTTTACTATACATTTATTTTTATTTGACATGTTAAAAATAATTTAAATAAAAATTATAGTCAAACACTTCAAGATATTTCTTCAGATAGTAAGTCAAAGAGCGTTAAAATGACAGATTTACAAGCAAACAATATCTTCAATCACAATAGTTATAAATAGGTACATTTTTAATATTTATAAGATTAAATTAACAGGAACTTGGACAACGTTATGTACCCTACGCAAAATCTTCAGTTCACTACGTTTCAATCATTTTATTTAAGTGAAGTTAGTTATATACCAATTTTATAGTTGGAAAAATTAAAACATTAACTTTTTCACATACAATTTTGTTGGTAAACGGTTATTTTTTATTAGTTGTGACTAAAACCTAACCAAAATCTTAGTATATATATTGTATTGAGTACAAATTCATTTCATGGTTTTATATACATTATTGAATATATTCGTATTATAATAATTAATTAAAATAATCCATTAATAATTCTTAATTTTCATTTTATGAAATTATGTACCTACAGAATCTTATCTTTTACATTTTAAGCTAAATGTGTACATATAGCCTTTAAATACATTCGGTCAAAAATAGCCGAAGAAAATATTTAATGCTGATTTTATTTATAATACAGATATTTTAAAAAGCTTTTCTCGTTAATTCAAATGATTTGTCCCAATGGACTTTCCAAGTCCAATATAGTGAGCTGTCTCCTTGATTATTTTATTATTATTGTTGTGGGCTTTATGTATGTGTATTTAAATGTGAACACACACATAAGGAGAGACAGACGAGGGCATTGGCCCCCATTAGAGTTGGTCCGCGGGCCTATACAATTTCTGTGGAGATTTTTAAGGCTTATACTATAAAATTCGCTTTTTATCCTCCCAGATATTTAACCACTTCTTCGTTTTTGAGTTATTTTACTTATTATTGTGGATTTGAATGGGTATTTATAATATTATATTATAAGAAGTGTCAGTTTGTGCTTATGAAGAAAAATAAGAAACATTGCAAATTATATTCATTATTTTTGGACTCCCAAATTATAATTAGAAGTTATTATACAAACACATTTTTCCAAATAAAATGTTTTCCTAAATGTATAAGTATTCACGGAAAAAAATAGTGGTGTAAGATTTACAACACTAAACTTGTAATATTTTTACTGCACTTTGTGTTCCATATAACCACAAATGTAACATTAGATAACACACTGTATTGTATTCAGCTCTAACGTATAGTATTTTTAACTACCATAGTGTAGAAAATATATGTAGCTGTTACAACTGCTGACTATTGTAAAAATTAACAAATTTTGGCGTTTGCGCATGCGTTGGCGTTTGGCGCGTACAACATAACCAATAATTTTGACAAATAAATGCAAGTGTCAAAAATTCAACTACATTTTTACTAGTTCGTGTTGTTAATAATACTACAGTTTTTTAATTACACTTGACTGGTAAACGTTATCACATGTGGTGTCATCCTATATAATACTAGTTAGTGTAGTAAAATTAAGAAGTAATTTTGTTAAAACCACAACACATTTTTTTCCGTGTTGTATATTGTATTTAAGGATTCATTAAGTCAAGTAGCTGAACATTTTTGGTATAAATTATATACTTACGGGCATTTTAACCTGAAATTGAACAACTTACAAAGTCACTTTTTTAACTTGAGTTTGTTTTGATTTTTTATTTAATTTTAGATTATGTAGCTTGAAAATCAAGCCGAACAGTGAATTATTCAATGTACTTATTAAAACCTATGTTTCGAAAAGGGGTTTGTCGCTGTCAATGTGCAATCAGAACTTGGTTTTTACCTCTAAAAGTTCAAATGTTCAAATGTGTAACAATAGTATAAAAAAATCATTGCAAAAGTAAATAATCTAAGTTCCATTCAGATATTTTATCACTGTAATGGGTCAGCATCCAAATTTAGAAAAATTTAATTAAAAGAAAGCGCGAAAATGGTATATAGGGGATCAACGAACATTAGACGACTTGATTATATTTTTGAAAAATCGAATTTTAAACCTTTTGAAACTTAAAAATACAAATTTTCAGAGAGAGGGGAAACTTTTACTAGGAATCCGTTCATTAATTTTATTATGAAAATAATGAATAAAAAGGAGTGTCACTCGCATGGTTTGCGCTTACGAAAAGGAAAATAAAAAAATCCCGCTAGAGCTAAGAGGCAGGTATTATTGTTACAATAAGACGAGAGGTGAACCGGATGTCATAATTCAGTAAATATCCACATCACGCATCACGTAGGAATCAAAAGCGATCAAGAGCAAGATCGTGAGATGGACAAAATCAACGAGTACGACAAAGATGATACAAAAAAAAAATCATAAGATGATGGTGGAAAAAGGATGCTGCGGCGGCCAATGATTTTATCTGAACCACATTCCAAGATCCTACGTCAACATGATGATTTTTTTCTTGTGTTTTCATTAACCGCGAACTAAATTTTTCAAAAAAGCCTTTGAAAGAAATGACCAACCCATCATTTAATCAGATGACTCTTTTTTTACTCCTCCACCATCTTCCAAGTCCATTGTTTCTCCTTCTCCATTTCTTTACATTTGTTAAAAACATTTATTTTAAACTGTTATGAATATTTTATAATAATATGTTATTTTATGGATGGTAATAAGCAACAACCTTTTCACCTCGCTATTGAAACCCGGAAGGGAACCATTTCATTCCATTCCATTACATTCGCCCACGATCCAACACCGACTTAACATAGTTTCACTATTTCTTAATCGAAAAAAATTCTAAATTTACGCAAATTTCCTATAGATGAGATCACTCGATGAGAAAAATGGCCTATTTACAAATTTATCTTGCAGCATGTATTATTGACAAATCTCAAGTGTGCTTAACCGTAAATGAAGAAGAGGTTGTGCAATCTGAAAACAGGTGTCATTCGAGATTAAAACGATTTATCTTAACATTTGTTTTTTGGTCTTTAAAAATATTTCTTGTATTGATTTAACACAGATATTAAAAGGAGCAGATAAACACACTTGAAACATCTTTTCTTCCATTAGTCCGTATTTACAAACCCTCTCTTTGTCTTGCACACATATGTATATTTATATGAGCGATTAAAATATTATTGGAAATACGTGTTTTAATTAACGCCTTGTTACACTAATATTGACATTGTAATTATCAGAGGTTTTTTTTTTTTATTTCCTCGATTAAATGTAATTAGATTTTTTATTTTAATATCAAAGTTTAACATAAGTGTTTAGCGGCGGATATATAATTATCGTTATAGAAAAGTTTTAATAATTTTTTTTCGGATTAGCCTCTCATGTTTCCTGTTTGAAATTCCATTTCGATTCTTCTTGATTGATTATATTTATGAATCGACTACTAAGCCGGTCCGGTTCATATCCAAGTTCAGGCATGCATGATAATTGAATTTGTTAAGCTTAGAACACGTTTGGAAAACGAAAAAGAGGATGATCGAAAATTATAAAATAAAAAAACTATGTATCTTGTGTTTTGATGATAGAAAGATAATGTAAAAAAATATTTTTTGAAGTAATACATAAATATTCATAGTTTTTTTCATTCGAAAAAAAAAACCGGATTCAATGTTGTCAAGGAGTCAATGATTTCATATACGGAAAGTTCAAAACAATTCGCCAAATTCTTATTTATACGAAAATGTAAGTTCATCGGTCGAATCACGAACGAAATGAAGTCCAGTTGGATTTACGCGACTGGATCACAAATCATTCTAAACGTTTAAACAACTTTTCTAGAATATTCAATTTATTTAAACGGCTTTAATGATAGGATCAAAAGTTGGGGAAAAATGTTGTGTTATAATTGTTAATTGCTTCAAAGATAATTTTTTTGATTTGATGGCTTTTAGGACCACGGGTCCATTATTCAAAACTTCCGTACTACGGCAGCATTGGTTTGTTCGATCTTGCATTCCTTAAATATCTATGAAATTACTCAAAAGATTAAAACGACCGACACATTCTTAAAAAAATACTTTAACGATATGAGAATGTGAGTGTTATAATTAATATCGTTTTACAATGAAAAGGAAAAAAAAAGTTTAAAAATCTAAAACCCTGCCACATCAAAAATCGTACTCTAAAAAGTACCAAATAAGAAAATATTTTGCAGACAACGTATAGATACATAAAATGATGGCCAGGTCATACAGAAGATTCTACGCTTAAGAAAAGACCATAAGAAGAAAAATAGGCAATTTTTCAAGAATTGTTCTTCGAAAGACTTTTGAAGTTATTAATATCAAAATTTGTGCACATATTCCCATACAAAGTCGCCGTTAATGACAAAAGTCCCGTTTATCGGCCCATGTCTGGCTATCAACGCTCGGCCTATTAATGGGAATTTGTTAATGGGCCATATCTGGTTAATTGCCGGTCGCCGTCTATTCGATCATCATTCAATATTCGTACGTCGGCCAACGATAGGCCAAAGTCTGGCTAAATAATTTTTTGCTCACGCACAAATAATTAAAAGTCAGATGACTTACTATAAACTTTAAATACTTTGAGGGGGCCCTAAGTCACCCTGAGTTCCCTGAGTTATTCATCACTTTGAGTCTATTATATTTGACTTATGTTTAAGGTGATTTGTGTTTTAAGATTTATTGAGCATCAACGTTCAGAATAATTGTACCTACAATGTCAAATAAACGCGTAAAAAAATTTCGACAATTAAAAAAACTTGTAAGTAGTGTAGATTTTATAAATAATGTGGATAGTGACAATAGTAAACAGCGACAAAGCGATACATCTTTAATTTGAAACATACATTTCAAATGAATTTTTCTTCTGTGCAATTGCGTCAATTATTTTTAAATATTCGCACCATATAAATACTTTCCAAATGTATTACAAAATTAACCAATGAACGCAAAGTATGAATATATCCTTCATTTAAGTGCTATCTGGTGGTAAATTATTATACTTTTAACGGTAGAACAGGGGCAAGAGGATTCGTTTCGCTAACACAGAAATTGTCGTTAAACAATAGTCGCATGGTAAAGTGTTTAAAGTGTATTATTGTATTTCAGAATAGTTCGTCTATATCGCTTGTTGATAACCAGTCTTTTAAAGTCTCTGACTAAAGTAAGTAGTTCTATTTAATAATTGAATAATAATACATTCTCTTGAATTAAACTATAGATAATTTATATTTATTTACCTGATAGTCTAATAGTGTGAAATAATCAAATAAAAAAATATTAATAGTTAAATTTAATGTTACAGATGGAAGGATTTTAATGGCATATAATTTGTAAATATCCACCGGCTGATGAGTATCCTAAAGTTGATAAGTTTGCTGCAGACTTAAGCGATGCAAATGAAAATTGGGATAAATATCTAGTCGAAATTCTCTATTATGCAGGTGAGTTAGTTTGTTATTTTTCTAGAGAATTTTAAAATTGGTTTTACAATTAAATTTTTTTTTTCATACCCTTATGAAAATAAATCTCCTTTTTTCACCTCTTATACTATTTTAGTTCTTACTCCTTCACTCACACATATTGTGTCTTAAAAACAAGTTTATTTATAATTGATTTTGCATATTCTAGATGTTGTAACTGAAAAGTTTGAGGATGCAGAGGAATCTAAAAATTTTGCTGGCAAAGTAGTCCGATGGCTTTCTGGTTGGGTGGACCGTGAGAATGGGCGATAAGAAAGAGGATCTTCATTATAAACCACCAAAAATTCCCTTTTTAATTTTAGAGTGTGTATTATGTACGCCAGGTTTAAAATTCTACTTTTGTATTAATTATTGATGTTGTCTGATTTTTTATTAAGATTGTATGTATTATAAAGTGAATAAATGATTGTATCATAATAATCGTTGAGCTGATTTTATATCATTTTTTTCAATATTTAAGTAGTCTTATTAATTTATAATAGTTGCCATTAACGGTCCAGTAATTTTTACTGCAGTCGGCCGATTGTTGGTTTCTATTAACGGCCCTGTAATCTTTGCTTCAGTCGGCCGATTGTTAATCGCCATTAACGGCCCGGTAACTTTTACTGCAGTCGGCCGATAGTCGACTGCCATTAGCGGCCCGGGGTTATCATCCAGCCGGCAACCGTACTTGGGCCGTTAACAGTTGCCGATGTTGGGCCAACAACTAGCATCTCTGGCTAAGCAATGGGCCATTAATGGCCCTGTCGCCAAACTTTGTATGGGTTTGGTAACTTTAAACTATATTTTAACATGTTTATATTTGTAAAAATAATAATTTTGAGAGCTGCTACGAATAATTAATCTCCAAAAGTTCCTTTTAAATAAGACTTCTTGCGGTCACCACGATATCTCTAGACTGGATTATTTAAAATTAAAAGACTAAAAGGATTTCGTTAAAGTAATGTATAAGTATCTTAATTAATTAAAGAAAAAAGCAAAATAACAATTTTTCACAAAATGGCAGCTTTTAAAAAAAATGATTTTGTGAGATGATGGAAATTGATCCTCATTCTGTCTACATTCCCTACGAGTCCTCGTGGGATATTCTAATGGATGTATATCTTAGAACCCTTTTAAGTTTTTATTCTTCTCTAATTGGTGGTTTATTTTCTATATTAATTGCTAAAGTCTAAAATTTAAAACAAAAAAGTATTTTAACAGAAAGTTTGGTTCTTTAGAGAGTGTATAATAATTTAGTATAACATTCATAGCCTATTACCAACAGATGATTAAGACACTTCTAACAATACCTCATTTACCAAACAATGATACGTATTTTAGAAAATATTTAAGAACAGATAAACATATACATACATATAAACATGCTGTAAACATCAATAGTCTTTTTGGCTTTATTAGAGATGGGTTAAAAAAGGATTGACGAAAATTTTTAGTTTGCTGCAAAAAGTTTGCATTTGATCAAAGTTCACTAACCCGTTTGACGACAACAGACAATATTTATGATGACGATTATTTCTTTCTTTCTTCTCGAATTTTATCTTTTTGAAACATAATGATTTAACGCCTTTTAAAAATAACGGCATTAAACACCTATTGATATGGCGGAAACCATCGAACATCGAACTTCATACCAGCCTACACATTTTTTTTATCGCTCCTGTGGATTTATCATCCGAGATCAGTGGTCGTTTGAAGTACAAGTAAAATTTCCAAAATGAAAAAAAAAATAATAAGAATAAGAAAATTTCCAAAGACGTAGAGAGATGTGTTATGTTCATTGTCACGGTCGTTTCATATCATGATGCTCACTGTCATTTTCTAAAATGAGATAAAGACGAGAGAAGACGCTTGCCAACCACACGTGGACCGAAAAAATAAGAGCCATCTCATCTTCATCGCCATCCTCTTCAGCTACAGAAGACGCGCGCGTGTAGATAAAAAAGGTGAAGAAGGAGCTGAAGACCTCAGGCAAACCGGACATTCCATGCCCATCATATATACATATTATATTTATTATTATAGAGAATCGTTGTAGGTATTTATTATTACCTGCTTACGAGTCCGTTTGTCTTCATGTCTCACTGCCAGTCTATTACTTGTAAAATATTTCATGAAAAACCAGAACGGCTTTTATGCTTATTAAATCTTAAAGATTCTTCATCAATTATTCTTGAATTAACCTGCACGGCTGCCTACTCTCAACAATAATCATAACAGAAAATTTTGCAAACAAAACACGATTTTCCATATAACTTCTGCAGCGAGAGCAAAGATTTTTTTTTCTTCGTTAAAATATTAACGAATAATTTGTGAGACTTTGCGGAGGTATTGAGTATTCAAGTAAAATAAAAGCACCGAAACGAATCCGTTTCCGATCGAAAACTGGTTACACCAGTGTATGTAACATTACGGCCACATAAGTAACGTAATCATCGTGTACAATATCAATCACGTTTGTAAGAGAGCCGATCTTTGTAGGCCTTCGTGAGAGAAATGGTAGAGGTTTTCAACCGGTGGTCCGCGGACATTTGGAGGTCCGAGAAGCTTTCGTAAAGGGTACCTCATCTCCGTATCCGTATCGTGTTTTTAATTCTAAAACTTAAGAAATGTTTGAAGAATTCAATTATCTGAATATCATCATTGAGTACTACATTATTTAAGTGTAAAGTACATGAGGAACAACTGAACCGTCTGTGACATGTTGATTGTGGAAAAATAAACCACCCTAAATTGCTCATTTGTGGCTACCCACGACTTCACGTAAAATATAACAAAAAAAAATTAGAGCTAAGGCTTCAGAAAATAAGCCTTTGCTTTTGAAGAGAAAAACTGCAAAATCACTACAAGCAACAGAATATTTTTATAATAAAAATTAAACATATAAATGACGGTAGGATTAAAAATAGTCCACTTAAAACAAATTTAACTGGGAATTGAGTCAGTGAGATCATTTTTTTTTTTTTTTGGTGCTTCTTTAAAAAATTTAATATTTTTTCTACTTTTAAATGAACGAACAAAGAAACATTAAAATCAAAGATTCTTTATATTTGAAAACAGACATAAAATATATAACACAAATGTCTTGATATTACGCCGGAAATACGCCGCATATGAACAAAACTACTTACCAGACTTTTCGAGATAATTCACTTAGAGTTACTATAGGGCAGCCCCCTGTCACTTAGATACGAGAAATGCTAAAAAAACGTGACCGATTTCTACGGAAATCTGTGTTGTTATAAGAGTCATACGTCTCAAACAGCCCCCTACCACTTAAACTTATCAGAGTTATTATAATTATTATATAAAAATACTTATCATAATTATTCTCATATAATAACAATAACAATGAAAACATTTAAAAAAGTTTCATTTTAATAACTTGCCTGACGTTTAAAAAAAATTATTTCTAACCTCCGACTTCCATAAATTCTTCGGTCTTCGTCAGTCTTTGTGGTCTTCTTCGTTCAACTCGTTGGCAACTAAATGGCAACTAGTGACTGCAAATCCAGTAAATATGGTCACATTTTTGTAACATGGAGTTGTAGGGGGCTGCTATAGGGTTTTGAGTTGTGGGCTTTCATTACCAAACTGGTAATTATATATGTTGTGATGATGAAATTGTTATCATGGCTACCCACGGCCGCAAAAATTGAACAATGGTATGCGATATATTCTAGTGTTAGATTAAACCAAAATATAAAAAAAAACAGCGAAAACGGTGCAATTCTAGCTCTATTTTGGTTTTACGGGCTGCGTGAATTGCAGCTCGATAAGCTTGTATTGAATTGTCTACTGTTTACGCTATGAAACGACAAAATGTAGTGGGTCAAAATGTGGTGGTCACGTAAGAAATAAAGTTGATTTAGGGATTTAGGACTGCAAAGCAAACAGCCCTCGTCATTTGACTAACAAGTTGAACAAAGATGGATATTTCTTTCGTTTGAACCATAAATGAACATAGACGAATATATTTGAAATTTGCATTGTTCAATTGAATCTGTGTTGACACGTTTATACTTGTATTTTTTAAAATATAGAAGCTAGGGAAGTTAAAATTTATGTATTATATATATATATTTTAAAGATTGAATAAAAGAATTCTAATTTAAACAAAACTTTAAGGGTTTATAACTAATGTGTGTAAATGCAAATAATTTTTATGATTAAAGTTTTTTTTTTTTTTTTAAAAATCGCAGCCCTGCCTTTACAAATTTGCACGAGCCGCCACTGTTTACAATTCATTTAAACATGTTCAACTTGACTTGACTTGATGAATCCCTATTGGTAACTCAAAGCGTAAAGGACAGACTTTGCTTGTCGATAGTGAATAATAATGTAGTCTTGGTGGTTATAAAGCTGCACTCACCCTCGTATTATTTTGCATTTTTCAAAGTAAAATAGTTTTTAATTTTCTTGAATTTTCCCTTTACTTTAGTCTTGTGCTTAGACTTAAACATTTGCTAGGTTAACATTGTCTTGCTAGTAGTGTAATTTCTGAAGACTGCGTCCAGACTTCAATATTTCATTTTTGAGACATTTGAACAGTCAAGAATAAAACTTTTGAATTTCATATTTTTATCGTCAGTGGTTTTATTTTCTCCATGCCTATCAGTTTATCACGATACTGTTTTGTAAATAGAAAAGTTATTGTAAGACAACAATTATAAAAAATATTTTCAGTTGTTATATAAATAGTTAGTTGTTAAAAACACTGGATAAATGCATAAAAAATTGATTTATGTACCTTTAATCTAAATTTAAACCACGTATATGAAAACGGAATATGCACGATAGATACACAAGGAATGTTTTTAATGCTTAAAAATAATCGATAAAAATATATTATTTTAGTTAAAAACAAAAAATTATATTTTTGTAATCATTTTGTGGAAGTTAGGAAGTCAGAAAAGAATGCAAATGAAAGATATAAGATAATCGATGAAAATTGTTTTTGTGCTTTGTTATTTATAATAGACAAAAAAAAGACTAATAATTACCCCTATAAAGTACTAAATATGTACCTAAGATGATTTTTCGATTAGTAAAAGCTAAAGAGATTTTTTATTAAATAAATAATCAAAAAAAGGATGTTATGGCGTGTGTCATATTGCGGTTAGTACTCCCAATATTTTGTAAATTTATAATCGTTAGTACATAACCAATTTTCGTTTCGAGTTTTATCTTAAGGAAGTTCACACAATATGTTATGAGTTTTCGAGAGCCCGTCATAGTAAAAAAGTTGGAAACCACTGAGATAGAGTATACCATAGCGACCCTAACGGCGATCAATGGGGGGGGAGACGTGAAAAATATTTTCTTAAGCACAACGACTACTACAGCCAACATCCGGTGTCGAGTTTACTTCTCGTTTCAAATCGACGACTAAAAATCCATGAGAAAAACTTAATCAAACCATTCGAAATCCAATCTGAAATATACCAAATTAAAATTGACACACTCAACACGTGAAATTCTATTCGGATGCTGTAATATTTATTTACGATCGTATTGAATTATGGATTTTCCGTGTCTTTTCCACTTGTAACACAATACAAGTGATGAGAATAAAAGATCGACTTCATAAATTTTTTCCTCGTCAAACATTTCAAAACCGAAACTCATTAAAAACCATTAACAACTCAATTATACGAAACGATCCAAACAAAAATCGCCAATGTTTATATATTCAAATATACTGTGTACAGAAAAAAATTTGTTTTCCCATCTTTCACCTATACGGTTAAATTTTAATTTTACGTGGGTTTAAATGAGTAATGAGTTTATATCAATCGTAAACGAATGCCATTCGTTTCGATCAAATACCATCATAGCCTCATATAAATGATGTCGCATTTGTAATCATCAAAATGTATTCATCTTGTATATGTTTTTGTTTGGAAAAAAATTAAAATTAATTATTACTATCCCTATTGTATTTAAAATTAAAAAACGTGAAGGCGTATTTAAAATTTTTTCGTTTCTTCGCTATTCTCTTCACGTAAGCGTGAATGTAATATGTGACGTTATGTAATTGAATGAAAGAAGTTTTGAAGTTTGAAGTTTTTTCCTTGTTCCGTCTCGTCTTCGTCTTTGTTGATTGCTTAACGAACATTTATTTCAGTTTTGTGTTATGTGTGTGTACTTTCGATAACGTAATATTGAGCCAATGATGTAATAACGAGTGGTAATTAGATGAGTTTTTGCTCAATAGCTCACACAAGTTATTAAGAGCTAAAACTGTTGTGTTTGTGTCCGTCAATCGTTCGTCCGTATTTCGTATTCATCCGTAATATACATGTTAATTGATTATGTAAACAGAAATGTTTAACATGAAAAAGATGAGATAACGATATTGGCATGAAATGGACTCGATAAGGAAATGGCAGAAAACCGTTGTATTGACGATTATGACTATTATTGTTGTGGGGTAATTGCTGGAAGGCAACGATCATCCTATGGTAATCACTTCCTGAAAGTCATCATCATTGAGTTATGATTAAACCGATGTCCGCCCTCAAGCTATTACATTTTCAAACTTAAATGTTAAAACTTGCATTTTTCATACCGTTTGTTAAATGCATCGAAAACATTTATCGCACACTATACCATGTCCTTGGGAAATCACGAGTTGAAAATCGTCTCAGTTACGTTTGAAATCTATTCCGGCCATAATTTCAAACTATGAAAACAGTTAAAACAGTTCAATCCTTAGGTAAAATTTTTCTAAACATTTAGTTTTTTCAATTAGTTTTTATGGGTTTCATAAAACGTTTATTGAACTTTTAATGGGGTTATTTGCACCACATTTTATTATTTGGACAACTTCAAATTTGTTGTCGTCTAGTACGGAAATTGTTAGACTTTTAATTGTCACAAATTGGACAATTAGTTTGAAGAAAAAACTCAAATTAATTAAATTTAATGATAGAATAAAATACTAAAACAAAACGTGTAAGAATGCTTCCGGTAGATTAAAAAACTATTTCTAATGAATCATTTGTTAACAATTTTCGATATACTTTGTGATGAGAGTGTTTAGTTTGTGATGATTGTGTTCATCATATCTTTTTGTCATCGATAGTTACCGTCCTTAAGATTTAAAAATTTGAGTTTCCGTAAATTTTGCTTTCACTTGTTTTCAAATAAAAAAAAAAATAAAAAATAAATTTATCTATACTTAGTAAAAAATTAAAAAAAATTCTGCGACACACTTAGTAGCTACGTTAATGCTTAAGTAAAAAAAATATTTTATTAGTTTTAGTTAACAACATAATATTTCTTCAAAATTTTTAATAGGGAAAAACGTGAGTGACCACACGGTATTCCCTCTTTTTATGTACTTTTGACATCAATTATTAATTTTTTTTACTCCGTGGGTTAAGCATAATGTATACCTATAGTTGATATAACGATTGCTATTTTAATGTTTTTTTTTTTTGGTGTTTCCTTTGTGTAAAACAGTCATGATATGGACCTTAGATGTTAAAACGACTTAAAAAAAACACCAAAAAAAAAGATTCTTAAAACAAATTTTCAAGCCATCATAATACAAAATCAACCGTTTTTAAGATATCAGGTTCAAAAATAACACTAATAAAAATATTTCAATATTTTTCAGCTTTGTTCTAACGACCTTATTTGTAGATCGAATTTTCTTCCCAATAAACTTTTCCCAGAACTTTTGTATTATAATTTAGACTACCTTTTGAATTTTAGGTTATCGTGAGTTTTATATTCGACCAAAATCACCAGTTGTGTAATTTTTAATCAATAAGAAACTTTTAAGTCAAAAATGTAGAAAAAAGTCGCATTGTTACTTTGCCAATATTAAAATTAAAAAAAATTGTTTGATTTTTAGAATTTAAATATAAAAGTTCTTTCAAAATCAAAAAGCAACCACACGACGACGTACCACACTTTTTCTCGATTTTCGAACAATTACCAAATTTTACCAAAGAACTTATTTAATTTAAATACAAGTACCTACTTTTAATTGAATGTGTTCACCAATTCAACGCACACACAGAGTAATGCGAGTAAAATTTTTTATAAGAATCACAACAACAAAAAAAATAAATAGTTAATAAAAAATACTACTTTATTAATAAACCCCCATTTCCTCTTATTGACGGCAACATTCTCATATATTACAACTTACCCTAACTTTAAACTTCTTTCATTAGTTAACATATGGATGCAACAAATGTACAATAAATATGTGGGTAGTAACAAATGAAAGGATATTATATAACAGCAATCCTTTACATAAACTTTTTCATTTCAATCTTTTATTTCTATTAGGTATAACTAATTTAAATATCCTTCATACTAAAAAAAATAAAGATTAGAAATGACACGATACATAGTACCACATATTAGCCATTTGCAAATTCTTCAAATGAGATTTACGAGTAGATTGTCGTGTCAATTTTATTCTTATCAGATGTAAAAAGAAATGCGTAAAGTAGATAAGTATATATAAATAATATTGCACAACTAATATTAACGAATAAAAAAGACAAAGAATTCGGAAAAGAGCAGGAAAATACTTTTCTTTCCTCTTAAATTCCCTTTGTAAATGCATGAATAATTATACACATATAACTCTTCCTTTTCTTACATATCTATTAAAAAGTGTTTCTTTCCGTTTTTAAAAAATAATGAATGTAATTTATTTTTCATATTGTTATAATTTTCCTCACGTCAAACAAATTATAATTTCTTGCCCACATGATAATTAAAATGACAAATTGCACAAAAACCACAAATTATATAAAGTGCATCTCATGTTGTATGTAGGTATATGTGCATGAAAGTATGGTGGGATTTATTGTATTGATTTTCTTTTTATACATATTATATTTGATATATTTAAATAGTTGGTGAGAAACGTTCTTGGTCAAAGTAAACTATATGTTTTTTTTTTTTTTTTAATATAAAAGTAGAATATGAAATCCATATAGCATAAATCCGGTATAGCTAAAAGTCCAGGAAGACGCGCTCTTCGCTTCGGTTAAGCAGTTCTGCTTGGAAGAATTTCAATAAAAAGAAGATTTTTTACGAAGAGGACACAAACGAATTTTCTCCTTAAACCAAATATATTTATAATTAATATTCCTATCATAGAATTTTGAATTGAAATATTTGAATTTTAAATGTTTAATTTTCATTAAGACCAGGCAAAGAACACCAATTGATATAATCAAACATATTATATAAAAAAATTAGAAGTTTGGTAAAACATTTGAAAATGGTCTTTTGCAATGATCAAAACTGATGTGCCTGAAACTTGAGATTAAAAATTATTCAAGATTCATAAAATAATTTCTCATAGAGTATACTTTTGTAAATAAGAAATATTTACTAATGTTTATTTAATAAATTATTCAACCATAGTTTGATTTCCAATAGAATTTGGTAAGATGATGATGTCATCTCCTCAATCAAAATGATGATTACGATAACAATCATTTGAACGTCGAGAATTTAATATTCGTATTAATTAAAGAGATACGGAAATGTGCAAGGCCAGGCATCGTGGCCGGGTCACCTTTTCGCTTACAATTTCCGTTTCTTACTTCCTTTTTCTCACAATCAAAATTTATTCGTCATTGTTTCCATTACGTAAAAATCTTACTCATCACATTTTAATCTAACCAACTAAAAGATATCTTATACCTAATAGCTTTGAGATGTTTAAAAAATTTTCCTTATTTTCTTTCTTGTCCACGTTTCATCCCAGGAAGTTTGCAACAGTAATTTCCGTTTTTCATTATTGATTTCTCGTAGTGTACACCCCGTGATTTTGTGGATGAAGGTACCATAAATTACGGAAGTGGTTCAACGGGAAGAACGGTCGTTTTATTTCCGGTGCAGGAAGAACGGAAGCCACGCGACGCCCGGAACTTGTATGCATTTCAAACGTGATTTTATCGTTCTTTTAAATTGCCTTTTTTAAACTTGATTTCTTTATAATGTCTCCAAAAAACAGTAGCTTATAAATAATTATTTTTGGGTTATCCACATATAACGTTTTTTTGTATTAGCCTCTGGTCTCAGAGTTAAAATTGTTTGTATTACGTCTAGTTTACAGTAAAAAATTTTAATATGGTCTCTTAAATAGTGATAGTTTATTAATTATCTTACTCTTTTTAACAAAGAAAAATTGAGTTATATTTTTATAGTTAAAATGTCCTTTCGGTATTGTAAAAATTACTAAATGATTGTCGTTACATTTTTGGAAAAACAATTTTGTCTGAGAAGAAAATAACAATTCACGAATGAGAGAAACATGCATATTTTCACTTTCTTCAATTTAATCTAAAAACAATCACTAAAAGTACCGAGAGTAGTTTTAAAAGTATTAAAACTAATTGTGCTAAATGAAATAATAAACATTTTCCGATTAATGTATCACGAGAGTTGAATGTACCGATAAATCAAAAACGTTTTTAAAGCACTAGAAAAGAGATAATTAGCTAGAAATTAGCTTTTTTATAATCTTGCAATCTTTATAATCTATATAACCTTTTTATTTGACTTTAAATCCACTTAAAATCGATTTAAATATTAATTTTTACATTTTAAATCAAGTAGTCGTTATTTTCGAAATTTCTTTTACTTACAAGTCGAAATATCAAGCAAAATTGATTTCAAAAATATCCATATAAGCACTTTACTTAATGAATCCCTATTTTTTTTTTATATAAAATGATATTAAGTGCTAGTGATCCGTGATTTCGTTCACGTAAAATTTAAAAAAAAAATAAATACAGTTCAAGCTTAAAAATATATCTTTGTTTATGACAAGAGGAGCTACAAAATTGCCTTAGAAAGGATCTTATACATTGTTAAGATTGAAATTTAAATGCAAAATTTAATTTTAATCGTTAATCTTTACTGTAAACTCATAAAATATTTTTACTAGAAAAAATCTGGCCATACTTATAAGAAATAAAGATTCTGTAATTTGTATTATCTATGCTCTATTTTATTAAACATTAAGTAACCAAACGTGAATTCCGTTTGATGTTCTTCTCAACTTTAAATATTTATCTATGAAATAATAGTAATTAACGGTCCCGTATAGTAAATGCTAAAAAATTTCTATGGATAGGCGTTAAATATACTACAATAACTACAAATTATGACCTATTCATCGTCAAGCAAAAAATACGTGTACTTACACCTAATACCTATTTATTGATTTTTATTGAAATGTTCTCATAAGAAATACTTATACAAAAATAATACATTGAAAGATTATAATCTTCAATTCGATAAAATGATATGTTACAAAGTAATTTTCTTTTACACTATGTTTGGTTTTTCATTGGTTCATCTAACAATAAAATGCGCTAAATAATTGAAAAAAAATTCTACTTAACTTTTAGAAATACAGTATGTTTAATTGAGGAAATATTTAATATACGATACGTAACTTTTTAGTAAAACAAAGTGTTAATATTTAGGTTACGTATAAAGTTAATAATTAACATTTTTGTGATTATATCGAAAAATTATTTATTTCATGATTTCAGATTTATTAACTATTGTAAAACACGCTATGACAACAACAATTGAATATTTAAAATGTTAGCTATTTCTACTAAAAATGCTTCTCAAAAGGAGAATTTATTGAGACCCAATTTTAAATGGGTCTAATCAGAATATCAAATTGTTAACTATAATAATTGTATGAAAAAATTTGTTAGTTGCAAAATATTTTTCCCCTTGGTTGGTTTAATAGTGTCTTTGATATTAAAAAAAAAATTCATGAAATTGAGGAGTATCTTGTTTAAAATTGACAACTTCAATAAATTAAGTAAAAAATTCTCTAAAAGATGTTATTTTGAATATTCAGATTTCATAGTTTCTTTAGAAAATCTCTTAGTACTTACTCTTAGTAATATTTTAATTGTTTAAATTAAATATCTCAAGAAGCAAGTTTCTCAATAGTATAAAACTAATACGAACTGTGTGATAACGTTTATTGGACTTTTAAGTTATTGCATTCAAACTTTCTCAGTAGGAAGTGAGTTTTTTGGCCTTGTCTCAAAAGTAAGGAACTATTACAATGACAAAAATAAATATAATAGCTCATTTGAACAATAAATCGAATAAATATTTCAAATATTACAGTTGATTTGTTGGTTGCAACGACAAAGTAGTGAATACTATAAATGCCAATGATTGTGTCATTCGTTTGATAGAAGAAGGCTAATTGTAAATACGAGTACCTACAACTATAGGAAAGAAAAGTCAGAAACTATAAAATAAGTTGGTAGAAAATAAACTTCCTTCAGGATCCTGTACCGGGGTAAAGTAAGCAGGTATGATCATACCTAATCCAAAAAAATGTAAACCATTATCATTTTTATTGTTCCCACGTAACACTTACTGTTGTTATCTGAACTAATTTAGAATACCAAAAATTTCTTTTAAAATAGTAATCAAACAGTAAAATAGAAGACTTAACATAAATCCTCCAATAAATAATTATTGTAAGTTTATAAGATTTTTGGCTACTATAACTGGTCTTGTAAAAAGTAGCTTTTGTGATGAAAATTTAACTAAATTGTAGCTTTTTTGTACAAAGAGAAAATTCGTATTGGTAAATAATGTGTATCAGTTGCTTTTAGAACAATAGCTTTAAAAATACTAATCAAATCATATAATTAAGTGGATATTTGGGTGGCCAATTAATCAATCTCTAAGTTTGAAATTGAAAGAGAAGCGATAACTAATGATACAAAAGAACTTACAACGTTCAAAGCTCTAAACTAACCACCTTATACAATAACTATTCCAGATAAAACTAGAGATTCATTAAGTCAAGTAACTAACTATGTTTTCCAATGATTAAATATATAATGACTTATTAGAATAAGAATAGTGACTTGAAACTAAAATAACTTTTAAAATCAGTGTTTAACTAAATCTGACTTTTATTAAAATTAATATTAAATCTTAATATTTAAAAATCAAATTACTTTAACAAAAAAAGCCATACAAGTGCGAATGACCATTAGCAGTTATAGTATTATAAACAAGGCAAAAAAATTAATATTTTTGACTTGATTTCAAGTTAAATTTGAATCAAGTAGCTTTAAAATCAAGTCAATAAGGTTAGAAATTAAGTCAAGTAGTAAATACCTAAAGAAAATCTAACAATTGGTGAAGATGGTCACATTACTTAATAAAATTAATTAATTAAATAGTTCTTATTTTGTAATAAACATTAACATTTTTTTTTTTAATTTTTATAACATTTTTAGCTTTAAGTATTCCAGATAAAAGATAAGAAAAGATGAAAAAAATTATTGGTTTAAAACCTCAATAGGTACGTAAGCAAGCTATTAAATATTTTTTTTTAGATTCCAAAACAAAAACAGTACAACAATTGGGATTGATTTTGTATAGATATTTGTAATAAAAATTATTAGATATTTACTATGTATTTTCATTTGAAACAATAAGAAAATTTATTTCTTAAAAATTGTGAAACACTTTAATATGCTTATAAAGTATCAATTTTATTTTGTTACTATACTAAAGATCAAGCTCTATATGTAACGAAAAAACTACTAGGTATTTCAGAAGTATTTTTACCCTATAACTATTAATATTAAATCGACTTTGGCGATAATCTAGCCGTATATCGGAACAATTAATTTAAAAAAAATGTTTAAAAAATAATAAAAATCTGTTAACGAAACATAGTGAAATGCTGACTTAGCACTTATATACTTAGTCGTTTTCTTTTTGGTCCACTTCCGTCCCATAAAGTCATAGAGACATTATTATATGATGTCATATTTTTCATTTCATCAAACTTACAAAAATTGGAATACGACATATTTCTATGTTGCTGTCGATATGTAGTTTAATATTTGAAGTTTGATTGCTTTTGAATACTTTAAAAATATCGACAACAGAAGTTCATTTTATATTTTATCCATCATATTATATATCACAACTTAAAAATTATTTTAAAGTTAGAATATTCAATAGCTGAAAAATTTATAAGAAAAGCAACATATTCCAAAGATCAGAAAATTATCATAAAGGTAACATATTTCATAACTAAAAAAACTATCTGTAAGATAAAATACTCCACTCCACATTAATGCTTGCATCTGTATTTCCGATGAATATATTTTGTTCAATTCTCTAGAATCACATGTATTCTGTTTCTCTTATTTTAAGTTCATTTTGTATTAAGTCTTCAACTATTTTTATATATACTACAAGTTACTATTATACAACGACTATAATAAATTTTAAAATCATCCAATCGGCCATTTGACAAGTAGATATTTGTATGTCTTTATTTTAATGTTAATATCTTTGCAATCAGTTTATGACGTTTTCACATTCTTCATCCAGATATTAAATCGTTTTCAAACCTATGACAGCAGTGATTATTGATCTCTTTTATCCTTATCTTGTCGTGAATATAATTAGTGAGGAATTATATTTGCAGTATAGGTACAAGTGAATTAAATTGGAAAAGTATACAACTATTAAAATGTTCTTACATTCAATTATTTCTTAAAAAAAAATAAAAGGAGCAAAAATATACTTATAATCACCTAAGAATTGCATTGTATGTTATATAAAAATCAATATTTATTAGATTGAAGCGGGAACGTATAACCGATAATTTTTAGAGTTTGTCCCTAAAACATTAGTGTAAAGAAATTTTGATTTGATTATAAACTAAAAATGAACCTACTTAAGTGAATACATTGAATTTTATTTTATATTGAATTTTTATTATTCTTGAGTGGAATCACATAAATTAAAATTATTCACCATTCCTTTATTGTAGCTATTAGATAAGCAATTAAAATTTCTTACGCTAAAGGATTCGGAAATGGAATAAAAACCAACAAAAGAGAAAATTCCGTGGGCCAAGTGACCTCGTTTTAAATTTACAGATGATTAATTTGCAAGTGGTGTTCAACTGCTAGTTGTCTAATGAAACAAATCAAATCGACCGTTCTATAAGTCGCATTTTACAACCAATATATTTCTCATTTTTCATGTT
This sequence comes from Sisyra nigra, assembly GCA_958496155.1. Taxonomy (NCBI): domain Eukaryota; kingdom Metazoa; phylum Arthropoda; class Insecta; order Neuroptera; family Sisyridae; genus Sisyra; species Sisyra nigra. The sequence continues at coordinate 24,762,299 of OY292315.1, forward strand.
TGCCGAACGTAAAACACGGAAACTATATTTTTGTAATCCACATTTAATATTTCCTTATTCAATCAGGTATTGAATTCAGGACGATTTTGCAATAATAATTGATTACCTCACAGTATTATTTATTTTTTTTTTGTTGCCGCGACAGAAGTTGGAACAAGTGGGAGGACCGTTATCAATACTCAATACAACGGTAAGCATATAAGAAAAGTCACTTTCTATCCGAATTCATCCGGAACTATTTATAAATTGGATAAATCGATTGACCCAGATTCACTTTCGTAATCAATCCTCAACAAAATGACGAGACGTGAAGGCGTAAATTTGTACTAATGATTTTTTTCTCTCAAATCTCGACGTTTCATAATATTTTAAGAAATAATTTCTCATTTGCAATTGGCGCGTTCATAAGAATTATAGATTTTTTTTATTCCACGATAAATCGAATGTGGGTAATATATAAGTAATAATATGATATTTAGCACAAAGATTATGCCATTTCGATTATGTAAGAACGGCACAAAAGTGAGAGACTGCCACCGGCTTCGGCCTCTTCTCAACCACTTCCACACATTCACTCTCTTCATTGAATTTTCGATGTTACATATGTTTCTTATAGCCGCCATTCGAGAAAAACTTTCACTCATTCAAAACGATTGTGTTATGTGTTACAATATATGCATTTATTCGCGGCTCCTACAACACATCAAGGAGGGACTCCACAGCCAAACAAATCTGTGTCATCGACGCTCCCGAGAAGAAAAATGAAGTTACTTATTGAATAAGGCGAGAAAAAAATTAAATATATGTATGTGTGTGTGTGTGAATTAAATTATTATAATATATTTGAAGTTATACTTCTTTTGACCAGAAATAGATCAAAGTGTATTTTTTTGAATGAAACTAAAACTACGCCGATATAACACAGGATGAAGTTAGCTTTGAAAATTCTGAAACACACCTTTCTAAATTTACTAAATACTAAAACCGATTAATTATAGCGTTTTTGAACTGTTAGATACTCACAGGAACCTGAAATTCTAAGCTTTCACGGTAGGTTTATAGCCTTAAGAGCTACCAACAAAAGAAACTAAAAAATTTCCATTATTTTGGTACCATTGGCGTTTGGTTACCTTTTTACAGAGCTTAAGATGTCCAATGTACAAATTAGTAATATTTAAATTCTGTTGATACTATTTGCTACTAAAGTTAAACAATGTATGCAGTTGGTTGCCTGTTTTTCTCCCTATCACAAATAAAAGGAAAAATCAAATAAATTGAGTGTCATTGAGGTACTCGTATAAATTTCTGGATAAATATTCTTTTGGTTACTCGCACACTTTGAGGGATTTGTTAAAATTGATAAGTATGTCAGGTTTTAGCTTTGGTGTAATCACCCCTCCCTCCAATTGTTTTAATACAAAAGTTATATTTCGTTGTGGATAATAGCGGATAGGAAAAAACTTTTTATTCAGTGATACCTAGCATTTAATAGTTTTCAACCTTTTTCATGATACGACGTAAACATTTTTTGCGACATCATATTCTTCGTTGTTTCTAACTTAAAACTTGGTACCTTTAGTACCAATATCAAATCCATAAAACAAGATTGTTTGCTTTTATTCTTAGGTATCAACTAAAAAGCAACCACTTTTTTACACTTTTGACACTTTTTGATCTACTAGGGAATCCCATATCTTAAACACTAAAAACACTACAATGGAGTACGAATAAAGACAATATTTAATTTCTCAAGACATTCACGACTTTTGTACAAAATAATTGGAGGAGTATGTCTAAACAGAAGAGAAGCTCTCTATGATTTTAAGGGAGGACTTAAATGATAACGTCGATCTTGAAAGCTCTAATTAATTTGTAACTTTTTCAAATGAAGATCCACATTTAAAATAGGTAATGATAATTATCCATAGCTATATTATCGATACCTTAGGCTTTTGGTCTAAGGAAGGGGAAACCCTGAATGATTTATTTTGAACAACCTCATTGTAAATCAATTTTTGAAATGAAACTTCTAAGTGATGGTTTGATAATAATCAATAGAAATACGAGAAATGAAAATGAAACTCCAAGAATGCTTCATATCGCCATTTCGTTACATGAGAGAAAAGAAAAATACACAACCTATTGAAACAGAGAACTATACGGTAAAGAAAAAAAAATCGACGCTCGTAAGTGGAGCAAAAGAAAGTGACGTATGTACAGCGATAGAATAAGATGACAGTATAAATATTGATTAAACGGAATATTTTTATGCAAATTTTGTATTGTTTTCTTTCTCGTTTTTTTAGAAGTTTCCCTTTTACCACTTATGTAGTACCTACTGCAAAGACATTTTTTTTGTTCCCATTATTAAAAACTTATAATTATTATAATAACAGACTTTACTCTAAATGTTAATCGTCCGTATAAATTTTGAAACTCATAAAAATAGCGGTATTTAGAGATAAGAAAATAACTAACCAGATTTGAGGAAGGCAGCTGCTCCTCTCGCTTCTCTTTTCGTATGTTCAAAGATAATACACATACCTGTAACACATAAAAAGTTCTATTAATTATTATCAATGCCGTATTTACACGTTACATAAAAAATGTAACTGTACAAAATTAATTATAAATCTGTTCGAAATGCACGTGAAACCGTACAGTTACGATTCAAGTTTTCCGTTCTATCTAATTATGAACTTTTTGTATAGCTATTGTGCTTCTGCGTAAATTTATGATTTTATGGTAATCTCGAACTAACTTTCTATCATATTTTTTGTATCATAAGCCTTTAATAACCCCCGTGTCCATTAAGTCAATTTAAAAGACTATATTATAAAATAAATGTAATTAACTAATTTAACTAAAATGTTACTTATTTAAGTTTTTATTCTTAAAAGTGGTTGTTATATATTGTTGGCCTTATTGTCAATTAAAATTTGTTTGAATGTCTAAAAAATACATTTGTAATTTACATCAAAGAAGTATAACTTCTGGCGTGCCTACATACGTACAAACACATGTTTTTTTTTTTTTGATTAATTTCATTGCATTGTATTCACCCATCTTTTTTTCAGGTTTGTCTTGAGAAAAGAACAAGTGATGAGATAACTCTCTCGATTGATGACCCAGAAATATTTTAAGTGGGTTACACACATTTATTATATTGCACATATTAAAGTTACATAATTCTCTTATAAGAAAAAATCTAGCCAGACAAATCTTCCGATTGCCGAGTGTACACATTTATCGTTAACATCTCATAGCATTTTTATTGAAAGAAATTAACGACAAGAATCTTTTTAGGTGAATTGTGTCGTAATTTCACGCCAATTATGGGATGATTAGATTATTAATATTGGCAAATCAATGAAAAAAAAAACTTAATTTTGTAACAGTTTTTTAAGATTTAGCAAAAGTTTATCATCGATCAATTGGGACATAAAATTTGTTACATGGGTTCCAATTGTGGCGACATCGGTCACGTTAGAGTTTCATAATTTTTTGGCGAAGTTGATCAATCGGAAACCAAAAAAAGTGATAGTTCCTCTATTTCCAAATGTTTCGACGTACAAATACCAAAACTAGTTGGAAAATATTCCGGTCAATCGCGGAGCGAATGATTTGGTAAGACACCTGTGTAGCCTCAATTTGAACCACGTAATCACCCTTTTCCTCTCATTTTACGTTATGAGATTGAGAGATAACAAAGTTCACAACAAAACGTTACAAGTGTGTTGCATCACGTCGCAGTATTGCGCAAGTTTTATTGCAAAAACTGCAAGACAAATGCATTTATTTTAAACCGGAAGACTTATACATTTTTTAGATGACATAAATTAAAGTTTTAATTATAATTTAGAAGAAAAAAGTATTCTCATGAATCTTTCAAACGTTTTTAATAATGCAGTTATACTAAAAAAATTAAAAAATAACTCAATTTTAAGCATGAAAATGTTGAGGAAATTGAATAAATATGTATTTTAAATCAAGTAAGGACATGAAGATAATGTTAATAAATGAAACCTATGAAAAATGTTGATCAAAACTAAAATAAAATCAAAGGACGAAGTTTCTACTTTCTTGTTATATTAGCTAAAGCTTACAACAGGTTTTAAAACATTAATTTTTAGGATATTTTTGGAACCATAAAATCATCTTATACACCACCTCGGCCGTATTTAAATCATTCAAAGTTATATAAAGTCAAATTTATATCTGAGCAAAACTGGTCTTGGTCTTGCAAAAATACAAGATTGTCTTTATACTAGCAAAACCAAGACCAAATTTGCAAGACTAAACGAAAAAATTATTATACTTCTGGTGGACTTCTTGGTTTAATTAATTGAAGAAACTTTAATACATTCCTGTTTTAGAACAAAACAATTTTTTTTCTTCTAAATTTTCAGTTTGTCTTTCTAGATTTTCACTTGTACTGAGCAAAATTGGTCTTTGTCTTGGTTTTGCAGCCTTATTCTTCGTTTTGGTCTTGCGAAATTGAAAGACTAAGAATGCTTGGTACTAGAAAGACCAAGACCAAAACCAAAACCGGGACAGTCTTGGTTTTGCTGTACTCACCATAAGTCATATTTATTTATTATTTTGTCTCCTATTCATTTTTTCTAAGCTATCAATGAATTCAAAGTTATATATGTGAAAAACTTATACAGGGTGCCCATCGAGAGAGGGAGGGCTTAACAGGAAAATCAGGGTACATTTTATCAACTATAGAGGTGGAAAGTTTTTTGATTCTAGTTTTTAATCCTTTACAGGTAAATTCTTGTAAAGTAGAAAACTTAATAAAACTTGTTCAATTTGTGTTGGGTATATTCCACGATAACTATAATTTTCAAAAATTTATTTCTAGGTTTGAAAAGGTTATTCTCAAACTGTGTTGTTTTCATATTTTAAGATATACCTTGGTACCTACTTACGATAACCTTTACAGATATTTTTCAAAATTTGCTATCTGATTATTCAAAAGAGTTGAAACATTGATATTTCAACAAACTTTATTCGATCTTTAGTACCTAATATCTTTGGGATATATCATAGGTTGAAAAATGCTCGTTTTCTACTTAATCTTGAATGTCCTCAAGATCAAAATGTTATATTACTTATGTTAGTTTCCAAAAGTATCGGAACTACACAATTTGATCTTTAAGTCATTATTGAATCCAAATCCTTATGAGAAACATCGTCTTCTAACAACTTTTCTATTTTTTCGTCGGTTAATTAAGCCATTTCCTAGAGAAAAAATAAATAAAATTGGAGTATGCAAATACCACGCCAGGAAAGTTTCAATTTGTTGATACAGTCCTGGCCAAAGCAATGTTTACAAATTTTGTAAAGTTTTATCTGAACAAAGTCACGGGTAGCCACCTAGGAGATATAATACTGGTCCAGATAGATTTTTCTCAACGATTGATTACATCAATTTAACAAGTTATATAACTTTGAATTTGGAACATAATAAATATGAGTTGTGTGTACATAGAAATTTGAATAATTATTATTGTTAGGTAAGGCAAAATGTGAATACATTTCAATTATTAGACTATGGCGAGGCAAGCAAGCAAGCAAAAGGCAACTTGAACACGCCGAGAACTGAGCCCGTTTCCTGATTTCCATTGTTCATAAATAATTAAAAGATACTCAACACCTGAATGTTACGGAACTGACTTAGGAAGTATTTAACACACTTTCTATGAATAAAACCTAAAGTGTGAGCGAGACAATTAACAGTTAGACGTCAATGCGAACAAAAAGGAACGATAGCAAATGCAACAATATAGTGGTGTTCGGTTGTAAATAATTGGAGCGAATCTTTTAGTGCATCGGGCAACGTCAACCGTGGTTTGATTAAAATTTTTTAGATTTTTACAAAAAATTAAGCAAATGTGTTATATTTGTCATGTGAATGAATATTGTTTTAATTAATATCTCGGGAATGAACGAGAATATACTGAGTCTCGGTGACGACGAGGAAACGCAATGGCAGGTTAAAGGTCACACTTGAGGACAATTGTCTTCAATCAGCTGCACTTAAACGTCATTACTGTGACAACTGGTGTATTAAACACCACTTCAAATTCATACCAGAGATGGACTTAATTTTTTTATACCCTCCAGTTTTTACCGTAAAATTCGGAAAAAATTCAACAAAACTCTTAAATCTACCATTGAAAATCCCCTCGGATAAATCAATTTGAATGAAATGTTGTTTAACATGAAAATTGATAGTCGCGTTCCTCCTCAAAAAGGAATATTTCTAAGCCCAGCTTTAAAATGAAATTTAAACCACATATATCACTCAAAAGAATTTATTATACAAATTAATGACGTACATAATCCGTTTTTTCATCAACCCTTAAAGTATTTCACTGAATTGAATTAAGCTCAACTCTTGACAACAAAGATGAAGAAGATAGAATTGGTACAGCTGTTTATCATTTTAATAATAGTGTAATCAAAGAAATGAAACCCTTTAAACATGTAGAATTTTGAAGTATGAAAATGGAAAAAAAAAATTAATCCTTTTTGAATTGATAAAGAAGATTCTTCTCGATCAATGTCATGACTTTAGTCATCTAATTTTATTTTTTAAGGTATAAGCTTCATTTTAATGCAACTTTTTCATAAGCGGTATTTATTGAATATGAGTTGTTGGGATAAACTCAATCTGATACATTTGATTATTTTTTATTTTTATTTCTTAGACATTTAAAATAGTAATTTCTATAAGAAAAAATACTCCTCAAGATAAAATAAAGTTAATTAAAATATCAATTTTTAAACTTTTTTGAATAATAATAATCAAATAACAAATTTTGAACGTAGCTAGTAACTACCAAGTTATATCTTAACATTTTAAAGTAACACAGTTTGAGAAAAACTTTTTAAAACTTTAGTCTTGCATTTTTTTATAGACCAAGACCAGTATTGCTCATATATAAATTTGACTTTTTGTGACTTTGAATGATTCAAATATGGCTACTTAAGGTGGTGTAAGGTGGTTTTATGGATCCAAAAATATCCTAAGAAGTTGTGTTTATAAACTTGTTGTAAACTTTAGCTATATGTGAAGGGTTAAAAACTAGAATCAAGAAAACAAACTTTCCATCTCTATGGTTGATAAAATGTACCCTAATTGTGAGAACCTCCCCTCGCCAGTTGGGCACCATATATAGGTTTTTCAGATATAACTCTAAATTCATTGATTGCATAGAAAAAAATTAATAGAGGCCGAAATTCTCCTTACAACCTTTAATATGCCTAAAATATATTTAAAAAATAATTCGATTAATATTTTAAAACGTTCCCTTTCTGGGTAAATCTCATAGCTGCCAAATCGTATTTTTTGAGAAACTAATAAAAACTGTTTTTATTTTCTGATATACATGAATAATAATATTAAATATCATTAACAGTTGCTGTGGTATTTAAAGTAGATACGAGGTTTCTAAATCAGATTGTGGATAAGAGGAAAATAGAAAAAAAAATCTAAGGCAAATTTACAAAATTAACATATTAAATAAGAACATTTAAATTTATTGTACACTAAATTGAAGTACCTATTCGGCAATGCTTTCTGCTTAAAACCTCAATTTTAGAATAAATGTAGTTTTGAGGTATGTCAAGAAAGAGGACGAAATATGGTTTGAGATGAGCTAATTAAGACCAATACTGTCCCAGTCTTGGTAGATCAAGACAAAGATTAATTTTGCTCAGCACCAAATAAAAACTAGAAAAACACACGGAAAATCTTTCAAAACCCTTCCTTAGTGGAGGTAACAGTCCTTTTAAGAATGTTTATCGTCAATAATTTAACCTCCAGCTTGTCGATCAGTCAATCACGGTACTGTTTTATATAATATAAAGATTGGTCATAAGAAATTTCACACGCGGATTTGAAACGGAACAAGCGGATATTAATATTGTCTTCTATTTACATAAAGTATTTTCTTGGCTTTTTTTTTTGTTGGAGCGATTTGAATAAACATTCTTTGGTTTTTTTTCTTTTATTACAAGAACGAAGAGTTGGTGTGACTTCATCACACACACAAGTCATGGTCAACGTTCGCTTATGTAAATATCGTACGGAATGACAATAATAAACGCGACAAACATGACATGGGCTGATACGACACTTTCAAGAAGTTGTTAGGTAGTAAAGTAATTCGAAAAACGAAAAAGACTTGATATAATCTCAAAGAAATCGACAGCTGTAAAATGATTAAAACCATCGGGGGTTGTTTGTTGTCTTGATTTTTAATAAAATTCAGAGATAGTATTTTACTTCCGTTGTCAAAGACCTCAAAGAATCATCTGCCTAGAACTAATCTCTGTATCTTTCCAAAAAAAATTGCGGGTGGATTTTTATTACACATTCTGCACACACCCCAATCAAGTTGGTATGAAAAAAAATCATCTTCATTCACCAACCTTTTATGCTTCTCATATAACTTACAATGGACTTATCTGAAATTTTAGCTTCAACAGAGGCATTAAAAACATGTCCAAAAATGCAAGCGTGTGTTCATTGTACTCGATTATATAGACAAAAATTAACAACAAAAAGAAGACGGGACCGTACCTAAAAGCTGCTTGAAAAATTTTTCATTTCATTCTGACGTTTTTTTTTTTTCAAATTTTAGAAATTCTATAGCACAAATATACAGTCAGTGAAGTGTGTTGACATTTAAACCTGGAATTATGCTTGAATAAGCATTAAATTTTTTCAAGATCTCGATCTCTACCGCTTTGTTACCAACAAAAGTCTACATCTTCACAGGCAAAGCGAAAGAAAAAAAATGAGATTTCCCCACTCATCGAATTGTGGAATGTGTAAAACGGAAATTAGTTCAAATCAACCAAAATCTCTAGAAGCTATTATTACGAAATATGACCTAATATAGAAAGAAATTGGAAAGACCTTGACAATTCACTTTATGAATTTACGACAAAATAATAATTACAATATTTCCCTTTTAGTAACTCTAAACATTGGAAGTATATCTATAAATTAAAAGGTATCATTTTTATTGCTTACCATTAATGTGTTGAGTAATCATTTTAAAATTAATCTGTCATAGGATCGAAAGAATTTAATTAGAACTTTATGACAATAAATATTTCCAGGTACTTCATAAATGAATCATAAAACGAATAAAATTTACATATTATGTTCAATAAAATGTTACTCAAAAGATATGTCTAACATCAATCATTCTAAAAGAAATTATTAACTATCCATTTTAGTTCGAAAACTCTAGAAAAATCTGACTAAGCTCCAAAGTTTTCTATAACTTGCATAATGTGCATGTGCATGTGAACTGCAACGATATTGTTAAGAATATTAACCGAAATTAATTGCATTTTTGCAATAATTACATGTAAGTATAGAAATAAATATATGACAATGATACTTATTAGCTGGTAAATTTTATTTTATTTTTAAAATTCCTAGAAGTAGGGTTTTTATAAGTGACAAAAATATATCAGAAAAAAATGTTTAAACGGAATAAGATTTTCTTTTTGATAATTTTTATAGAAGTTATCTTCAGGAGATTCAAAAGATAACCATCGTAATTTTATAAATGTTTTTAAAATATCAAAAAGATAACTTTGTAGCGTATTCACTTTTAAATTTCAAATTTTCTGAAATGATAATTTGGCAACCTTACATTTTGAACAAAATTAAATGTAAAAGCTATTACATACATTAGTTCCATAAAGATTTTTTTTTTATATTTCAAATCAAATAAATTAGTTTATGTTTTAGTACTGAGTACTGCTAACTTTTAATAATTGATTTTATTGAAAAAGGTCAGCGCCCCAAACATTAATTATTTACGTAACCATAGGTGCATCTTTTAGCCAGGTGAAAATTCTTGGATAACAAAAACGATAATAACAATTTCTGTATACTTATTCTTCGCTTACTATTTGTATATTGTCGCAACGTTATGTAACTTACTTTCTCACGGGCTCGAACAAAAGGATCGAGAAATGTCTTGGATCCTTTTCATCTAAGGAAAGAACGTCTTAAAAGTGATCTCGGTATATTTAGAAGGTTGAAGTCTATTAGAATTGCAAGAAAACGGTATTTCTTGGCCGCATCTATTATCATTCATGAGAGAGGTCTCGTTTTTAGGTGTTCGCATTGTATGGGCCCGAAAATAGAAAAAAGGTATCCGGCGAAGGTGTATGTGGAAATAATCTTTCTTATATTATGTAACCGTCCCTTTTTTATTGTATCGAATAAAATAAAAACGTTATGATCTCTAACACAAATCATCACCAAATTGTCATATAGTGATAAAAGAAAATTCTCAAGTTTACATTTGAAAGAAGACTATTTGTTTTTTGGGACTTCTGGGTTTTTATAAGCTCTTAAAATTTATTAACGTTTTAAAAATGTAGTGAAAATATAAACATAGTACAGCATTTTGAGATTAATGCGCTTTCAAAAAAAAATTTCTATAAGGTTTTGATTTCAAATTATAAAAATTGCAAAATTTTCATTATAAATCTCTTGAAATTTAGTGTGTTCATGTTTACAGAAAAAATTGTGACAATTTATTAATTAACTCCATTGCTTTACTTGATGTTGCTTATTATTTAATACGTAAGTCATAAGTGCATATACCTAAATGTGGAGCTTATTCCAACTAGGGGTCTCACGAAATTTTTGGTGTATTTTACCATAACTCGTATATTTACAAGATGTGGTATAGATTTGATTGAAATTGTATTTTTTAGTTACAAATCTCCCAAAAATTGAGTTTCAAGCGCTTTTAATATCTTTCATTGCATTGAAAGACACTTTTTCGCTTCTTAATTGAAAATATTCAATTTTCAATTTCTGATAAAAACCATTATTTTGACAACCCCGAGGATATTTTTTTCTATAAGAAACTCAAAAACTGAGCCCAACCCAGCCCAAAAACCGGATTCCAATAGTAGAATTTTCAATACAAATTTTACAAAATGTAGTTCACATGTTACTTTTTTAGAAAATAGCTTTTTTATTTTATTTTAAACGAAAATAAAGAAAATTAACTTTTTTAGCCTTTGAAACCAACTCTTCAAGAAACTTTATAATCAACATGATTTCTAAGAAGTTCAAAAACCAAATTTCAACCATAAAATTTTCAAATTTTTACAATGATAATATTTTACAAAACAATAAAATATAGTTTAAATATTACTTTTTTGTAACGCTAAACGTTTCAATAAAATAACTTTTTTTACTACATTTAAAAATATAAGTTTAATCCTTCAGGATACTTTATATTAAACATGGTCCAACTTCTTCGAATGTTGGACACCCAGAACACCAGAAGTTGGAAGAAGTTCTAAGAAGTTAAAATCCCTCATTTTCACTGTCACACGATGTCTCGCCCGTTTAGAAATTCATCAAGTCAAGAAGTTGAACATTTTTTTTAAATGAATTGTGCTTCACATTTTGGTTTGTTAATAAAATACTTATCGAAGTGAATGCTTTACTTAATTTGCCATTGAAATATCAATATTTACGTAATTTCAAGTCAAATTTAGGCCAAACATCTTAAAAACCAAGTACAGTAGCTCTGAAATTAGGTCAAGCACTGAACTTCTACCCTCCTTTTTCAGATAATTTAATAAAAAAATCAAACGATGTTATCTACTTATTATAAAATACATGTTTAACTCAAAAAAAATTGTTTCATAAACTCATCAATTTTTTCATTTAATTAGCAAATTCCCTGACTTTCTTTGACTATTTGCCTAACTGAGAAAAAAGCTTTAATTTTCTGAAGCTCCTTGACCACTGAACATCATAAGCATAATAATTATTAAAGATAAATTTAAGGTGCCAATAGTTAGTTTACTAGACACATCATTTTGTCGACAATTTTTTATACAATATTTAGATACTTGGACGCTTACGTTTTCTTTAAGATTCTACAAAATACCTGATTTTTGGGCTGTTTTCAGTAAAAAAATTTTTTTTTTTTATTTACGATAATCAAAAAGAATTTATGAAAAGCATACGAACTTTTCATGTTTAGATCCATTTAAAAATATTTATATTTTAACGACTCTTTTAATAATTAAGCTACAAAAGAGTTATAAGATTTTTCATATGCTATACAACTATAGAATCATAAAGAAATGTTATTTTTACATTTTAATTACTATTCTTTTTCTTATCGGTTTATGAAGAAATTAATCGGTTTACGATTACCGTATTTAAACTATAATCATTCATTTATACAAAGCCATACCGATTGTAAATAACGTCATTAAATTATAGTTTTAATGTGGGCGCTTCCAACTCAAGAATTTCTAGTAGCGATACGCTCTTTAACTAGTTAGAGAGCTAGTTAGCTCACTGTTGATTGTCTGTAGCAGTGGCGCTCAACATTTTTACCATTACGAATCCTCAAAAATTCCTTACATATCGCGCGGGATCTTTCAGAGATAAAACTACAAAAAGAAAATTGTGTAAGAATGAATTATGATAGCGTTTCAAATTTTCAAGAGTTTGAGGATTATAGATTGAAAACCACTGGTCTATTAGCAATGTTTTTCTAGATTTTATTGTAGGATATATTTATTGCTCACGTTGATTGTTACAGAAAAGAAAATTAATTCTGTCTGATTGAAGCGAACAATTAAATCCCAAATGATTTATCTTCCATCCAGGAAATGCTTGACGAGTTTGGTGAGTTCTTACGTGCTGATAATCACTTGAAATTGTCAGTAACAATTTTTTTTTCTGCCCTCGCTTCAAGATTCCGTTTGTCCGCGCGTCTTCCAATTGTCTCCACACCGACAAGCACTAACTTATATTATATTTATTCCGTTATGTTGGACAAACATCTCCGGTCGGCTCCGATAAATCATTTGTCTCACTTCCTGGAACTGGAATACAGGTTAAAGATGAACCTGGCTCACGACGAACCTTCAATATAAAAATCGAAAAATTCGCACCTCTGCTTTTCAAATCAAGCGAGAAATGAAAGTTTATCTTCTCGATGCCAATCGTTAATCTTTCACGTTTAACGATTGTCGCGATCGACAAGGTTGTTTTTGCACGGATATCCTCGACCGTTACTTAACGTTGAAGCCGTGTATTTCGTTTACGGTATATGTCACATCCGGTGTTAACGTCACTGACTATTTCTAAAATAAATTACGATCGCCTCATTCGAAAAAAATCCAAGTTTGTAATCCGGGTTATTTTTATGTCAGTGATTAGAATGATTCATCTCCTCACTATCTAAATTTAATCACTTCAATCCTTTTACGTCCTTTTCACTAAATAAATATTTGTTTTTTTCAAGTACGATTTCATTATCATTCATGCGTTAAAAAAATCACAGAGTAATTTGGAGGCTTAATGTAACAAACATAAGTACAAAAGGTCCTTAATGTCCTCGTTATATAGGCAATGTTTGGTAATATTTTCTAGGTTTTCTCTTTTTAGTCGCATACAACCCTCTTATATTATCATACACAAACAGTAAGAACCTGTTTATGTCTTTCTCTTAGGTCCATTAGAATGATGGCTTTGTTTCACTTGTAAGCTTAAATCCACCCCTATGATCATGAATGTCGTCTGAAAACAATGGTGACATAAAAACGCAAAACAAAACGAAAGTGAGTTCGATATCGGATCTGCACCCATCTGTACGGTATTTTATTATTTTTAGTAAATATAATGGCCTCGTCGGCGTTATTCTCTTTGAAGAATAAATCCACTCGGAGCCCTAAGCGCGGGTCCTTCAAATTGAAAATATAAAAAAAAGAAAGAATAACATGAGGAGGTGGAGATCTCGTCTCTTTCATCATTTGTCCTGCTGTGCATAAAAAATGTCATTACGTGAATATGATCGTTGCCGAGGGATTCGGACGCCTGGGAATGGGGGGCACATTTAGACAATACGAGCTGAGGGATACACCTATTCATGAAAGGATGATATACAGTGAACTCTCAATAAGTCTACCATTGATTTCCTACTAACTTGAACTTTTTCCTTAATAAGTAAAGCAATGGGTAAGTCGCACTCCTCCTCGATAACTTAAATGTTTAGTGAATGAAACTATATAAAAAAGGCAAATATTTTTTTTTTATTGTCCTAGAGAGTTTGACTTATAGTCGATTCAATAAAGCATTAAAATCCTATAAAACTTTTTAGACTTCAAGGAGAGCTTCAATTTTGATAATATTTTTAAAATGCTTATTTTTGCATATTATTTGAAATCAGAAACATAATATGCATGTGTTCAATTAACTATATATTTATTCAAGTTGTCTTTATAAGTCCTTTCAATATTTAGTAATTATCGTACAGTACGCACCTTTAAGACCAAAAATGCCCTTTTAATTTTCGGGTGTGTATTATACACTTTGTCTGAATAATTACTAAAAAATATATAAATACATACTTAAAAAGTTTATGTTACATTTTGAGGCTGATTGGTTCAGCCGTTACTAAGAAATTTTGGTTACCAGGTTTAAAGTTTAAAGAAAAATGCGTTTAAAGTTTCAAAAGAATTTTACATAGAACGAAAACTATGATTAATTTTCGTGATACTTTGAAAATAATCACCAAATTCACTTGAAATTTTCTGGGTGTGTACTTATAAATATGCACTACATTACAAAAATTATGTTAAATAAAATAAATTTTACTGGTGGAACGAAAAATGGAAAATAACACCCACAAGGTTACACAGAGTTCGCGATAACATTTGTGAGACCGTTCCAATATAAAGCCGACGATCGGATCAATGCCTGTTGATTAGATTAAGGATTGGACACACGGCCTTTTCTCATTGACACATCTTAGAAAAGATAGCCTTAAAAAAGTGCCCCACAATTGAAAGTAAGCTAACAAAAAAGTGAGTGCCCCTTTTTAATTACACTAATGGTGAACCAAAAAAGACCCTGAACAAAAAGTCAATGGATCTCGAGGACATTAGGAGCTCCTAGGTGTCCTGGAGGATATAAAAGTCAACTCAGTCAACACAACAATTGTCGCTAAGGACAGAAATGTTGACACGACATTAAAGAATCGGTAAAAATATCAATTTTTTAAAAATTCTAACTAATTGTAAGTACTATAAGGTATAACAATAACAACGTACCAAAAAATCAGAACTACCCGGCCTTTTGCATAAGAAAATGTACCAAATATGCACTGAATGTCGCACGGTTTTTATAGTCCTTGAAAGTTCGACTTATCAAGAGTTCACTGTATTTAAAACTAAATCTTAACTAATTTTCCATGCTAATACGAAAATAGACCTAATTTAATAGAGTTTAAAAATGAAATTTTTATTTTTTCTTTTGAACAAAGAAATTTGATTTTCAACTCATAAAAATAAATCTAATAAAAAGATCTCTTTTAAAAAAAGAAAAAAATAGATTCAGTTACATTTAAATGATCATACTATAGATTTTTATTGATATTAAAATATATTTCAAAGTGTCGCAACCATAACTTTCTGTATATATAAATATATATTATTTGGATACTAGGTAATTTAAAAAATAATTGCTTTTTAAAATTTACATAATATGATAGAACATTTTTTCAAATATTGGACAACAATTTAAATGAAAAGTGTAAAAATAAAAATCTCGAGGGATTTATTCGTTGGTATAATAAACACAGAGGAAATGAATGACAAATGGCACGTATTATATGAAAATTTTATAATTTTTCCTCTGAATATATTCGACAACGATAAATTATATGTTTTAAATCCGACAGAGACAACCATAAAATTTAATTGGAAAATATTATTTAAATTTCATGTTAACCACAATAAAACATTGGAACTATCAATTTGTTGAAAACCTTAAGTACTCCATAATACACTTATAAAACTAATTTTGGCAAAGAAAGCATCTAATATTTCTCTTGTCAATATGATTTAATTTCATGTTATAGTTAATTATTTCAGGGCATGATTTAAATAAATTGAATTTTTCCAGAAAACAGGTTCAGGCTTGTAAATCTTTCCCCCATATCGAAATAAATCAAAACAGTTAAAAATGTAGGTATATACAAGTTGATGGGTGAAAAATTCATTTCGGTTTCGGCTTTAATTAATCTTTCATGCATTTAATATTTATTTATAAATACTTAGAAAAAAATGTGGTATGTCTCTGGAAATATTATGTTGAGGAATGGTATTTTACTAATACATGTAACAACCATATGTGCCGGTAATTTGACACCATTGCTCCTCAGCATCTTCGTGAAGACGCAAAAGGCCTCTCTCAGATGGATTTCAATGCGTAATACGGGACACACACATATTTTCCTCTTGGGTCTCGACAAATATTATTTTAAACGAACCCAAAAGCCGTCAAATGAAGAATGTCACAGATAGAAGACAAAAAATATTTAAATACTTACATATCTAATCTAGCTCCGTAGAAAACTAGTACATGAAAATATTTTAACTCTCAATGAAAGGCGCTCCGCGTTTCAGTTTTCTTAGAAAACTAAAAGTTTTAATCTCAAGAAATGAATCTGAACCGTTTGAAACCAGATATGCTGCATAATATTTCTTAATTTGATTAAAATGATGAATACACGTAATTAAATCAAATTTTAGTTTATGTTTAGGTAACACTAGTGTAAATCTTTTTTTACACATTTTATACTTAATAAAACAAATTGTTGCTTGGTAAAAGCTAGACTTTATTTCTCTCATCCTGAATTACAAATAATAATGAAAAAGGATCTGAAAAATTATCTGAGATCGTTTTTCATTATTTTTAGTAAAAAACTATAATGTCTTTATAGTATTTCTATGTAAAGTGGTAAGTTTTTAGATATATTTTAGATATATATATATTAAATATATATATTTGCTAGATATAGAATCTTTGTACAGATAAACGACTTATATATACGTACAAATGATAATTGTATGGAAAGAAATCGCTATATAAAAACGTAGGAAATTATATTGAATAAACGTTTTCATTTTACCTACTTTTTCCTACCTCAATACTACGATATTTTTTGGTATACTATATAAGATTGTCCAAAAAGTAAAAGTTACGATACTTTTAGGAAATAACAAATGGTTGAAGCCTTTGGAAAAAGAAGATATTAACTTACTTTTTGGCGAAAATAATTTTTTACTATATGGTATTGCCGCCAATTAAGACGTTAGGATTAAGTTTATCAGAATGACGTTAAATCAGTTTTAAAATTTTAAGTTTAGAAGACCTATAAACTAAAAGTTCTAAGCTCAAATGCTAAAGTTTATTTCCCCATAACTACAAAAATGTGAGTAAATACATTTTCTTCAAAGGGCTCCAATTGTTTTCAAAAAGTGTACCTACTAAGTATAGAAGTCTATAGTAGATTTATGATTTTTACTTCTAAAATCAAAAGCACATTTACACTAAATTTCATTAAGATTTTGATGATATGAAGAGATAACACCTTTCCCACAAAAACCAAATATTTTTCGGGATACAAAGTATTTTCGATAATATTTCACAAAATCCTAAAATATCTTTGTACCAAATCTCACCAAAATCGTAAAATCGTTTTCAGTATAGAAAAATCTCCTTATTCACTCTTTACCTAAAGATTCAACAACTGAATGGGCATTTTGTGCAATTAATAGAGCTTAACATTTTAACTCTGATATCAAATAACTTGTAAATTTAAAGCTTTATTTGTCTTGATATTTAAATATTTGACTTGAGTTTGACATCATTTGAAGTCCAATTTAAGCCAAACCAAGCTTGAAAATCAAATCAAACAATGAATCCCTATCTATAACCGGTAAATTACTCTCTTACAAAAATCACATTGATTCCTGTAGGTATATATGTTAAGTAACTTAGTTTTAATGAGATATCCTCTGTGTTATTTTTAGGTCTAAACTACTTTCAGCTAATTTTTGAAATTCATTTAGCGATCATAAAATAGTAAGACTTGACCTATCCTATAAAACAATCCATTTTTCAAATGAAAATTTTCATTTAAAAAATGCATTGAACTTAAGTATTCTTTAATTTTTTGGCTAATAAAAAAATGTCTATTCGTTATTCCATACCTGAATGAACACAAAAAAAAAACACATTTTTCTGAATCCTACAGAACCAAATCATTTATCCATGATAAAATATAGCCTATATTACTAAAAAAAAAGTATTTAATTTAGAAAAAATTTTTTTTAAATATGTTCATTAACTGTCGATTTTGGTTTCTGCATACAAACATTTCCAGACAGCTCTACACTAGGGATATAGAATTCATATGGATCTATGGGCATAGGATATCGCTAGTATTATCTTAGTTAATATCTTTTTCGGTTTATTATTAGATATAAGTAATAAATATTTTGTTTAAAAATATTTAGAAAACTTTTTAATTAGTTTTCTTCATTTGCAATTTCATGAAATAAGTAAAACTAACAAAGAACCACCTATTGGCGCAGTGGTTAGAGGCTGTAGTTCTCTCCGCTTCATGCGTCAAGTGGTACGGGTTCGATTCCCGTTGAATCCTAGACTTAAAATCTTAGACCTAAGAATACAATTGACCAACAGAAATTTTCTGTGTTTAGACAGTCGTGATATGACCTTAGATGTTAAAGCGACTTAAAACACCAAAAAAAAAAACTAACAAAATATTGAGAAGATTTTAAAACTTCACGATCAATTTTAGTTCCAACAAAACAACAATAATTTAATGGTTTATAGAAAAATGATTTTCAATCAACTCAGAAAAAATAAGGAAATAAAAAAATTCAAACAACATTTTCTTAAGCTAAGATATGAGTAAATAAACGTGCCTAGTTCACTGATTCATCATCATGATATTACCTCTCATATTTCATATTAACAATAACCATTTTGTTGAAAGCTTTTTATTAAATTTCTTTACACAAACTACGATATGTACCTATATAAAATAAAAATAACGGATTTGCAGTTTATGTTTTTCAGTTATTTAAAATGTTCCTCAAATGTTATTAAACGTTTACTTTTCTTTAAAAAATCTGTAATTGTAGAATTAGACGTTAATAACATATGTATAAAACTTGTTAGTTACTTCTCGAAAAGTGTGTATTTATCTTAAAAATTTATGAAAATTGTCCTAAACATCCTCTGTATCTAATCCAATCAACGATTTGATTGACTTAAAAATATTTATTTAAAGTTATGAAGTTAAATATTTAAAGGTGGGAAAAATTAAATTAAATGCCAACATTTTAAATTTACCTCTTGAGATATATCATACTTATAAAAAAACGATAAAACTTATCGTAAATTTTGGCATTTAAAGTTTAAAAACCGAACACATCTGTGTCATGTTCACAAGGGTATATATATTTTTATATTATTGATTAAATAAATAAAATAATACATCTATTTGACCCCCTTTAAATTTTGTTAAGGGAGCTTCCCTAAACTGTTGAAATCAAATAGTTCTCTCTGTATATTTCTGCCTCCACCAAGTTTAAATGTATTAAGAGAAAACTACGCCACATGTGGACCACTTGCAACGCCAACCTGTAACGAAACCCTCTCATTTCCTGTATGCCCCAGCGTTCCCTCTTTTTAAAGGGATGACCTCCCGTCAAGTTTATCTTTTTGTCATAACACGCAACATTGTCACTCTTTTTATTCCTCGAAACCTAAACACGTCTTTGAGTCTTCAAAGCGACTTAAATTTACGATCATGAAGTTTTCATAAAAATATATAACTTGAATAATTTTATTTATTCTTGTTAGCAATTGTTGCAATTTTATTTATTTTTTTTCTAATTTAGTGTGTTTCTCATAAAAAATACTTACAAAAAAGTAAAAAATCAGCATATAAATGCGTTAAAAACGCATTTAATTTGAAATTTTTTGCACACTCGTTTTAATCAAATGAAAACATACAAATTTTCTTTTATTTGAGGAAAAAACATGCCTTGCTGTCGTTTATTTTTCCACTATTTTTCTTTCTTTCGCATGTCTTTAACATTTCAAGTCTCCATTTAGTGACATTGAATGAAATTAAATCATAATATTTTTGAATTAAACTCAGTTTTTCTGGTGAAAACAGACAAATATACATAATTTTGAAACAATGCTACCTTCAACAATGCGTAAATATAACGATTATATACTTTGTTTGTTTTTCATTTTAACTACCAAGCCAAGGAAACGTATTTTATTCAAGTCTTTTGATTTCCGACCTCGAATCTTATCGACTTAATTTACAAAAGTTTTATCTGTAATTTTATCTTTAATGAAATTATATTATATAAGCTATTTCATTTTTATAAGTTAAAACAGTGAGATTTGTTAGAGAAAAATTCGACTAGCTTTTAAGACCAGAAGAAATGCTTTTAAAAATATTAAAATAAATTGGACAAGTAATCATGAAAATGATACAATTTTTCTTGCCATCTCACATATTAAAGTTGGAAAAATATTATATTTGAAAAAGGGTGATAAACAAAGGCTTGCTTAGGGGTTACATACACACTTCTTTTAACACAACCATTGAGGCAATACAAAAACTAGAAAAAAAATATTTTGACACTGTGTATAGACAAGATAAAATGTAATGACAACATCTGAGATTCTGTCCGATGTCAAGCCATAGGTTTAAATTATTCACATTTTAATAATAGAACGAGGCGTGAGGACAATATCATTTTTCTTTCGCATTTTTCGAGGGAAATTGCTGAAAGAAAAAAGGCTTTGGCAACAATAGGCGTCAACACAACAAACCGACGAAAGCTTTTAGGCAGTCAGCCAGGAAGACGGGCAATCAAGCATAATTCAACCGGGTTTTTAAAAACCGGGTTTTCACTGGTGGCAGTCATATAACAAAAAAAAAGTATATGATCTGTGAAAATTGCGAGCACATTTGTTTTGTTTGAATGTTTTCATTTCACTAATGGTGATTTCACCAGCTATACACAATACAAGTATTAAAGTATGACTTTAATAAGCAGAAAATTTGTTTCATTAATGAGAATATACTCGTATATCTTAAAAATTAATAACAGACATGAAATTTTAGGTTTCAAATGGTTTAAATTTTAAATATTTTTTCTTCTTCAAATCATTTAATTTCTATTCAAGAAGCGAATGTATGCTTGAAGCTTAAAACCTTTTACAAAGAACGTCTTTATGTCTGTCCAGGACCCTAACGTATGAAAGAATCGACAAAAAATTTAAAATTCTTTAAAGTAAAAAGGAAAATATCACCCCTATAAACAAAATTCAACTTTAAATAAGTCTGTTTGAAATGGTATTAATCTGAACAGATCGACTGAGATGACATATTTTACATTTTATTAGATCGACAAGAAAGGAGCGTTACACTTGTCGCCGTATGTGATACGTTTTTTTGATAACTAAATGATTCTCCTGCTGAGATATATTTTTTAAATCACAAAAAATCAGACCTTTTTTAAAAAAAGTACACAAGGAAGAGGCGAGAAAAAAAAAAGGGTGGTTGAATATTGAGTATAATTATGTTAATTATCTTTAGAATATCAAATGCATGTTTTGAAAGAAGTAAAATACATAAAGTACAAGGCAGAAATAAGAAGAACTGCTTATAGAATAAAAAAAAAGTTCAATGTTAAGACTATTTACATTTTTTTTCAGGACGAAAAAACCAAGATGGATTGTTGACATTAGAGAAATTCAAATTAATTTATATACGTAAAATAAACAGATTGTGGTTTTGATTAGATTTGATAATTTTGCAGTGTTGGCAAATCTTAGTATAAACATGTGTTAAATATTTGAACGTCTCGTCTTCGTCTCTGGACAAATAAATAGTTGAATTATAATTAGCGTTTATATAAAAATTAACAAAAGTCTGAGTCGAAAAAATAAATATTTAAAAATCAAAATGTTTTGTTTTCATTTTGAATTATCAGCAGACACGTGCCGACCCTTTGAGCCAAGTTAATTTAAGCAAAGTTGTTTTCAACGAGTTTACGTCGAGTTTACGTACGAGTTACGAGTTAAGTCAATTTAAACGAAGGTCGTGTTATGTGCTTTTCGAACAAAGTCAAAAAAAGTTCATCGGCTAAATATAGCGTAAAAAATTCTATAATCTTATAAGTATTTTATTTTCATTGAACATCAATAAAGGTCTACGGAAAATTAACAATTAGTTACCTACTTCATAATGAGTTTGCATTTTTTAAACATACTTCATATTATAGTTAATAATTTGTGATTTGATTATTTTTTTAAAATGCATTCATTTTCTGTAATATCGGATATAATTTAGTTTTTAATTTTATATGAGTTAAAACTATATGGTGGTAAATGTCAATATTATGTATAATAATATATCATAATTGGTAAATGTCAATTTCATCTATGCTATTTAGTGTAAACCATGGAAAACCATGCAAACCATTACTCAATGGTAAAATAAAAATATTATAATATGTTTGTACTAATTTGAGAACAATTTTGATCTGTTTTAATAATTAAGCTACAAGTTAATTAAAAATAAGCTCAGAATATATTTGGTGTACCAAATTTTGTTTAGCTAGTTATATTTTAATCTTTTTTATCCTCACCAGGATAGAGACGGAGGAGGGAGCCTTGAACAAAAAAAAATATTTTTACTTATGAAACAACAGTTGATAGTCATTTGGGTGTAGTTGAGCAGAACTGCGACTGGAATTTCTAAAGAATACACTGTTTCGAAGAGAGCTATAGCTTCATGAATGTTTTAACAAACGGTTGTCGAAGTTTTAGCAATACATAAATTAGTTGTTTTAAAGCTAACAAAAGTGGTGTAGGACAAAATTACACTGGTTTTTAAGACGCCCAAGTTGAGTTTACAATCATTCTGTTGACATTGATAGTGCTGTCAGTAACTGGCTCTGATACATGCACAATTGTACATTTCTGTTTGATTAGCTTTATGTATCTGTTTGGTTTCGTAAGTATAGTACTTTAAGAAAATAAGTTCAATTCAAATCTTTATTCTAAGTTGAAACCTAACTAGCTCCTAAATTTATTACAATATCTTTTGCATTATAGTTACTTCGTAAACTAAAGACAATAAGGCTCTCAGTAATACTACTCTCAACTAATACTACTCAAACAAAATGATAAAAAATTTAAGTATTACAGTTGAATTTGCTGATTGTAGTTCTTGAAATGCTGTTCGAAAGGGGTCGAATTTGTAAATGCTTTCAATCTTGTTTAACGATATTTTAATATTGATCTTAAAACTAACCTTAAGAATTACTACCCTTAGAAGAAAATTACAGAATGTTTTCAACGATTATACTTAATCGGTTTTACCATAGTTTGCCAACTCTCAAAAATCCACCCTAGAACTTGTTTACTTTGCCTACTAGTAAATCTGACTATAATAATCCGTTACTTACTATTGTAAACATAAATATTGCAATTGTAGAACTGAAACATACAAAAAATGAATATTTAATCCTATAGGTACTATTTACAATGCATTCAAGCACCAATGAAACACAGCTTTTAAGCATGAAATTTCAAGCTTACCGAAAATCTCGTTTTTATACTTTATATACCTACCTTTACTGTATCATAGGAGCTCCTTCATCTTGTATTCTAATACTCTATAATACCTAATTCCTAATATTGAAGTTTTCTTTTATCCCAAAATATATAGAGAATCATTAGCCAAAGCCTTAAAAATTAAAAATTTCATAGCAATAGCACACACATAAAAAATTATTAAACAAGATATTATTTTTTTAAACAAAATACACTGTAGATAAAATATTGTTAACTTTTCAATAGTAATCAAGCTTTTCCATTTTTCAACGTTATTATTTTTATAGCAGCGTCTAATAATAACATTGCTTTGAAAACTATATTAATAAAAGAGTATTTAAACCTCTTCTATTTTAAAGGTCTATTAATATATTCTTTTATATTTATAATTGTATCGATTAAAATATCATCGTTAAAAACGACTACCTACAATCGCATATAGACGTGTTGCGGTAATCGAATTGTAACATAAATGTGACGATAATGGCAGCTCAATTATTGTGAAATGATTTAACACTGTTATATTTCCGTTTCAATTTTTTTTTTTTTTTTTTTGGTAAATGCACACTTGAACGAATAAGAAATTTGTATTGCGGTTGATTTTCCAGTATCAATTTTTATTGTAGATTAATTCAATTTTTATATGTTTTTCCTTCCAATCGACAGAGATAAGATTAAGATTTGCAAAAAAAATCCTATTTGTACGACCATAATTTTACGATTAAATTCAGCCAAGAAATTTCTACAATGTATTGTTAGAAATTTATGTTCGCCATCTAGTTTCTGACAATTAAAATTTCAAAATACATTTTTTTGAAAAGAAATTTGGCGTTCACTTAATTTAAAATTGACACGACACCGCCAATAATTTTGTTATTTATTTCGGTAGTTTACGTGTGTCGATTTTGGCCCATGGCCATCTCTCATTATCTCTTCGTCTTTATTATTTCACGAATTGTTCGCATTATAAATTTAAAACGACGGAGACAAATAAAAATGACTGTGTTTTACGCAAAGGAATGCAACAAGAATGCACATCCTCTTATATACGAGATATATTATATGTTCAATTTAAAAAGAAAAATAATTATTTGATGCTCTAAATTCTATCGGACAAACACTCAGTCAAAAGTTCATTTGGTCAATCTGGTGACATTATTATTTTTCCACGAGCCACCGGTTAACAATGTAAATCAGATGTCAGATTCCCATTCTGTTGCAGAAGTCTCCAAAGATGGAGACGAAAGATCGAACTTGCGATCGTTACTTTACGGTCATGGAATGAAAAATATCGTCGTGGAACTGTTAAAATAACATTATTTTCCGTCAATCAGTGCGTCTAAAGACGGTATCGATTGAGACTGCATGAAATATTTTCGATTCCATGAACTATGAAACCGCGTCGAAATGTCCGGCGCGAAAAACTGTGTTTCCAACGGACATTAAATTAGCGAGATTCTTCACTAATTGCCTTCTTAACAAAACATTTCACGATAAAAATCATAATTCTTTCACAAATTTAATTATGCTTTCATCTTTAATTAAAACTGTTTTAATAATTCATCTCAGAGAACGAGATATCTAATTATTATCTAACCAGTTTCAGACTATTTTTCTTCAAACATTTCTAGATACATTTTATTAATGAGTGTTCCACCCCTAAACAAAACACAAACACAACTTATCCAACCTCGTATTCGGAAATAGTTATTTTTTTAAAATAGAAACCTCTAATTTCCTTCTTAAGGATATTCGTTTCAACCCCTTTCAAGCGAGAAGTTCTAGTGTGAACAAGAGCTGTTTTTTTTTATCTTTCCAACCGCCTATTTTTGAACAAGAATCATTCCTCATGAAGCAAATATCGTTCTATCCAAAAATAGTTGAACCTAGGCCGTTCTATTTAGTTTAAGGAAAAAAAATGCATTCGATTGATATATTTCTGTGTGTTAGTGCAACGAAGGGAATATATTTCATTGTCATAGAAGCGCCGCCCGAAAAAGAAAATTTATTATTCGTATAGAATTCTTTTTGAACAGGTTCACTCCAAACAAATCACGACAGACGATGACAACACGATTTTTTCTACAACTAATTTACTCAACCAAAAACGCACATAATTTGAAAAAAAAAATGTTACATAATTGTTTTACACAGCATACCATATAAGAATTTGTAATTCTAAATAACACCTAGATGCTTTTAATTGCATTAAATTGCATTTTTAGTATTCAAAGACACGTTTTGTTGCAAGGCGTTGTTTAATACATGTAATTTAAAAACAAAACTTATAGACATCACATTTTATAAAATCCAAGAATATAATAAAAAGTACCGTTTTGAAATTACGGATTTAAATTTCTCTTTTTTGCTTAAATCCAATTGATTGTTCACTTTCCGTTTTTTTTTTGCCCTGTGCTAGATTTTCATATAACTAAATGAGTCGTCACCTGCCCATCTCCAAAACCACACAGTAGGTTTTTTGGGTAATGAAATCAAAACCAAAACCCGCATCATTTGAATTTGCATCTGCTTGTCTTGACATATTTTGGGTCATCCGTAAATCTCTTATTTGTTCAATGATAAAGATGTAGAGCCCTAATTGAATCACGATAACGACAGGCTATAACATAATCTCTCGAAGACAAATAGACAAATTGAGAGATACGTAAAACCAAATTAAGAGTGCCTCTTGAAACCTTCAGATATGTGCCAGATAAAAAAATTAAAAAACCGAGACTGTTTCTGGTTAACATCACTTTTTTTTTCAAGGGATGAAAATAAGGGTAAAAGTGAAAAAATTCTTCACGTGTAGACAGACTTATGTGATAAGAATGAACACTTGTGTTTAATTTTTTTATATTTAAAACTTTATATATGCAAAGAAAAAAAGTAATATTTTAAACAGTTTATTTACTTAATTTTTTTAAAGAGCTCTTATACACCTGTTGTACATTAAAATATCGAAAAAAGACATAAAATCTTAGGGGTGAAAAAAATAGTATTAAGTAAACAGTCAAATCTCTGCAGGAGAGGTTTTTCGGTCTTTTGATGTAGAAAATTCAATTAAAAAAAAATCTTAATTTTTTTCTAAATTAATTTGTATCCTCATGTTTTTTTGATCATGAATTGAGTCTCACAGATGTCCAACTTAAAATTTGAAAAAAAAGAATCAAATTGAGACAAAAAAAATGTTTTATCTAAAGACTTGGCTCTCGTTCATTTCTATTAATGACGACAAGATAATTAACAACGTGTACACGCATGTTTTTCGTCATTTACCATACGAACACTAGCGATATTGAACCAACATTCTCGTAAACTGCGAATGAAAAATAAAAGCAATTTAAAACAAGCTGAACAAAATGATTTAAAGCCTAACGAAATTGATTACACTATCGCTTTTACACCTGTTGAATTTGCAAGACATGTAAATACATTTTTAGATTTGCCTACACAGACTAAGTAATTAACTATTTGTCTTTATGCATGAAATAATTAATAATTTATATGACATAATATATATTTTATATAACATAATATTTACAAGTCGTAGATTTTTTTTTTCAGACTCAAAAACAGATTTATTATTTCCACCTATAAAACAAGAATACAGAAAATACTTCAATTTATCTCTACGCATAAAACAGTACTGGGATGCATGGCCTTGTCAAACTTTTGGTTTAGTGGAGGACAAATCCTAAGGAATAGGTATATTGTATGCATATTAAACTGTAAATTAAAATCTCTTTATGTTGTTCTCAATATTAAATATCTTATTATTGTTACTTGTAGTCTAGCTCTTGATACCAATGATTATTTATAGCATTGTCTATAGTTTCTGAAAATCAGGGCAGGATTTAAACATGATAAGGCCCTAAATTCCTTAAAGTAGCTCTTTGTAAATCTATATATTTTATATGTCAATTTTCAGTGGCAAAAAATTCGTTAAACTACTTTCACAAGAAGGGGATCCGACAGTTTCCATCCGTTTTTCTATGAATATAGGGTAATTCATTTTCCCCATTTAGACCTAAGGCCTTAGCTGGAGCCTATTAAAGCTTAGGAATCCAAGATTTTTAAGATAAAATATACCTACTATGGCGTACCCTTTGTTCAATAAATAAATAAAATATGAAAATTCACGTTGATTTGTCATTGCGCTTATACGTGCAAGAAGTGCAAACCAATTAACAATAGTTGATTTCAAAAACTATCCCACAGGAACCGTACATTATTTTAGAATAAAAACTTTCTTGTATACTTTTTGACAGCCTATCTTATTTCCACACTAAATTTTATTTTTTTGGTCGTATGAATCAATAGATATAACGAACCGTGATTTTTTTAGAGATTAAAATAATCTATCGCGCAAAATATTACAGAGGAAGAAAGCATTTCATTTCATTGATCTATTTAGGAGTCATAAAAGGACAAACAAACACACATTTGGAACAACAAAATTATATTAGATTAAATATTACAACTGAATTAATCTAGTGAAGTTCTCGGTACTCTACTGCTTCCAATAAGGTGATTTTTGTCATTTGCTTCTAATTAATTATTGTTTTAAAAATTGTTTTTACTTTTTCATTAAATATCACGTGAACGAAGTCACAGGTATTCACTAGTAAAACACATTTCGTTCGTTTTTATTTAAGTTTTGTTTTTATTTACAAAGAAGCGAGTTCATCTGCTTCGTTATCAAACTGTGTTAAATGCTAATTTTTTATGCTACTTGATTTATAATTTTTTAATGGAAACTTCGATGAAAATTGACAGTGTAATGCTTAAAGAAGTAATTTTAATAAACCTAATGAGAACGTTAAAAGCATCCTTAAAAAGTTAAGAGACCATGAAACGAGTCGTTATGGTTTTTGAAAATAGGGCGATTTTCAATTAGCCTTATGAAAATTAGTCTAAAATTGAATTTTCCTCTCCGGAAATGGCACAATAAGTACCTGTTTCCCATTCGGTAGAATCACTTTGTGTGGGGGGCGAGTAAATTTGATGTATATATATATATATATTTTATTTTTTATTAGAAGTTCCAGCAAGTGTTTTTAAATAAATCAATTGCTCACCCCTTGTTTTCGACGGTATCATTCCGCATTTTAAGGGTGAGAATTTGAGGGTCGATTCATAATAATATAGAAAGTAGAGACCCAATAATGTGACAGTAACGTATTTAAAATAAAATCGTGATCTTTAAATAATATTTTGGATAACTTTTATTTTTTCATATAAATCTTTTTTGTTAAAACTTAATGAATATTAATTCATACAACTCAATCTGTTTGGGATATATTTGTCCTAGATATTTTTCCTGTTATTAAAAATGTCACTTTAAATCCGGATCTGGTTTGCTCCAGCAGCATCATTCAACCCCCATCATTTTAAACCCTAAACTCTATACATAATGATAAAGCACTTGCACACATGTGTAATAATCAACCCTCCTTGTTCGTAGGTTGAGATTATAGGGGGTTTTTGTGACACGTAACCCGAAACGGAAAAAAAATCTTTTAATTTTTAAAATGCGTCGTTTACTTCACACCATATTAGTGATATTTATTAATAAAGATTATAAAAAAGCGTTAAATCAAGCTTGACTTGACGTGGCGGGAGTTTAAAAAATAAATAGCAAACGAAAAGGTCGTTTTTAATTTTTTTTTTCAATATATTTTTTTACCTTTATGCTGACTTTTATAGTATGATTAATTGACACATTTTCGTTACGGTTTATGGGATGAAAATTTCATAAATATTTTGATTTAAGGGCGTTTAAAAAATATGAAGACTAAAACTAACCGATTTTTTACATTCATATTCAAATTCTAAACATCCATAAAAAATAAGAACAAAAATTTTAACGTCAAAATCGAAGCTGTTCTTGAGGACTAGAAGTTTTAAGGATTTTGATGCTTTATATTGGCTCGACTATATTGTTGAGTTAATGCTAATATGCTTGTAATATAAAGTACCTATAAGACTTATGTTTTACTTCATATAAGTTTTACAAAGAAATGCAGTTCATATTTTTCAAACTAAACAAGTTGTTGCGTTTTATTCATTTGTATAATATATATATATATATATATATATATATATATATATATATATATATATAGTGTACGAGATTTATTTCATTATTATGCAGCTAAAACATTATATAATTTTGACCTGTTTTCATTTTCAAATAATAAATTATAGTAATTCTGAAAGTAAGAATAAATAAGGATTACGTTGAAAATTTATCGCATTATTGTTGAAATGACGAAAAAATATAAAATATGAGACTTTTGTTCATACTGAAATCTTAAATAAGGCGTAAAAATAACGAATGGGAGATCTATTTAAGAGTTATATTAATAAAAACATTATTAAAAAGTATTTGGCATTACAGTGAAAGCATTATTTTTCTTATAAGAAAGCAAAAATATAGTAGGTCTAATTAAGCAAAAAAAAAAATTGCCGAAACCAGGGATCGAACCAGGGACCTTTAGATCTTCAGTCTAACGCTCTCCCAACTGAGCTATTTCGGCTCATACAAAATAAATCTTATAGTGTTCATGCATGTTATTGCATTTTTTAAGCAAAATTATTATGTATTTTTATAACTTCTTGACCTTTTAATTTCATGCATTAAAAGTATTTATATTTATGCTCTGATTTTCAAACGAATTATTTTAAATATGTGCCGAAATAGCTCAGTTGGGAGAGCGTTAGACTGAAGATCTAAAGGTCCCCGGTTCAATCCCGGGTTTCGGCAAATGTTTTTTTTTCCAATTATTACTTTTGCATTTTAATTAAATCTAATATATCGCAGCTCTTAAATGAGTCTTGCCTTGAATATATATAAATATATAGGTTATTAGTCACTAGACACATCAATTATAAAGAAAAGAGAGTCTGAATCAAAATAAATGTTTTTTTCTCTAAATGTTTCTCATTATTCATTTTTATTGGCCAAATCTTAAAATTTCAAAACAAAATATAACATTTAGAATAAATTATTTAGATCATTTATTATTATATGTTCTCCTTGGCATCATATTTTCATTATAAAAAAAATAATTAATACAATTGTCTTGTAAAATTTATAGTACTTATATGTAACGAAAAACTTTTCTGTGATTTTTGTTGTTGTTCGAACTATCGATTACTGTAATATATTTTAAAACTTGTATCATTATAAGTAATTGTATCCACTTATAATATGTGTAACCATTAGTGCATCAAACCAACAAAAAAAGAGTAAAAACAAATCAACTCTTTCTTTTAATCAAAGTTAGAAGTCGATTTTTACTACTACTACTACTACTATATAATAAAGGAAGCACTTATTGTAATCGGGCTGAATTTTCGATTTCGAGTTTTTGCCGGAAATACATGTTTTGAGGTTCCCTGAATCCAAAAAAGTGGTTTTCAGAAAAATATAGGGTATATACATATGTGTGTCAGCGAATCGTTTCGAAAGCATTATCCGATTTTTACCAAACTTGTAATTTTGCTTTCATATTTCATTTAGTTGTGCTGCGAAGCTTTTGGCTGAAATCTATTAACCGAAAGCTCCAGTTTATTCTATAGGTTTTTGAGTTTTTTCAATTTCTTTCGAAAATGGCTCCACCGATTTTCTTTAAACTTGCTATAGGTCTTATACTCATTACTGCCAACAACTTTTATTTGAAATTTTTTCCAGGAAAAATTTACATAAGGAAGTTTCTGGTGTTAAGGGTGGGAGTTCATTAATACATAAAGGACTGTCTGCATATAGTTATTTTTATGTAGGTATATATAAGTATTTATATTTTATTCTATTTATATTTTTTACCCAATCGTGGGTTGTAGTTTTGTTCTCATAACCAAAAGCTAATTTCATGGAAAAGAAAGTACTGTGACGCGTCTCAGCAGATATTTATTCCAATGCAAAAAAGCTCTTTTAAGTACTTTTCCATAGTTCAACTCTTCTTAATTTTTTATTATAATAGCATCAAACCTGGATAAATTTAACTTATTATCAAATTCCCTCATTTTAATTATCAAAACTTCTATAAGAATAAATTTTCAACTCTGAATCGCTGCATCGAACACAACAGTTTAGTGTAAATTTTCTCTTTCTTATGAGGATTTCCTAAATTTTTGGAACAAGCATACAAACAGTTACGCATTTATGGCATTGTTGGCTTCCCTGAAATCTTTTGTAATGAGAAATGCCTTTTACTCATTACTGTATCTTTGTAAAAGAGACCTGGATAAGTGAAGAAAATTAATATGCGAGAAAAAAATGTCAGTTTCTTGAGTCTCGCTTATCCAAATACTACTGTCTTACATTGAGAAAAATACATTAGACACTATAAGGATTTCTAGTTAAAGACATTAAAATTAAAAGATTTTCACCTTTAAAAGAAGCAAGGATATATGAAAAAACTGTAAATAGTTAGTAAATAACAAAATATAGCCGAAGCACATTCCGAAATAAAGATAAGTTCTTTAAATTTTAAGATTTATGTAGAAAAATTTGTCATTTTTACAGTCAAAATAACCTTTTTTAATTAATTCATAGATATTGCAAAACATCTTATACATATTTATATTATACCTATACTTAAAAGCGTAAATAACGTTTAGATGTATTAGATTTTTTCTGTGTGCGTCCTACTCAGTTCAATTCTCATAAAATTAAAGATTTTTCTAGATTTTCTATGTTTAGAATAGTCGTGGTATGAACTTAAATAGAAAAGCGACTTAAAACATAAAAAGGTCTTTATAGTGAAGTCTCACAGAAAAGCTTTAATATAAGTAGCAGGTATTGACTTCATCGCTGTACCATCACAATAACTAAATATTCAAAGAATGAAGTCATCAGACTAAGGTTCCCTTTCAAAGAATAACTAATTCTAAGTTAATTCAATTTCTAATTTCTGATTAAAACAAAGTTCTATTAGCGATACCATAGCAAAATTTTTACAACTTCATTTAAAAGAACGAAAGAGTATTAATTATACACTAAAATCGTGTTCATATAATTTTTTTACTATACCCCAAATAATATTACCTAAACCTATAGTAATCTCTCTAATAATATCTCTATAGTAAACACCTGGAAATTTCAAGACAACCTAGCAATATTTTATGTGGGTATTTGGAAATATGACTCAAGTTATGAACAACCAACGTGGAAATTTATCACCATTTTGGTTTACCTTGTTGAATTGATTCAACATATTTGATTTATACCTTGATTGAAGGTTTCATACCGCATTTAACTCTGCTCTCCAATAAACTGCATCAATCCAAAGGCAGCTTTTTTCACTTTACACTTGCACATTGAACACCTAAAATTCAAAGAAAATTACCTATTAAAATCAATTTAAAAGAGTATTTTGTAAAATTTTTCCTAAAAACATTTGCATTGCCAGATGGAAAACAATGCACGTTGCTACTATAGCCCTATGTTAAAATTAGCTTTTATAAAGAATAGTTTAATAAGTTTTTAACTTACTCAATATTAAATAATAGAAGTAAGTGCATTCTATTAATTAACTATGATAATAAAATTGCTATAACTTTTTTTATAATTGACTAGTTGAATTTATTTAATAAACTTAAAAAATTCACTATTGAGTTGATGCAGCTTTAACAATCACACAGCCACCACCATTAAGGTTCTAAACGACAGCCAATCAGATCGCGAGATTTCAAATTCTATGCTTTGCATTTGTTTCAATTTAAATTTGAAACCTAAAAAACAATGGAAAGCTGGGGCACATTTATTTAATAGCTTTTAATGTTCATTGGAAATATTTTATGAACCAATTATTCGGAGAACACGAAATGATTCATAATTTGTAGAAAATATAATTTTACCTCATTCTTATAAATTTTGTAGATAACTAACATATATGTAAATTGTAAAAGCATCATATTTGTATATTCGCGTATTTAAAAATAAAACGCATTACATGGATATTTGGAATTTTATAGCTCAAATTGGGAAAAATATTTTAAAACGACGAAGGTATATTTTTATAGAAAAATGGTCTTCAAAAAAGGCTCATTCTATTTTTTGATATATTTATTCCTTTAAAAGTTACGCAAGGTTAAATTTGGTTTTATGGTAAATTTTTACAATGTTCCAATTTTCCAATTTTGTCAAGCGTTTTATTAGCGTTTTATTTAAGTTATTTCCATTCAAATTTTTGATATTTTGTGCAAGTCGTATAGAAAATAACAATCTATATAAGCATATTACTTACTAAGATTTTCGGAAAACGTCATAAGAAAGAGAAAATATATTCGATGAAACATGACTTTCTCATATAGAGGATTTTGTTTCTTCTATGCTTTAAATGTTTTTTAAAAGTTAAATTGATGAGATCTAATATAGTTAGTCTCATTTATCCAGGTTCTCGTTTATCCAAGTTCAACTGCAATTACGCATATGTATAAAATTTGATATAACTTCTGTAAGACACATAATTTCAAAATGTCTGTATATTATTATTAAACTTCCTTATTATTACAACACGCTGCATCATATTTTATTTTCCAGTAATATACCAAGTCATACGACACCCATAGTTATGCAAAAAACCTTCATTCCCTATATAACAATCGCTGTTTAAGTTATGGCCAATTTTTTTTTATATTTATATATATTTTAAAGTCGCTTGACAAGTTATGAGTTTGAAAATCAACACATATAGGAACTATAAATTATATTTAATAACAAAATTACTTGTTAAAATATTTCTTATTGTGATTTTAATAACTGAAGTGATTTATTTATACAACTATGCAAAAATGCTTATTTAGTTCAATCAAACTAATTGTAGCAAAATCTAAGAAATAATTTAGATATAGTCTACTTATACCTAGCGGAAGTCGAAGATTTTTTTCTCCTACATATACTGAACATCATTTCCGATTTCCTACTCCCACAAGTTAAACATAAAACAAACATAAGAATAAATAGATACTCGTAAAGTAAACGATCTTCCTACAACGGATTCATCTATTATTATATATTTTTATTATTCCAACGAAAACTGACGCCTTAAGTATTTTCATTTCCGGTAGACCGAGATGTGTATAGTTATTTATTACATATTAAAATAAGTTTCATAAAATCAGTTCTGAACATCAACACAACGATTTAAAATTTTCGAGAATATTTCTTCATACTTATACAGGTAATATCAAGTGTCCAGACAAGACAGAAATCGATTCCAATACTTCAAAATTGAATAAGTGAAATTCCGGTGGAGATCATGAACGCAAAATGATGAAATTTCATCCTTTTTATGGTAATAAACACCTTTTTAACAAATTATATTTGTACGAAGAAAAAAAAGTTAATGATTCAATGCTTATAACGAAGCCATATAAGTGATCCTTGAGTATTAAACTTTGATCACCTGTGAATTTAAATCACGTTTCACCTATGCTTTGATAGGGCGTGAAAATCTGGTTAAATATTTAAGAAATTTCTTAAATCTTTTACAAAAGGCATGGTTTGTTCGACATATTGTCATAAATATCAAATTTAGATGATCCAAATACAAAATTTAATAAATTACGTTATTTACGAAAATTACAAGATTAAGGAATCAAAACAGAATGTAGAAATATTTTGGTGGTATTATAGTAAAGGAATTATTAGTTACTTCATTTAAAAGACAGACAGATTAAAATTTGTGAGAGTAGAAGTAAGATGAGAGGAAAATTTGAATATGCTAATTGTGTGAAATAAGCTCTCGTCGTATGACGGATAATATGCAGGTCATTTATTGTTTGACAGCTGGGGACATCCAAAAATATCCTACTTTAATCCACTTGAGTTCTCCCTTGTCTCCCACTTTTTCTGGACGTTCCCATTTTGTTTATTTAAACGAAATCTGGTCGTATAACTTTACTACTACATGCTGTACGTACAGCTGTTAAATCGTTTAAGATATAAAAAAAAAAACGACAACGTTAGACATGAGAAGTGAACATATATTTAAAGTGTACACATATACAAGATCATCCCAATTTGAGCACGTCTATTGCCAGAGTGCATCAGCGTCGTAAAATGCAACTCAGTGAAATCGTTGGCGTTTACTATTTGAGATCTATTAACTTCTTTTATTTAAAACAAAAAAATAAATAAATGGATGAAAGTTAAATTTTCGCCCTTTTGACTAGAAAAATGGGATGCCTAAAGCAACATAAATTACTCTAATGGGCATAGTTTGTGTTAAGTAATCACATTTTTACTACTTCCGTGATAATAAATTTTTGAAAATATCAAATTAATGGGATTATAGTCTGTCCTATTAATTACAAAGAAAAATTCTACTTCGGAAGTTTCGTTTTTTCATGAAAAGAAACTGGGATTTTCCTCTCATTGATTATTTATGGTATTATCTCAAGCCTTGTACTATTATCAATTTATTACACTCGACATGTACTTAAAAATTAGAATAAATGATTCTGTTTTAATAGCGATAACTGAATACTGTATAGTTTTAAAAGAGAGCATCGCTCTTGATATTTTTTTGTCAATAAAAATATTTATAAATTCTAATTAAGGAGTCCTCACTATATGAAATATAACAATAATTGCTCATAATTAAAACCAATCAAAACAAACGCTCGTCCGTGCTCTAGAAAAATGTGTTTATTTTTCTGAAGAAATCACTGATAATTGTCATGATTAAAGTATATTTCCGTTTTTAAATGCAGGCGCCAGCATTATGTATATAATGTTCATATCTAA
This sequence comes from Sisyra nigra, assembly GCA_958496155.1. Lineage (NCBI taxonomy): Eukaryota > Metazoa > Arthropoda > Insecta > Neuroptera > Sisyridae > Sisyra > Sisyra nigra. Next base: position 24,798,613 of record OY292315.1, read on the forward strand.
TTCATTTTATTATACACACAAACATAAATGTAATATTTAATCAAATAAAAAATAAATAAAAATTAATCCATTTGTAGATTCCGATGAAAGGTTTGATCGAATATTTGCTCCAAGAAATATTTTTTTTTAATATCAATACTAAGAGCGTTCTCGATGTTGACTAATAGAACTACAGGCAAAAATATTTTTTAAGATACAAGTGCTTTTTTTAAAATTTATGGTTGCAACATAAATTTATTTGTTGCAACAGAAAAGATAATTTATGCATTTAAGTATAAGATAGGAAATTCTGTTTCATGGAAGTTTCTACTGAACAGTCAACATTTATAGTTTAATTAAAGTGTTTTACAAACGTAATCTTCTGCCATTCTTTCTCCCTTTGATCCTTTTGCAACGATAGTTTTTTTTTTTAATTTATTACTTCATAGTACAAATTGTATTTTATATTGTTTATTTTTTTATCTAAACACTAGTTTATTATAAAATAATTATTTAAAAAAGATATAATAAAAGTGATTGTTAGGAATCTATCTTGGCATTGATTTTAATGTTTGGGCATATCAGAAATGCAAATGCTATTTATTAAAAAATATATTACGCAATATTGTCTATTATGCACTAAATCAAACATCAATTTTTTCTGAGTTTTTTTAGTTTTAAAAATGTATTTTTAATTACAGTCTAACAAAGAAATAAAATTTTATAGAACAGTGTACAACTTTGTTAATTAAAAATAAAACTGTTTGAGTCCATAAAGTTTTATTTTAAATTCAATTTTCCAATTCTTATATAACTATTGACTTTGATAAAACTGAAATTATATAATTAAAAAACGTATTTAAATAATGGGGATAAGACAAATGACGTTATAAACCTATAAGAAGATTAAATTAACTTAGTGATATATTTGCTTTATGTAATAAGACGCATAATAACCTATAAGTGAAGAACCTTAAGTAAAATGCATAATTACCTTTTTAAGAAAGCTTCATAACCGTTTTTTTATTAAGGAAGAAAAGTACAATTGTTGCTAAATTGTAAAAATTATCATTAAAAACTTTAAAAACTTTTTTGAATTTTTGGGTTTCCAAATAATTGAACCTTCTTATGGGGTTTCCCTAATCAGCTGTTGACAAATATTATGTTCATTTTCATCTTATTTTCGATATCGCCTTTGTTACTAGATCAGAGTTGGCGTCTTCTCTCTCCTTTTTATATTCTATTCTTTTCATTCTCTTAGTATGTGAACTTTATAGGTTTTGAAGAGTATTATATTCATTAAACATTCACCGTGATTTGCTTGAGTAGAAAACAATTAATGTATTCTTCGTTGACTATGTCATTTTTTTACCAAGTTTCATCGATTTCTATAAATACGTTTTTTCTCAGTGAATTGTTTCTGTCGAATATTTCCATTTTTTCATAAAAGCTCATGTTAAAATTTAATTTCTCAATTATCTATACATCTAAATTTAGAATTATCCTCAACCTTCAAAAATTAAGAATTTTTTTTATTAATTTTTTTTTATTCTGTTTATTTTCATTAAAATCTGTAAATAGGCTTAGTTATATTGAAAACAACTTTAAGATTTAGGAGTAGGAGTCAACTAACCATTTCTTATAAAAACTGTTTTGTTTTATCAATCTAAAAATAAAAAATAAATAACTATCTCTATGATATGTACCTATACATATTCTTATCAAAATTTAGTATTTTTCAAAAAATATTCCAACTGTCGATACTTAATTAATAAAATATACATTAAAAGTGATAACATCAAATTTTTAGATGTTACGACCATATAAATTTTTTATAGTCAGCTACTTATTTTATTTTAGGGAGAAAAAAATAAAAGTATTTTAATTCAGTGGAATCTCAATATTGCACATAAAATGCTTTGATTGTTGTAATCTTTTGAAACTTCAGACCAATCTCTTAAATTTTGCATATATTTAGGTAGCTATGTATTTTTTACAGATATACACTTTTGAATCGCTTCTTTCACTAGCCGTTAAAAAGGGAATATAAAACTTTTTTCAAAGATACGAGTTATAAAAGTACAGTAGTTTGAAATTAATTTTACGATTTATTTTTAATTAACATCATATGTTTTATATCAAACAACAAAACGGTTGAGCCTGTATTTTGCATTTAGAAAAAGCCAAGGGGAGTCCGCCGATTTAACGACGAAATAAATTTTGGAAATTTATTTAGCAATTTAAACGCTTTAGAGGTTTGCATAAAATTTAATATCATTTTGTATCTGAAATATACATAGTAAAGTTTAAAATTTATTTTCTAGATACGATTGCAAATAAACGGGATGTTAAGAAAAACCAATAATAAGCAATTAAAACACGTGTTTGATTTTATTCCTTTTACAATGCTTGTAAATACTGTACGACTCGAACAGCATATAAACTATACGATAGATAGATTGGTATGTATTATTCAGATATTTAGAATATTTCATAGAATTGCATGCCAAAAAGATCACTGCTCTATGCACACTGTTTCCTATTTGTTTCAGATAAGCGTGTGTTTGATTGTCCGAGATTCTATTTTAAAGTTGGTTAAAATTTATGGATTTTTTTGATCTTTTATTTCCGCAAATTTCGATAACGTGTGTGTAATTTAAACTGAGTCGTTTTTGTCACATGAAAACGATTTTTACGCGTTTATATACCAGAGAACTTCGCTTCGTATTTTGTTCGTAAAATTGAAAATAAATTCCCAACCTCCGGACATATTTTACACGGGAGTGTCGTCGATTTGTAAGCCGAATATTAATGAGGTCTTACACCCACAGCGGTCGTCAATCAGTGGTTATGTCACTAACCAGACTACACGCACACAAAACGACAGGAAAAAAAACATATACTCGCATACTAACACATAGCTTCTGCATCATGCAATCAATTATGATCATTAGAATTCAAAATAGAAATAGTTTTTCGTTTTTCGTATAAGGTTCACAAAAGAAAACACGTTTAAATTTATCACCAAGAAAAGTACATCTTACAAATAAATAAAGACATAATTCTATCTTCCGTGATTTTCCATATGAAGGGTTTTACGAATTTTTCCAACATTTGTCCTACTTAAAATTTATTTGACTCCGGTCTGAAAAAAACGTCCAAACATTGAAATTTATTGAATAAAATCAAAGACATCTGGTCTTTAATTTCGATAGTTACGTTTTAACCATAAATATTAAAAATCGTGTTAAAGATAAACACGAATTCTTTAAGCGAGTTGGACTTTACATGAAAATTAAAAATGAATAATTAGTTTAAATCTTCCAATTATGCAATTAATATCTAGATTTTCTATATGGAAATTAATAATATAATTACTCAACGATAATTATAACTTCATTTTTAGATCTTTGATATGACTATTGAATGCGGTAATATTAAGTACTATTTGAATATAAAGTACTGATATTTGTTGTATTTTTTTGTTACAAGTATATCTTTGAACAAATATAATAATTGTAAAACCTTGACGATTTTCTTGTAATTTTTTCATTTCCGGTTTCCACAACCCACGTTTCTTTTGACTGGTCATATTATTAAGTTAAAATACGATTTTATTAGAGACAAGGTTTCAGTTCCGAAATTGAACAATTATTATCTATAACCTTGGTTTACTCTTTTAAGAAACTTTAAAGTACTCTTTACATGTAAAATTTTTGAAAACGCTTGGTAACATGGAGGAATAATTTATCTTATCATAAAATTGACACATTTCCACGTAAAAACAAATCGATTGACATTTAAATTAAAGATAAAAATCGGAAAAAAATGTTTTGAAATTAATTTATCTCAACATCCCGTACTTTTTGATAAACTCAGTGTTATCAAGCTCAAAGATTATTTTCATTATTGAAAGTAGAGCTGGGGATGTGAAAAATAGTACGAGTTAAGCACGAAAAAAGTGTTCCTAACAAACACTTCCTGTAGGTGCTGAACAAATTGAATTAAACGAGATGTAATTTTACAATTATGATTGGTCAACAAAAGAAACGAACGAATAAATCCACGAGACATTTTTTTTACATTTAACATAATAGCGAATAAGTAGCAAACTTACAAGCCGGATGCATTTCCTTTTAGAAATAATAGAACATCTTCCTGTGTTATTCAAATGTCCTATAAGTCGTATTTTTCATGCTCGACTTGATGATTTTAAATTCTATTGATTCAAGATTTTCTCTAATCGTTACATGTAAAACAACAGCAATTGTTGTCTCTTGAACCTTTTAAAAATAAAAGGATTATATTTACTTTATTCATCTATCAATATACAAGATATTTTTTTTTATAATTTCAGTATAACAAATGATGTGAGATGAACGGAGGCTACATACAGAAATATTTTAATGACGACCCGTTTCGTTTTTAGTTCCGGGTTGGGCTGAAAATAGACATCTCGAACTTAAGAATTGTTGGACAAGTTGTCGTATTTACTCATTGCTTCAATAAATTTTATTTATATTACAATATATTACCTCTATTTTTACCTAGCTTTAAATAATTAAATAATTGACAATTTAATAACCTACGTTTAAATCTAGGAAATTCTAGAAACTGTTTTTAATTCCCTAATTTTGCAACAATTTCAAGTAAAACCATTGCAACGCAATAACTTAAAATGTTCAATTACGTGTTTGTGTATTTTTTTCTTCAGCCAATAAATAAGTTATGTTCGTGCTATATTTTTGAAAAATTTTTCAAATTCCAAAATCTGAAGAAATAAGTGATATATCTTTTTTTCTTTTATTTCTGAACGAATGGAAATTTATTAACTAATAACAAAATAATTTATTTTTCCTACATTTTCAGTTTCTATGTTTGCAAAGCTACGATATTTTTAGGCTTCCTTTCAATGTGATTTTTAAAGCTTCTATAAACTATATGATTTTATTGGGGAACTCTTCTGAAACACAAACTAATGAAATATAATTAAAGAAATCTTTTTAAGAAATAAGTATATCTAAACATATCAATTAATATTAAAAGAAAAAAGGAATCCTAAGTGATAGAAAAAAATTGAAATTATTCAAGAAGCTAAGAAAACAATCTAAAACTTCAACTTCTAAATACGAATATTTCGTTTACTCTACTTTTGAGAACGTTTTAAGCCGTTACAACGTTATAGTATAGAAAAAAGGCAACAAGATTAGTTTTTAGTAACATTTCGTGCAATCTACCGTTTGTGGGATATATCATAAAATGTGTAAAAACGATTGACGTATGGAGTTGTTCACATGCAACTATTGTAAGATACTCCCACATTTTGCGTTTTATTTCAAAAACGAATAATTGTATGAAAATTTTCTAAAAACTAATTTTGTAGAACTTTTTCAGATCTATAACTTTACAAATGACTAAAAGCGTCTTCAAAAAGCAGTCAATTATAGCTGACTCATCAATTATATTACTAAGCTCGAATTGAGTTATGCCCATGCCACGTGAAATGGAAAAGACCAGAGCACTGCCAACAACCCCTGCAAACAACAGATCGAAGGCGCAAACAGGACCCTTCAGATTATCGCTAAACAATTTTCGAGACTAGAGGCGGCAATCTCGAGGCAGGCGGAACAATCGTCGATTCTCTTCAACCTGTTGATAGTTCTAGTCTCAATACTAAATTAGCATGGCGTATAGTTACAACATAGTCCTCTAAAACGCCAACGGTGTGACCCACCACCGCCTAGAACTGGTAGCGTTTCTCATAACAAAGAAAATCAACGTAATGCTTATATCTGAAATCCATTTAACTGTTTACTCCTATTTCAAGATCAATGGGTACAAAACCTACCCTACAAATCATCCAGATGATAGCGGTCATGGTTTTACAGTCGTTATAAACAAACAAACAAATAGGCACCACGAACTGTACTGTTAACAAAACGACTACATGCAGGCTACATGTATAAAGATCCTGGGTTGGACCTTTGGCCCTAGCCGCTGTGTATTGCCCACCAAGACACACGCCTATCAAAGAAGAATTTCACAACCTATTCTCCTCGCTTGGTAACAGATTTATAGCGAGTGGTGACTACAACGCCAAACACTCGTCGCGACGCGTCGTTCACGACGGATATCACTAAGAGGTCGAGCCCATTAGGATATAATTTTATAGCTCCACTAAGACACTCTTTCTCCTAATCAACCAACATATTTGCCTAGTGATACGAACAAAATACCAAACATACTCGATATCTTTGTGTGTAAAGGAATCAACTTCAGAGACACAAAAATTCTCCCTGAGACAGACCTCTCCTACGACCACAGTTCAATAACGCTCACTATTGGTAAGAGCATCTTCCTCATGGCCAAACAGTGCAATTCACAGTAAAAAACCAATTGGGATACCTTAAAAAATATCCTCAAGAAAGATCAAGAAAATTCTTCCTAGCTAATTTCAACGAAATTGAAAATACATCACAAAAATAGGCCAGCAAATAAGAGATGCAACACAGAGAACAGTTCCCAACTCTCCAGCGATTACCTCAACCCAAGGCTATCCTAGCGACATCAGAGAACTAATAGCTGGGAAAAGAAAACTCCAAAAAATGGAAAAACTTCCGCAATCCGGTTGAAAAAACTAACTTTAACAGAGCGACAGCCCAACTTAAATCCAAGCTAGAACTACAACGAGATAAAAATATCCAAAAATATCTCCAAGATCTCTCACTAACTGCAGACACTGAATTCTCCCTATGGAAAGCTACCAAAAACAAATTAAATATCCATATGGGGAGTGGGCGAAAAGCGACACCAAAAAGGCTAAACTATGTGCTATGCACCTAGAGAGAATTTTCCAACCGGCGGTGGCAATCAATCAGCTAGACACCTATGAAAAACTTACTATACAAACTGCTTCATTATCACCAGAAACAGTTCTTCAACGTATCACTGAAGAAGAGCTGATTAAGGAAATCTCACTCCTAAAAAGCAAAAAAGTCCCTGGGCCTGACAAAACTACGGGGCGTATGATCAAAGAGCTGCCTATCGAGACCATAAAGGCGATAGCCTTCCTATTTAATTCTATAATGATAGTCGGGCATTTACCCTCGTCCTGGAAGGTCGCAAAAATTATGCTTGTTCACAAAGCGGGGAAACCTAAAAACGAAGTGGAATCGGAGCTATTCGAAAAGTAGCCCTTCAAAAGATTTCAGCCTATCCTGGATGCTAATAACATCATACCCAGCCATCAATTAGGGGTTCAGACGACAACACTTCTCAATTGAACAGGGGTACAGGGTCGCAAGCACAACTATGCAGTGTCTCCAGGAAAAAAATACTGTTCAACGATCTTTTTAGATGTGAGCCAAGCGTTCAATAAAGTGTGGCACGAAGGTCTGTTGCTCAAGATTAGGATGACACTCCCAGAACTTCTTGTGTGTATTCTCCAATCTTATCTAGAAGATCGAACATTTTTTGTTCACTATGATCTGAAGTGCCACAGGGCAGTGTCCTTTGGCCTTTCCTCTATACGGTTTTCACGAACGACGCTCCGATTAATGAAGAGATAATCCTCGCAACCTTCGCAGATGACTCCGCACTACTATCTAGCCGTTCACGACTGTCCCAGAATGGCCTCTGGGAAGTTTGAGTCTACACTAAATGAATTGCAGCTGTGGTTCAGCAAAGGGAGGATCACCATCAACGAGATCAAGTCTGTTTACGTAACATTCACCACAAGGAAGGAAACTTATCCTCATGTCTCACTAAATGGTCATGAAATACCCCAGGGCTACGGAGGTCAGAAACCTCGGAATGCACCTGGACAGACGCTTCACCTGGTCAAAATGCATCCTTCACAAATACAACCAACTGAATATCACCATCTGAAAACTGTAGTTTTCTTCAAACTTTCTATAGTTCTAAAACTCATTGATGTCTGAAACTTTTATTTGAAACTTTTTCCTGGGAAAATTCAAATAAGGACCGTTCTAAGGTTAAGGGGGATAGAGAGGGGAGTTCGTATATACATAAAGGCCGAATAGGTACACTTTACTTTCTTTTAAGAAAATATAATAAAGAAAGTATTGTAATCGAGCCAAATTTTCGATTTCAAGTTTTCTCTGGAACTGCCCGTTTTGTGATTCCCTGAATCCAAAAAAGTGCATTTTAGAAACATGGCTGTGTCTGTGCTTCATCCAAATTTCACCAAACTTTGAATTTAGTTTACATATCCCTTCTAGTTGTGTTATGAAGCTTTTAGTTGAAATCAGTTGACCAGAAGCTTAACTTTATTCTATGGGTTTTTGAGCTTTTTTTAACAATTTTTTGTAAAAGGCTCCAACGATTTTCGTTAAACTTGCTATTGTTCTAAGACGCATGAGTTCTTTCAGCTTTTATTTGAAACTTTTTCATGGAAAAATTCAAATAAGGAGGGTTCCGGGGTTAAGAGTTCGTATACGTAATACAATACAGACTACACGCATAATATATTTCTGACTAAATAATTATAAAGTGCTTGTTCTTTCAACCAAGAGCGAGTTTCATAAAAAAAAGTACCGTGACGTCTCGCAGCGGATAATTTTTAGGTTGTTTTCACGAAGAAAAATTTTTCGGTTCATCATTTCAGTGTTGAAAGTATTAAAGATTGATTATTGCTGCTCTGCTATTCGGTAAGGAAATACAATAACTACACGCACCACTGCAAAGAAGAGTAAAATTTTTATTACTTCCACTTCTTTCCCGTCAGCATGGAAGACAGCAAAAATAATCGTAATACCGAAACCGGGGAAAGACAATACTCGAATAGACAGTTACCGACCTATTACCTTACTCCCTGTATTGTCAAAGATCTTTAAACGATTGCTCGTAAAAAAAAATATTAAACAAAAACGACTTAATTCCATCACATCAATTTGGCTTAGGGAAAAGAACGGCACAGTGGAACAAGTGCATAGAATGGTAAATTACATCAAAGATGCCTTTGAGGAAAAGAAGTTTTGCGTGGGACTCTTTCTTGGTGTTGCTTATGTGTTCGATCGGGTATGGCACAAGGGTCTTCTCCACAAAGTAAAAGAATGTCTTCCTCCGCAACTGTGCGAGATAATCTCAAGCTTCCTAACTGATAGAAAATTTTACGTTCAAAGTGGTGAGGCTACAAGCCATCTCTACGAAGTGGCTGCCGGCGTCCCTCAAGGTAGCGTACTTGGCTCGACTCTATAAAATATATTCACCGCTGATCTACCTGTGAACAAATATATTTTCACCGCAACATTTGCGGACGATACCGCCATCCTCTACGCAAACGCTAATGCTCATGTGGCTACAAGGGAAATTCAGGAGCACATAAACAAGATCTTGAACTGGGCAAAAAAGTGGCGCATAGGAATAAACGAGGATAAAACCCAACTCGTCACATTTACGCTTCGAAAAGATTCGTGCGGCCCAATAACGATAAACGGCCGCACAATCAGCAATGTTGACGACACAAAATACCTAGGGTTTCACCTCGATCGACGCTTGACGTGGAGAACCCATATAAATAGGAAAGCGACGCAATCGAAAATTTCGCATCACAACCTCAAATGGTTGCTTATAAGGGGCTCCTCTCTTAACCTTTCTTCTAAGGTCATGGTGTACAGGGCAATCATCAGACCAAATTGGGCATATGGCGCACACATCTTGGGAACCGCAAAACCTTCGAACGTCGCGATAATTCAAAACCAGCAGTCAAAGATCCTCAGATCATTTCTTGGGGTAGGACGCTACGTCAGGAATGATATTATTCATCGCGATTTGGGTATTAAACCCGTCGAAGATTTTATTAAAACACAAAGTGAAAAGTACCTTCAGCGCGTCGCTGATCACCCTAACAAGTTGGCTACTGATATCCTTCTGACACAGCCCTACAAGAGTCTAAAAAGACTGGACCCCATCTCGCTGATTAACTCTTGATGTCTATCCACTGTCTTTTTAAAAAAATTTTATAATTTCACATTTATTACCTCTATTTTTATCACACCCCTGTCACTTCGTGAGTCATTTTAAGATTAAGAGACTCCTTACATATTTTAATTTAAGAGTTGCAATGATTTGGGCTAGGGGCACTGAGTGCTCAATACCCGAATTCAAATTAAATTAAATAAAAAATTTCCACTTCTGTCATATCTTTCTATAATATTTATGTTCAGATATATATGTTTTTTACACATAAAATAAAAATTTTAATTATGTGCATTTTATGGTTTCTTATATTCTACTTTTTCATAAAATCACCTTTTTTGATAAAACTATATTAACCATACACCGCCATGGACTTCGAAATTCCATTTTTAATTGACAATAATGAAATTGATAAATCAATTCACGAACTACTTAATATAATAATTTTATTGAACACAATTATAGTAGTACTAAAAAATGTTGTTTTTAATTCTCAATCATAAATAAATACAAATTTAATTATTTATGCCTGCAAAATAGGAAAAACCAATAATTTCCTGAATTCCAAACCGTTTTTCATAATCTTTTTGAATTTGTTTTGAACTTTTGAAGAATAAAATTAAAATAATTTGGTTTTTTGTTGTCATAAAACCATTATATATTTATTATGTAGTCGTAAATCATAATTATTATGCTTTAATAATTATTTTACATTATTCAAACGTAAGCAAGAAAATGTATTATATTCATGTATGTACGTAGAGAAATAAATGACGGGATTTACATTTCAATCTCATAAGACTTTTCCTTAACGGGGGAAAAGAATGGCGCAAGTGGCTAGCCTTGAGAATGCTCATGTGGTCAGCGGACGCGTGCACCGCCTCAGTTAGTTACCCGGAAGTAGAAGATCCACTCAAGTGACCATGATTTAGTCGTCAAAGCATAATATTTTTTTCCTTTCCTACTATTTTTTTTTCGATGTGTAAAATTTTCCGAAGCAATATTTTCTAGAAATCTTCGACCCAAAAATATATGAAACACATATTGACCTGTGGCGTCTGTTGTCATCCGGATATCCGGATAATAAAAATACATTCAATGAAAATCTACGCAGTTATGCCGTCAGATAATCTATAATTTATTGCCACATTTCTTATATTTAAAGACTCAAATAAGTTCGTATGGGTTATCAATTATTTATTAATCTTCAAAATGTTGAAATCACGAGATTCTAAGCCCTATATTATGTATAATACAGTGAACTCTCAACAAATTAAAATCGTAAGAAAATCAAGCAGTTTTCCGCTTCCGGTCTGTCACTTTCTAACCCTGTTTATTTTCATCTCACTAAGTCAATCTGGTGGAAAGAACGGGACCTCTACCTTGATAAGTCGAACTTCTAACTAGGATAGGTATTGTTTTACTTTCATATTCTGATGGAATTCATCGGGAATTTTGATGTTTATTTTACCGAATAAAAGCAAATTCACTACCGATGATTTCCTGATCACTCGAACGTTTTCCTATAATGGAACAATGAATAAATCAATTCCTTCCTCAATAACTCGAATATTTGCTGAAAATTAACTGAAATGTATTCATAATCCCTGGAAGTTCGACTTATCGAGAATTTACTGTATTTGTTGTTTTTTTTTTAACTTGGCAATAGTATTGGAAACTGCAGGAGACAATATCATGTCATTATCGTGTCTTAGCACAGCTTAGACAGACAGAGTTTGTGGGGGCTCAACTTTTCTCTAGGGGGTCATCTCCAATTTGAAATGACCCGTGGTGTCGGATAGCGGATGGAAAATCCGCGTTCAGTGGGTTTCTACGACATATGTCTGTATTATGTTTATTATCTTGTTTTATTCCATTTTTTTTAAATTAATAATTTGAAAACATTTGTAAATAAAAACGTAAATGATAATGATTAGAAAATTTCAGTAAACATATTTACAATAAATTACAATTTCTTTAGTCTATACCTTGTGCGACATATTGTTTGATCATTGAAAATTTTGAAACAATGATGTTAAAAATTCATTAATAGATTTTCTTTCAAAACTATTAGGTATATTTACTGAATATTTAAATCAAAAACCTTGTTGAAAAATATTTTATATTTTAAGGAAAAATTTAGCTTTTTTTAAAAAAATTAATTTTATTTTGAATTGTGCTAATAAAAATGTTCAACTCGCATAAATAATGAAACTATATTTAGAGATTTATTTTAAGCTCAGAAAACTAAAGAGAATACAATATTTAGTAAACACTACACTTATAGCACGACTTTAACAAAATTAGACTTGGAATTACAATTTGAAATAATTATTTTATATTTTTCTAGAGATTCCTGTTAGAAAAATTTCTCAAATTAATAAATTTGAGTTTTCTCAAATATAAACAATCAGAAAACGTTGAAGTTATTGAAATAAATTTAAAAAAACAACTGTATACGAAAAAAACTTCAATTTATAATTTTTCTAATATAATTTTTCAAATAGGTATAAATTATATCAAAGTACCTACCTACCTATTAAAATTTAATGAATGCCCACTTGATAAATTTTCCAAAAAAAAAAAAGTGTTTATAATGATATAATCTCATGATAATGGTCTTGGGGACTTTGAAAAAATTATTGTACAACTAATTTAAAGATATACTTAGTTCATTCTATGAACCTTTTGTAGATATTATTTTAAGATAGACGATTGGAAAAAAATTTTTAGAACTAACAAATATGAACTTGTATAAGCCTTCTACTTTGAAGACTTCCTATTATAGATAACTAAAGATTTTCCACAATTAGATAAAAAATATACATAAACCTACAAATAAAAACCATGGGAAAGTAATATGTAGTGTTAAGTTGGAATCTTTCATCCATGGGTAAAAAGCGCCAACAGGGACCTGAATATTTGAAACACAACAACACGCCAACATTTTGGACTACTTTTGTGTAATGTGTGGTTAATGAAAAAATTTAAGTCTTTTCTGTGACGTTTTATGAACCGTAGAAGAACATGTTTGTATTCATGGAATTATTCTGTTTGCTCAATACTCAAATAGTAGTCAACCAAATGGATCTAAAATCACATTAATAACCAATGTTGATAATCAACTTGCAGTTTATAAGTAAGTCTATCATTAATATTTGCTATAAATCTTCAGAATGGACATAAACTATAATTTATTGTAGAAAAACGCACTATCCTTGTGAATCACAGTTTTATTTTTAAAACAGATCAACAGATTCCAATGATCTTTGGTATAAATGTAGCTTATTTCTAAAAAACTCAATAGCCAATTTTTATTTCATAAAAATGAATGATTTCTGTAGGATAGATTTAAAAAAATAACCTATTTATCGCTTCGTACAAAGAAAAAGAATCATGATTTGACATATTTTTTCGTACATGATTAGCTTATAGGTTGAAGATTGTGTGTGGTGATATTTAACTTGGAAATATGTATGGTTTCAGCAGGATAGCTATATATAAAAATATCTGTTAGTTAATTCTTTAACAGGAATAAATCAACGATTTTTGGGGTTGTTTCTGTACCGAAAAATGCTAGTTTTCTGTAGAACAACTATAAGTAAAAATGCATATTTATTGTTTCTCACACAGAAACAAAGTAAAAAATCAACATAAATTTTTGTTTAAACAAAGTTGATTGGTCAAAGAAAGTGGAATGAAAGCTATCCCGAAAAACCCATGATTCATGCAGGGTAGCAATTAACAAAAAAAGGTTTGTTAGAACTTCAGTGGAAACTTCACAGATTCAACAATTCAAATGGGGATTATTGGGCATTTTGGTAAATTAATTGGTAAACTTAACATTATAACTATTAATTGAATTAATTTGGAAACTCTCTTAGCTTGATATTTGATACCTTAATGTTGACATTAGATTTTATTTTAAACCAAATTTAATTAAGATACTTGAAAATCAAGCCCAGTAACTTAAAAATCAAGTTAAGTGGTCCATCCTTATAGTGCAAACGATATTTAACGCAACTAACAAATTTAATAAAAATGAGTCGGCTAATTATTTTATAAAGATTGAATCAATGAAGTATTAACCAGAAAAGAACAATTTTTAGTAAGCAAAGTGATCTTATGTAAGACCTACAGTAGGTATATTTTTCTTGGAACCATTCTCATTTTATTTAGGTACGTAATAAAATGAAACTCAAAATTAATGCTTTTAGTTTTAGATTGGTGATATTATCAACAAAAAAAAATAACATAAACATAGACCTGAATATTGAAATAAGTTCTACTTATTTAATTGGTATCACGTAATAATTTAATATGATTGATGCAATTATTTGCCTAGTTCTTATCTAACTTTATAAAATCATATTTTGGTCTTACACAGCAATTTTCTTCCAAGTTATCAATCACAAAACGTCGCCATCGATTATTCAATTACTTATTACTGTGTGTATTTAAAAAATGTGTGACTATTAATAAAGTTATCAAAGAAATGTTAATCTTCTTCCAACTTATAACAAACATATATAACTACATCAAAATCAAGTATTTATGGTTTTAAAATAGTCCTGAATCACTGTTACTTCATTGTTCGTTTAATATGATTAATTTGTTTCAACTTTTTGTATTTTCAACCAATTTTATAGATTGTTACTTAATTACGTTTTATTTGTAACTAAATTTTTTTAAGCGCATCGCTATTTGAACTTATCACACCTTAATTGCGATTAAAACAAATCTCTTAGTATTTACACTATTGATGTAAGTTTTGATGATTTGGTAGAAAATTGTAGAAGTACAAAGAATTACTTATTCAAGTTTATTATGATAGAAACATGTTTGTCGTTATAATTCTCTGGAAAAAGGTTTAACCATACTATGACTAAGAAATTAATCAACTGAAATCAATTTCACCTTTTAACACATACAATTTTAGTTTGTTTTTTTTTCAACTATCAAGTGTAGATAAACTTAATCAATAGCTAATAAGCTGACCACATCAGCTAATTAAATTCCGTTAATATTTAAAAATTAAATGATATAGTTTAATTGGAGAATTTTAGATTGTTACCGAACTGTACTAATATTCAATGAATCATTTGACTTTTTAAAATCAAACATTTTTTGTACAAATCATCAATTATAATAAATAACAGCTCTGATATGAGTCAATAAATGCTTATATCTAATCGTAAAACAAAATAGAAACGCAGCAACCAAATTAAAATTTTAAAGTAAAATTTTTCATTAATGAATTTGAAAAAAGACAATGTTCCTGAAATATGCTAAGAAATTATTCTACAAAAGGGCAGCAGTCTAAACATTGCAAATGCTTGATCATACCCCATCATACCTACCTCTTGCAGAAGGACGCCAAACGGTTACCAAAACCTATTTCCCTTTATTAATTATTTACTACTTATTTTTTGCTATAGGTACATATGTCTATAACTTATATCATAGTCATAGTCAAATATGCATGAAAGGTCCTTTGAATGGAAAGTTCTTTGTTTTTATTTGTTTTGAATTAAGGTAAAAATCACAAAGATTGTTTGAAAACAGAAAAATGAAATTCACTTCGCATGCACAAGTATAATTAACAGGAAAAAATTCGAGCTCAAAAAATGTGTGTACTTTAACTTAAAAGAATAAACAAAAACAGAATCTAAGTATTGTATGACTTTACACCAAGAAATCGAATGTTCTCAATTAGCGTTGACACACTGTATTTAATCATGTGTGATTTCGTTCATATAAAATTTACCCAAATTCACACAGTTTTGTTTTAAGAAAAAAAATCCGTTTCTGCATAGACCCAACTCCAAAAACACCTTAATATAAATAGCAGAAGAGCTTCGAAATTTTTCACTAACAAAAATTGGTCATTAATATACACTACTTAACGATTTTCTTAATTGCAGATATTTACTTTGAAAAAATACATCTTTGGGAATTTTATTGAAATTTTTTAATTCTTATAAATGATCAAATTTGGAAGACGTATTAACCCTGGGTGATAGTTATGCTTGTTACATCACTAAGAAGTAACCATATATGCTACAAAAACAACAGCCCTATTTAAATACTCAAAATATAGAACCATTTCTTTTAGTGTATTGATTTCTAAATCATACTATACATAAAAAAAAAATAATTGAACATTTTAAACAAAATTTTAACAGCTCAAAATTGACTAAGAATAAAACCAATTTAAAATTTTAATTGAAATTCAAATTTACAAGTTTCTGAAATGTCTCCATATTATCAATAATTTATCTGGAGATAGAGTAAGTCAAGTCTTACAAGACACTTGAAAATTTGACGTAAGCATTAAGATATTGCAAAAGTCGATTCAGAAGTTGTAAAAACATATTATTATCTCGAATGTTCTCCTGTTAATAAACATTAACTTAAGATACCTAATCGATTTACGATAGATTACTTCATGATTTTAAATTCTCTGAAAATATGTGTAGGTACCATGATATGTATCAATATTTAATTTTTAAGGATTTTTTTTTCAATTACAAACAACTGCTTTAAAAACTATTAGAGGTTTGGCTTAAAAAAGCGAATATAGAAAAAAAATTGTTGCTTCTTAGCACATTTTTGATTGGTACCTATCTTCCTTTTTGGAAGTTTCTGATCATGTATTATTAAGTTTGAATTAAGACAATCTCACTTAGTATTCCATACTATCAATGTTATACAGAACAGGTGTAGATAAATGAAAATCATCCGTAATTATCATTGGTTTAGATAAAAGTATAAGTTGAATTTTTATGGATGATATTGATTTAGCACAGTTAATTCAATTAATTCATTTAATTGATATTATAATAAGCAATGTACGTACTTACGTGTGTATTTGTGATTTTCCATGATATATTTTTACAATGATTTAGAAACGGAACGATTACAATTTTAATTTTTAAATGGAATATTTTCCATATATTATTGGACGAATTTATTTACACACGTTGTGAGACCGTTTGTTGGCTCGGATAAACCGTTTATTTACTGTTTCAATTTCAAAATTTATTATTTATTCATTTACACGAAATGACAAACAAATACACACCAATACATACATCAACTGTATAATATATGAATTGTAATTAATATTTAAATTTTGACACGGAAATGTGCACTGGGTTTTTGCAGAAATGTCTCTCAATGTCTGATTTCAGTCACAAATATTGTCCATTAACAGTTCAAGTTTAATAAAATTAGAAACAAGTAAAAAAAAAAACTACTGAAAGAATTTCAGATGAGGAAAAAAATTATTTAAAACATTTGAAAAATGATCTCGACTAATAAGATATTTATGTAAATTTTGAAATGAGGACCGATACGAAAGGTTAATGTACTTCCTTTTCAATAAAATTTTAATTTTAAAACGTTCGTAATAATAAAATATGTGAATTTGCAAAATATATTTTTATATAAGTATATATAAAGGAAAAAGATAGTCGTGTATATATAAAATAATATGCATTGCTTTGCGCTTTTGCTATCGCAAGCATATTTTTATTTCAAATTTTCCTGCTGCCTGAACATCCCTATTTACGTATTGTTAGCTATGTGTATTTTGTTTCATTTAAACTTGCACTTTGTGTGTTTAAACAAATAATAATATTATAAAATAAACGTACAATGTATAGCAAATTTAGTCAAGTCAACATCTTTCGTGTTGTCAAATACTATGGACCAAGATAATCGACACAAACCGTGCAAAACATATTACAAGTGTTTAATATTCCGGTCGTTAAAAACCACTTTTTTCATGTGGCTTTTAAACATAATTTTTTCCTTAGTCGTTCTATTCAACATTTGGGAGGCCTTTTGATAAATGTGCCAAGATTGGTCAAAAAAATCTCTTTAGGATGTTTCAAAATTTAAGTATTTTTATATTGAGAGAGAATAATGACCGCGGCTAGAAATTTGAATTTTTTTGCCAAATATCCGGAATTTAGAGTTTTTAATAAGCTTTTCGTGTTGTTATTGAAATTTCGTAAAATATATAGACGAATTATTCGTGTAGTTATCATAACTCGCTTGACGGGATTGCAAACTAAACTTGTTATTATTATGGTGAGTTATAAATATTTAGGTACGTAATATTTTTGGAGCGTTTGGCAGTTTTGCTACGGCGAGCGTAGAATTGGTTTTAATCGTGATCGGAGGAGAGCAAATGCGAGAATTTACAGATTGGAATGTCCGGTTTTGATTTATTTCACTTGAAAACATTTCCAATCGTCTGACGTCATGCGTATAGACAAAAGATCAAGACAAGTTTTTAAAGGAAATTTTTATAAGTGGCTTTTGTAACAAACCACTTTTTACACTACGTCTCATTATTTCAAATCATTTGGGTAAACAAATGCTATCGATTTTATTGAAAACTCTATATATCAGTGATTTCCAAACTATGAGCTATGTCTGAACTCGGGGGTCCATCAAGCTAAGTTAAACGTATTTTGTATAATACTCGTACAATGAATTGAATATTTTAACTTTGAATGAAATAAAATGCAAATTCAATATTTGAATCAACTTGGCATTTATTTATATTAACATTTGACTTGCTTTTAAAGTAAATTCAAGTCAACTAGCTTAAAAATCAATTCAAGTATAAAATCCTTAGCTACAGCTCTATAACTAATTTAAAGTTTTCCAAGTGAATTACCAATTTTTGTGTGTTACATACCTAGAGAGTTTATGGCTTTTTGTTACTGACAGATTAGAATTTCATAATATTGACTTGATGTGCATAGTATAGAGGCACTGTTATAGCAAGATAGAGAAAGTCAAAAGGATAATGCTTAATAGTACCTATTTACAAATGCTAAATAGGTATAATATATGCGAACAATTATTGATATAAATATATATCACCAGTTGGAGTTATTTCTGTATTTGTTAGTGGCGTGGATATTGAAAATATACTTCACAGTAAGTATGTTCGAGTCAAAAAAACTCAAACAAGCAAAAAATGTAGGATTTGCCTGAAACAAATAGAAAAGAATATTAGATTTTGCTTTTATTTCATTTTTGTATTTTGAAATGAAAAATGTCTAAACATTTTTCTTTGATTTAACATATAAATTCAATTATAATCAAAGTTAAAACTTTGAAGTACAAGACAGAGCCAGAGTCCCGGCGAGATCTTTTCACTTATGTCTGAAATATCTGAGGGTTCCGGGAAAAACGGGACGTTTGACTAGACTATTTAAAAAGCTGGAACCTTTCTTATTGAATTTATTATTTTGATTCTCAAAAAACAGATCATTTAAGTATACATCTTTAATTAACCTAAACCATAGAAAAGTTAAAAATCAAAAATAAACGCTAAAATTAGGTTTTTATTTTTTATTAATATTTTATCCAATCTTTACTTCAGCTTTCTGGCCACTCTTTTGTTACAAATAGCTTGAAAATTAATGCGTAATGCGACTTATAATAGACTTTCAATAAGTTGAACAACGATAAGTCTAACAATTTTTTGGTTCAAATACATTTTTCACTATTCTTGTGTATTTTACCTCAGTAATTTTTATAACTTGTAAGTTAAAATACACAAATACACAGTTAAAATTGAATGTCACGGGTTGGTGTAGATGCATAAAAGTTTACGGCGCTCGTACGCCAAAACTGTTGATTTTCTAAAAAAAAATGGATATTACCCACATAAATTGTAGGAAATTTTCTCTACTTTCATTATGTGTAAGCATATTTCAGTTGTAAAATGAGTTGAAAAGGAAATATTATCAAGAAACAGTGTTATAGGCGACATTTTCTAATATGATGGCGCGAGCGGCAAAGATACGGGGTGGCAAAGTTGAAATTCGGAAAGAGCACATCGAAATTTATAAAATTACCATTTTTCAAAACTGCCGAAAAACTTTCCAGGTAAAACTACCAAATGGCTGTACTATATTATATTGTACTGTATTATTATCAATAAGTCAAACAATAAATAAGCGGATCCTTTCCTAAGTAACTAAAACATTAAGTGAGCTGAGTTATAGATAATCGATCAATTTTTTATGATTCCTGAGAATTCGACTTATCAAGAGTTCACTGTATTTATATACGTTTGCAATTGACGTCGTAAAGCCAAATAAAAACGAAAATAAAAGTAGACCTTTTGACAAAAGAATTAAAACTTAAAAAATGAATAAAAGGTTGAATTTCGACCACTGGATGACCACTAGTGTGTATAAATAGACTGTGGATATTGAAGACGAGGCTTGCAGACGTATAAATTGTAAAAATGCCCAACTCCTGATGGACCACGTCATACGTTACAAACATGGTGAGGAAGGAAGTGCGGACATTCCAGAGTTTGTGCCAAACGCGAAACTTTTTTTTGCACAACACGCGCTCGCCGAACGAGTGAAAACATCACTCGCGGCGACGTTCAGCATCCCACGGGATTTGCTCATTTGGCATTTCTAGACAATTTCGCCACACACATTATAATAAAACTTATGTGATTTTGATTAATTTCTAAATATTTTATTATTATTTATTTCAGACGGACCTACGACTATAAATAAATCCTATTAATGTAATATAAGTTTTACAACGACATTTTTAACACGTTTTATTAGCCAAAAATAAGACATTAAGACCTTATGTTTTTTATCTATGTTCCATACAAAAAATAGTCTTTTGAACCGGACATACAATAAATTAAGATATAAATAATGTAACATTTTTAATTTTTATTGTCATTATTTAACAATAGGACGAAAGGTCTTGATATTTACATTACCTACATTGCTATATCCTTTTATTTATTAGTTAATCATCGCATTGTAAATTGTCGATTGTTCTTCACATCATTAATTATGAAAAATTACTTGTGAATCTGTTGAATGAAAGTAGTGGTAATTACTTAAAAGTTTAGTATTTTTAATTCACTATAGTGCACTTGTGTGAAATTGGGCCCTAAGACTGCAATTTGTGATGATTTAAGAATCATTTGATGTAAATTTAAAAAAATCGTTGCATTTTATTATCACTACATATTAAGTCGCTACGTGACATTTTGGAGCTGTCTATTTGGCGTGGGACGTTTTGGCGCGAAACGTTTTGGTGCAAAACGTTTTCCCGCGGGGGGTTTCGCTCCATTGTACCGGGGTCCTAAGACTATGCGGGGGTGTTTTTTTTTTGTATTATCTTCCGGTTTCCTATTTAGAACTTCAGTGGTTGTCCACCTTAAAACCCGCGCCAAAACATTCCGCGTCAACATGGCGGCGTCAAAACATCCTGCTTCGATATTAAGTAGGTACTAGCTGATGGCGACCCGTTTTGCTGAGGGTATCTAAATAAAAGTGAACGAAAAATAAAGACCATTTATATCTAGAATTTATTTATACTGAGTTGAATTTTAAGCTATTTAATTTAATTTTGTTTATAATCAAATCAAATTCTAGATTTTTAGTATGCCAATACACCTGAATGACAAAATCGTAAATTATGAATATTTTGATTATAGCGCTTTATGATCAAAATAATACTTATTTGTCATGATGCAGTTATTGTTTCCTTTAAATTTGTAACTCATTTATAGAAATTGGTTAAAGAGGAAAGTTAAAAAATGTTTTTTAAGCTGACAATAGGAAATAATATAATTATTGATAAAAAAATAAATAAAAATCTTGAATTATTCAGTTAGATTACGACTTAAAAGATTTTTGACATCAACTTCTGAAATTGACTTCGTCTTTGAAGTAGGAAACTTAAAAAAATATAAAGAAGACCCTTAAAAATCTATTGTGTATCAATTTTAAAAACGACGAAATCGTTACACAAGAAGTCGATCGCTACCCAAAAATAACTTTAGACCCAAGAATGTCCCTCATCTCATCTTTTCCTATTGCAAAAATCCCAAAAACATCAAACAATCAAAACACCATAAAAACGTTACATGTTGAAACGAATAACGACAAAGAATCCGTAAAAAAACTTGACCAAAATGGGGAAGCCTTTGAAGGAAATAAATGCACCTTGCAACGCCTTCTTCCACACAAGCTTCTTTCAAAAGGGCCTAAATTTTAACGCATCGTTCTCTCCACAATCGTACGTACATTACGAAGATTTGGATCACAGGTGTGCGAATTCCTATCTGAATCAGTACGTCGATCCATTAACAGCCAGTTTGCTTTGTTGTTTCGACCGTTCCTTAAACGCTGCCTCTCACTTATGCATTTTGTGTTGGTGGGAGCATTGGGACTCGTTCCCGCAGGGAACTGTACTTGTTTCGTCCCTTCCCGTTTCACTCGCAGCCCACCGCAATACATTTACCCGGACACTTGAGAAGGAAGTGTCTGCTATATTCTCATTTCACTCTCGCAATATAATAGTATCCTTTCAATAAATCATAGATTAAAAACGTATAACATTAATGCAACAATAAGAAAATTTGATTGTTAGTACCTACTAGTGTTTCCCTAGATTTGACCCCCCAATCTACGAGATATATTACTCACATTAAAAATATATTGTTATAGCCGTTTTATTCAGAAATAAAAAAATCAGTTTGATTGTTGTTAGTGTTACTATGGAAATATTTGATTTTTAGTGTTGTATATTTCCGATTTGTCGGTTTAAAATAGCTTAATTGTTCTAGTAAATAGTTATTTAGAACTCTGTATATCCCTCCCCCGTTTCCAAATGTATTATATTCCCGGAACTGATCACCCCACTCCACGGAACATATTAAAAGAGAAGCCGCCGCATTTTTGTCGTGCGCTCTCCGTTCTGTTCCGGGTTGTAGATAGGCGTGTGGAAGTGAGAGCGCTGACGCCACAGCACAGTGTTCTCTAATGATGTTGATGATGATTTGGCCATGCTACACACACACACACACACACACACACACATACACGCTGTACTGTGTGATATGTTTGTAATGCACCAGCCAGACAGAATCATTTCGAAAGCGACAAAGTGCGCACCCACGATCGTTCAGTTGTAAGGTGGCCGTACTCGAGTTCAGTCGCGTCACAGTTACAGCTGACCAAGTGCTAAAAAGCGACACAATCCAACTCAACTGTAATTACTTCTAATAAACAGTGTGTGGCCATCGACAAACAATCCTGTATAAAACACCAAATCGAACATTTCGCCCATTCTTTTAAATGCCCACCTACAATTTGTGTCCGAAATCGTTCGTTTGGATAACTTTTAGTGCATTTCATCAAACACCAATGAGGTGTAAAAGTGTTAAAATTTTGTTTACGCCTTCACTATTTACCAATTAAAATACTTTTCAAGTGATTAAGTGTTTCAATCCAAGGATTAAACATTTTGCTCAAAATCAAGGATTTACATATACATACTAGGAACCTGTCTTTCTTTTAAAGGTAAATATAGTCTAGAAATTACTTAAACCGGAAGTTGTTCATTTGTGCCAATATATACTCTTTTTATTTGAAACAAAATCTTTTTACAACCCCTAACGTGTTAACGATTCTTGTTTGTCTGATTCTTTCGCATGCTATGCCGAAATAAGGATCAGAATCCCGCATAATTTATGTTCCTTTTCTGCTTCTACTCTCTACCTGTTGATCGTATAGAAATTTAAACCACCCTACCTGTGCCTTTATTATGTTCCAAAAGATTTTATTCTTTGAAGAATTAGGGACGTTATTTATTTTTTTTCCTTTCTTTTCTTATTAGTGTACATAAAGTCTTATTATTCTTGTGATTATTTTTTCGAAAATTCGACACTCCAGGAAGCAGAAATAGTTTTCCCAAGGATTTTATAGTTCTTGGCGCCAGTTTTATTTTTATAAACTGCGTTAAGAAGCATTATAAACTTAAAGCATTTAAAAAAATTTAAAAAGAAAATTACAGCTTTGCAAAATTATACCAAATAAGAAAGAATTATATTAGGTGTTAAAAATTAAAAACATTACCATTTTACATAAACAACAAGCAAAGACCACCCAGTTTTAAATTTTTATTATCATCAAAGCTTTTATTGTAAAATTTCTTTAGCAACAATATGAAATTTGTTATATTTTGAGTTGTAATAGCAGTGTTGGTAAATCAAATATATATTTTGAAGTTATAGAAAACATTAAAGGTAAAAAATATAATTTAATTCATATTTATAAATCAATATAGGTACCGAGATTGATAATTGGGAATTTTTATTTGGTTCCATAAAATATATAAAAATTTACGAAAGAAAAAGTAGTCTTTAGGCTTCATTAGAACGTATTTGTTTATGTCTCTGGCGGGTCATATTAAGCATTGTATATCATAAGTTTTACGAGCAATATCCTGAAACTCATTTAAACGAAGTCACGGGTTTCTACTGCTAGTAGAAACGATAAAAACGTATAAAATACTTTTAATTCCTAATTTTTAAATCACCCTATAGTAATTTTCTATCATTTCATGAAAAAACAGAAAACAGGATTTTTAATTGAAATATTGGAACTGTTTTTTCCTCTGATATAATCAAATTCTTTGCTTTCTCAACAATAGAAATTATCAAAACACAATCGCATAGAATACTTTTAATTCTTCAAATAATTAGTATGCAAGTTATATGATCTCCCTAACATTTGGCACCCCCTTAAATAGAGTAATAGATAGGGGAAGCGAAGTCAGGAACTAACTGATTTAAAGGACGATTAATAAAAAGAGGAAAAAAGCAGGCCGAACTTGTGCCAAATAGGGGGATATTTCCTATTATTATTCTAATACAGAAGAGTACAGTCGGATGTTTAGTTCAAACAAGAATATTTTAATAATTGCTTTTATATTTCACCCCCAGGACATTCCTTTTGAAGTAGAAAAAAAAATCGCCAAAACCGGCAAATAATTTTCCTTTCTAGATGGTTGAACAAACATGAAATACATTTAGAAAAAACAATTTTTTTGTTCATAATTAAATTTATAAACTTCACTCAATCAAATTTCCAAAATAATCGTTCCGTAATTCACGGTCCAATTGAAAAATGTTCTTTAATTTGCTCGGTTACTTCCTATATGTTTTCTCAAGGTTTTGCTCATACGGAAAATGAAATTTAAATTCCCCTTCTATCGCCAGTCGCCACTAAGTAATGTTAACTTTAATCATAAGTTCAATTATTAAAATCTTTTATCTTTGAATATGATTGAATATACGGGCATTGAGCCTTTATTAAGTAAATCTGAAGAGTTTATCGTTGGCGTTTGATTAGATATCAACTTATTGGTTTTATTAAATGCCGAAGGTGAATCATCAAATTATTTCCTGTTTGTACGTAAAGTAAATGAGAAAAAAAATGAATTTTCGACCTTGTGAATACGTTAAGATCTACATGAAATACGCTAAGAAATAGACACTTGAACGATTTCCTGTTCAGTTCCAAGAAAAAAAATCAATTAATCAATTATAAGACTTTTTAGTGAATATGAAAAGTAAAAAATAATTTATCGATCTCGAAACTTTAAATGAAAGGTCGGTTTGATTAAAAATTACATAACAATGATAAAATTTTTGATATCTTTAGCAAGTGCGCCGCTACGATAAAAAAATCTTGAAAATGCCATATTTAATCAAGGATAACAACAGGATATGAACATTAAAAAATTCCAAAATTTACGCAACCAAAAAAACTACATAATTAAAAAGCAACGAAGCAAGAAAAAATCTCCGCCTTGAGCACATTTTTTTGCAAAATCCAAACCACAAGACCACATTCCATAATTGCTTGTCCGAGCGGATATCGATATTATTCATCTCATAAACGAACGGATGCAAAACTAAAAATGTGCATCCGTGT
Organism: Sisyra nigra; assembly: GCA_958496155.1. Taxonomy (NCBI): domain Eukaryota; kingdom Metazoa; phylum Arthropoda; class Insecta; order Neuroptera; family Sisyridae; genus Sisyra; species Sisyra nigra. The sequence goes on from OY292315.1 coordinate 24,824,328, forward strand.
ATGCCTTTAATAGCACTAATTTCCTGTGAACGGATTAATTAAGACGAAATTAAAAACAAACCCGAGCCAAGACAAAAAATTGCCTGAATAATTGATTAATTAAAACCACAAATGTGAAAGAGCATCCTTTCAGGGAATCTGTTATTGTATTTTTATTCAAATATCCATCAAATGACTCATTGGGATTTCTTTGCATTTCATATCTTTACCCTCCCATTAAAAAAAAATATTATAAGTTTTCCGTTTTATTAAAGTACACTTTTAAATTTATCTTGCCAGAGTATTTTTAACGAGGAATTTTTCTATGCTATTCATAGTCCAAGTCTATTGGCTGGGTGTTTAGATGGGTATTAATAAACTCTATTGTTACAGAAATAATTATAATTAGTATTTAAAATATGTATTTTATACTGTATCTATTAAAGTAGTTATAAAGCCAAAATATAAAATGTAAGCTTAAATCCTCTTTGTGTTGAAGCTCATCAATTAATTATTTTCCTTAGCTCAATTTGAAATTAAGAAGCACGAGAATGGGAAGATTTATGACTAAGTAATTAATTAAGTTTCTTAATTAACTTATTATAAATTATGCAACAGGTACTTCTGCATATAAATTTGTTCATGAAAAGCGTGTGAATGATAACATTTATTGAATAAGTTGCAATTTGTAATTATATAAAAAAGCGAGCAATAATGCGAGATTAATACGTATATCGAAGGTTCCATACAAACTTAAACCTGAATATAATATTAAAAGTGAATCTTCTGTTTCTTGATTTTATTTTTGAACTTTTATACATTTTTGATCAAATTTTCATTCAAGAGTCTCCAATAATGAAATCGTATAATTCGGGTATACGAACAGAGAACAATGCATTTACAAATGTCATCTTATAAATTGTAAAAGTATAACTTTACTCTGGTTTTAATGCAATAATTATTTTTTATTTTTATATAAAACAAGCCGCCCTCATGTCATTTTCATGGACATGAGCTACCAAACTATCAAACTTACAAGAGTATGAATAGTTTATTAAAACCTTTTTTTCTGTAATAACTTGTGGAAAAAATAAAAACATATTTAATTGAATAGCAACCATAATATTTTTGTTTGTTAATTATAGTAAAATTTTTACGTTTCAGAGTTTAAATGACTGTTAAACGAGGTTTTACTGTACAAGAGTTAGCATAAATTTCTTAGGAAAAATAAAATTCCCAATTCATAAAATATCTGTTGAAACCCCTGAAAATCATAAATATCCCTGTTTCAATAGCATATCTTATTTTAGCAATCGATTTACATTTACATTTTCATTAAGAGCCAATTTCCCAAATAATTACATTTATTAAAACATCATACCGCAAAATTAAATTTATAAATTTTGTAATAATCGAGCGATTAATTAATAACTGTATTCTAACTTTGTAATAATGATTATTTTACATAATAATTACTACGTTAGGTATATAATGTACAATAGAACATTACAACAACAAATATTGATGAAATATGACCGAGAATTTGATAAAAATTTAGAGAAATAGCATACAAAAATTTAGCACAAGTCGATGGCTTTTGAAAGATCAATTACAATATGTCTATGTAAATACTTTTTTGACTTCATTATATTTAATTTACAGAAAATTTCATGTCTAAATCATTGCATTGTAAACCTTTTATAATTTTGCAAGTTGTGGTTTAAAACTCGATTCTACGAAATAAGCAAGAAGTTGTTTTTGTAAATCAGATGAACATTGTTATTAAATAAGTTTGTGCAAGAGAACTGATGGTGAAGGAACTTTAAGTTTTTTACTCATTTAGTACCCCTTGAGAATAGTGATGTTCTTCAGTTTAAGTGAGAGAAAATTTGTGGCGTTTAAGTACAACGATCTACTTCTTGATAAGTTTCCTAAAAACGTAAAACTCGTCCATTTTTAGTTAGTTCTTTAAAATCAAATAGCGTCTGTGGTAGGTAGTTGCTAGATAGGATTAACAAGTATTTGTGAGACAAGAATTATCTACCACCAATAAAAAATATCAGATAAATTGACTATCTGCTACTTTATCAATGAGTGGTGGAACAATTATTAACTTAAATATTTTTATCCAGTAATTATAATTTGGTTAAAAGACTTAATTGTCTAAACTGGGTTATTTTGATAAAAAAATTATTGACTTTGAATTATTACCGTTGGTATCAGTAGATTAAAGATTTAAAATGTGGTACCTTTTAGTTATAATAAATATTAACAAGTTTTGCTTTTGTAAATGGTTATTTATTGTTTGAAAGAGGATGTTTTGAGTCAACGTGACTAATAAAATTTTGCATTTAATAATTGTTACATGAATCACCTTCTGAAAATTTTTTCTAAGTATTCACGATAGCATTTTTTTGAGGAAGTGTATCTTATTGGCAATGTTAACAATTCAAAGAATCAGCATTTTTAGTACCCTCAAAATTTCAAGTTAAGTATCTAAGAAATTTTAAACAAAATATTGACTTAAGCAATTACAAATAACAAAGTTATTTTACAATATTTTCTATCAGAAAATATTGATATTTTTGCGATATTATTCAGTTATCTCGTCTCTTATTTCCGTCAATTAAAAAATATATATATATTACACAAAGTCACGTTTCTTTCAGTGTTAAAATAATAATCGTTCAATATAAAACAGCTTAAATATAAATAAGTATTATTTATCAATCTATCAAAACACCTAAAAGAAAGGTCATTCTTAAATCGTGATTTGATTAACATATTATTAAAATCAGCACTAAACTTGATTATTATTTAATTATTATAAAATTGAAAATTGAAATCAATGTGCCAAATGTTTACATTTAAGTTTATTAGACCACCCACAAATTGATGCATAAATATTGAAACCGCTAAACTAATAATGGAAAATTTACCAATGACGCGAACTGTTTAATTAACATTTTTTGTCTTCGACGATAACTTCCGTGAAGACGCATCTAGACTTTGTTCGGAGAGCTCGAGGGATATACGAGGAGTTGCAAGTGAAAGAATTTTCAAAATCAATCAATATTCTTCGCTTGGTTGGTTTTAGTTTCATTAATTATTATTATATGCACATTGTTTTTAGTTTAATACCGAGAGACTTTAAATCATTTGGTCCCGGAAATTAAAATGTTCGTTTTCCTAAGGCTATTAGTGAAAAACCGATCTTTGTCTAGTCAACAACATTACGTATAAGACTAATGATGATGAATCTGTAGACGTCACTGCTAAAATTTGAATTTTTATGTACATGGCCATGATATTTAATAATTTTATGAGTCAAGCATAGTTTTTGTACGTTTTACACAATACTTCCGAAAACTAGAACGTTAACTTTTCTTGTTTTTACGTCTAGTGTTCCGGTATGTTCGTTCTAAAACGTTTATCCCGAGAAATTGACTCGCGTTTAAGTTTTAAACTTTATCCAAGCAGTCTATCTCTTGGGTTGTAAATATTTTATTATGCCTTCGTCTTTTTCTCCATCTAGTCGCAACTTATTCGTACATGGACGTACCGAAGGGGGGCAGAGAGTGCAGCAACCCCTTTAAAACACCAATGTATTTAACTGTCTAGTAATTTTGTTATCCTTTAACATTACTTATGAAAACGTAAGTGAAACATAGCGCATGAGCTCTTATTTCAAAATTATCTCGAACGATGAGCAGCCCATTTTTAGTCATTGGTGTCTGAGACAAAATCTCAACATCCATTACTATTTCATTCGAACCCAAATTGTGGTTAACATCAATATTTTTTTCCAAAATTTAAGAATTTCGATTGAAAATTAAAATAAATGGTAACGGTAGGTACTTAAAAACGAATATACCAACATAGATCGACCTGTCTTTGTCGAATTTCTCAAACAAAACATCCTCTGACTATAGGCACTATAGATAGGGTCTATTACGATTAGTTTTTTTTTTTCTAAAATTGGTTAAAACTTGAATAATATCCGCAAACTAACGTCAAATGTACTTAAATATTTTATTTCATTGATTCCTGTATACACTAAATACTTTTATAACAAAATCGTAAATTTTTGATACCACTGCATAATGCTACTCGAAATAGCATTTCTCATGACATCTGTAACTATTTCTTTTGAATTAAAACCTTTTTTATAAAATTTGTGTAAGTAAGAGTATCTACTTGAAAGGACACCAATAATTTACTTAAAGAAAAACAATGTTGCATTAACAAAATTCTTTTTTAAAAGTGTACCCTCTCTAGACCAAAAACTAGGTACGCCTATGTATGTGTATTATATCCAAGTTAAGCGTTAACATCCGAGAGCGTGCACCAAAGAACCAGTTTTATATTCAGCTTTAATTCCTCCGCCAGTCCCATCTTCTTCCTCTTCTCTTCTCAGATCATCTCTCACATAACATAAACAGAATTCTGTTCGTTTTTTTCGTTTCGAATGCTCGTTTTTTTTCTTCTTTCGGTGTTGGCGGTGGCAACCAGAATGTTTTATGCTTGATTTAGTGCCTTTATGTGTTCTCTGTCTGTATGTCCGTGTCAGTAAACGTACTTTCCCGGACCGTCCACCATCATGACCATTTACGTTGTTGTTGTTGGTCCGAATGATGCTGCTCCATAACCTTGACTTGGGACAATCACCTACTCTGTATCCAGGATCAATAATTAAACAAATTAAAACCGGAAAAACGTTTTAATTTTTCTTTGTAACCCGATCGAAACTACACCTCAAAAACTTGCTTCAACCTATTGAATATCAAACTTATAATCTTGATCTTGGCGAAATTAAATACGTCATTCAACAAGTTGTATGTGCTAAGAATATGAAGTTTATGGAAAAATTTGTGAGTCTAGAAGGTATCATATCAGGTAAAATTCGTTGGTCTTGTTCGTATCAAGTACACAAGAAATCTGGTCCATTCCAGAAAAATCAGCTGAAAACCTAAACTGTTTCGAGGTGAAACCCATAAATTACTTGAATTTTATAATATATAAAGATAACCTCCAGCATCTTTCTATCTAAATAAGTGATGATAATAAAAGATTTCAACGGAAATATTTCCACTATTGTGTCATTTCATGTTTTGTGTGTGTACACATTATAAATACAAATACGCGAGATAAAAACGACGATGAAAATGTGGCTTATGTATGTAAAGTTTTTAAATAAATATGAGCTAAGCAGGAAATTATTTGCTTTTCATATATATACTACATTTTTATTTGTGTTAAAATGGCAAAGAGAAAAATTAGAAATTATCTGTGTGAATGAGTTGCGAGACTTGATTTTTTTAATTTTTAGGTACGTACCATATACGAATTTAGACATTTGACGAAGTGATTATTTCTATATTCTAAATGTAATTTGTGATTATAATAATTCTGTCGTTTAATATTTATCTTTTTCTTTATGTTTGTATTTACTTTCGGTCATATGGTCGTCCATTTGTTCATGCAAATCGTGTTAATATAATCAAGAACGATATTTCCACTTCCGCTTTTTATTTATTAATTTCTTTTGTTTAGAGACAATGAATCGAAAATGTGCTCGTTCACGTTTTGTCAACCAACTTTGTGTTTCTTTAGGATATCTTTAATTTTTCAATCTCTCTCCTTTCCCATTCTCTTTGTCACGTATATAATCGAAGCAACAACAAAAATATTATCATACGTAAAATGATAACAGTAAAAACATATTTTCCACATCAGTTTCCATGCTCTTAAGTCTTAGTCATTTGCTTAATTAATTCAAACTTGTGCTACTTCTGATTTATGTTTTTAAAGAAAGAAGGAAAAACGGAAGTGTTGGAAAAAAATACGTTAAAACTGTCTCCTACGAATTGAGCATAAAATAATAAATTTACTTATGACGAGAACATATTAAGAACGATGAAATATCGAATGAAACGACCAACTCAAAGCCTTTTATAAATACTTATGATGAACATGTGCAGATTTTCTTCTTTGATTTTTTTTTAAGTTGCATTAAGTTTTAAGATCTTTCATCAGTTTTTGTCTGCATGTATCGGTCTCAAGCAGTATGTTTGCAAGTGTAATCCATCTTTAATCTATGTACATTAATCGTTTTATGTTACTTTAATTTCTGTGATTGAAACTCTCAACGATGCCTCATATATATTTTGGATCTTAACTATTTCACAGTACAAAATGTGATTTTTCAATTTTTTATCAAAAATTTGATAAGAAAAATATTAAGATGACATATTTAACACCTTATACACAGATGAGTCTTGAAAATCTCAGCTTCTTATGGTTTGTTGTCATTACATAAGCCAGATTTATAACCAACGCAAAAACAGAGAATGTTCTCCATTACATCATAACTTTTAACAGGACGATTTGGTGTTGATGATTTTTTCTTTCGAGTAGATTATGGCTTATAATTGGTCCCATTTTGATTTGGAGCAAAAATATAGTTCGATATAGTATACGAGAAATATTCTCTATTTTTAGGGGTCTGATGTAAATCCTCAGGAGAAAATCAAATTACCAACACCCTTCAGTATTTTACTGTAGGATTTTATTTCACTATAATTAACGTACAAACAAAATGAATTGATTTCGCGTTGCTGGTCAGAGGACAACTGACTCTTTTATTACTCAACCCACAAAATTGTTTCAACGGTTGTCTATCCTCTATTACTTAAATGGCAATTAGAACCAATTCAATCAAAATGATGCTAAATAGTTCCTGTTTTGAATACTTTATATCTAAATAATATTTTATGTCTGATGGACTTTAGTTTTAATTTAAGTTAGAATGATTTCAATTTAAGGCAATAATTTCATTTCTTCTGAAATAAAAAAAAAAACAGAAATGAAACCTGAAATAGCGACCTTTTGAAGAATGAATCAACTTTAATAATATTTTCTCTTAACTACATAGATAAAAGTTGGTCCCACTAAAATATATAAAGAAGAAGTTGCACTACGTATAATTGAAGAATAAGGATTTCAAAAATAAAATTTTAATTATTAGTAGAGTGTAAGTTCATTTGATACCAATTTAAAGAAAAATATTACCTTTAAAATTTAAAAATCAAGAAAAAGGTTGTTCTGTAACAGCTACATAACGTAATAGTGTTACGTATTGGCTACAAAACTATTACGTAGTTGAACGTATTGTGCTCATCGGAATTCTATTGGACAGAACATATTATAAACTTTCAAAGTGTTTAAAAAAATATCCAAGTAGAACACGATTTATGAGCTTTGTCTCCTCAATCTTACCTCAAAAAAATGGATATACGCGTTGCATCCGTAAATATTCAAAATAAGAACACGCAAATACTTTTTTTAATTTTTTTAAGCCCGAAGGCATAATTTTTGGTAATAAACGTAAAAAAATATCGTATTGGTGAATTAATTATTCTTTCAATTGCATTTTAATAGCAAGCCATGTATGAATGATTGCAAGTGTACATAAATCAAAATATTGACCTTGCATGAAAATGTATTCATTCCTTAGACTCGTTTCTTTTGGGTGCAATACGCGTGTCATCAATAAATCCGTCTGTTTATTGAAATTTATAATGTTTAGATACGACATAAAATTAACGTGGGTGTACAAGAGACAAGTTGATTTAATCGAATATTCACTTTTTTCAAAACTAATTTCCTCGACTTAAGAACAGCTCAAATGATTCAATGTCTATTGTTTCACTTATAACTTTGATCAGTGCGTTATCAGTCGTATTTTATTTTATTATTAACTATATTTCATCATAAAATTTGACTTTGATGGTTGTATAATTCAAAGCTAACCATGTCACCTATTTAATATTTCCAAACTTTGTTCTATAAAAGATTATTTCCGATTCGTTATGCATTCAAGAAATTATTTTTAATTTTTATATCAACATTTTAATAATAATAAAAAAAAAATGGTTTCAATTACAAAATGTAGGTAAACTAAATAATGGCCATTTTTTCACTTTAATTAGACATGTGTGGTAATAAAAATCTAACGGCATAGCGTCATTTTTGATAACAAAAATAATATTGAATTACATGAAAAAAAAATATATAGTGTATTTAACACATATTTCCTTTTAATCGTTCCTTGATAAAATTTTAAAATAAACAATTTATATTTCCCAACCCATAATTTGAAGAAATAATTTCATCTAAATGGTTGTTAAAATTGTATATAATTAATAAGAATTACAATTAACAATATAATAGTCTCAGTAATAAATTTTTCAAGTTTTAATCTACAATCAAAAAGGAAACACATATCGTCACATAATTCAAACTCTCAATGTGTATCTACTTATAAAATTCAATGCGGAAAAAATGAAACTATTACACAAATAACGTTGATGGCATTACATAAAATCATTTAAGAGCTTGATTAGAACCGGTTGTGTTATAATACACGTGGTTTGTGTGTAAAAAGACTTTCATTTCTTTTATTGTTACAATCAATTTGAAAACTACTGTAGGTACGGAGCCATATCCCAGATCTCCACATATGGATTTTCTGGCCCGCATCATGAGAAATTCTCACGTCTTAAAGAACAACCGCGTGACATACATTTTTTGTTTTTCCATATTGTGCATATAACTGGAAGGAAAAGTTATTGCAATAAGAGTAATTATTATAATATTCAATGATCTTGACCTTGTTTGTCACATGTCTAATACATCTTATTTATTTTATTTTTTTAAATAATATAAAATGTAGGAGTGACGTTACTCGTTCTTATATATTCAGTCTCGATTTATGTAAGGCCAAGAAATTGGGCAAGACTCCGGAATTCCCCACCTTAAAGTGTCTATTGATAGACATTTTGCAATTAATATTTGTCTTTGGAGCTGCGTGTGATTAAATTTGAATTAATTATGGATATTGAAATTCATTGTACCGGAAATGATTTAATCTATTTTTATAAGGCAAAAATATATCCTGTATATGTATGGAGCGACCAAAAGTCACATCACAGCTATTTCAAAACATCGTATTCATCTTTTTCACTAATGACAGCAAACACCATCTGCTTGATGGATCTATAAAATTGACAGAATAAAAATAACGTGAAAAAACGAAAGACAGGAAGCTAGTTTTGCTAAGCAGCATGTCAGTTATCACGAAATTAGAGTATGAATATAAGGATATTTTTCAGAAAATTCTCCTTAACGCCACCGTGCGTCCGGTTTTAATCAACTGATTCATCAATCAAATTTTTCTTGAATTTCCATCGTCTGCTTCTGATGCTGCAAACTTAATGTGAAATAAATTACTTAGATCAGAATAAAGTGCTTCGAACACATTTGCCTTATTCATACAGATAATTATTCGAAGCGACCTTTTGCCGCCTCAATTTATTTTTATTTATTTATTATATAATGTATAAGGAGAGCGTTCTCATCGTCTGGAAATTAAAATATCATGTCCCAGACTGCATTCGTTTCTTATCACATGTAAAAAATGTATTCTTGTCGTTTTGATTGATATGAGTAATGACGTATGCGGACATTTAAGACGCCGGCAAAACTGTTACTGATTATATGAGAACCTCGTAAAATAAGGAAGCCCAATAATCCGTGTCGTGTTCGAGGTTGTTTTATCTAATAATTGACAGAATTCCAGACTAGAACAAACAAAACTTTGTCCATCTTATGTTTGTATTTACATATACATTTAAATATTTCATTTATAATCTTAAGTAAGTTTGCCTTCCTGGTTCTAAGAGGTCTCATAACGCATAAAAATTATTAAAAACCATGCTTCATTTATTAGAAAAACATTCCTTTCTCGACGGAACGATTTTTTATCAATTGTTTTGTCCTTGTCAAAAAAATTGATTGAAAAATAATGTTTTTTTAATATTAATTGGATTGCAGAGTTTGCTAAAATTATAGGCGACTTCCCACGTTTTTATTGATGTGTTACATTTTCGATTATAAAAGTTAATGTTTCAAAATTAAATCTACGTAGGATGATAGATTTGAAATAAAATGTTATAATGGCGTTAGATATTTAAATGCTGCCAAAAAGAAATGTTTGAACGGTGCAGGTATGAAAATGTTAATCCTGCTGTTTATGATCTATTCTTCTATGAAAATCCGTTCTTGAAATGACTTTCAATTTTTCGAATATTCAAATATCCTTTTGCATCTTATCAAATAATCCCCCATGATTTCAATAACTGTACCTTCCAAGAAAGAAATTTCGAAAGTAGCTAAGGTTTTTATTTTTATGTAATCTCATTGTGAAAAGGTTGATAGTACCTAGAAATTTTCATTTCATTTTTGAACCCCCGACTGCATTAGCAAAAACATATTTTGCTTGGGTCGTTTCAGTTAGTTATTAACAAGCATTCAATGTGAAACGTTGAATGCAGTCTAAAATTTCAAGTGATTTTTCATTTTATATTTTGGAAAAAATGTATCAAGTAAGTAATTTATTATCACATTGTATGTTTCTATTTTTCTATAACGATCCATTCAAAACCGATTTTAATAGTTTTAAGTATTACGTTACATGTTATTACGAAGCGTTTTCTCATTTTTCGCTTATTTTTACTTGGTAGGCAAATATAAGATAAGAAAAATATAAACAAATCATAAATACGAAAATTTATCATAATCGCGTTTTATGTAAATATTTAACAATAATTTAGCGTTGTATAATAATTTATTTAAAGAAATAAATACATTGATTAATTCGTGTAGCACCTGTTGAAAGGCAAATAGTCTGACATTGCTATCAGCCTGAAAATACATAAATTCTTCCTTTCTATTTCAATAAAAAATCAATTATATTCCTAGACAACATTTAGAGTTAGGCGAGAACGATTTCCGGGTTGAATTTTTCACGAAATTCTCATAAATTCGTCACAGAATATTTCAAAGTTGCAAAGACATGATCTAGCGACAAACAATCTGAATTTCAATGACGTTTTTTCTTTTACATAATCTACAATTTCCGGTTCAACAACGACCTAATATTACGTATTTTATATTTTTTGACGATTACCAAATATAAAATGTATATCCGTGTATTGCGTTTTGGTAGCAAAAAAAGTCAGTAAATTTTTAAAGGCTCATTTAATCAACTTAAAAAAATTAATCTTCTTGATTTTATCAATTGTTATACAAGTTGTTATCTAGATTTAAAGATACATATATTATATTATACTGATATAAAAAATAAAAAACTTGTACTTCTTGTTCATACAAGCATTAATTAGATAAATGGATTTTAATATTATATGAAGTACAGATCCAACATATATTTACTGATTTGTAAAAGCTTTAATTCTGTCTTCATTTCAACTCATAGCAATAACTATAACATTCATGAAATCAGGGTTTAATTCATCTCAAGTGTCGCCCTGGAACCCCAAACAATATCGTTAAATTTTTTATATTAAACATAATTTCATGTAGTTTAAAAGAATTTTTCATTCCATGTTTCTATCATCTTAAATCTGTCCTTTATAACTTTTATCATTAAAATTTCTCCTAAACTTAGAGCTTTGATGACTTTGATTATAAATTTCATCTTAATCATTTTTTTTTTGTTTTGTTTCAGACGAGTCCATACGGTTTAAGCAGAGTTGGTATGAAACTACTGCCTGTTCTACCTCCCGTTTGTGCGGGTCCTTCTTTACCACCGCCATCAACTCACAGCCCATCAGCAAATATGGACCGACTTCCAATGCCATTACCGTTCAACCCATCCGAACTATTATGGAGATATCAAATTGGAATGCCATCATCTCCACTATTGGATTTCAAAACGCATCTTCCTAATAATTTAGGTAAGTTATATTATTAAGCTTGTGTTTCCTTTATTAATGGTTTAAATGAGCTTAGAAAATTAAATGTATAGTTTTTTTTCTCCCTTGATATCAGGGATGTTTAACCCAAAATTTCAAGTCATAAAGAAGACAGTTTTAAAAATGTTTTTCTTTTAACCTAGCGATTTACAGGGAATATACTTGATGAACAAAAAACTTTTTTTTGGGAATGAAATTTTAACATAAATAAACGAAAATTCCAACAAAATTATGAAAGACTAATTGAAGTCTCCTTAAATTCTAAAAAAAAAACGTTCTAGGAGTTGTGAGTTCTAAGTAAATCGGGAATACTCTCATTACCAAGCATTCCGAAAAATAGAAACTTTATTTCATCATTTATTTTAGGAGCCTAAAAAAAATCCTGCTGTAGACACATTTTTATTTAAAACTGACCGCTTTTCATCTATTACCCATCAATGTTTTAAAATGTTGCCACACTCTTTCAAGATAAACTGTATTGAGATTAAACAAATCTTTTATTACACCTTTTGTATTTAACTCAACTTAAAAATAAAAATTTTAAGACAAAATAGCTCGGGAATTAGGGGTAGTTTTTGGTTGAAAACTTGTACCAATATTGGGAGTGGTCAGAGAAGAATTGGACTGCGATTCAAAGATACTTTGGTAAGAAATTCTTTTGATTCCTTATCTAATTCTTCCCTAACCGGCTTTTCAAACAAAAAGTATCGAAAAGGTCGTGAACACCTTAAGTCGAATACAAATTTTTGTAAAATCTATCGTTTAATTACCACCTACAAAACAGAAGTATTCAATCATTGGATTTCTGATAAAGCTACTATAAGTTTTCTCGACTGCTAGATCAACATTTGTTTCTAACACGTCTTCGTTCATGAACAATTTCAAAATATTGCTCAAATTATTTAAAGTTTGCATATAATAACGTATAAAATATTAATGAAAGACATTTTTTTTCTGTTTAGAAACTCTTTTAACTTTTAAGAAAGACGAGTATAGCGGTTAAAACACAGTACATATATTGTTGTCCTGTGCAAATAAAACATCAAAAAATCAAACGTTTAACTGTACTTGTTGCGTTACCAAACTTGGAAATATGCATTCCATTCCATTTTTTATAGTTAACTCTCACGTTTTTTCTTTAAAACAAATACTATGGAAGTCGATATATAAATTCTAATTATAATATCAATTAATTTTTTTTTTATAGCGACTGACCCACGAATTTGGTCCCGCGATGATGTAACAGCGTTTTTACGTTGGTGTGAACGTGAATTTGATCTCCAGCCATTCGACATGGAAATGTTCCAGATGAATGGCAAAGCGATGTGTTTATTGACGCGTAATGATCTTGCTGAGCGTTGCCCTGGAGCCGGCGATGTCCTTCACAATGTCCTACAACTACTAGTGCGTGACGCTTCATTATTGCAACGATGCCTTCCCTCAAGTCCCGTAACACCTACATCTCGTCATGCATATCCCCTATCGCCCCATTCACAACCCCCAACGCCCAACTGGAATATTCTATCCCAAGGCACGGATCACTTCCAAAATGCGGCTCATGCGGCAAGTTTCGCCCATTTTATGACTCAAGGCAATTCAGTGACGCTTAGCCCAGCTCCATCCGTTGACAGTCAATCGGGCAGCCCACAACACGCTTATAGTAATAATCCAGTATCGCAAGTTCCAAAAACGGAATGGAATTTCAATGGAAACGGCAGCAACCAGTCTGATTCAGATGAAGACAGCTATCAAGACGCAAGTCCCACAAATGGACATCAAAATGAAAGTCCACCAAACACTCCAAATATTTTGGCTCCGCCACCATTGCGCAGCCCCAAAAAAGAAGCTTTGACCCAAGCATCGTTTAGACCAGTCGCAAGAGAATTTTTTCCAAGTGATACACCGGAACCCAATACAAGTATGTCATTAAAACATTCAAACATCGAAAGTGTTTCTATTATCTATTTAAAATTTCAGATGGCCGTTTATTATGGGACTTTTTACAACAATTATTGAATGATCCATCGCAACGTTACACAAGCTATATAGCATGGAAAAATCGTGATACTGGAGTATTTAAAATTGTCGATCCTGCAGGTTTAGCCAAGTTGTGGGGAATCCAAAAAAATCATTTGTCGATGAATTATGACAAAATGTCGCGTGCACTTCGATATTATTATCGTGTAAATATTTTGCGGAAAGTTCAAGGCGAACGTCACTGCTACCAGTAAGTGTTTATCATCTTCAGTAGCACAAAACATTTAAAATTTAAATATATTTATATATATCTTTTTTTTATAGATTTTTGCGTAACCCATCGGAATTGAAGAACATTAAAAACATTTCCTTATTACGACAACAAATGTCGCCGATGACGATCAAAAATGAACAAAACAATAAAATCGACGAGCAAACAATAAGAACCCAGAACGAGTTGAAAAATATAAAAAACTTAACGATTTTACGTCAGCATGCTTCGTCAATGAGTCAAAATCAAATCAATCAACAACCACAGTCACATCCAACCACCCCAACAATGCTCACCCCCAAATTAAGTGATGTCCTTAAAATGGAAGATCATCCCTCATCCCGTATGGATGACGAAGACATGCCAACCGATTTAAGTATGGTTCAGAACACAAATGGTTCCTCCGCACACTCTCTGGACCACACCTCGTCATTATCAATTCGCACACAAAACGAACTGAAAAATTTAAAAAACCTGACCATCATTCGCCAGGTGTCACCAAACCATTTAATGATTAAAAATGGTACAGAAAAAATGGATGCTGATCATCAGGACGACGAGAAAATGCCGACCGATTTAAGTATGTTACATCCAACAGACCTCAGTAGTAAAGCCGACAAGCATAGAATTAGTGTTTTATGTGCCTCAGAACTCAATCGAGATCACACGTAGAAAACAATGATCGCGGGTGTTAGTTACGTTTAATAAAACATTTTGACAAACTTAACTTGTGTTCAGAGTTCCCTTCTAGAACTATAAAGGATAATTTTTAGTTATCCTTTTACCAGTCAGTGCCAATTTAAAACAAATGGGTTTTTTGACTGACCCTTTATAGAGACTATTAGATTTGTATTTGTTTAGAAATATCATTGTAATTATATTCATCGAGTTTATGTGCCAAGAAATATGGAAATCGAAAATATTTAAAATTTAAATATAAGAAATATTTTTGTAACCAAAACAATTAACGCTAAAAAGGAATTACAAGGTGATTTATGTTTGAAAACTTATCAACTGGATAACTGTTTGTTATATAATACATACAAACTTTATATTTAACAATATAATTTATGCTCAAAAAATAAACAAAATAATTCACTTGTTTAAAATACAAAAATATTTTTATGATTTTATTTGATAAAATCAATTAGAGATACTTAAGTTCATCCTTTAAATAACTATAGGGTTGTTCCATATAAAGATAAAACTACAATGTTTGTTACAAGTTATGCACAGTATAAAATTATTGAAGCTTAAATACTGTACATAACTTGTATCGTACGAAATACGTTATTTTTCATCTGGAACCAATCTTATATAACTACGTATTGAAAAACAATGTGAAAATTCGAAAGCGAAGCCTATTTTTGACAATAAATTTAAAGAAATCGAGTAAATTTTATAGATGTACAAACTACGTTGTAAATAATAAATATAAGGAGATCTCGTTTTCCTTTAATTTTTACTGTATTCTACCGAAAATCAATTGTCCGACAAATATGTTGAATTATGTTTAGGATAGCGGGGCCAAATTTGACGAGATTTTTATTAAAATCGATAAAATGATGTGTAGGTGGGAAAATTTGATCAACAATTATTAAAATAAAGGTTTTCTTGTATAAATAATTTCAATATATAAATGGCTGCTTAAATTTTCGATTTCCCACTGTGAATGTTTTAATAATATTGTACACCAGAAGTTTAAATGATTCTTAATTCCGAACATTTAATCGAAGAATCAATTAAAAATCTGAAACATGGAGTAAGCATTCCGATCTAGTTTATAAATTTATAATTTCATTTTTTTTTTAATTTTGATTTTTGTCTATTGAGATTTGCAATATTCGATGTGGTGTTATTCTTTATCAACATGGGGAAACTGTTTTCAAATGTTTGATACTTTAATTATTGAAATAACCCACAAAATTCTCTGTGATCTCCAAAATGTTTTACTCATGTGATTTACATTGAATAATAATTATTATTATTATTAAAAAATATTATATTATAAAGATTGATAGAATATGAAAATTATTTTAAATTAAATATAAACCCAAAACTGTAAATAAATATCGTTGAAAAATATTATATTATCATTACTGTAGTTTTATTGATAAGACTTTATGATGATTTCTATATCGAATCTTTTGTGTCAAATGGTTATTTTTTCAAAAATATAAACTTATAATATAATGAAATTGTGGCATTTTTTACAATTGAAAACATTTTTTATTTTACAGGAATAAGTAAACACGGTAAGTAATATAATCTAATTTTGCAGCATAAAACGTTTTTTGCTTATTAAAAATCATTTTTCAACTATAGAAGTAACATACCTAGAATACCTAGTACTACGGTCTACGTGGGTAAATTAATACATTGTAGTGACACGATTATTTAAAACGATAGATCAAATAATCAAGATTTAATCGATATCATACGTTCTAGAGGGAATTTGTTGGTTTTTATAGTTTTTTTCCAGTCATGTTATACGAGTTAAAATTCTGTATACATAGGCCACAAAAATGAGGGCTGGCATTTTGATTGCATACACTTGCGAAAGGTCTTTGAGGTCTAGAGGAGTTAGCAGATATTATCATATTTTTTTCATATCAGGTGTAATATTTTGTTTTAAAAATTAGCATTGTCCGTTAAAAATAACGACAGTTTCTTAATATCCTTACTCTTAATATCTTGGTCAAAATCCATGGTGTTTTCATCGTTATTAAAATCAATTGCCGTACTGCTTCTGCTATCAACATGATCAAATTGCCTTCCATCTCTAGGTGTAGTACATTAATTTTATTTATTTATTTCATTTTTCATTGATTAATTTTTTCGCCATAAATTTGTTCAAACACCAGTTAATCTTTAGAAGTACTTTGATTTTCTGTGATCGTAGCAAACAATTTAAGAAAAAGGGCTAATTTTGGTATTTTTGCTAAACGTTCCTGTTACTTTTTTAATTTCTCTTTTTTACTGCACGGTGCAGTCTGCACCCTCTCTGCAACACCACTACTGCTAATTTTCTCAACATTTTCGGGCCCCTCAAAGCTTTGGGCCCCCGCGTCGCGGGGTCTAGCGATATGGTAGTTCCGCCACTGTTTAAAATATAATGAAAGAAACTTAAAGGAATACTATTTCTAATAGAAGAAAAATCATCAAAATCTGATGATTCAGTTAATTTTCACCCTTAGAGGGTGGATTTTTTTCTTCAAATTGAAATGTGAACAATTTAAAGGTATAATGTACGTAATAGAAAAAAATTATCAAAATAGTGATAGCTAGTAAAAAGTTATAATTTTTTCCTTTATTTTTAACTCCTTCTAATTGGAGTTTTTTTTTTATGAAAATAGAAACGAGATTAATTTAAAGTTAAGTTCTACCAAAAAAAAAAAAAAAAACGAAATGTGTGCTGGGACACATAGTAGATAAGAAACTTCAACGGACAAGTGGAAAAACGAATCGCATTAGACAAGTGAAAAAACAAATCGCAACAAAATTTTAACTTGAAAGTTTTACGGGCAGGTTTTCAAATTGGGCAACTACAGTATTGTCCATTTGTACATTTTGTTGCTATTCGTTTTTCCACTTGTCCTTAACTATCAAAATTGAAATGGATCAGCAGATTGTTAATGTCCTTGTCTAATTTGAAAACCTGCCCGTAAAACTTCAAGTTAAAATTGTGTTGTGATTTGTTTTTTCACTTGTCCATTGCGATTCGTTTTTCCACTTGTCCGTTGAAATTTTTCTTCTACTATATGTCCCAGCACAAATACATCGGTATTCGACCTATTCGGCTGCATCTTTTAATACTCGGTGTTCGGCCGAATACCAAATATAAATCATAACAAAATAAATGTTTAATTCGAAATTATATATATTTAAATTACAAATTAAAATTGAAATTCTATAGGGAAAATTAACTACGATGAATCAAAACAATTTTTTCTGCATTTGAGTAAAGGTTCCTCGAGTAGGAACCTGCTTTGAGTTTAGACACCCCTACTTATATGGATCTAGTGTCCGATATAGGCGAATACTTTGTAAACAAAAATCAATTTTGATGGCCGATAAATTTTTCTTTTTTTTATTAAAAAATAATGCGTCTCGTGATACGATTTACTCATAAATGAAACGGCCGAATATTCGGCTATTCGACAGAGAGAGTGGCCGAATATTCGGTATTCGGCTAAATCACTATTCGTTGTATCTCTGCTATTAAATAACCATTGTTGCAGTTTTTTTCATACATTTTTTTATCAAACAATTATTTAATTATAATTTATAAATACAATTTACGCTTTACTTTTTTGATCCCAAACGAATCGCAGCCACGTGCTAAAAGTCAAGTCAGTCAAGTTTCCTTTGGGCTATTAGTGCGGCGCGTTGTTCATAGAGGCACCAGCAGTATTATAATCACAACACAAGCGCATATTACAAAGATGTAAATTGAACCAAGTTGAACATTGCGCTTCCATCTGTGTTTGAAGCATAGGAATAAAATTCAGAAGATCCGCCTTCCTGATAAAAGTATCCGCCCCATGAGTACATCCAAGTATATCCATCTAATACAGCCGTTGCCTTCTCCGCCACCGCTAGCCTTTTTCTCTCACCGCCGATGCCCACTTCACTCCAAGCTGTCGTGACACTTTTTCGTGAAAAAATCCTAAGACCCCGTCTATATAGAAGTTTCACTTCAAAAAGAATCATCAAAATTGGTTCTCCCAGTCAAAAGTTCTCAAGTAACAAACAAAAAAAATACAGTCGAATTGAGTTTTGAGAACCTCCTCCTTTTTTTGAGGTCGGTTAAAAATACATTTTTTTTTTGATCTAAAATTTTTTTTACTTGTTCGACTTGTTTTTCAAATACAAAAATTTTGAAATTTCATTTAATGAGTTAGGTGTGCAGCGTCAACAAGTGTCTGGTTATAGACATTTGTTATATCTTATATTTTGGTGTTTCCTAGGTTTTAGTGTGATGTTATGGATGTTATATGAAAAGTGTTTTAGTCTAGAGATCATAATTAATAGCTAAGTTTTGTCTAAATTTTACGTTTTTGTAAGAAATTTATATAAATAAATTTGACGTTTTTCATTGCACTTAAAAAGGATTTTGGCGTCAAACCGAGTTTAGCCGAAGTTACTGTTTAAGTATTGTGACGATTGTGACTTGCAATACGAACATATTCGAACTATTTGAGTTTTGGTAAGATAACTTATAATATTTTTAAAACTACTTTCTCTTATTTAAATCTAACTTATTGGATCGCTTCTTTTAAATTATTTTAAGTAGACTTTAGACTTAGGTATAGGTATTTTAAAAAAATATTTTGTCGAAAAATCGCAAATTTGTATTAGCCATTCCATAATATGTTACATATTTTAATAATTAGTATAATTTGTCTCAATAGACATAAAGAAGTGGCAATTAATGATAGACAATGATGTGGATGATGTGGACAATTGATGATTAAGTGAAACCACTGCCTCGTTAGTCCTTTTATATAAGTATAAAAAATAATGTAGGAGCAAAAAGTTTTGTAAAGACAGTTTTCACTCTATCAAAAGTGAATTTGAAACTTTAAACGCATTTTTCTCAATACTATTTTTTTAAAGTCGGTGATAAATATTTATTAGAAACGGTTAAAACGATCAGTTTCAAATTTTACCACTAACTTCTGTATACATATATTTTTGAAGTGATAACGTTTTATAAATTGATGAACACCGGTAGAATACACGAAAAAGTGTCACGTTCCGTTTGAGCCTGTGCGAGCAAGCGAGAACGCGATACAAGCAATAGAGAGGCACGATAGAGTTCTGCCACTGAAACGCCGCCGCGCGAGCTTCTTCGAGAACTTCTACAATAAGCTCCGTCTCTTATTCAATAATTGTTGAATACTATACAACGTGTTTTGTATTTTTTTTTTCTACAATTTAATAAGATTTAATTGATTTCGTTCCTAGTTTACAGTCTGATTTCATTTAAAAAAATTGTAATTTTCAATTAACTCCTTCATTGTATTATACAAAATAATGATAATTCAGTGATAATAACTTGATTCAATTCACAAAAGTATGCAATTTTGTATCAATGTTTCTTTATGACGTTATCACGTAAAAGTATTCTGCGTAAACCGACTTTACAGACAACCAATTTTTTTTAATACGTTTAAGTAAGTTTTTCTGATTTTAACGATATTAAAAACTTGTTGTGTTTTTCAGTGTTTTCTTTAGAAATTACCTTAAAAAATAAAACCACCACCTCTTAT
This sequence comes from Sisyra nigra, assembly GCA_958496155.1. Lineage (NCBI taxonomy): Eukaryota > Metazoa > Arthropoda > Insecta > Neuroptera > Sisyridae > Sisyra > Sisyra nigra. Next base: position 24,844,664 of record OY292315.1, read on the forward strand.
AGTGAGGTTCCCATATTATATTATCATTTCCATAACTGCTTTCGCGTTTTTTACGAGACCTAAAACTATATGTTATCATCAAAGTAGAGATCTTTTATTATAAGAAGAGTATTACATCATGAAGGTAGATTAATTTATTTCTTTAACGTCATAAAAATCTTATGAAATAATTACAGATTACTTAAATAATAATTGATAAATGTTAAAATCATCGCGCAGGCTCTATGAACTAAGCCTGTAAAGATATGTGAGAGGGTGTAAACCAAAATTTACTTTTTCATATAGTTATCCTACAGGAACCAATAACTCTTCCAGGACATAAAATAGTATATACACTTTTTCAATATTTAAACTCTCCCCACGTCAAATTTTATTGAAATCTGTTTAGCCGTTTAAAATACACTCCAGGAGGTGCTTGTTTCAATATAAAATACAGTGGTACCTTGAGATACGAATTTAATTCGTTCTGTGATCACCGTCGTATGAAAAAAAAATCGTGTCTCAAAGCAATTTTTCCTATTTAAAATAATGTAATATACATTAATGTGTTCTAACGATATGAAACTAACCCAAACCACAGTAAAATTACATATAATATACACAATTTATATATAAATAAACGAGTAATAACACACTTAATGTTTATTAATTTATTTATTTCGTATTTTCGGTAACTTCGAAGCAAAGCTTGAAAAGATGCGTTGTAAAAAGTTTCTTAAAATTGGAGATAACTTGTTGATCCATGGGCTAAAGGGTAGACGTTGTATTGGGTGGCAGATAGACAATTTTAATAAATTTATATTCATTTGCAAGGCCATTATCAAGGGCAACAGAAGAACACATTTAAGCGGTAGACCATTATCGATTAAGTACTTTTTCACTGAAGGTCCCAAAACTATATTCATCCACTCAATAAAATCGCACATCGCAAATTCGTATCTCAAAATTATGGTTGTATGGCGAGACTCGAGGTATAAATTTTAGAATATTTCATGTTGTATCTCAAAGCATTTGTATGCTAAGACATTCGTATCTCAAGGTACCACTGTATAGACATTCCCATCAGAAAAAAAAGGCATAAACTCTCAAAACTGAAGCATTCAGAAAAAATTTCATATTTTCTCCGGTAATTTTAAATCTTTAAGGGCGGTAGTTTTTCTTCCAAATTAAAGTTCTTTCAATAAAAACTTATTATAAACTAGACTTTACGTATTGAAGAAAACATTACCGAAATCAATTGAATAGTTTTCGAGAAATTGCTGAACAAACATACAATAATACATGCCTACGTAACGAAAGTTGTAATATTTTAAAAGTCGATTAAAAATGATGATATCTCATGCAATTATTGTAAGAACACAAGAGGACTGAAATAAATTGTTCACAAATATTGAAGAACTTAAGAAGAAAATTGATACAAATATAAAACTTGTTATACAAACCAATATTATCTAATTATTTATTTTATATACTTAGAGATACTGAAAAAACTGTGTTGAAAATAATCTTGTTAGTCAATTAGTGGATAATAATATAGTTGATGCGGCAATTAAAATAATTTACTTGACAATTATGCGTTACGTATTTTTTTTAATATTGATGTACAAAATAATACGTAACATAGTCTGTAAAGAATATGATTGGATAAAATAGTGTTTGTGATTTTCTGCTTATTATCAATCCATTTTCTATTATATTTTCTTAATAATGTTATCGCTCTCCATATCTACCAAAGTCAATAAATATATTCAAAATAAAAGAGTTTAGAACAGTTTTGTATATAATACCTACATTGTGATAAAAGCGTTTAAAATAATTTTAAGAATTAGTTTATGTACGTAAAGAACGATCAAAGTACAACTAGAATTAAGTATAATAAATAATGATAACCCTGTACTTTATAAAAGCAATTCACAAACTTATCTTTTCTTAGTTAGTGTAGCAAGAATCTTTTGACCTAAGCTAGTAACGGTGAATATTAAAATGAAAAATTCATCACAAACCATTCAAATTTCACCTGCACCTATTGAACTGAATAAAGAGTTCAATGTTATATTTACCAGTGAAGCATTGCAATTTTTAATCGAATTATTGAATCAATTTCAAGATCGCGTGGAAGAAGTAAGTGACAAATGTCTTAATAAAACTTGATAATTTTACGCGTTATCTGACTTTTATAGCTACATTTATGTCGTGCAAAAAGACGGAAATTAATATCGCAAAAGGGGCCTGAAGTGTTAAAATTTAAAAATTGTCCCAAAGCCTCGAAGACAAACTGGAAAATTGCGCCTATTCCTGCACGTTTAGTCGATAGGAAAGTTGACTTGGGTGATGTGTCGCCATCAAACACTGAACATTTTGTTGCGGCTTTGAATACCAACGTACAAGGAATTCAGGTTTTGTCTCATTTAATATTATAATTTGTATTTAAGTAAATGTATTTGAAAAATGTTTAAATGCTATACTCAGTGAGCACAAAACGTTATACTCTACGTTCCATCACGCGTTTGCAACAATTACGTTTCTAGTCGATCCGTTTCTACGGTGTCTTACGATGTAAACTCAGTGTAAATGCAGATTATACCAAATAAATACTGAAATCACTTTCGAATAATACGATGGATTTGTGAAAAATTTAACTGTAGGTTACACTTGTTTTATATACATATAGGTACTGATATATCAGCGCTGAATCACTCCGTATAAATATCGAATTCCAAACATTCATTTATTACGTAACTGTTACATTGCGTACCGTGACGTTATGTGTTTACTAGGCATTTTATCAAATTATAATACTCGAACAATTTTTATGATTCATAGGTTGATTTTGATGATGGCCATTGTCCGACATGGACGAACCAAATCCAAGGTTTTCATAATGTTTATAAATTTATTCACAACCAATTTTCCGATGTCCCAAACATTAAAAAGGCTCCTGTTTTAATGTTAAGGCCACGAGCATGGAACATGTGGGAACACAATATGAAAGTATTGACCAATTTTCATAAACCTGGAAATAGTTAATATAATTTATTTCTTTTAAGTTAAATGGAAAAAGTCTTCCCGGCCCTCTTGTTGATTTTGTAATGCTAATGTTTCATAATGCCCATATATTAATTGAGGCTGAAAGTGGTCCTTATTTTTATTTATCAAAATTAGAAGGCTCCGAAGAAGCGAAACTTTGGAATGATATATTTATATGGGCTCAGAAAAAATTAAATATTCCCCAAGGAACAATAAAAGCTTGCGTTTTAATTGAAAATATTGTTTCTACTTTTGAAATGAATGAAATTTTATATGAATTACGAGAACATTCAATCGGTTTGAATTGTGGTGTTTGGGACTATGCAGCATCATTTATATCAAAGTTTGGTAAAAATTAAAGGCAATATAAATTGCTTCTAGATGAAAAATGTTATATTTTTTATAGGAGGAAATCCAAAGTATATTTTTCCCGATAGAAGTAAATATGTGCATATGGGTCAAACATTTTTACAAAGGTATCAACAATTAGTAATTCGGACATGCCATGCTCGAGGAGCTCCTGCTACTGGAGGAATGACGGCTGTTCTTTTAACCAGAAGAAATCAAAATAATATGGAGTATGTAAATTATTAAGATACATAGATCACACATCATTCACTTATTTTAAATCAAATATCGGATTTAATCATGCTCGAATATTGAATTATATTAATTGTTTTAGTTCTTTTGGATACATTAAAAAGGCGATGCATTCAAAATATGCAGATATTTTGGAAGGAGTGGATGGTTTTTTGGTGTACGAAATCAAATTAGTTCCATACATGAACGAGGTTTGCTAACTAAAATTTGTTTACTATAAGCAAAACTATAGATATCATTTATTTTTAAAATGTTCTAAGTCAATTTTACAATTACATTTTAGAAAAATCTCTTAATTTGGTATTGAGAAATTCATAATATTTACTTAGACTTAAGGCGAATCACCATCTCAAACTTTTTTCTTTAGATTTAATGAGATTTTGAAGAAATTTAATACTAACGATGCTAACGATAAGCACAAGAATATCGTATATACAATTTTTGAATGTTCGTTTGTTTAATTACACAGTGGAGTTGTTTTATAAAACTTTTTTTCTATATTTTCGTAAATAGAGAAATTTTTCTTTTTGATTCCTCGTTGAATTTGTTTCAGATATCTTTCAAACTTTGTATGTGTATTGAACATTAAAAACTATACGCAACATTTGAAATTTTTCTGGAAAAGAGAATTATCAAATGAAATATGAAGACAAATAAAAGAAAAAAAAAACACTAAATTTAACAATTGTGGTCGAGTCACTAGTTTTATCTTGTGTATATAGCATATGCTATATGACACAGGCAAGCGACGTCATCAGATTAATTAGAAACTTTTTTATTTATTATTGAGCGCTAGGGAAGGAATGCGAGGTGGTGATCCACTCTAAGAACTATTGATTGAAAAATTTAGACAGTAAAATCTTTCAAAAGCTTAGATCATTTTTTAAATCAACACCTAATGTTTAATAATATTTTAATTATTGTTAACAGTTGTGGAAAAACCATTTGGGAAACAAACCGAACCAAATCAACAAAAACTTACTTAAAATAAATATAACCGAATCAGAACTTTTATTAATTCCAAAAGGAAAAGTTACATCAGCCGGCCTAAAATATAATGTCCAGGTTGCCATAATGTTCATTTTCAATTGGTTAGAAGGACGTGGCCACTTTCCTCTCCATACAGCCGTAGAAGATTCTGCGACAGCTGAAATATCGCGATCTCAAATTTGGCAATGGATTAAACATAAAGTACGATAAGTATACTTTTGAAAATAATATAATATATTCTTTATTAGTATTATAAATTAATTTAACAAGAATGTAATATAAATCGTTTAACAAACGTGTTAATGTTGCAGACATTGATTGATGAAACGAAGGAAATCGTCACAATTGAACTAGTGGGAAAAATTGCAGATACATTTACAGACAATTTTTGCAAAAATCAACCATTTAAACCGACCCAAAGGAAAATGTTTGATGCTACACGCATGTTTATGATCATTGTCACAGCAAAAGAATTTCCCGAATTTATCACAAGCTATTTGAACGATAGCGATTTATTTAAAAATTACCACAATCCAATAGTTAAAACTAAATTATAACAAGTGGATACATAACTTGTTCTCAATTTCAATAAACGAATATATTAATTAAAAATACGTGCTAATAGATTTAAAAATATTGTAACAATTCACTGGAACATGGTTTAAAACACAATAAATGATTTTTGGAATGGTGCTAGGTTGACATTTAACTTTAGCTAAGATAGTTCACATCTTTCTCGCATTTCAGTTCTTACTGTTCGTTGGGATGCACGTCGTCGTTCACTTTCTTGTAACGCCCTCGCTATTTCCAGATCTGATTGTTGTTGGGAGTTATTGGCTTCCATGGATAGTGCGATTGCCTTTGCCAAGGCTTCATCTTCCGACTAAAAAAAGAGTATTCACTTTAATTTCTTAAAAATATAAACAATTTTGAGAACACTAAAGAACTGATCGTCTTAGAATTGTATCATTACCAGTGGCGGCTCGTGACATTTTGACATGAGGGTGCTGAGTTAAAAAAAAATAAAAACATAATGTACCTATTCATTAATTTATATATTTTGTGTATAATTTGTATACAAAATCCATTCTACGAGTTTTAGCTGGATAAAGGAATTAATCGGTCTCGATCCATATTATTCCTTAGCAATGACTCAATTTGTTTTAGTGTCGCGTACTATTGTCTAAATGTATTTGTAAAGTAGAGTCGAAAGTAGCGACAAAATTAATTAGCCACCTAAAAACAGTAGAATTTTGTGACGAATCTCTTTCACCGTGGCCACGAACGTTTCGCTTCAGGGTTGCCAGATTGGGCGTATTTCCGCAATTTGGGCGAATTTCAAACATGACTTGCACTTAAAATTCTTTTGGGCGATTTTCCACAGTTTGGGCACTAACTTTTCCACTTTTCCACATTTTGAAAGTTGTTCGTATAAATATGGAAGATTTTCAAATTTTTCTTTAAATGTTTTATTTTTTTCTTAATTCATTTCCACGATTTTAAAGTTTAAGTTGCGAATTTTACTATAGTCTATACGGTCTATACTATAGGTACTATTACGCCGTTTGTACCTTTTACCGTCTCATATGTATATTGTATATGCGAATTTCCGTTAATATGTACCCGGCTATAACATTCGGTGGTACAAATACTATCGAACTTACTATACAAACGAGATTGGAACCATATTATTATATAAAAATACTAGCTGATACAGGCTCGCTTCGCTGAGTGTATCTACATTTTGAATTGAAGAAAGAGAAGAAGAATTATACCTGCAATTTGGTATTACATAAATTAATTTTAATTAATTTTTTTTTTACAATTTAGTCTAATTTATCTACTACGTATAATATTAATATAATATGGTTTTATTAATTTTTTGAGAATAAATTATAAAAAAAAAAACTATAAATTTCAAATATTGGGCGGTTTTTTTTTTCTTTAGTTTGTGGTTTTTTCGTAAGGACGCTGCGCTTTTGTTGTGAACATTTCTGGCAATCCTGTTTCGCATGTTACATGCATAGATTGGATGGATTGGATTACGTAAGATTTAAATAGTTCGTTTACATAACAATTGATTATGTTTAACAATTTCATTATATTATTATTATGACTCCATCAATATTATTGTCATTTAATAATATGAATGTAGACCGTATTTTTACGTAATTTGTTTGGGGGTGCTGCAGTACCGCAGTGCATATGGACGAGCCGCCACTGTTCATTACCCTCAGTTTTCGGGGTTCCCATAACTTATAACACATTTGTATACACAACAAAGTATTTAGATATACGTACCAAGTTTCCTTGGACGGATCTTATATTTGATGTTGTAGGATTTGGTGTAGGTTTTGCTTTTTGGCGAGCCAAAGCTGCTTCACTGTAACAATTTAATAAAACAATATGTAACAAAAAAAAATAACTTCACTAAATATTTGTCGCTTACGCAATTTTTCGTCGTTGTGCAGCTGCTTTGCCCTCACAATTATGATCGGTGACATGACGGTGTTTTAAACAAAAATTAAGGCCACATTCGTTGCATAGAACAGGTACAATTTCTTTGATTTTGCAACCTTTACTTGAACACTTATTGGTATAGGCTTTTCTTCGGGTTTTCGCAGGGTCCGCTTGACAATCGTTGTCGATATGAGCTCCTACAGCAATATCTGGTAGTTGGTCGCGTGGTACGGGCACAGGAGCATTGCATAGCGGACAAATAGGCACTTGGACGTCCCTTTTGTACGACGATGGGCAGTTATGGTTCGAATAAAAATAATGCTCATTGCTGAAACAATATGATATTCTGTAGAAAAACGAACTGAGTACAAAACCAATTTTTTTCTTACCAATATATGTTCTCGCAAGCATCACATTTCATAGGTAGAAAATCTAATAAAATTAACAATAATTTTAATATTAATTAAACATAAATATTTAACAATGCAAAATTTGAATTTTGTAGTTAAACAAACCTAATTTCTGACAAGTTGGCTCTGTGCACCGTTTTCCCAATGTTGGAAACTCCATTGTAACCGATTTAAATTTGGGCTTAGACTAACTCAAAGCAGGAAATGTTCGTCTATTTAAAATTATTGTGAAATGAATGATGAAATTTTATGAATCATGCCATAAATGGCACAATTTGACAAGTCATGAAATGAAAATTATTAACCGATCTAACTTTTCATCATTTCTGTTGGCAATAGCTGACATTTAAACGTAAAAACGAAATTCCCTACAACAAAAGTGTCAAACTATGTCAAATTAAAACAAGATATATTTTGTGACTGTTCTATAGTTATTTTAATAATTCAGACTTAATTTATTTGCTTAATTATAAGCCATTGTCATATTTTTAGATATTTAAATGTAGTTATAGTTAAACTATTCATGGAAATATTTATTCAAGCATACATTTGAAATAATGTTTATGTATGGGGAGTTAATTTTAATAAATTAGTCTGGTACTGTGAAACAAAATATTTACCGAGCTATAGAATTTGGATTAAAAAGCCTTAACTAATTCAATAATTATTAATAAGTGATTTTATGCAATAATAAATATAAAAGTAATAAAAATGGATAATATAATGGACGGTATGGACCCTTCAGACAAAATGAAACTTATTACTGTACCAAAGGTAAGTTAATGTCGGTTTTTCCTTATTCGTTATTTTAGTTATTGATATAATATGATAATTAAAATCCGTTACTATTTCTATAGTGGTATGTATAACATTTTTTGAGAATCAAATCTTAAAAGAAATAAGTTTAAATAGTTTCTCTAGGTAATATGGTAATGTGTACCTAATAAAATTAATAATGCAAATTGAAAATATTTTTGAATTCTTATTTATCGTATATTTCACCTAGAAAAACTTCAAATCTTCTAAGCTTGTATACGTAGTACAAAATATTCAATTTTGTTAAACATATGGTTAATAGTTTGCATAATGATTTATTTTTCGTTAGTTTTTTTTAAAATGCGTTTTTTAGTACATATTTTGTAAATTTTGATTACACTTTCTCTTTGCTTTGTTTGTAAGAAGTACCATTTATTAATGGTATATTTTATCTACCATTTTTATTTTTATTAAAAATCCATTGTTTAATTTCATGGTTAAAATATTATTTATACATAGAAAATATGTACGGTAAATACATTGATAAAACGGGCTACTTTTATATAGGTATTGTTGTTTGCTAAATTATAAAATTTTTATTGGTATTAATAATACCGTATAAAAAATAAAAATACCGGGTGTTCCACTCTATAATATGCTCATTCCTATTAATGTATAGTCATGGACGCATTCAAAATTAGATTTATGGGAGGACAAGCTCTGAAAAATTTATTCTATAATAATATTACAAATGTAAATTGAAGTCTTTATTTGTTCTCAGTGTTAAGGGACTTGTAATTAATATCGGAATTATGCCTCAGACACCAATAACTAACTACGGCACTGCCCATAGCTCGTAAAAGTTTTAAATTAGGAATCCAAGACACTTCATCTATAGGGGTAGCCAAATAATTAATGTGTTAAATAACTCGTAGAAAGTTACAGTTCTAGGAGGGGAAAGTCGTTGCTCTATCCTGTTCCTGTGGGGACGCTTATGTTCACAGTTATTAAGATTTTGAATCGAAGATTAAAAAATTTACTTTAGGTCCTAGGTAAAAAGAAATTTAAAACATGAAACAGAATAACTGAGGATACAAGAAGAATACTTTTGCTGTAAATTATTTTCTATTTGTGATTTTTTTCTAGGCGGGATTTTTAACTAAAAAATTCAAATAAAAATGGGGACTTAATTCTTAATAGTTGATTTTAATAGGAAGATAGAAATCTGAATTGCCATAAGACTTTATTTATGGCTTTTTTTTTTTTTTTAAAAAAAAAAAAAAAAAATTCTAAAATTCTAACTTTTGGTGAAATTATAAAAACAAAAACCATCGGGTACTTTAAAAACAAAAGAATAAATTGTTATAGGCTTTTTATGTAGGTTCTTATTAAGGTTTTTATTTAGTGGTTATCTTTCTTTTAATAGTTACTTAAGGTTTATTATCAAATTGAGAGAGAGGCTATTTATAGGCTTAGGTTTTTATCATTTTATTACTATTAAAACAAGATATAAAATACATTCGGCATTATAATTATTACTATGCTATTGAACTGTGAAGAACAGGATAGTATAGTTCTACAGTGTTATTGTTGTAATTGTTTTTAAACTTTTTTATTTTTACAATTAAAAACCATAACATTTTAAGTACATACTTAAATAAGTGTACCTCAATTTGTTTTGAAAACTAAAGGTAACCATAGCGACAGAAGTAACGATCGTAACGATCAAACATAAACCATCTTTAATACACATCAATATAAGGATGTTTGGGTCTTGATAGATGTATTAAAATATTCTAAAATGAACGAAAATTTACTAAAACATTCATTAATAAATAATGAAGATTGTTAAATTCTTTAAAAGATTTGTTTAACTATTAAAACGTTATTACAGTTAAACAAACTGTAAAAACTAAAATATGTTTTTAATGGAGATTTGTCACAGATTTGTTGCAATTTCACATAAAAACTTGACTAGACTTTGAGTTAGATAAACATTATGTCAAGTATTTTACAAATCAAGTCAAAAACAAAGTCAAGTTTACAGTAAATAAATAGTAAATACTTGTGCAATTCGTTAATGATTTATCATACTACATAGTATTTTCTAAGTTGTAAATATTCACAAATTGCTAGTTTTAATAACTTCGCCTCCAATTGTACGTTCAAAACGTTCTTAAAGCTCATAAGTTTTTTATTTTCTTCTTTTCATAACTATTTTTTGTCCACTCCTGAACCTCTCCTAAACTTCTTCATTCGTTTCTAGTTTGAGCTTTTCGTTGTCAAAACTTTAAAACCAATGTACTTATATCATCTACGTATCTTGTAGGTCGTCTTTCTCGGTCACCTAAAAGTTTACTTTTTATATCTATTTATTTTTGTTTATTATTGCCACATTTCTATTCCAACTCCAATTCAATTTTGATATTCGCTCAATAATAACTTTTACATCTGTCCTACGCCTTATCTCCTCGTTTCTACGACGTCTTCATCTCTTTGACTTAGAAAGAAATCCATCGTTCTTTCCGTTTTTCTATTATAAACCTATGAATGGATTCACCAAGTAACTGGAAATATTTTAAAACGAATTGAGCTTAAAATTTTGACTTGTAAATGAAACAACTTGCTAAGTCAATGCTTGACTTGATTTGACATTTAAATATTAATATTTGACTCGAGTTAGACTTTATTTCAAGTCAAATTTAAGACAAATAGCTTGAAAATAAGGTCAAGTAGTGTATCCCTAGAGCCATAATTTCGAGTGGCTAGGTATCTGTCGGTAAATTGCAAAAATCAAACACTCGATTTTTTAAATGTATGGGGATTTTTCCAGTCCTTTAAACTTTCGAATGCAGCTCACGATAATCGAATTCCAGTTATCTTACAATTTACTCCAAAATGTTAACTTTTACTTATAAAAAACTATCAGTTAATTTTTATGAAAAGAAGGCTATTAGTAAAAGTCTTCCTATAACTCAATTTTCTATTAAAAATAACTATTGAAAGTATCTATCGATTCAAAGAAAATCGATACAAATGAAAGATATCTTGTAATAATATGATGTAAATTAATTGAAATTTTAATCTGCACTCTTCAAAATTAGGGATGAGTATGTTGGGGAACACCCGGTATGTATCATGATAACGATGAAATTTTCCGATGGATGTGCGCAGGTTTGCCCTTCGTTCCAGGAAATTTGGAGAATTGCTCGAGTTTTCCTCTATCTCCGTACTGTAGCTAGTAGTCTTTTAACGTTTCGCCTTTTAACCTTGTGAGCTTCCCAGTGCGTGTTAGTGCGTATATTTTTAACAAGCACTCAATACAACAGAAAGCTTAACAGCAATGTAAACGGGAAGCTTTCTCATAAATACAATGCCGATTTTTAAACAAAAATATTCTTCATAACTATTAAAAATTCAATTTCTCAGTAGATAGGGTTTGTTTGTATATAGAATTGTTAACATTCTTATCACTTGAGACGTCTCTAAATGTCTGTGACATATTATATTAACTTGATATAAATGGTTTGTTTGTAAATGGATATTATTGATTCTATTTTGACTTATAAACGGAAGATAACGCACATTAAATATACGCGTATTTTAGTGAACTCTCATTTTTCATTTTGAAATTCATAAAATATTGTCTCTCGTGAAGTTTTATTATTATTAATCATTCCGTTAAATTGTTGAGAAATGAATAAATTAAGTGAATATTTTGCTCATAATATTGTTGTTTAGTAATAAATACCAATTCATAAGAAAAACCATATTAACTACTTAAAATTTTCCTTAAAAGTTGTTTTGAAAACATTTTTAGATAATAATGAGATAAATATAGAAAATATGATTTATCTTATTAAATAATATTTTTAAATTGTTAAACATTTGGATAAACGTATTTGTCTCGATGTGTTGTTGAAAGTAGTTTTAAAAGACGAAATAGTTTAATTAACTTTTTAATCTTTGGGAGATTGATTAATGAAATCTTTATTAGGTGATGGGAAGAATAATTTTCTTAAGCTCAATCGTTAAGCTTAATCGTTAATCCTAAATACGTTTTCAATATTGTATCGTTAGATAGATTTATTAAATTTTGAAACATTAATTTAATACAGTAAGAAGGAATATTTTATTTTATTCCTGTGGTCCATAAAATATTCCCTGCTTTATATTTCCATACAAAATATATGCCTGTTAGGTTAAATATACAAGTAGAGTTAACTTAAAAAAAGTGTCACGTCCGTAATAAAAGTAATTGGAAAACGTAAGAATATAAAATACCACATCTGTTCTAATAAAACATGGAGGAAAACGGGACCGGAGATAGTTGTGAATATAAATGTGCGTCTTCCTTATCATCCGGGCTTTATATGTTTCCATCATCGCCATCAATTTATGCCCGAATTCGCTCCTGGATCCTTAATGAAAGCGAAGTACCACCCGAGCTAATCAGAGGCAACCCAATTAACCGCAAGGTAAATTAACAAGTATCAAGCGCGAAAATTCAATCAACGAAATTCAAACGTCTACTGTCTCGATGGCCTAGTTAAAGTTTTTCTACCCCTAGAATATATCTTTTCAATTTGATCAAAATCTAATTTATTTCGGTTTCGAAATACAACGGTATTGTATCACATAATGTCGCCCAATGAACATTTATACTCGTCTTGTGAAAGAGCTATAAAATGTAAACATGTTATGGTTATTATCACTTTAAGTTTATTGATCCCTGATGCCCTTGTTAATACAATTTTCTTTATTTGTAGCCGTAATCTATTTTTACAATTACTCTAAGAACAGCAAAATAACTCTCATTTCACTAAATATACGTACATTGGAAACGTCGTTAGCATAAAAAGCACCACATTTTAAAACATTAAACTCATTTGTACTTTGACCTGTTTCGCATATCTTTTTCATACTATAAGCTCAATATATTCTTCAATAAAATAAAGAACGCTCTCATATAATGTTCCTGAAAAATCCATATATTCCAAACTGGGAATCAATAGAATGAAAACGAAAAACCCGTTCTACTCACCTCAATATTTCTTCTCCACGAAAATCATTTTTAAATCAATTACCATATGATAGCTTTTTACTTTAACATAATCTAGTTATAAACAGATTTTGATTGACTGAAAATTAGATTGAATAAACTTGTTGAGGAATCTTTTTAATAAACATGAAGCTACTTTTTAATTACATTTTCACATTTACTTAAGATTAAACGATAATTAAAACGTTCGATATATGTCTTCTTCAGTCAAGAAGAAAATGAAAATGGAAAGAAAGACGAATACCGAACGATTATTATTAAAAGGAGGTTGTTAGGAGAGTATCAAGAGACTATAGATTCTTTTAAGAGTACAAAAATATCGTGGCTTGTTATTATAATAATGGCTGATCTGGGAATTGTATCCTAAACTAGCAGATGTTGAGCGTATTTTCATGTTAAAATGAAGTTTTGACGGTTTTGTGTAAGCTCAAAATGTTTGTGAAATTGTTTTAGTCTATGCTTTTTTGTTCATTAAGCTGATGTTTTGTAGAAATGATGGAGAAAGACTATAACGTGCAATTATTTCTTAAAGTAATTAGTATCAACAGTACAAAACAAGGTGTAGCGTAGAAAATGTAATTTTCAGCCACAATTCGTTTAGTTTGGTTTTGTATGATTTTTATTTTTAAGTAAAAGGGGATTTTTGAAAAACAAGGCAGTCATGGGCCTAGCACACGACGGGGACGGTCGAATCCGTTCTTTGTTATTTTATATACTAAATTAATTATTTATTTGGTTAGTGTTATTTAAAGTTAAATAGATTATAGATATTTATATATATTAAATTAATTGTTATTATTTGTTATTAGTTTATTTGTTATAGTGTTATGTTATTGTTAAAAACAAAGACATGGATGAATAACCGTGATTTAAAAACATATCTATACTAATATATAAAATTAAAGAGTTTGTTTGTTTGTTTGTTTGTTTGTTTGTTTGTTTGTTTGTTTGTTTGATTGGTTGAACGGGCTAATCTCAGGAACTACTGGTTCGAATTGAAAAATTCTTTTAATGTTGGATAGCCTAATTATCGAGGGAGGCTTTAGGCTATATAACATCACGCTACGACTAATAGGAGCAGAGCATCGATGGAAAATGTTGCAAAAATCAGGAAAAATTTTTCCTTTTGAGAGCGTTTGTGGCCTGCCCTGCGTAAACGGTTAAAGTTACGCAAAAATTATGTGCAGCAAAATTGTTCCTCTTAAAAAGTTCTACAAAAAAGTCCGCGACGGCATATGTCTATCTTTTACGGTTAGCCCGCTATAACCTTTTTAATGGTTGTTAAGGTTGTTTCAAAAATAATTCATTAATTGCGAAATTGTTTTTAGAAACATATTATTAATTCTTACCCAAATAAATATGACTTTTAATAAAATTTGTTGTAATAATAAATGACAATCTGAGTCATTAAATAGAATTCTTTTTATTAAGGAAAAATGTCTCATTTACCCGGGAAATTGAAAAACGGGTTGGAGAAAAAAATTATGCATAAACTCTATTTTTAGTTGAAAATGGATTTTGGTGATATTTAAGTATGATAAATATGCGAATCATTATCTAAAACACGTTTTATTTCGGAAAAATTTCTCATTTCATCGGGAAAATAGAGAAAAACTGGTTCGAAGAAAAATCATGCTGAAACCAAACATTTTAATAACTCATTTATTAGCTAAGAGTTAAGTAAAAACTCATAAGGTCCTCAAGGCAAAATCATAATTTTTCTTTTCATACAGTCCACTTTTTATCCAGGAAAAATGTATGTTCCCGTAGGATAGATACGTTTTTGTTTTTCACAGAACAAAAGATTACCATAATTTCTTGCAATATGGTGGTTTAAGAGACAGTGAATGATATGGGCTACTTTTTATGTTAGAATATTGTACGGTTCCCGTAGGATAGGCTAAAAATAGAATCTTTCAGGAACTGAGTATTTCAAAAGAGTTTTCTAAAAGTTTATGAATAAGAGTTTTAACGAATTTTCCTCAGGAAAGCTTGATCTCTTTTTTATTCAGGAAAAATGTTCTACTCCCGTAGGATAGATATGTTTTTGTTTTTCACAGAGTAAAAGATAGACATGATTTTTTGCAATATGATAGTTGAAGGATCAGATAATAATATAGATTATTTCTTATGCCAGAATAATGCACGGTGCTCAAAGGATAGCATGATAATTGTCTTCTGCGGGAACCGTGTGTTAAAAAAAAGGTCGTGAAATAGATCTTTAAAGTTTGTGAAATAGCGTTTTAACACATTTTCTCTTTAGGATTAAAATAAAAATTACAATTTTCACTTGAAGATATGATTTTTTATTTAACATCCGAAAAATAATGAAAATTTTTGAAACGTTGAAATTTCTTTCATTGTTAATTTTCGAATACATATTTAGAATTTAGCGTGTTAAATTACATTTAAAAAATCAACAATTAAATTTTCAACTTTTCTTTTCAAGACTCCCCACTTTTTAAAATATCTTAGGCTTCCTAAGTGAGCGCTTGCGCTTTTCCTTCTCAATATTTGTGTACTGCTAACTTTTTTTTAGTAATCAGTACTGAGTTGATTCATAGATCATTAGACATTCAGGCATTTAGCTTCTTGCAATATATTATAACAGATACAGAAGTACAAGTTTAAAATATATTATTTGTTACAACGGTTATAGGCGTTGCAATAATCAAATAACATTTAAATTTTTTTTACGTTACTCTTTGTTTAAGTTTCATATATTCTTTGTTCTTCATTATATTTTAAGTTTACATACGTAAATTTTATCAATAAAGCACTCCAGTAGTGTTATGCAGCGTTCCTTTATTATTCCCGTTCCTGTGACATTTTCTACTATAGTTCTACTCTTACTGATCATAATGTGATGTACCTAAGATAGCTCATGAGTCATGTTATACTTTTAACGTTACAGACATACAATGTTTTTCTTGGTTTCGTCCGCGTAATTTTAAATTAGCATTATAGGTACCAAGTTTTATCTCTTCAATGGTTCTTAAGTGATTTGTGGATAAAACAAAGAAAGTTTCAACTCCTTTAGAATTGTGCCATAGGTTCTCCACTTTTAACCCTCTCTCACTCTTATCTGACGCAGACGGAGTTGCGCGGGTCAGCTAGTTAGATATATAAACGAACTTGATTGTAATATAAAATATGTAATATTAATATGGGATTAATTAACCAATAAACATTATATTTTATAATAGCTTAAAAATTAATTATAAATAATATTAAAATAAAATAAAAACGGCGCTACAAAGGATAGAAAAATTAAATTAAAAATATCTCTTTCCAATTGATATAAAACAAACTTTCTTAGCTTTACCCTTTTTAATTAAAAATAAATTAAATAAATATTTTAAAAAATGGTTAATACGATACATACAAGTATACCTAAGTAATTTAATTTTCATAAGAAATGGTTTTAAAACAAATTACTGATAGACTATTAATTAAAACTTCATAATTCTGCCATAATAAAAAAGCAAAAAATTCTGAAATAGATTTCGATTACATGATTGTGTGATATGTAATATACTTTATTATTAATTATCTAACTACATTAACACTTAAAGATTTGAAAAAAAATTTATTCAACATATTAAGGTTTTATTATATTTTTTTAGTAAAATATCTAATATATCTATTATGTAAGTATATTGTATACCATAAATACCCAAAAATTCCAACTTGAATTGATTATTAAGCTATTTGACTTCATTTTAAAGGTACCTGACTTAAATTTGATTTTAAATTTTAGTCAAAAATTATAATTTAAATATCAAGTAAAGTTAAGCATTGGCTTTGAAAGTTATCTCATTTTTAGGTCAAAATTTCAAGCTCAATTTATTTAAAAAAAAAATGTCTAGCTGCTTCAATTGTTAAATCCCTACAGATAGCATCTAATTCTGAATGAGTTTTTCGTAAAGTCATCTAATAGAAGCTTTATTTATGACGTTCTCATTTTGATTTTTTTTCTTGGCGGCTTAATAAAGTCATATTTACATTTCAAAATGTATTAAAAATGTCAAGTTTTTAATGACCAAAATTAACATACGAATGATTTTTCTAAAGTTAAAATGTAATGGATTTTTACAAACACAACTTTATGAACTATCTTTTTCCTGAAAACCTTATATCAGAAACCAAGTATAAAGTCAAATTAAGTTTGAGAAGCGACTTATAGAACATGAACATGAGACATCCTGACGATGTCTCATTGAATTCAAATATTCGTCATATCTGTCGTCCAAATCAAAAATATGGTCTCAAATTGAACTCATTTTAAAATAAAAATGTTCTCTGAATGTTTATAAGCAAATTGTTTAAACTTTAAATTGTTAACCACTTGATTTTGAAAAAATAATCGATTCCTACTCATTGTTTAACTTCTTCTATATTAATCATTTCTTATTTGTAGAATATTCTATAAATTAAGTTTATGTTAGTCTATTTTTATTTAATGATACTTTTGATAAAAGGCTAATAATAGCTTAGCATCTTAGTATATTCACATAAATAATACTATCTTGTTTTTCAAAAGGGAAAGTGATTGCCTATATTTCATCAATATATTTTTGTTTGTTTGTACTATAATTGTAAAATTTGTTTTTAAGTATATAACACAAATAACAAAGTAATATAGTTGACGTGATACATTTTTAAGATACACGGTTACTAAAAGCCCTCACACATTCTCAGTTTTATTGTCTGCAGTACGCTAAACTGTGTGAAATTGCACAGTTTTCGGAGGTATTTACACAGTGTTCAGACCTGTGCTACGAGGCCTTCTTTGAAAACGATAGCCTGGAACGTTTATTCAAATTATACAGTATTACCACAAACTCAGTTTACGCAGTTCTTTCAGCGTTCAAGTACTGTACGACTTTACAAAATACGACGGAACTGAGATATATGAAAAAAAAACTGAGAGAAATATGTGGGACGTGTCAATACTTTCAGTTTTGCATCCAACAGTTTTTAGCCAAGTTATTAGCGCAGTTAATTGCGTATCAAACTGAGGGTATATGAGTGTACAATAAGGAATAGATGAACGTAGTGGAAAACTTTTAATACGAAAACACTTAACATGTTATCTCCACAAAATATCATTATAATCCTAATATTTTCTTTCTTTTAACATGAAAACAAGTTTGACATTAAAAATGTAGCTTGAAATAATCACTTAAAGAAATTTGTTTTTTCCATTATATTGTTTTTTTTTTACTGTTATTGAGTACATAACATTAGGTGTATGTATTGGTTTATGACCAAGGATTGGTAAACAGTATATATGAGGTGAAATACGACCACAAAAAAATGAGATTTAGTAATGGCTTATGTCTCCGAAAATAATATATCTTTTAAGACGAAATTTATTTAGTAAAAAAAATTACGAATATCAGTTTTGAAGTAATTTTCTTATAGGGGATAAATAAACGCAGTATTAAAATACTGAAAAGTAGAAACTAATAATAAGAAAAATCTGATGATTAGAACAAAGTTGAACATAGGATTAATTATATAAGAAAACCAAAGAAGAAGAAAAACATAAAACATTAATAATACCCAATTTTATTTCTCGTGTGATTTTCAACTATTAGTGTTCTTTTTTTTTTAATACGAAATCGTTTAGCATAAAGAATAAAAATTCCTGACAGCTTTGAAGAACTAGAGTTTCCTCTTAAAGAGCGATTGTCTTGGAATTTAATGGGCAACGGGAGTAAATAAATAGCCTTACAAACTGAAAAGTAAACACAAATAAGTAACAGGAAAACACCTATCTATGAGTAAAACAGAGTTGGGTGTTGTTCTATTCCTATATAAAAGACAGAGCAAATAAGTAAGCTATAATATTGAAATTTTCTTGAACCACAACTACTATTTCCTTTCTACAAATATGAACCAATAATAAAAAAAAATCAATGAGTAGAACAGAGGTGAACATAAGATTAATACATATAAGAAAAACGGGGAAGAAAAACATAAAGCATTAAGTAAATACTCAATTTTGTTCCCATAAAATTTTCAACCACCTCTTTATAAATGAAAATCAATTACTAAGGAGGAAACTCCAGACAAACTTCAGTTTCTTCAATTTTGTGTGTTCAATACATTTTTATTAGTAGAGTATTAAACTAATAAAATTGATTTACTTCCTTATGAAATGAAAGATTATAAAATATAGGTAATAGGTATAATACCGACGTATGATTGATTGATTAGTATGCATGTGATATTTATTTTTTTTTCTATTATATTAGAAATAAATTACTCTGATTTTTTACAGATTGAAAATGTTCGAATGCTAGACCGTTACAATACCAGGACACCGACTTATGGAACTCTCTACGTTACTACAACACATTTGATTTTCGTAGATCACGATGCAAAAAAGGAAACCTGGGTAATTTCAATTGAAATAAGTTATTTTTAATTGAACTAAGCTCAATTTTTTATAAACTGTTTAGATTTTACTTACACACATTGCAAGCGTTGATAAGCTAACATTAACGACAACTGGGTCACCGCTTCAAATAAGGTGCAAAAATTTCCTTTCGGTAACGTTTGTCGTACCACGTGAACGTGATTGCTACGAAGTGTACGTGACTTTGCAACGATTGGCACAGCCAGCAAATATCGAAGAACTTTATTGCTTTTATTACACATCAATCGACGAAGATATTCCAAAACAAGCCGGATGGAATTTCTTTGATTTGCAATCCGAATTTTTGCGAATGCGTGTGCCTAACGATCAATGGGGTCTTACAATGTCCAACAAAAACTACGATGTATTTACTTGTAAACATAAATTTTATGTTTATAATTCATAAGGATATTTTTAGCTCTGTGATACATATCCCAGTTATATTTATGTACCGGTGCAAGCAACAACGACCATGTTGATAGGAAGCTCTCGCTTCCGTTCAAAAGGACGACTTCCCGTTTTAACGTATTTGCATCATAACAAAGCAGCGATTTGCCGTTGTAGTCAACCACTATCAGGATTTAGTGCCCGATGTGTCGAAGACGAGAAATTACTTAATTGTATTTTACGCACAAATCCAAATTCTGATTTTATGTATGTCGTAGACACGCGACCAAAGGTATAAATAGCAAATTTTATAACCAATGTTTCTATTACCATAATTATTTTTGATTTAGATTAACGCCATGGCAAATCGAGCTGCTGGAAAAGGATATGAAAACGAAGCATTCTACGATAACATCAAATTTCATTTTCTTGGAATTGAAAATATCCATGTTATGCGAAATAGTATAACCAAGGTAGTTGAAAGTAGGTGAAAAAGCTTGTATATAATTTAAGTAGATATGAATCTAATGAGCTTTTTCGCGCTTTTATTTTAGCCTGTGAGTTAAAAAATCCCACAATGAGCAACTTTATAAGTGGTTTGGAGTCGAGTGCTTGGTTACGTCATATAAAATCAATATTGGATACTTCTTGGTTTATTGCTCAGGCTATCGATAAAGAAATCAGTGTCGTTGTGCATTGTTCGGATGGTTGGGATCGAACAGCTCAAGTATGCTCATTGGCGTCACTTTTACTCGATCCGTATTATCGAACGATTCAAGGATTTCAGGTAATCACAAATATAAGATTATGAAAAATTACGTAATTTAATCATTATCATTAGTTTTTATGAAAGGTCATTCGCCTTTAGCTTATGTTATTCGTTTGATTAGATAATTAATTATCAGAAAAAATTATCAATTTTAGTTAAATTACAGTTTTACAAACTAAGTTATTTTTCTTGTGTTAAACATGAGCCGAAATAGCTCAGTTGGGAGAGCGTTAGACTGAAGATCTAAAGGTCCCCGGTTCAATCCCGGGTTTCGGCAAATTTTTTTAATTTTTCTTAAAGGAATCGTTTCATATAACGGCCGGTTTTTAAGTATTTTTTACGACCACTTAAAAGGTTACAGAACTTGAAATACTATCCATACGTAAATAATAAAAACAAAACGAACCCAAATCAGTTTTCAATTTAAATCTTTTTGCACCTTCAAAATGTTATCGTCCCATAGTTTTCGTGCCTCTAAAATTATTGATGAAAATTGTATTTTTAGGCTCTGATTGAAAAAGATTGGCTTGCCTTTGGACATAAATTTACCGAACGATGTGGATATATACAAGGCGATCCGAAAGAAGTTTCTCCCATTTTCACGCAAATGCTAGATGCTACTTGGCAACTGACTCAACAAAGACCTGCTGCTTTTCAATTTAATGAACGATTTTTATTAACATTACATGACCATGTACATTCCAGTCAATTTGGAACATTTGTGGGAAACTGTGAAAAAGACAGAGTTGATTTAAGGTAATTTTGAAAAAAGTCACTAAAATAATTGTATATTACAATTTATAAATTATATTCAGACTGGCTGAAAGGACATTCTCCTTGTGGGGAACTATGGCTAACCACATGCACGAATATATAAACCCTTTGTATAATTCTGATGATGTACCCGATGTATTTAGACCAAATCTTTCACCACAAAATATTCGGTAAAAACTTTGTTTTGATTAAATGCTTTCAGAAAGTAAATTGATATTTGTTTTAGCTTTTGGCGAGGAATGTATAGTCGTTTTGAAAGTGGTATACATCCACGGGAGCCATTAAATGATTTACTTTTGGCTACATGTGATCATAGCAGTTCATTGGAAGACCATATCAAATTTTTGTCAAAAGTAAAAAATCATAAACTTTTCATTTGGTAACCTCATACCTCATAACTCATATTTCTTTTAGAAAGTAACCTCGCTAAAATCGCTGTTAAGTAGAGCTAGCGGATTGCGAAAGACCAAATCATTCTCATCAAACTCAAATGTGTTGGATGAATCAAATATGGTTGATAACAAAACGTTATATGAAAAATCGACTCTTGAATCTGCCGACGATTCACATCCCTTGAAGCTCTCCCTGGATTCAACCGATTCAGTTAATTCCAACAATGTTACTTCAGCAGCCGTAGAGCAAATCACTGAAGAACTAGAATCGGTGGCCCTAGATTGGAAAACGCTACGAAATATCAAAGAATGCCCCTGCTCCGCACCATTTGATCATTTTAGTCGAAAGGTATAATTTTCAAACGATTTTCAAGTGTGTCCATAAACGACTCCATAAAACAAATGGTTTCAAAACTTCCACTTTGGACTCAAGAATCAAAGCCGATCCTAACCATTGTTAGATTGTGCTATAGCAATAATAAATGAAATTCAGCTTTTTATCGTCCATTTATCCAGAAATATTAACGTTAATAACTCTTAACATAAATTTTAACTTTCTTTTGTATTTTAATATTATTTTGAAGAAGAACTCGGGCTTTTATCAAACTTTTATTGTTCGCTTTTCGTTAGGCAACCCGCTTTACTTGTCCACTTCTTAATGAATTCTTCTCTTTTTTGTTAAAAAACAGACGTAACTCTTTTGAAATTGTTTTTATGGAAACCAATAATATTTATAATTATATCAAATATATTCAATACATTGTTTTTTGAAACAAAGCATTAATATACTTGTTTATTTTTAGTATCACTGTTGGAAGTGTGGTGACGTGTTTTGTACCAGATGTATTAAGAAGCATAAAGCTTTACCGGGACACCAAAGCCAACGAGCCGTACCCGTTTGTCACTCCTGCTATCAAATCATCATTCAAAATGGAACAGAAACAACTCCAGAATAAAACTGAAATGTTTAAAGCCCACATTTGAGTGAATATTTATAATTACTGTGTTAAATATTTTTCTGGTGCTTTATGAAATATTGATTTCTCGAAAATTATTTAGTCCAAAGAAATTCCTTCTACACTAGGTTTTTGTTGTTCTTTTCTCATTTTATCTTAAAAAGCTTAATATGCAAACTTAAACAAAGTACCTTTCTTCTTAAGCATTCTAAATATTAAGTACAGGTAAACATTTACAAATTTTGAAAAATAAGAGTTTAATGTAAACAATAAAAACAGTTTAATATAACAAATACATATTTTTTATGATAGCTATAACAATAAGGATTACTATCTTGATTATATAGTAAATAGGAGCTATGACGTTATGTGATTAGGTTTGTTCAAAGCATTGTTGCAATATATTTTCAACAGAAATGAACGTATCAACTAACTATTATCTATATACTGAAATAATAGTCACTAAATCGTACGATTTCACTTTCATTGGAAACTTAAACGAAACCGTACATTATACGGTGTTGATGACTTTTATTTCAGTACATAGACCATGGCTGGTTCTCATTATGTTTATTTCTGTCGAAAAGAAAGATAAAATACTTCTTTCTTTATATATCGTATGTAGCAGATACATAACGATAGAATGTTATGTAACTATTACATTGCATCGTTGGACGTTTTGTGTTAATTGGGTCGTTACGTGTGATCGCTTAGAACAAACCTATTATAAAACGACTTCTTATTGATTTGATAGATATTATTTATGCAAAAAAGCGAATATTTATATATTTTTAACATGATGAAGAAAGGTAGTCATTATATTTTTTGACTGTGATAAAATAAGGCAAAAAATACTGGTCAGATATACTGTTTTATTTTAAGTTTATGAATTTATTTTTTTATGTGAATCTAATGTTTTTTTATATGTGTATAAGAGATGTAAATTTTATATTCTCTATTTTATTTCCCATTTTTTTTTGATTTTGTGAACCTTTAGTGGATCGATTATATAAATGAAATGTAAAATATGAAAAAACTAGCTGAAATACTAAATAAATACTTATTCTCAACTATTGCCTATTGATTATCTTCTTTACATAGTATAAAACAAAGGCGCTCCCGCTGTCTGTTTCCTTAGATTTTTTAAACTACTAAATAGATTTTATTGCAGTTTTCAGCAATTGATAGAATGATTCAAGAGGAAGGTTCGCAGGTATAATACATGCATATTACAGTAGAAAAAGTCAGGAAATTCAAAGATTTGTAATGTGATGTTTTAACCAACATATTTTTGTGCACTTACATTGCAAACGCTGGCTAAACCTTACGAGATAGATCATACATATATGCGGCGAAATTGTGTATCTTAAAAAGATTGATAAAAAAGTCCACGACGGTTTATGTCTATCTCCTAAGAATAACCCACAGGAACCATTTTTATCTTTTACATGTTACAAAAAATATTGCTTATTTACCAAGCTATTTTAAACAATACCTTATTATTCTTTATCTAATTAAATACATTAGATACGTTGTGCATTTCATGTAGATCATAATTGCCCTTTTTTTTTAATTTTTTTAATGCCCCTTTTATTTTAGAAGATATCACAGATTTAAAAAGCGTTGGTACAGCGACTGGATATTGTACGTTTTACGTAGTAGCTGTTTTATTGATATCTTCTTCTTATATATGTAAAAATATTATGTTGATCCTTTTTTAGGATAAAACTCGAAAAAGTCTACACCAATTGAGCTTAAATTTTGATACAATATACAATCCGCTTCCATGTAGTAGTAAACCGGACAGAGATTGATATAGATTGCTTCTTATGCTAGAATAATCAACGGTTCCCATAGGATAGCATAATTATAGACTCATACAGGAACCATGTATGTAAAAGAAGTTTCGTTAAAGTTCGTAAAATAGCAATTTAACGCATTTTCCTCATGAAGGCCTGATCAATGTTACAAAGTAGGTAACGAAAGAAATCATTATAAAGTTTAAATTAAAAAATTGACAATATTTACTGAAAGAAAAAATAAAATTTAGCACCCGATAAAATTAATAATAACGTCACTCAGTGGCGTGGTGGACTAGATACTTGCTTTATACGCCAGTGGTCCTGGGTAATGGGTTCGAATCCCAATGAAAGTCTAAGATGTTATTTCTGGCTTTTCGGATTCGACGGTCGCTAATGACCATAGTAGTTGATGCAATCTTAAATAAACCAAAAAAAAAAAAAATAATTATAATTTTTAAAAATATTTGAATTTCTTTTTTGTTCATTGTCGAAGATATTAATTAGAAACATTAGAAATAAACTTATTAAAATAAATAATATACATACTAAATTTTTAAATAATTAACAATAATTACTGAACGGAACGAATTTTAATGAAGTTTTGTTAAAGATACATCAGATCTCAACATATTATTGAATATCATTTATTCTAAAAAAAAGGACGGTTCATGTAGGATATAGCTCCTAATCTTTTCTACTTAAATAGCTGAACGGTTTTAAATGACATTTGATATAAACGTTTTTCAAATGTTCTAAAAGGACCTTTTTCTACTTAAAATCGTATAGAACCTGTGAGATAGCTAATATCGCTAATATCTCTTACAAGAAAAGTAGTTTTAAGGATTTTGATAAACTAACTTTGGATCTAAAGTCTGGAAGGTCTGGAAGTATTTATCATATTTTTCTGTCAAAATAGATTAATTTTATTATTCGCTATGAAGGTAGGGAATCTATAATTCAATCAATTACATTTAGATACTATCTGCAAAGCGAGCGGGTATCAGCTAATAATAATTATAATACATTTTTAATTCATCTGATTGTTAACAATCAACAGCATCAACAGTAAACAATTGTGTATTATGGTATTATCTTATGACGTGTAACTAAACGGCACCGAAATACGTTTACTGTCTTTTTTCTTGCTGTTTTTAATGAGTTAGAGAAAGATAACAGTTATGAGTCCGTTGTGAATTGACGCATAAACATTGGAAACACTGTCATAAAAACAGCTGGTTTGAGAACGTTTATAACTATTGATAGCTATTCAATCAGTTTAAATTGATTTCAATGGTGATTTAGTTGTATATTTTTTCAATTTTGAAAATGCGGACTTTTCAATTTCCTCTTCGAAAATGTAAGTTCTTTCAATTCGTGTTGTGTTTTATATAAACTAAATCTTTGGTGGTTTTATAATATATTTACATACTGGTCAAGATTAAGATTCATCAATAGTAAGATATTTGATTCTAATGCTTATCAATTTATTTATTACTTTTCATCAATTAGTTCTACGTTTGAACATTTTTTAATAAGAAATTCTATGCTAATTGAACGTATATATTTTTTGGTAATTCATACATTGCTTATCGCATAATATCCAGTTTTGTTTATATAAAAATTTCTAAAATTATTATGACCTTTGTACCTTCCTTGAAATAAACATATAAAAATCTTGTACAACCTGATATATACTTAAGTATTAAATAATTTTTCTTTTTCAGTATCGCAAATTTCATCGATAATACAACGAAGTTATTCTGCTAATATATGTCCAAAGATCACAACTCATTATACAATACATCCTAGAGAAAATGATCCGAGATGGAAAGGTGAACAAATTTATTTATTTAATTTAAAATTAAGCTAAATGATAACTAATTACATACACTGACAATATAACTATACCATAATTATTACTATATTTATTAAGTAACTAATTATTAAGTTCATCAAGGAATAGACAAACTAACTTATAATACGATACCCGGCTGCATGCTATTTAAAATATTTATTTACACCCAATTTCAAACAAATCTTGTTAGTTTGAAGAAGTAATTACAAGTAAGAAGTATTTCCCACAGGAACCATTTTTCCGGGATAAAAAGTATGTACTCTTATCTCCTTGACCTGATTAACTATAATACTGTACTAAAAATATTTATACTTTTGTCAGTTTCTTTAAACAATTTTATCTTTGTTTATTGTTATCCTGTTGGAACCATGCATTTTTCTGAGATAGTTTCTACTTATACATTCTTTGGATTATAAACCCTATAAACACTATACTTTAAGTTAGATAAGATAGAAATCTAGATATGATTGTAGGTATAGTTATGGATAGAAGTTGAGTCATAGATCTATAGACAAATATATCGACAGTAAAATGAAAAATTCTTCTTTCAGAAATATCAATGGAACGATTTGCAGACGAAACGGATCTCCTTATCGTTGGTGGAGGTCCCGCTGGAATATCAGCGGCTATAAGGGCGAAACAGCAAGCTGAAAAAGCTGGCAAAGAAATAAAAGTAACCTTAGTAGAAAAAGCTGCTGAAGTTGGTGGACATATTCTATCAGGAGCATGTCTCGATCCAGTTTCTTTAAACGAGTTAATTCCTGATTGGAAAGACAAAGGGGCTCCGTTAAAAACGCCTGTAACTAAAGATAAATTCGCGATTCTTACAAAAACAGGAAGAATAAATGTCCCTATCTTACCTGGTATTGTATATACAAAATTAATTATTATTGGTATTTATTGTTTTTTACTTTTTAAGGAATGCCAATGAATAATCATGGAAATTACATAATTCGATTAGGACATTTAGTAAAATGGTTGGGAGAACAAGCAGAAGCTTTAGGAGTGGAAATTTATGCTGGATATGCTGCGTCTGAGGTACTATACAATGAAGATGGAAGTGTTAAAGGAATTGCCACTAACGATGTAGGAATTGCTAAAGACGGAAGTCCAAAGGAAAAATTCGAACGTGGCATGGAATTTCATGCAAAATGCACAATTTTTGCCGAAGGATGCCATGGACATTTAACAAAACAAGTCATCAGTAACTTTAATTTACGAGAAAAAAGTGAACCAGCGACATACGGAATAGGAATTAAAGAAATTTGGGAAATTGACCCGAAAATACATCAACCAGGTTTAATTGAACATACAATCGGTTGGCCATTAGATAAACACACTTATGGTGGTTCATTTTTGTATCATTTAAATGAGGATACGCCACTTGTCGCTGTTGGGTTTGTGGTTGGTTTAGACTATAGCAATCCATATTTGAGTCCATTTAAAGAATTCCAACGTTTCAAACATCATCCATCTATTCGACCGACTTTTGAAGGAGGAAACCGAATAGCGTATGGTGCTCGAGCTTTAAACGAAGGAGGACTTCAAAGCTTGCCCAAATTAACATTCCCTGGTGGTTGTCTCATTGGTTGTGCTGCAGGATTTTTGAATGTTCCCAAAATAAAAGGCATTCACAATGCAATGAAAAGTGGAATGCTAGCTGCTGAAAGTGTTTGTGATACATTATTTAATGAAGAAAATATCTCCGGTAGTTTCGAACCGAAATCTTACGATGAAAAACTAAAAAATAGCTTTGTGTATAAAGAGTTGAAACAAGTACGTAATATACGACCTAGTTTTCATAATCGATTCGGAATGTATGGAGGCTTGATGTATTCAGGAGTCAGTTTTCTTATCAAAGGAAGTGAACCGTGGACATTAAGTCATGGATGTAAGGAAATACAAAAAACACAATTAAGATTATTACTTTAAATAATTATTTTTTTTTTAGTACCTGATCATAAAAGACTGAAACCTGCTTCTGAGAGCAAGAAAATTGAATATCCTAAGCCAGATGGAAAAATCAGTTTTGATTTATTAACGTCTGTAGCACTAACGGGAACAAACCACGAAGGCGATCAACCAGCACATTTAACATTAAAGGATGATAGTGTTCCAGTTAATCACAATTTGGCGTTGTATGATGGTCCTGAAGGAAGATTTTGTCCTGCTGGTGAGTTTAACATAGCTTTATTCTTATAACAAGAAATCATTTAGTAGTTATTCTGGATTACGATCAGGATTATCAGTATTTTTAGACAAAAAAACTGAGATGTTAACATTGCTATTATAAAAGAACAGAAATATTTAATTTTGATTGGTAAATATCTTAGTTAAAGTTGGTTTCGTTTAAAATGATGAGCCTCTAAAATGTTATACTATTATACGAGCAATATTTGTAATAGTTATTTTTTTTCCAAAAACTATTCTAATCATTTCGATTAGATTTAGCTTGGCCTCAAAAAGTTAAGAAAATTCGTTTTCTTCATGTTTTCAGGTTTTTTAATAAAAATTACTCCTATATTATAATTACGGAGGGATGTTATGTCTTGATGAATAATAAATTGCCTATCCATCAACATTGTATTTAGTTCCTGAAAACTTTTAATCTACGTGTGTTATATGTAAAATTACCCATCGTAACATTAATTTTGATCTTATTTAAATCGTATTTTAAAGGTTTTGTTTTAACGGAAAAAATTTAAAGTGCATGAATTGATTTTTTAAAAATTTCAAATGAATATATTTCAATAGATTCAATAATAGATATTCTGAAAATTCTTTCGAGCAAAGCTCTGTCACTCTTGTTCTTTTTTCAATGCATTGAACGAAGGTCTCTCTTAGTTTCTTTTATTTATTGTTGTGTTAAGCTTTCTGATACTGAAAGGAGTCAGCAGACCTTTCATATCACCCGCCTATCGTTTCTGAGGTCTCCTTACACTTCGTTTAGTTTCTTTTGGTCTCTAATGGATAGCCCTTATTGACTTTTTCTTGGTATATTAAATGAGATAATACCATTGAATAATGCCATATTTCTGTTTTGTAATTGAACTTTAAAATGAAGCTTGGAGGAATGATTAAAAATGTCTAAACTATTTATTGAAATTTATATATGAAGTAAATAGACAAATGACCAGTCATTTTTTGTAGACTTCTCGGGCAATTCTTTTCCTTATTGATAGTAAGGAATTTCTATATTTATTCCAATTGTTGAAAAATACAAAAAGAAAATCCTATTCGATGTAAAGTCCGGAAAAGTTTCACTTCTTATACGTGTGAAATACGCATTAATTTGTTGTCCCTTAATTAAGGTTGGTTTTTTACGTCTAAAGTCATTATCGTCAATTTGTAAGCTATGTAAGGGATTTACACTTCAAGCCTATTTTAGAAATGGCGAAATTTAGCGTGACTTCTAACTCTTTTGTTTTATGCATTTAAAGAGAGTAGTACATGCAATATTTAAATATTTCAAAATAATAAATAAAAATTTCCAGTGATACTCGTATGTTAAATTATATAAAGAATATTAAACCTACAACTCCAAAGGGTTATTCATTTGTTCTGGTTGCCTTAAAATTTTGAATTTTAAATCTAAGTTGGAAATTGATTGGCTAGCTAAAGATAAATCAGCATTCGACTGACAGTTTGAATTATTTGAAATTATGGAGACACCATAGAAATAAACAGATACGAGCAAAGATTCAAAGATGGCCATAAATACGTAATGATACAATGTCCGTTGCTTATTTCCAAATTGTTCTGAATTGAGGTAATTTTTTTATTTTTATTTATTTCAATCGTTTAAAAACACAAAAAAAGCCTCATCGGTGTAAAACCGAAAAAAGTTTCACCTCTTATACGTGTGATATACGCATTAATTTATTGTCCCATAATTAAGATTGCTTTTTAACATCTGAGGTCATCGACGGTTATCGACCATTTTGTAAATTATATAATATAATCTATATATATATATATATAAGCGAAAAACGATCACTGACTTATCACGAGATCTCTGAAACTATAGGTCCGATCGACTTGAAATTCAACATAGTTACTCCTCTTACCATGTAGACGCGTACTAAAAACGGATTTTACTCAAATCCTATCTAAAATAAAATTTTCATCTACCCATCTTTACAAAATTTACTATCTTTTTATGTCAACATAACTGTAATGACTTTTTTATATTTTGCTATGGCGGTTTCTATTAATTAATCAGTTCAATTTAGCTATGTCCAGCGAAGCGGGCGGGGATCAGCTAGTATTGTATAAGAGTGTAACACTTTTTTTCCGCTTTATTAATTTGCAATCTGCCCTTGGACATTAAGCAAATATGATGAATGTACAGGTGGGAAAGACCGCACCCCCTAGAAGGGGTACCTTAAAGGGTTAGTGGTTCTCTAAAAGGTAACTCCAGAAATGAGACGCGATTCAGCCTTTGATTGTGGCCGGAATTATCTAGAAGGTTGACAGCCAGATAGTTTGGGTGTTCGATGAGTAACACTTCAATCATATTTTTAAATTAACTCCACGGGTACTCATAAAAGTATTTAAAAAGATATTGCTTATAACTCTTAATTATGTAATATATAAGCATAAATATGTATAGCAAGAGGAAACAGATACGAGTACCAACTAACAACCGTGTTTTTTTCTTTTCATAAAAATCGTATATATTATATATTTTAATCCTAAATAATTGATTATATGTATTTTTATGATGAATAAATTTTGCATCCATGTAAAATGATTAGTTTCTAATTGACGAGTATATATTCATTAAATCTAATAGACTGAACTCTTGAGGAGTATTCTCGTTTAAGTTTTAATTATATCAACAATTATAATGTCTGTTTAACTTCTATGTTAGGTATAGATTCTATATATTAAGTTGAAGTTGCATAATAGATTATTGAAACTAATTTAACTTGTAATGAAGAATTAAAACAGTTCAAGTATCTGTTAATAATTTGATCTATAATCGATTGATATTATAAATATTAAAATTTGATTGAATATTTGTTACATGTATTCACCTCTCGAAGTTTTAAGTGTCTAAAAGTGTGTAAAAATAACTAAGCATTAAAGGAGAAATGATACAAATATTTTTTTAAGATCTTAACATTGCTTTTTTTAGATCTTTTTTTATAATTTCAAATAATAGGTACCTATATTAATATTTTTTTAATACAAATTTTAGAGTTTTAAAATATTTATATTTTTCGTTAAATTTTAATCAGATTAAAATGAAATTTTTTTTCCACCTTGCCCAGATCTTCGTCGAAGAAATGAGAAGTTTTGTTTCTTATTAATTTTTTTTTAACTAACAATTTCACTTTAGGTCACTAAGTGCATTTCAGTTGTGTTCTTTGGTTAACAGTAGATACTATATAGTATTATATGTAGTATCTAATTCACTTGCCACTTGTGTTCAGCAATTGTCCACTAACAATCCCGCACCAGAAATTGTTTAATCATATTCAAGTTATTGTGTAAAACTGAGCCTTGTAAATACCATTGTAGAGACCACAAGCATATGACCAGATTGGTCGAATTAGCATTATATACATTAACCTTTTGGTTTCTAGGCTTACAATTAGTGTAGCTTGTGGAGCTAGCATAGATTTAAGCTGTTTTAGGCACACGCGAAGCCTATTAACCTAAAGGTAAATATGATATTTTTATCTTAGCTTACTGTCCTGATGTAACCCTAGGTACTGTACTGAGTATTTCATTGGCAGGTCGGTTCGTTTAGATGTAGTTGTTCTCTGTACGGTTTTTTTTTAAGAGTGAATGGTACAACTGAAGACTTAAGGGGTTCATACTGACCCGTCACTTTTCATACTGATCCATATCATTTAGGATAACCTAAGGATAGCCTAATATTGGCAAACTGGGAGAATTTAGGGATATTTTAAAAAGAATTTCTGCAAATTTTTTCCAAATTTTATTTTTGCAAATTTTGAAAAATTTGTTCAAATAAAAATAATTTCATTGAAACCAAAATTAATGAAAGTAAATAATTTTTAAAGAAAATTAGAAATCAAAGAAATAGGTATTATCTCTTAGAACTTCAATATAAAATTTTCCTTAGTTTATATGCAAATATTGTAAGGAAAATTTAACTTTTGAACTTTTATGAATCAAGATTCGAGCCTGATAAGTTTTGCGCCTTAATTAATTTAAAAAGAATTCTCTGATTAACCTGATTAAAGGATAGCCTTATACCTTGAGGCAATAAATTAAAACAGAATTTGGGAGAAATTAGTAGGTATACTGGTATACTAATTAAAAATAAATTTTATAAACCTCCTTTTACAATTTTATCTAATCAATTGTAAGCATTTAAAATAATGGTTGGATATTTGATACTCCTATATATTTATAAATTATTTTTCATTAGATTGAAAATTAGTAAAAAAAAAATTATTTGTTCGTTTTATTCTTTTTTTTTTAGAAGAAATTCACAGTTGGTGTAGAATACCTTCCAACCTATCAAACTAATAAAACGACTGAGAGAAATAAAATTAAGTATCAGGATGCAACAGATTTCAAGTAGGTCATGGGAAATTTTAAGTCCCGAAAAAATGAACTACGCCTGTGAAATAATTTTAAATATAGGTATAAACTTTTGTGCATTTGTTTTCGTTGCTCTTACGCTAGAACAGGGAAATACATAACCGTGATTTTTCTTATAAATATACTTCATATAGATTATAGAGAAAAGAACACTATAAATATAATATATTCCCATGAACTATATGTATTCAGAAATGGTGCACGGTTGTCCCAAAAAAGTATGGTTCCTGTATAATGGCTCCTTATTTATTCTACTAAAATGATAGAACGGATTTTAATGACATTTGGTAAGTTCAGTACAAAACCTGGGACAGCTTATATCTCTTCCTGGATAAGTAGTTTAAAGTATTTTGATGAACTATGAAATTTAACCTATACTAAATTCAGGAAGTTACACAAAGAAATTTATTATTCTGGAAAATACACTGTTCTTAAGGAATAAATGCTATATTCTTCTGCTAAAATAGCTGAAGGTATTTTTATATATTACACTGTTAAAAATATTTTACTGAAATTTCAGGAAAAAATACAAAAAAGTTATTCACTATAATTTTGTCTGAAAATAAATTCAGTAAATATTCTTACTGAAAATTCAGTATATATACTGAAAATAAATTCAGTAAACATTCTTACTTAAAATTCAGTAAAAATTTACAGCAAAATATTTCTATAAGGCTCTGAAAATTTCGGGAAAAGTCGTGAAAAAAATTTACTATAAAGTAGATTTTATAAAATTTTATTTATTGATAATACATTATAGAAAGTTTAAAAATTAAATATTATGTATTTGCCGATCCTTCTTCCGAAATCAATTTCTTTTAACAAAATTAGCAAATCTTATTCGATTGTCAATAGATCTTGTTAACGTATGTATCTCCTACGACTGATTTACCAATCAAGTCTTGAAAAGGAATTTTGTAGGCTTCAACGAACTTTGTGGCTATGTGACGACACATTGCAGGATAGGAATTATCTTTAATGCCTGTTGTTATATAATTCGCCAAAATTTGGACTATCATCCTTCGATCTGTTGGTATCGGTCGTTTATTTTCCTTCAAATGGTTCATCAAGCGGTTTGGAAGTTTGTGCCAAGGAATACAAGGCCAATACCGTTGGCAAAATTTTCTGCTGTCACGCTTTCGTTTGGCGTCATCAGAGAACGAGTATTCTCTGAAATAAATTGATAAATAAGTTAACGATATATTTAATTTCTTGTAAATACTAAGTGCAATAGCAAAATAAAATGTGTTACTATACCTCTTTCATTAACAATATTACTTGACTCAATGCTTATCGTTTCATTTTGTGGTTTCCATGAGTCATTTTGCTCCAAAATCATTGAAGTTATTGCTGTTTGAGATGTATCACAAAATATTTGCAGTGATATAGTATACTGAACTTCACTACCATCTTCTTCTAATACAATCTAAAAAATGACTTTATATATAACATATTGCATTATCATTAATATAAGAATTTAATATCATATAATTTATCTAATATCTTATACCCGATATCTGCATCAGGTAGCTGTAGTTTTTGCTGAGCAGAAAATAAGAGCTCATCAAGAGTCTCAGCCACCGCGACAACTTTTCGACAACGGTCTTGCCCAAGAACTTTAAAAGCCCGCATTTTCCTTTTGCTACAAAAAAATATATTATTCAAAAAAAGTTACTAAGTCCATATAGAATGCGTAGAAAAATATTTTTCTTTTGTCTATTTTATAATACCGAATTACTTATACATTGGTATAAAGGTTTCTATTAATCAATTAATTTAATGTAGGTACGCTCAGCAAAACAGGCAGGTATTTGCTAGTATTATTAGAAAAGTGAATGTTGAACTGAATCCGAGACAGATGGAGTTTATTCATAGACAGTCAGTATTTATTACAATAAAATTATTGATAAAATAAATTCGAGTTTTGAGGAAAGTTGCGAGTATTTGTATCGGGTTTTAGTTTCAAGTAGTGTTGGATCTTGAATGCTTCGTCTTATCAATTAACTTACTTTTTCTTTCGTTTATTTCATTTTGATAATCTTATATCTCTAAATAAAATTTACTATAAAAAATTTCAAGCGTTTATTTTCTGTCTACGTATGCTTTATATCGTATAGAATAGTATTATCAAAAGTATTAGAAAAAAAAAAATCCTATTTAAGAAGATTTAATTAAAGCATGATGTATATATACGTATATATGATGATATATATAGTACATGATATATATATACGGTACATTGGTCATAATTAATTAATTTATTTTTAATGAATAGATTGTTTTATTTCTTCAGTTAGGTACAACTTATTAATGTTTACGACTTACGTACCTACTCAAATTGAACAAGTTAATAAAATCAAGTTGTTTCTACTATTGTTTATAAGCGTTCATATCAATGTAATTTATAGTAAAAAAATGATTTTGGCTTTTGTCGTTATATAACACCCTTCTACTTTAAAAATGCAAAGCCTTTATATTACCACAAATAGTATCTCTGCAAAGGACGTTTGTTGATTCGTTCCATTAAACACAATAAATGTGAAAAAAATGCGAAATTTATTTGCATTCGATGGACATTGTGCACTTGCCATTGTATAATATTTTACATTTATGCTATTTATTCCCTTTATTTTCCACCGTCCACTTACAACTGCATTCAATAGCATTTTCAAGTGTTTGTTGCAGAACAAATTTGAATTTATTTATCTTTTTTTTATCTTTTTCAGGATAAATATTCAAGGGACATTTCAATATTTTTAACATATAATTGAATTATAAGGGAATTTTCATATTATAAATTGATTTGCTTGACCACAAATAAAAGGCCAACCCTTACTTTTTCGATTTTTCAATGGGCTCATAAATACTGTCAATGCAACTACCCCAAAGTCATTTTGTTTCGTTACCCTTTAACAGTTTCAAGTTACTTTGAATGTAGCCTTCACAGGACATTATTTTATGGTCATAAAGTATGAATTGACCGATTTGTTCTTAACATTTTTGCGTTGTCTTCTGACCGTAACGTCAATTATTTTATGTATGACTTATTTGGTGTGTGTTTGGATACAATGGGTTGGATGATTCTAAAATATTGCTGTAAGGGTCATTTACTTTGAAAAAAAAATTATGATAATGTGTCTTCTGGAAAGTTTCTATGAAATATTTTTTTATTGGGTAGTTAAAAATAATTTGATTAGATGATAATGGGTTGCAAAGTGTATATTGGAGTATTAGCAGGTTTTAAAAATATTAGTTTGATCTACTTTTAAGTATTAAGTGTCGATAGGGTAAATTTGTGATAGGTAGATAATTCTGTTCATTGTTCTCATGAGATATGTTGTAAATGTTCATTGTGACATTGAAAGTGTAACCAACATTTCTCTGTTAATGGAATTGAGCGGAATTCAATAAAATCAACCCCTGAGAAATAATTTCATTTGCAATTAAATCTATACGAAGATAAAAGGGGGCTCGACCTAGGCCCAGATCCATTCATCTCTCGTAACTTGTCTAATTCTAATACATTAATTTTTATTATTACGTAAAAATCGAAAACGAAATAAATAAAACTCGACACAGACAAAAGAAATTGCACGGAAATTAAGATGTCGATAATAGAAAGTTCGACACTAAATGTAACCGTGAAAAGTACGATCGAGATAAATTATTTTTGATTGCACATTGTCTCGATTTACGCGTGTGATACACAACACGAGAGGACGATTCCGTTATCCATCATAAAATTCTCGTGCTATTATCGCAGCCTCGATGCATTTTATTATTGACCGTGGGTCAAATATTTTATTTATTGTCATATGATGCCCGGTTTTGGTCCTCTAGCCCGAAATAATCACATCCGTTCATCATAAAATTGCAACGCCAATATTTCCGGTTTGATATCAATGTATGATTCAGAGAAAACGCTCGATATTTTGGCAGCCTTTAATATTTTACAGTTTTGGGTGAAATTTCTCATAAACATTATATTACGTTTTTAGCTAACGTTAAATTACACCTTCATGTATGAATAGATAGATATACCCATAGAAAATTTATATTAAACCAAAAATGATAGTCATCTTTATTTCACTCTTGTGTACTTGGTGGAGCTCAATGTTTGTATAAAAAGCTTTTCACGATAGCTTTATAGTGTTTATTGTTACATATATACACATATACCTATAAGGAAAATTTTATTTCTACGAAACACCATCATGCATCTAAATTGAAAAATCTTTCTTTAATAGATAGCAATTTAGATTAGGCTGTTTTCTTCGGTTTAACGAGCTTGACTCATCTTATTATTTTGTTTATCTGGTAAATGATTTTACCGGGTTACTATTGAAAAATATTTTATTGTTGTCGTTTTTGTATTGTAGGTAGGCACTTAATGTGTACCTATAGTAACAAAAGTAAAGCTTAGAACATTTTTTGTTCAATAAAACTAAAATAACTTTTAATTTCTAGTTGCTATCTTCTGTACATTAATTATTAGAAACTTATTTGTTCAAAGAGAGTGAAATGTATGAAATTAAATTATTTATATATTTATTTTATTATTTTGAGGGTGCGGCAAAAAAGAATTTTTTGATATATAATACAGAATAAATATAACAAAAATTAAATTAATTGAGACTTCCTAAAGAGTATTTTTGAAAGTAAAAATGGAACTTGAAAATGGAAAATCCAAGTATTCTACACAGTATAAGGAAACTTAAAATAGACCTCCTCCTCTTAATTTTCATCCAATACTCATTGTATGTAAAGAACAGGTTCTACTAGGATAAAAAAAAATCACTTATTTAAAAACAACAGTAAAAACTACTTAATGCCAGAAACAAGATATTTATTGCGAAAATTTTGTGACATTTGGAGATCTTTTCGTAGCTTAACCTGTTTTCAGTTCTGAAGGTATGTTAGTCATCCATGTCTTCTATATTAGAATAGAGATTCACTATTTGATTTCAATTTAAAGCTACTTGAGATAATTGTCAAGTTATTTGACCTAAATTTGACTTGAAATCAAGACAAACACGAGTCAAATTAAATATCAAATCAAGTCAAATATTTTTATCGTAATTCATTTCACTGACAAGCCATATCAAACACAATTCATTTCAAAAAATGTCCAAGTACTTGACTTGCTGGATCCTTATACTAGATACTTGTTAAATAGTATTTTTTCATCCGTTAGAACTTCATTTGAAGGTAATAATAAAGTAAAATAATTTAGAAAGATAATGTTCTACATTCTACAATATTTAAGATATTAAGATTTCAATTGCTAAGAAAATGGTAAATGATGTTAAATGAATATACATAGGTATTTACTACAAAAATTCACACATATGTTACTATAAGCAAATTTTAATATTTCGGCTTTTGGTTTTGGTAGAGTTTTTGACACAAAAAAGTTTTATTTTTTGCTGTATTTTTAGGGTAAATGCGAAATTTTTAAAGTCAAAGCTGTTAAACTCAAAGTTTTTAACTTCTTAAAAGTTCTAATAAGTTCTTTGTTTTATTTCGTTTCTTCAATATCACTTCTTCGATATTGCTTCTCTCTTAGCTACAAGCATAGGGATCCATAAAGTTTTTAAATATAAAAATTCAATTTATTGAATTATTTTAGCAACTATGTATCTTTTTTAATCAATCAG
Organism: Sisyra nigra; assembly: GCA_958496155.1. Lineage (NCBI taxonomy): Eukaryota > Metazoa > Arthropoda > Insecta > Neuroptera > Sisyridae > Sisyra > Sisyra nigra. The sequence continues at coordinate 24,883,570 of OY292315.1, forward strand.
CTTATTTTAAATTTACTTTTTCTCACCAGAACACACGTTACTTATACTGCTAGAGAAGTTATTTTTGATGTTGATTTGAAGTAATATAAGTTAAACTTTAAAAGGTATATAACTAATATAAGATAACTTCGTGAAGTATTATGGAAACAACAGCGATAATCTCACTTATTTACATACTAAACACGACAAAAATTGATTATGAAGTTTTCCCTTCCAAATGAAACAGTTAATTTGAAATTATTTTGGAAATTTTCTCACTTAACTTTTACATATTTTTTTTTCTTAATATAATTATTATTATAATAGTATTTATCCTCTAAATGAATATCCCCTCTGAAATTTGTAATAATGTAATCATAATATCTGTCATCGCAACTTACAATTCTCCAATAACATTCAACAGATTCCTTGGTTTGTTTTTCAAGTACACTATTATAAAAATTTTTGTAGTTATCGTAGTTTTTTACTTTCCTGGAACAAAACCCAAAAATTCACTTCCTAAAAAGAAACAGTGTAACGATTTAAAAGTCCGACACAAGTTATAACAGCATTCGGGCCTGTAATATGCAATTGAAAGGCAAGCTATGCTATTCAAGCAATAAAAACGTTAAAAACAAAAACGGGAAAGCTTTATCAAGAAAATATGAACTGTATCTTTTGAATAAAACGACTGTTTTATTAGAAAAATAAAATTATATTCAAAACTTGTAAATTCTTTTTTCTTACTTATTCTTTTTTAAGTCGGGGACACCTCTAAACTCACCGAGAGAATTAAATCAGCAATTTTTTGCATGTTTAACCAAACTATTGCTAAACATTTTTTTACATCATTATTGTATCCACTTATATACAAGTATTAAACATAAACATTTATTTAAATTATATTAACTTAACTTGAAAATTATATAAATTATTTCATTACAAGCATACACTTTACTATTTAATTATCCATTTGTCATAGTGAAATAATAAAAAGCACATACAACATAAATGAATAAGAAAATGCTTTAATGGAAGGCCCTTCATTATGCTAGAAGGAGAATTCCAGAAAATAGGAAATCGTTTAATAGTGTTCTTTAAAAAATACTTATTGCTGATTTATTTTAAAAAAATTGTAAGCTTTTTACACTATTTAGTTTTGAATATTAAGTTTTCTTATAGTTAACGTAACCATATGTAATATTAGAATTTGGTATTTTTACAGAAAACTAAAAGTTAATTTGCTGTTAGTCGTAGCATGATGAAAATTATATATCAGTAAATATTGTTAGTATAGTTTTGCTTCTACTTTGACCTTATTAGATAAAGTTTTGCTAGAGGAGTCAATTTATTTTGCAAGTTTAGAGCAGATTGAAGTATAAAAATACGCTTGTTAAAAGTTGAGCTTTTGATATTAATACTAGACGAATATTAGGTTTTAAAATCTGAACATAATTTGTAACCACAGTGAGTCGAATCGATTTGAAATACGATGCGCTTTTTGATCCTTCAATTTTTAAATCTTGCAGCACAGGGCGTAGCTAACATTTATCATTCACCTATATCTTAAATAATAGGAATAACACTTAAAGTGAACACTTTGAAGACATTTTCAGTTGATATCAAGCTTGATATTATTTTTTCGTGTACTTTTTGACTATTTTGACCAGAAACTTTTTATCATTTCTGTCTTCGAACTAACATTTCCTGTAAAAATCCAACGTTTCGTTTGCGTATACCACTTTCCTTTGGTCATCTCAAAGTGGTAGGTTCTTACCGCAACTATTTTTACTTGGGTACTTTTAAGTAGTTTTTAGTCGAAAGATTTGAACCTGTTTGGAAGAAGAAACTGTTGCGTTTTAACATTCTGAAATATTATAATGCTTTATATCTAATATCATTTTATGAAAGCTTTTTCAGATATTTTTTATATATTGTTTTATTTACACATTTCTCTTATTGATTCTATAATACATAGTAACTCCACTTCGACAAAAAGATATAAAGTATATTTTTGAATTCATTGTGAGTAAAAATAATATTTTAGACTCTTAACGTTTACTTGTATCCATTTCCTTAACGGATATGAATTGTTTAATATTTATATTGAGTTTAAAAAACACACTACTCCATAGGAGTTATAAAGATATTTATGTTGTAATTTAAAATTCTCGGGTTCAGTAAAGATAAGAGATTAATTCTTTACGTCTTTTGTGACTGTAAAAGCTTACAAAGTACTTCGTCTATCACCTGTGCGACTACATACGTTCATTTATTTTTTATTCCAACGTTTTATTCGTTATAAAAGCGGCTTCATTTTTAAATTTATAAATTTTTTTGCAGTTTTGTTTAAGTAAGAGATTATGTTAAGTGAAATGTAAGGAGTGAAGCATTAAAAGCTTTGCATTAATTAATCTCAAAATAGGTGTGCTATAATTTTCTTTGAAGAGATGGATGCTGTGTGACTTTGCCTTATTAATAATAATTAAAAAAAGAGAGATGTTTGTGAGTGTCGTGTTATGTTCATCATTTTTATAATCTCTTATACACAATCCCTGTTTATTCGACTGGAAGGAAATTATTTCAAAACTGGCGTCAAATGAAAATAAAAAGACGAAAGCTTTTGAGTTATAATGACGCCATCGGTGACGCATCATTGATACAAATATAGAATGAGTCGAATGCCTATAAAGAACGACATTATAACGTTGACATCCGTTATCAATATCCATAATCAGTATCCTTTTAGAGGGCGCATTATCACCGGATATATAAAGCTGTGAAAGAAAATGTTTCTCAATCAAACGACATGAAAAGCTTAATGACGATCACTTAAAGTAGTCAAAAGGCTTTTGTCATTGTGAAAATGCTTTTAATAAAGTCTATTTAATTAATTATTAATGAGGTTTCTATTAAATTATTAAATAATTGTTTCACCTTTGTTAATTTGTTCTATTGGTTCAAGTTTTTATAAATGAGAGATAGACAAAGAGTAATGATTAATCGTTTGTCAGAGATTACAAAGATCGCAGACGTGGACTTAATACTTAACAAGAGTATGAAGGTTTTAAATGTAAGGATAGCAGGATAATAATATTTACATTTAATTATAATATAATTTTCTATAGTAATAAGCATAAACGAGAGAAGACTATATACAAGTTCAAGGCTAGACAGATCGATAGTGTAAATTACTATGGATGGGTATGGATAGAGAGGAGAGTTTGAACTTTCCCAGCACACCTATTTTAGGGAGTTAAATACAGGACAGAGAATGTCAACGTGATACAAAAAGTTCTCGATTCGTTGTGTGAACACAGTGAATTTATTACTTTGAAGGTGAGAGATGCCTAGTCCAGTATTACACCGTATCACGTGTTCATTTTCTTTTTATTTTATTGAAAACTTTCCAATAGTAACATAAAACCGTTTGAACTCAACTTGTGAGTGGGAAGATCAAACAGAAATTTCTAGATGTGAAAAATAAAAGCTCGAATGCTAAATAAAATTACACGATTTGGAAAAAAAACAAATCAGTTGATTGATAAAAAAATTTCTTAGAACGATTGAAGTTTTATATAAATTATATTAAGTATAAAAGTTGCTACATTGTTGAAAATATATTATATTGATAAGAAAGAAACTTTGTTGGAAATCTATTAAATCTTCATGGTTCGATAATAATAATGTTAAGCTTGCGGGAAATATTCAATATGAGCGGTTTAAACGCAAATCAAAACCTGTTCTACCTCCCGACGAACGAAACGTGTAGAAGAATGTAAACTCTTTTTTCTATTTTTATTGGGAAATTGCACTTCCAAACAAAATTGGTTTGCGATTAAATAAAGTTTGGTGTATGTAAGTGATTGTATAACTTCCAACAAAAATCTGTTGAACGCTTTTTAAATTTCATGATGGTTCGGGAATGGAAGTTTTTAAACTTCATTGATTTGAAAGCTATTCTCTTTTACTTTATTATTTTCATATATCTAAGATCATATTTCATGTTATTACTATCATCTGGATATTATGGGAGTGGTGGACGAGAGACTTGAGATTGTGCAGAGAATATATTTTCTTTACCCTCAGGACACTGATATCCTTGTTTTATAATGATATCCACAAAATGAGCAGTCCTGAAAAATGAAAATCTTTGTCCAGTTCGTTTTACACACACCCACTATTTGTAATTTAATCTCTGCTTCGTACGACTTGAATTGTAGAGAGCTTTTTATATTTTTTTCGTTTCCTATTAGAAAAAGTTATTGTAATACTTTGAATAAAAATAACGTTTTTACCAGAGATAAGTAAAGTTAAAGCTCGTTGTTTCAATTACTTTTTAACTGACTCATAAAAAATATGTATGTTATTTAAATTATTTTCCATTGCGATTTTGGTATTAAAAATAGTCATAAAAAGCAAATGAATGCAAAACTTTTTATGAATAATGTAATACGCTTTCGATTCTAATAAAAATCTTTTTAAAATTGTAACGTCGAAAAATTTATTCTTTTGATATTCTCCACTAAAAGTTTGTCTCTTTTTTATTCGGTGTCTGTAAATTGAAAGCAGAATAAGGAAAAAGTGTTGAAAAAAGGGAATGAATTCATTAGAACGCGAGAACTCCATTAATATAACGCCCGAGACAAAAAACAACGGAGAAAAAATCGACTTAGCTTGAAACCGACATTGTTTATCAAGCCAAAATCCGGTTGACAGTCGTGAAAATGTGTGGAAATTTGAGGAAATTCTAATTATTGAGGATTACGTGTGTGTACATTTCTTTGACTTTTAAGACTGTTGGAAGAAAATTATTGAAGTATGAGAAAAAAATCTCCAAGCTTTGAGCTTTTAGAATGATCGGCGGTACAATCACCGCGTCCAGACAGTCAACCACCTTTTAGTCAGGCCAGATAGTACAACAACCCTGCCGGAGTTGCGATAGACGCAAAGGGTGAAACGTCGAGAGATACAGCCAGGTGGAGTGCACATTGCTCCTTGTCCTTCGAATTTTCCATCTTAAAAGATGAGAAAATTTGACTGTTGCTAAAAAATAAAAAATTTGACACAACTTCGAGCTTTTGAAAGAAAATGAAGGAAGAAACTTTTAACCCAATTCAAGTTTATTGTCCGTTTATTTTCCTGGTTTTCAAATAGTTTTTTTTTCTCGTTTTTCATTCACAATATTGTGTAAACGTTCGTTCACGAAATGGAAACTCCCAATAAAATATATGAACCTCCCAGTGAGACAGTGAACTGTAGAAGCGATGCCGCCAGAACGTCTAGACATCGCTTCGGTGCGAAGCTCAGCGTCTCGTGGGCCAACCGCCGCATCACATTCAACATTTAATATGAAATATACAACGTATAGTTGTTTGATTCATCAACTCACACACACACACACGCACACACACATACCGAAATATACCCGGTTACAGAAATGAGAAGCAACAGAAATGAGAAAACGTGTATTTGCGGTTTCAGACACCATCGAAAATGGCAATATTCAAATTGCATTAATTGCAATGTGGACTAATGAGAAATTCGAATCGTGCACATTATATAACTCTAATACATACAAATCTGAAGTTGCCAAGCTCCTATTAAACAAATGAAAAATAAAAAGCCCCACTTTTTTATTTTTTATAACCGAAACGAATGACGGTGCTGTGCAAATAAAAGTTAAGAATCTTCACAATGAAGCACCAAAAACCTAAGGCCACTAAAAATCGTTTTTTTTTTTGTTTTGTCCTATAAAAAAGTACTCGAGCTTACTGATGTATATAAAATAAAGTCAATAAAGCCATTTTATGTTGCGATATTTATTATTTTATACTCTCCTCACTTTTCTCGGGGTTTTTGACGCTTTCGTTCCTCAGTCGCCACGTGATGCATTCACTTGGTATTTATTTGCTGCAAATAATGACGGTATCGTAAAACTACTTACTAATACGGCTGCATTGTTTTTTTTATTCAGGCAGTAATTTTTTTGTAATATTACTTTAAAAATACTTGTTTAAAATTGCGGATATATTATTGATAACTGAAGACATGTAGGTGTACAACGAAATTTTTGTAAAATGAAATTTATGTTGAAACAGCGTGAAAGAGACAGATGGATGTATTATAATATAATAACTAATCTCATTTTTTTAAATTAAAACAATAATTTCAGTTAAAGTTGGTTATGATTGGTTATCTTATATTATACCAACTAGTGGCTACCAGTGACATATGAAAACGTTCAATATAGTTTTTTTTTAAATAAAACATAGAAATGAGTAGAAAAAGTCAGTTACAGAAATATTAATAAATGAGCCAGTGCTCTCTTAAATCGAAATAGTGACTCTAGTGACTATTCACTATTTTTGCAGTGCAGAGTTTACCACTAAATTAAAATAGTGGTAAACTTTTCACTACTAAATAGTGAACAGTCACTATTTGATAGGCGAAAGTCACTATTTCGATTTAAGAGAGTGAGACCATTTTGTTGGGGATTTTCTTGAAAAATTGTTTTCAATCTTCAAATAAAATAATTAAGAAACTACAAAAACAGAGTTTCTTTTTTGTATGCAGATTGATAATTAGAAGAATAGAACTTGTGAAAATAGTTATTTTAAGAGAAAGACTTAAAAAATTCAACCCCCCTTTTGAACTACTTAGGGGTTGAATTTTGAAAAATGAATTTTTGAATTTTTATATGTAACCAGCTAAAAATATGTTTCATGTTAAAACAATGAAGTCCGTTATCTGCAATCGAATATAAAACTCTAATATTAGGGGCCAGGGGGGTCTAGATGGTGATTACGTCAGCAATGTATATCTATTATTTGTTTTTTTTTTGCAATATTTAGTAGATTTTAATTCAAACAAATATGGTTACCCTAATTGTCTATGCTTTATAGCGAAGAGCAAATATACAAGGATTCTCCAAAACAGTTGATATTGCTTAGAAACTCGCTCTCGAACAGAAAATAACCAACGTCATCGAGAACTTTGAGTCATGGATTCAAGTTTCATAGACTGAAGACAAATCATTTCATTTTACTAAATTTAAAAAAAAAAAAAAGATAAGTAAGTTAAACATTTTAAAAATATGTTTACGAATGTTAACAGTAGTTTCGAATAAAATGTATTCAATTGATATTTATAGTTAATTGTGCAATAAATTTACATTAATAACAATAAAAAAATCTGAATAGATTTAAAAACATATACACATGTTTACGTAAGCATAAGGCGGGGGGTAGGGGGTAGGATTTTGCTGTCAAGGGAGAGGGAGGGGTTAAAATAACTAAAATTCTGCTTACGTAATACTTGAACGACCCCTATGGTTATATTCTGTAGCAATCACACCTGTTGGTTAGTAGGTGTGTACTTAATATGTTTTTTAATTTATTTAGTTGGGTACCATTTAGAACTTAGGTAAATCTTTTCATGACTCTTTTATGATTCAAAAATATTTTTGGTAATTTCCTGGTATTTACAGTAAAACTGACACATCCATTGAAAAGTGATAACAAGTAGTTCTTGTACATAGTATTATAGTATCAAAATTCTCCGTTTATATGCTAATGATGTGGAACATCTAATAATCGCACATTGGTACACCTATCCTCTTTTTTATTAAAGTATATATCTCTAGAAGAAGGATCTTTTTTTTATAAAAAACTGTTTGTTTTATGTTAGTTTTCATACATTGTATCATTTTTCTTAACTTTTTACTTACAAAAGTGAGATTTTAATAGTTTTGTTAGTTGTTATTGTTATTTTTACAGTAATTTGTTACATGTGCTGCGTTTTCGTCCCATAAACTGGCCAATAAAAATGAGAAAAACACGATAAACTCAGACACAAACGGCACCTAAACGAGTCATCAACTAGAAAGTAGGGAAAAGAAAAAAGAAGACGCTTAATTGATCCTTCTATTTGCTTCGTTTTATTTATTTCACGATTTGTACAACGACAAAAATTCATTCGTGCAATTTTCTAAATGGCGAATTTATATATGCGATAAAAACAAATATCACATTTGTCAAGGAGGACACAATAAATAAGAGAAAAAAAAAATAAAATGAAAAACAATAGAGTCCTGGTTATATGTGGGTGTCCTATGGAATGAGATATGGTAGGTCACATATGTTATCCTTGTGGTAAACCCCTGCCGTTATTATCTCAGTACAACGAAACGATATAACCTATAAATATTGTTAACGATCCGACGTTCTTCTCTATAAATGCAGTGCTACCTTAAAATACTTACCCTTCACGGCAAGAGAATAAAAGCTTCGCCGAAAACGTGCCTACAAATATTTGGTCAGAAATAACATTGAGCAAATATCAAACATACGAGCGTTTATAGCGGAAAATGAAGCGATAAAATTGACGGAAAACTTGATATCAATCTACTGAATTATCCCTGAGTACTTTAGTACACACCTCTATATACTAAAGAACCCCCATCGCTCCAACAAATAAGAAACCTGAAAATATGTAGGTGCTCCTGGTTTGAGGATAGGAGGGTGGATATCGTAGATATTTTTATGTTTTATTGCATTCTTTTAGTAAATGTTCACGTCATATTTTATATATGTAGGTGGTGTAGTTCGAGTGCGTGTTATTACAAACACTTTTACGGAAATGCACTTATAGGGCGTTCTATATATAATTATTTTCTATTTTCATGTGGTCGTTTGATTATCGTTTTTGTGTTTCAATTTCATATTGAATAGGGATGGAGCTGTACTAAAATTTCGATTGAGATCACTTAACGAAAAACGTTTTCTAATGGTCATCAGTTTAATGGACCTTTCCAATCGCCCAGGGTTGAAATCTTCGTTAAATAAAAGCTTTAAAGTACTTGTAAAATCTAAAAAATTATCAAGAGTTTTATAAAAAATAAAATAGTTTTTAGCACTCTTCCCTTGACACTTTATACTTGTTTTAGATTTTCTTTTATCGTAGCGACTAGACATCTTTTGTGTGCTTTTCATTCATTTCTCCAAGAAAGAGAGAAAAAGACATTTTACATTATTTTACCAACTGACAGTGCTATTTCTCATAAAACTTGCTTGAATAACTATTATACGAATAGCATATTTCAAAATAAAAATATATAAGGTACATAAATGGGAAATTATTTTCATGAGATTGGTAAAAAATAAAAAAATGAAACACTCATAATAAAAATAGTAATTGTAATGAAGTCATTTGAAAATTATACGATCCTTTGTCCTGATATTTTTAAGACAACGAGCCATTTACTTGAACAAATATCTATAAAAATATTAAATAAAATTTATATAGCTCATAAAGCACAGTGAATGAATAAATGAATGGTTTTTTGGTCAGATGAAATAGCATTATTCCTATGAAACAAAATTAAAAAAATGTGATTCAATTACCGTCAGAATCAAATCAAATTACAAAATTTTCACTCGTTCATAACAGCTTCGTGTTAAATTCGCTTAATTGCTTCAACTTCTTGGTAGCTTGGCGCTTAATAAATGCGCCAATCTGCTTTGCTTGTTTTTCCAACTGTTTCGCGCTCCATTCGAATCTAAATCGTATCCTTTTTAAGCTTCCAATCATTTTATATGTCGTACATATAAATTTTCCAAGTAGTTCCATGTGCTTCTCGGTTTTCGCTTTGTTTGTTGTAATTAGTTTGTGTTCCCAAATGATTTATCGTTTCACCCTTATTTTTTCTTTCCGTTTTTCACGTTCTAAATTCTATGTATAATATATATACACACATACACATAGGATTTACCTGAATTTATTAACGGGAAACTCATCATTTATCTCTCTTAAATATAAACAATAAATTTTTTTCAGTTAAATCCTACTGATGAGGATTTTTATGGTAATAAATTTAATGATATCATTCTAAAATATTACGAGAGTAAACTTAACACGCTTTAATTTGGTCTCGTAAAAAAGAAATTAAGGCTTTGGAGTTTTTTTTTATGTGCTCTTAACAAAACCATCTTTATTATTCCACTATATTTCATTTTATTAAAATATGAAACATGATTACATATTTTTATATCGCCACGTACGAAAAAATCGAAATAATAATTGTTTTTTAATTAAAATTTATCTCTAATTGAAAACCATATAGAGTCTATATATTTCGAAAGTCTATTACCGTATTTTCTTATTATTTTTACGTAACAGAACCTTTATTGATACAAGAAATCGTTAAGAAAATGTTTGTTTGAAAGACAATAACGCAAGTAGATATTGAATAGCCGATTTCTTCGTACCTGAGGCTTTTAGATTGATCTTTTATATATGAGATCGATGTAGACATAATATATGTGATCTTGTTAAAAACAATGACAAAGACGAACACAACTGGACTTCACTGGAAATGAGAAAATTCAGAGCAAATCCCACAGGTAATTTATCACTAACACCTACATGATTATTTCACCAGCAAATATCTGGTGATGTGAAAATTTACACTTTGTTCGAATTTGGTTTGAAATCCTCCGCTCTCGATCGCAACCGTGCAATTTTTCAAGCTTTATAGTTTTCCAGTACTTTAATATTTATTAATATTAAGCTTTTCGAGTTCCATTCCACTTGAGTAAGTCTTTTCATCAAAGCTTTGTTGAAATAAAAACGATATTCGAGCCTCTCCACTAACCCGTCCTATTTTCGTATTATCAATGGACAGTTTCATTTCATTTCATCACGTCCCTATTATTTGATGAAAAAAAATATTCCTCCGAGTTATGTAACGGGTCTAATAATATTTATATAGAAGAAATATTGATACATTAAAAAAAAGGGAATTAACATTTTTTCTAACTTGGTCATTATTTCATTCCAGGTGTCTACGAATATGTTCCTATGGAAACCGGAGAAGGACAGCGTCTTCAAATTAATGCTCAAAACTGTATTCATTGCAAAACGTGCGATATTAAGGATCCTACGCAGAATATCAATTGGGTAGTTCCCGAAGGAGGTGGCGGTCCAGCTTATAATGGAATGTAAATTTTATATATACTATTTTTGGAGTAATAAAAAATAATTACGGGTTTTCATGGACTTGAACTTACTTAATAATAAAGTAACAAGTATACTTCTATTACACATACAAATGAAACAATGTGAAACGAACAGATAGTCTATATTATTATAATCTTTGTGTTATTTTTATTACAGATTTAATAGCATGGAAGATAGATTAGGTCATTTACATTAAAAACAAATTTTCGATGAAGAAAAGAGATATTCTAGTAGGTTTTGTTTCTGTTTTGTTTCTGTTTTGCTTTATTTTCTTCTAGAATTAATGAATAATGATAATAAACACAGATTTCCAATCTCAGGAATTAAAAAGCTTTGTGTTCGAAGCTTTGGAGATAACTCAGTAGGTACATAGCTGGTTGCAGGGAAACGTTTAAACCTAATCGAGAATTTTTCCAACTACAGCTTTAAGAAAATCTTTAAGAATACCTTTATTTAAATATCAATTTACTCCTCCTCCTTTTTACTGAGAATAGTTAAAGTGAACTTTACAATATTTTACATTGTAATTAAAATCGTAAAACATAATATTTACAGTGGTTTTTACATATGTAACGAAATTTTCGCACCGAGCGTCTGGTGTCAAGGGTAACCAATAAGAACACACGTTTTTCGGAGAAATCTGTCAAATGAAATTTAAACGTAAATGTTTTCCCAAAAAATCTTTGTGTTTGTAAAACTTACAAAAAATGTTCATTTATGAGTCTCCAGGAGGAACCATGAACTGTTTCAGAATAAAAATATAGTTTTTAATATTTTAAGAATTTTAATATTTTAAAACACCTTTTTATATTTTTAATTGTGCTACAAGAACCATGAAATTGGCTGAATTAAAACATAGTCGATGCCTTTTTACAATTATAAATTCATTCTTAAAAAAATTGATCAATTTGTTAGTCTCTATCTGATTGAGAACCGACAGGAATTTAAACTTATCCTATAGGAATCATATATTTTTCAAGAATGCAAAGTATTTTGTTTCAAAATTTAAACTTCGCACGAAATTTCATTGAAATCTATTCTACCAAGTATAAAGATTATTTGGTTACTTTTGGTACGGTAGCTTTTGTTATTTGTCGAAAAGGGGGATTAATATTGATTATCGACGTTTATAATTTATAAATCCATAGCATTAAAAGCTCAAATTTTGTTATTGAAAATCTCAAATTATTAAAAGCCGTAATTATTTACTTACTTCTCCAATTTCTTTTGGTTAATTTTTATGGTCGAAATGGATTTTAATTTAGTTTTTAGCTAATTAAAAACTCTCTTGTGCCTTGTTAATCTACTTGTATCCAATAAAATTTTTTTATACTTATGCATGAACAGTTAATAAAAATATTATTAAAGAAAATTTTTCGTGCAAATTTTTTTCAGTGGCCCACAGAAATATTTATTTGTTATTCAAAATCATCCAAACAGAAAATAGGCAAGCACAAATAAAGAAGAGAATCTGTTTCTTCTGTTCCAAGTCAAAAGGAATATTTTATGCTTCAAATGTATTGTATAATGCATATTTTATATGTTTGAATATGTGTTTACCGAAAGAGAAAGCAAAAAACGAGCTTAAAAGTACATATTATACAATGGTATTATGCCGCCTGTATTTTTCCCGAACTTAAAGCTTTAGCGCCCGCAGCTCTAGAATGGTCAAGCAAAGACCTCTGCATATCTGACGAGCGTTTTCCATGCGCCACACATTGATATTTCATATACAACAAAAGGAATTTTAAATTGAATAAAACGCTATTAGCTATATAAACGAGAAAAATATAAACTTGTAGATAGAATATGAACGAAAAAATTTCCACCGAAATCATTTTCATTCAATTATAAGTTTATTAAAAAAATTCCTCGTTGCATCCGATTCCTCACTCGGTTCCATGATTCAACGAATTTTTTTCATCTCCGATCTCAATTCATAAAATTTAATTATTATAATAATATTAGCGACGTACAAATGGAAATTATTAGTTTAAAATATCTGCTGATGAGAGAATTTAAATTTTTCTCGACTCGAACAAAGCAAAAGGTTTAAGATTCGTTCATAGGAAAAAAACTTTAATGATATAAATTCGATCTTATGAAAATAATGCGGCAGTTTTTATACTGCAAAAGCTTCGATATTGTATACGAGAATCGGGAGAGGGTGAGCTTTAACGTTTACCTTTAAATCGAACAAAGAAAAGTTAATTAAAATCGACTTGTGAACAGTGTTTTTGTGAGGTAAACCGAAAGATTAGATATATGGTTTCAAATTTCAATCTAAGTTCTAGTTAAGTAATCCTTTTTATTTAAAGTTTATTTTTTTAATTTTATACTAAATTGTTTAAACTATTCTATTGACATGAACATTTTCATTCTACCCTCGTTATCTTTTATATTACATTTTCTAAGCACCCTTTAATTAAAAAAGGAAAAATATCTTTTTCTCGTTTTGTTGTAATTAAAATTTTTAATAAAATTAAATTCTTCAACACACAAAACGTTGCTTTGTGTATGGATGGGTCCCAGTCGGATGATACCCGTCAATTCGACGTGGATGAATCTCATAAAACATTACGTATATAAGTGCAGAAAAGGGCGTGTAAAGCATTTTACATGTGTGAAAAATTTGCACATTACTGTGTGGGGCTCGTTAAACGCATCCGATGGGATGCTACGTGCAAACTTTTCATTAACACATCAGAATATTTGCGAGAGAAGGAGAGAAAGTAACGGGAAGTTATTTGATTTTAAAATAAAAACACAAACAAAAAAAAATTGAAAAAATTAAATTTTAATTCTATATTTTATATGCTGTAATTTTATTGATGGATATTTCAATTTTTTTATTGTGCAAACTCGTGTTATGGCTTATGGCTGTTACTGATAAAACAAGTAGTTCTTTGTTTCGGGTTGACTCGCGGGAGCGTTTTTCATATTCAATTTTAATCATAGGTTTATTATTTTTTCTGTGTGTACTACTCGACAAACTGATAGCTTTGTTTGAATTTATAGCTCGTAATATTTTTTACAACTTAAAATAGATATTTGTTCCGTAACAGCTGATTTTACTCCGATTTCAGAATCCGTTTCGAAACGAATCGGTTGCATTGGTGAGGCGTCCCTCTATTCATACATAACATATAATACATATGAGATATCACACGACTGTCTCTCTGTGTAAACCAAATATTTTATTACTCGATTTCTCGATTTATATTTATTTTTATAGATTGCATCGTAATACATAAAAGTTCGTTTTAATAATGGCTTGAATTACAGCCTCGAAAATAAAGCAGCAACACAATAGAGGTATGCATATATACACAGCTCCCATTTCTTTCGGTTTTTAATGCATTTTTCTTCCAATATCAAAACTGATAGATAGGCAGGCACAGTTCGCAATTTTTATTTTCTTCGAGCTTTTTCTAATAAATCTATGTTTATGTCACTTTCATACGACTGAATTATGTATGAAAATATAAAAAAAAAAATATTGGAATCGCAGGGATGTAACAAGATGCATGTTTTATATTATCAATGATTATTTTTAATAACATTTTTTTATGAGAAAAACATACTTTGGTCATCATTTTCTTCCGAAATGATTCCAGTAAAAAAGTAAGGACTTAAAAAATCTGGTTTTTAAACAGAATTTCCGAAACTTATTTCTTTGTTCTTCCAAAATTTATCATCTATGCGTTACGGCCGCTCTTTTATTTTTATCATGAACGGAAATGCCGGAAATGCAACTGTAATTCTCCCTCGGAACATTCTTCCAGAGTTTGATGTACCTCTCGTCCAGGATGACGCGTTGAATTGACGTGATAATAATCTATGAACCATGAAGCGACGACGTTCGGTCGTAAATATTTACGGCTACTATTGAAGGCAGATTTTCGTCATCTTTATTTTCATTTACTTATTTATTGTTATTACGCTTTCCTCTCCCGTTCTCTATTATTGCAATATTTCACAAAACCGAAATATTCTAGGGACCTTTTGCGTCTCCTCTTTATGTGTACTTACAACTTTGATGAGTATGTGCATTCAATTATTCAAAAATATTGCATATTGCATTTTGATAATGGCCGTGTAAAGCGTTGGGAACATATTTTTTTCGCGTCTAGTTTTTGGCACGTCATTGCACGAACGAAAGCATGTTACGGATCATAATTTTTTAGTACTTGAATGTGCGTTTATGTAAATGAATTTTATTGTTATTGAAAAGCTTTTAGCAACGCGTTCAAAGGCTTTTTTCGTATTCAATTTGATTCTTCAATGTTCAAGAAATCGTAAAACAGTTCAATTAGACCATAAAATAAATGAACAAATTACTTATCGATTTTAAAACACAATAAGTGGGTAGTATTTAAACTATAAAACATTTGATATTTAAATATCACGTTTAAAAAAAATACTTTTGAAAATTGATATTTTACTATGACTACTTTAATATTTTTATACGTAATGCAAAAATAGCAAAGATAAAATTGGTTGGGGATGTTTTGTTAAAAATGAATGTAAATGATGAGGGGATTAAATAAATAGTGCGGCAACTGCGGTGTTATTTATTATAATAAAGCAAGCTCTATCTCATCTCACGATCCTTATATTTCTTTTCACGAGGACGAAGCTATTTCGTCATGTCGTCAGATTATCATTCAGAGCAAAAAAATGAGAATATATCTGAGACCATTTTTGCCCAATTTACATTTTATATTATTATTATTATAGTTTTCAGTTTATTTTATTATCTCATTACCATACAATCATATGATCACAATCCATCCTCACCCTCATGCGTGTGTTGGAGTAAAAAAGTCTTAGGGTCGATTGTGACAACAGAATAAAATATATTTTTTGCGTCTATGACAACAAAGAAGACATATTTTATTTTATTTATAGAGAAAAAAAGAAATGGGATAAAAATTGAAACGAATTTTTATTGGTGAAAAATTTAAAACTTGTCAGATATAAATTTGCCAAGGTTTTCCTCATATATATATAAGCAAATAAAGTCATATTGAGACTTTTTTCAATTCGTCATCTAAATGCTAAAACCATTTTCAATTCTTTCAAGGCTTTCATTTTCAATAAACAAAAAAGGTGGGGTCAAATAAAATTATTTGGGGAAAAACCTTTGAGATAATAATGAAAGAAAATTAGTTCAATAAAATATCCAATTATTAGATGAAAACTAGGTCAAAATCCTGTAGGATGTTGTACTATATAATATGGTGAATGTCCCCAGTGGTCCTGACAAATGCCTGGGCCGAAGCGCCGTCGTCTCTCCATCTCTTATAGCTTGCATTTCTCCGGAACGATCCCACAGGTAATTTGTTAGCTCGGGGTTACAACTCTCACTCCCATTCCTCCTTGTCGAGTCGGGTTCCTCCCGATTCAACATCATTACACTATAGCACAGGGGCCAATTGACACAGCCACCGGTGGCAAATACATGAACCAATTTCTCAACATAATATAGGTACATCTCATCCCCCAAGAACAACATCTCAATCCTTTTTTCAAATAACTCACATTTGTTTTCAATTCTTCGGAATAACAAATTGATTTTTCTTATTTCAAATCAATTTAAATCACTTATTTCCCCCTAGAATTAAGGACATTGAAAACACGAAAATCATGCAAAATAATTGACTTTTCTACTAGATAAATAATATATGATTCATGTAAACGGGGCTGATATTTTATCACAAATCAATTTAGTTAAATTTCATACAAAACTAAGAATCATATTCCAGTCCATTCTTTGAATACATACAATCCAAAGGCTTTACAACACCCAAAATATGAGGGTTCAAATATTCCATTAAAGTGAAAAACAGCTTCGTCATGTTGATAATCTCAAGTGGTACTCCAGTGAATGATTACATTTAAATGAAAAACTCGTTTACTTGTCAATTTTTATAAATAGAAACTCATTTTTAATTTCACCTTCTCATAAAATTATATTTAAAGAATTTCGTTTAATTGAATTAAAATACCTATAAACTGAAAGCACATTTTTACATATATATCTTTCTCAATAATGAAAATCATGTGTATGAAAAGTATCATTACAGTTTGTCAACCAAAAAATGTTTATATAAAAAAAAAACGTTGCAAAATAAAGAAAATTGCAAATATTAGAAAAAGGTTTTCTTTTACTTTTTATAATAACGTCCTTGATCCCTTTTCTCATATTTTCTTAGTGTTTTCTTCTCGCTGGGCAATAGGATATTTGCATTTCAAAAAGAGGCAAAACAAATCAAATCATCACTCATCCCTTATCAGTATTTCTATTCAGTACCTCAATGACCAATGAAAATAGAAAAAAAGGAATAACATAAGGATTTCAACCCCTAAATAGTTTCGTATATAAGTTTTCCCTTATCAAACTTTCCATTTTAAATTATTCGTATCCAATTTTTTCACCTTATCTAAAAATATAAGTATAGTTCAATGTTTTATTCAAATCATATTTAAATTTATCCGTAGCAATTGTCAACCATGATCAAAGCTTGATAAAAATTTGGTATAAAATACTCGGTAAAATGATGATTTTTGATAGTAAATAATAGTTTATAAAATCAGTTTCATTAATTGCGTAGGTAAAGCTCTATTCACTTAATAATCAAAGTTTTCACAATAAATTCATAACATTTTATTAATTATTCTAGACATAAAATTTTCTTTTAAACATTTGTTATTTTCACTAATACATTAGTGATATTTTTACCTAATTGTTTAAATCAATTATAAGGTTAACTAATTTATTATTAAATTGTAATTTCACCTTTCTTAATTACCTATAGAATTTCACTATTGTGAAAGTTAACTTCATATACAGTTACATATGTACATCATATACACTATAGGTACAGTATACACTTATAGAAATAACGATTTCTTAGTTTTTAACTAGTGAATTTCATAATCTGTAAATATTCTCTTATTTAATGGTGTTAGGTATAATAAAGTGTAGACATATTTCAATGCTTTGTTTAATAAATTTTAAAGAATACAAAAGCTTAAGGGTGGTTATTCTAAAGAAATGCAATAAATTGTTGCAAAACTGAATTTCATTCAGTCTACTCAAGCAGGTTACAAAAAAAGAAGAAAACTTAATAGACATAGAAAACCGAACCATTTAATGTTAAAGAGAAAAGTTATACACTTGTGTTTATGGGGAAACTTTAGATGTGACTAAATGTGAAAATCGTTTTTACAAATTTCAAAGTTTGATGAGTAAAGTTTCCATATTTAAAGAGACAAAACGAGAACACATCAACGAAAAGTATTTAATTTTCTTCACTTTTAATTTCTAACGCTATATTTATTTTGGAACATCATCATATATACGAATTACTTTTTACCAAGTTCCGACTTTCATCATTACTCCATGCAAATATTTGATGAATCCAGGAACATATTATCATAAATAATGCATCGAAAACGTACTCGGTACGATACAACCCCGGAACGATATATACGTCCAACTATAAACAACTTTAGTTTCCTATATATTTTAATGTTCCGGCGCTCAAATTATTCAGTAACCACCTGATTAGTTGATCTTAAAAAGCGGAAGTTCAAAATCAAAATAATCGCTAAAGATAAAATTAAATTTAAAATTATTGACGTCTTGAAGAATTCGTTATTCATTTTGCTTAAAGCCATTTCGTTCACTTTTTAAGTGACTCTTAAAGCTAAGATAAAGATCACATCATTTATGAATAAGAGCTTCTCACCCCTTTTAGTTGACGTAACAGAATCTTCAGATCTTTCAATTAGGGTGATATGCCATTAATTTCATGCAAATAAACTCTAATAATTTTCTGTTATTAGTCCATAAGTGCGATTTTCGCTGCGAGCCAAATACAAATTGAACTTTCTACGAAAAGCTACCATTCTAAAATAATAGCTCATGTTATTAATAATAATAAAGGGTTTATATTGAAAATAATAATATTTTTATAGTATGAGATATAATAAAGTTTGTCTAACTAGTATTTTGACTAAATTTATCGTTTCAAGTGATGATAAATAGATTTAATGAGGATATCATATCTTTAAAGATATTTGAGTTACGCTTGAATGTAGAATATTTTCCCGGTTGAATTACAATGTCGAATATATAGTCATGTTTTTGAGAGTAATTGACAGTAGGTCGATGCTTCATGTCAGCTATTAAAATAAATTATAACGTCGAGACAGAATCAAAAAATAAGATATTTCACTGACAAGATGTCATTAAAATGGAAACGTAAAAGAGGAAAGTTCAAAATGCTGCACTCAGCGCAAAAAATGGGATGCTTTGCATAAAACTAAAGTTTTTAATATCTTTTGTGCTACACGGTTCGCTCTTGTAGCAGCTAAAGAAAGTCTAAGTAAAATTGAATGCAGATTATAAAATTTAACGAAAGTACTTTAGTAATATTAGAGCTTAACGAAAAGCTGAAAAAGCTGTCACGACTGAGCATTACGAGAAGTCTAAGAACGAAAAATATATTGTTTTCACCTATTCTGAACGAAAGGTTCGGTGTGCAAACGGTGTTTTCATAATCTGCAGAAAAAGCTTTGGCTTTGTGTAGTTGTAAACCAGAGCTAATATCTCGCTCGTTAACGTCAAACTACAACTTAATTGCCACAAACACTTTTAGCCAACGAAGAAAATACTTACGTCTGAAATTATTATTATTATTCCAATTTCAACACGACGCCATCCACTATCCAAGATCTAAATTTTTAATTATTTTTCATAACGGTTTTAAAATACTTTTGCAAAGACTTTCTTTTCGCACGTTATTAATTTCTTTCTCACATCATTTATATATCCGTGCATATAAGCATCGTAACAACAATAATTATAATCAAGGTATTAAATTTAAAATGCACATCTCCCGTTTACGTTATATTCATTTCCCGCATTTAAATCTTTAGTCATTAAACTTTGAAACGTTTAACTCATTTATTAGAAAGCTTTATGAGCTTTTGTTAATGTATGAGAAATGGTACTAGATGGCAGAACGGGTTTGAACATGGGATGAGAGCCGTAAAGGAATGGGAATTGATAGAGGAAATATCTCTAGATAACTTCCATTTCTGTACATTTCTCCTACTTTCATGACAGGAGTGAGTATT
The DNA here is from genome assembly GCA_958496155.1 of Sisyra nigra. Taxonomy (NCBI): domain Eukaryota; kingdom Metazoa; phylum Arthropoda; class Insecta; order Neuroptera; family Sisyridae; genus Sisyra; species Sisyra nigra. The sequence continues at coordinate 24,903,718 of OY292315.1, forward strand.
CTCTAAATGAAGTATGAGCAAATAAGGGTGAGTGCATGGTGGTTGAGTGGGCTTCAGTGGCTATGTGTATATGTTATAAAATGGTTAGGTCGTAATAACAAGTCAGGGTTTACAAAAGCAAAGATAATATAATCCAAAGTTTAATGATTGCACATTACGAGCTGAAATCTTTGTTTGGGGGTGCACCTTTTCGGACGTATGTGTACCGAAGTTTATGAGGCTAAAAGGAGATTGATGGAACGATGAATCGAGATACACGGTTGGTAATGGAGAAAATGGACAGTTGTATTGTTCTAATGGGGATTGCAGTTTAAGTTTGTACCATGAAAATGTTTATGATAGAAAAACTTTAAATGCTCATTACATTAAAAGCGAATTGATTTTCATTAAAACTGATTTTAGAATGATTAAGAAATATCAAGCAAATAAAAATAAACTCCCTACACAGTTTTATACCGGATAAGATGTTTTTGTGTTTCTTGGAACGTGCTTCTTTTGTTACCTAAGTAAGATAGATCGAGAAAAAGTTCATAAAATACACAGTGTGTATTTCATTCTTGATAAAACAACGTTTATAAATCAAAAAAAATTGCATTACGCATTTTTTTCTCAAAATCAAATTGAATCATATTTCACATTATTATCGAATGTATCACTAGCGAGAAAACGCTGTCGTCGATAATTTATTAGCAAAATTTATCTGACGATCGTAACAAGGGATGGAGGCAATTTTCCTTGTCCATAGTTCCACAACATTGGTTCTAAGTGAGTGTTTATAATGTGAAATTCACGTATCGTTTGCCAGTGCTCAAAGTAGTCGACTACAAGAGCTTTCAAACGGGTCAAAAAGTTCAAAGATAAGTTCAATGTGCAACTAATGAAATGGTCCACTGAACAGGTTGTCCGAAAATGTAAGGATAATCTTGTGGTGAATTAACAAGGGTCGAAACCAAAGCGTTACTCCAACATTTGACAAAAGATTATTTGACCTTATGAAATGATATCTTTCCGGATAAACATCTCACATTTTTCAAGACCCTAAACAAAAGATTTGAACTTATCAAAACTTTTTATCACCAGCCGTAATTTTTATAAAATTTGCATATGATTTTTACGATAATTTTAAATGGGTCTATTTTAAAACGGTTGTATTTTACGATGCTCATCACTAAAATTATTATTATGAAGTGCCCTAGGGAAACTCGTTAATAAAACGCTTAGAAAGATGATAAATGCTTGTTTACATTTGTCCAATGCTAGTAAAAATGTAGGGGTGAGAAAGAAATGCGGACATGAAAATTTATTGTAGATTAGTATTAGCATACAGAGGTATTAAAACATACCCGTAGTCCCCATATTCTCGAAAATATTTGAATTCTTTGGCTTTAACGTCTGTCAAAAAAATTTTACGACCTGAACACAATTTACACTATCCACATCGTTGTCAGAGACCTTAAATAGATGCATATACGTGCATATAAAGGACAAATGTTCAAGTTATTAAACGTTTTATGTTTAAATTATAATCGCGGTCATTAAAAACGAAAACATAATAAACGTTTGATAGTCCTCTGTGTTTATTGTTCATCATGTGTAAACATAATAATTGCATGTAGAACGTCCATCGCATCTATCACATTCAGTTTAGTGCAGTCTTTGAACAATGCAACTGCAGCGATTTTATGTCGCTCTGTTATGTGCTTTATCATGGCGATTCTATGCCAGACGAGCGATTAAAATTTCTTGTTCTGATTCATTTCCATTGAAGTAATATTTATTTACTTAATGGAAACAATTTGAAATACAAAATTATTCAGGTGAAGAAAAGCCAATATTACCTCTCAGTGCGCCGTTTTGATCGTCTTATGTTAGATAGTGACGTAAAAATTACCAGGATATTGAAAGTGAACATTAAAAGTTTCTGAAGATCAGCAAACGAGACCGGTGAGGATTCGAGAAGAAGACGAGTAATGATAAAAAGCCAATGCCATTGCGTCAATGAAGAGTTTCAAGATGAAAAGTAGTATACAGAAATGTGCTCGAATTGATAGTCGTGATAGGGAGAAATAAATAGATGAGGGTTGAATGCACATTATAAAATTTTATAGCTGAAAACGAAGTCGTTCGCTATAAAAATGAGAGAAATGCACGTAAAATTTATATAAAGCAAATACTTTAATTTTTCTCTCTAAGAATACTTGCATACTTGTTACGGGTAGGTAATTTATGCAATATAAAAACGTATTAAATATAAAATGATTTTAATTTGCGTAAATTATTTGAGTTTCTCCTTAAAGCGAGTTAATACAAAAATTACATTAACATGTGTAAATTAAGTTATAATGTAACAAACTCAAATAAAAGATTTTTTGATCGAAGATTGGTAAAAACTAATTAATTTTTTAGAAATACAGTTACTACAGTCATAGAACTTTTTTTTACATAGTTCTGTCTATATAAATATTTAAATATTATTCAATTTATAATTTATTATAATCAATCGTAGGCTTTATTTATGTTCTTTTAACCAACAGCGAGTTTCATGTAATAGAAAGTACTGTGACGCGTCGCAGCAGATATTTTTTCTATGATTTCACTTAGCACAGTAACGTTTTTTAAAAATGATTCCCACTATACCCTATAAAGCAGGAGTCGGAAACCTTTTTTGACTGCGGGTCAAAATCAACTAATACGTGAGTATTAAATGCATATTTGGGTCAGTGGTATTTTAATTTTAAAAGAGTCTTTCAGTGAATAAAATATAAATTATAATAATTTATACAAAGAAAATAATTACAATACGCTTAAATATTTTTTTTTATATTATTTTATTTATTTTATATATTATAATTTGATTTCGAATCTAAAGTGGGTCACTTATAATTATCAAACGGGTCACTTAGTGACCCGTGGGTCATAGGTTATCGACTCTTGCTATAAAGCGTTAGGTCATTACAAAAATTGGACGAACCAATAATTACATTTAAATTACGCATAGCTTAAAACACAATATTTTACCAAAAATTGTTATTTTTACTTTCTTTTACTATTATTTTTATATTTATATATTAATGGAAGTATTGTAATCGGGTCGAATTTTCAAATTCAATTTCAGGTTGTGTGCATATAGTTCTGTTTATATGTACTTATTATTGTTATAAAGTGTTTATATTTCTTTTAACCAGCAGCGAATTTCATAAATGAAAGTAAAAGAAAGTACTTTGACGCCTCGCAGCAGATATATTTATCTAAAACATTAAACAAACATTTTTGAAAAGTAATAACAAAAGTATACAATTATTGTATCTATAGGCTCTTTTCTAGAAATATTATAAAACTAAATAAAAATAATTAATCAAACTAAATAATTAATAAATAATTAATAATAATGAATAAAAATATACTCGATTTACATGGATTTTCAAAGGAACTTATATCCGTGTAAATCGAAGGATAGGGGTATCAAAGAAACAAGGAGAAATAACATATTATTCGAACAGGAAATAAGTTCAAACTATGATCTTAAATTTTGTTTATTAAACAGTATAAAAAAGTAATAAAAATAAAAAAAAGTAATTATACTTCAAGAAAGAAAGGAAGTTTCAAGAAGCTGTATTTTTAATTTTCCATTTAAAAAAAATGTTTACTTGGAAATAATTATTGAACTTGATAATTTATACAAATATCTCGAAGTATTTCCTTTAATGGATTTTAGTGTTATTTTTTGTATGGTTGAATTATTCTTTACCAATTATCTGCTCTTTTATATAGATTATGGGAAAAGAATGAAGATCGGAGGAAGGGGATTAAGTTTGTGCTTTTCTTTTAGACTACAGAATACGTTTTTCAACCTATAAAAGTTATCTTTTAACAAGGAAAATAACAAGTATAATGTGTTTATTTTAAATCCAGCATTTTCAATAAAATATAACTAATGCTTAAAAATTGTTAAGTATCTTGTTTGTGTCCTTAAATGTACTTGGTTGTTTATTATTTAACTACTTACAACAAAATGTTACAAGCGCATACATTAGTAATGTGATTTTTTTTGATATTCATTCCTAGAAGTGTGTACATTTAAAAAAATGAGCTTTAATATTGAATAAATATCAAATTGAAAAAAGTAAATAATTATGGCTATTAAAAGAGTAATAAATACTTTTTGTTGAATTTTTCAGGTAGGTATTATTATGTCAATAAATTGTATAAAGTTATTTTTAAAAAATCTTAATTTAGCATTTAATTTATTATAAAAAAGAAGTAAATAGATGTTACTACCAATTAATAGCGACAGCAAAAAAAAAACTGTGGCTATTTAAAGTTCAAGTCGTAAACTTATTGATGAGGTAGATTGTGCTTTTAGAATTTTGTTGCTTTTTAATAGCCAATCTTGAAAATAGGAGCTATAAAAATTTACATTTACAAAACCATTGTTTCAAACTTCCTGATTACTTGTTTAGTAGTTAAGCGTTATATGTTAGTTGCATTAGAAAAAAGCCTTGTTTATAGTTAAAATAATTAATTGTTTGTCGTATATACGTAGGTTTTAAATTAAAAAAAGAAATACGCGTTTTTTTTCTTCGTCGTTTTTATTTCCACAAAAATCACGATAGTATGCTAGATTAATTTCATTTCCCTCATAAATATGATCGTTTTACGATATGCAAATAGTTACGTTGCCATTACCACAAATGCATACTCTAGAGGGCACAATTTGTACGACCATCGAAATTCAAATGAAAGAGGAGCGTTACACTGATATTTGTATTTATTTATTCAAACCAATCATTCTAATGACAGCTGGAAATGGCGGTACATTTATTCGATCCCAGTTACACATAGCCGAATCGAGCACTCAACAATGAGCAATGCTTTCAAATATCGTGAAAAATAGCGGATTTGGGGGGCGGTAACGAGCGTCAAGTCCTGTAAACTGAAGAACTATTGAACAGTAATGAGCGGGATTAAAGAGGCAACGTGGGAAGGAAATGCAAACGAGTCGAAGAAAAAATTAAAGGGACAAATGAAATTTATTCATGAGCACTCTCTTTGGGGGGTGTTATATGACGTATTTGTATTTTTCTTAACAAGTGGATAAAAAATTTCAAGAAATTGAAATTTCAACAAAAAATATTCAAATATTGTTGAATAAAAATATAGGAGTATAATATTAAGTAGTTTCATCATTTAATGAAAATTTTCATTTAATTTTTACCTTGTGTTTTATGTTAACAATAAAGTTTAATACGAGAAATTTTATGGATAATAATTTACTATTAATTTTGATTTTAATCCGAGAAAATTTCAACGTGAGAAAAATTAATCAAATTATACAGCACTAAGATGAAAATGCGATAGATAATTTTCAACGTTCATTGAGCGCATTAAACCTCGGAGAGTCGAGTCACGCTAGAGCAAAGTGTAAATTCTGTCGTATTTCTTAATTATTTATACGGATAAATAAAATATGATAAATATAAAGCCAAGTTTATGGTTTCAGATAGAAAATTCAATAAGGTATCGTCGACAAAAGTTCACATCAGGAAATTTGTTAGAACATCTCGAGTGCTTTAACATTTATAAAATTAATCATAAATAAGATAATTTTCTTTCGGAAAACTTTACACCTTCATCTATGTTTGACGAGAGGGTAAGTTTATATGAAAATTATACACGTACGCTTATTGTAAGCTGATTAACGCGTGTTTTCGGAGAGTTTAATTCACGCATAAGTTTAAAACGTCGTAATATATGCGATGTTTAATTTGAAAATGTCTGTTTATGAGCGCACACTTTACGCTTATTACTTGATGTTAACACTAAACATGTTATTAAAAGGAACTGGTAATGCGCGTATCGTTCTACTCCCATATCGCTCATCCCAGGACCTTCACTCGCAACCCTTACATATGTAGATTCCACCCTTTAATTTGTTTGATACCTATAGTCAGTAAATTTTTATGATCAATTTAGATTATGTAGGAAATTGAGCCACACAACTCCCCATTTTGTCATTCTACGGACAGCTTTTGCCTCATTTGCGTCACACTAGGAAAATGTATGCACTGATAAGGCCCATATATTCATTTCAAACGCACCTAATATGGCTGTGTGTCATTACGAAATGTGTGAGAACACTTTATTTTAGTATTTTGCTGAATCAACCCCTTCAGGTTTAATTTTCGTAATTGTTGTTTTGCTGATAACATAAATATATACATTTTTTTTTTCAAAATAGACCAAAGATTTGTTATAAAGATAGAGTTTAACTGTAAATGAACGTTTTGAAAACTCCAATCATAAGATTTATCCTAACATTTAAATAAACATTTAGATTGAGTTAATTGGAGAAAAACAAAGCTCTCTCTTGGTATTTATATTTGATCAGTCTAACGATATTAAAATTTACTAAACTTGTTATTTTTATTGAAAAAATTTACTGTTGCATTGAGTAAAATTGGAAAAAAATCTTTATTGAATCTATATTTTTATTTTTTACTTGTTGAAAAAGTACATATATACAGGAAAAAACATTTAACAGAACAATAAATACGTCGAGTTGTACATAAAAAAAAAAACACTTATTCAAACAGCAATTGTAACACAATGAAATCTAATAGTACAAAATAAAATTAAAAACATTTTAGATACAATTTTTTTCAACAATCCTTTTTTTATGAATTTGTAGACATTTAAAGATCTCAAATATCGATACGAATAAATCTTGAATCAATCTTCTGCCTTAACTAAACAACTTGCAGATAATTAAAACCCACTGGCATTTTAGAAATTTTCTAATTTTTTAATTTTAATAATTTAAAATATCTACTGCGACGCATCACAGTACTTTATTAGAGTACTTTATTACTTTATTATAAGAGCATAAAAAGATCCCACGATTGATTAAAAATATAAATAGATATGAAAATAACAATATAAATAGAACAATATGTATGCAGCCACTATGCATATACAAACTCCTATCTTTTCTCATACAACTCTTCTTATTTGAATTTTCCTAAGAAAAAGTTTCAAAAATAAAAGTTGTAGGCGTTAATGAGTTAAAGAACTTTGAAAGTTGAAAGAAAATCGTTACAGCTATTTTCGAAAAAAATTGAAAAAGCTCAAAAACCCATGGAATAAATTGGAGCCTCCGCCTTCCGATCAACCAATTTCAACCAAATGCTTTGCGGCACAACTAGACGTAATATGCAGGCTAAATTCCCAGTTTTGTGGACACATATGCACACACACACACACAGAATGTTTCTAAGAACCACTTATTTGGATTCAGGCGACTTCAAAACATGTTTTTCCGGTGAAAACTCGAGTTCGAAAATTCGACCCGATTGAAAAACTTTCTTTACTATATAGTAGTAAAAGAGGGTAAAAATAATAAATTAGATATTCACTAAGATATCTAATGATATAATCCTGAATTTGTTGTAATTAAAATGATCTCGTATTTAACCGTTCACAAATTAACAGTTCAAAAAAGCTATATTTTAACATGTCTTTTTATGAAAATGTATTCTGTCAAAGTTAATAGTCTAATGTAAAAAAGGTGACAAACATTTATAATATTCTCGTTATATTATGTAATCTTTATACAACACTTTTACAAAACTTGTTTACCATTCACTAAAAATTTGTTGAGAAATCAAAATCAAATTGATTTTACTAGCTTATAGGTATGTATATGTTACCGGACAAATGCGATTTCAGGACAAACTAGTTTTGCCTAAAAAAGTTCTTCCTATACGCGATAGGATTAACTAGTATAGCCGGTATAGCCTAGGCAAAACTAGTTTGTCCTAAGCCAAATAGGATAAACCAGTTTAGGAAATCTGGCCTATACTGGCCAAACTAGTTGATCCTGATATAAATACGCACATTCTAGGATAAACTAGTATGGCCTAGTCGGCCTAGTCTGAACATTATAGTATATCTAGAAAGTCAAAATATCTAATATATAATATAATTCTCTCCATTGTTTTTGATCTGCTTGTCGACCTGACGTAGGTTCACCCATATTGAAAAAGAAGTAAACTTTATAATGTACTTAATGTAGTACGTATTAACTTTTAATTTTAAACTGTAGTCATTAACTAAATACGTTACGCACAGCTGGCAACTAGAGGAAAAATGAAAATAACGAAAATAAATGAATTTTACAACATCTTAATTCTTTCAAATTTGAAAGCAACAATACCTACATTTAAAATCAACTTTGTACACGTCTGATCACCGGAAAAAAATAGAAAGAAATCAACGATTGTTTACCTAAGCCTAAATGTAAACGTAAATCATTTTTGGATGAATTGATTTTATGTTCAACGATTCAATCGATTATTGTAAGAAAAAATCATAGTTTGTATGAAAAAACCAATTATTAGATGATAACATTTTATTTTGGATGAATTAGCCTTTTTGGGATTAAATAATTTATTTTGTATGAAATAACCGACTTTTGGATTGTTTAATTTAATTTGTATTTATCCAGCTATTTATTGTAAAACTTAATCCATTTATTGTATGTTGAGTTTTGTATACTTGTAATCGAATATTGGATGAATACATTTTAAGCCTTTAGGAACTCCCGCATGTAGTATATCCTAGCTGGCTTAGGACAAACTAGTTTTGCCTAGGCTATACTAGTTAATCCTTTCGCGTATAGGAAGAACTAGTTTAGCCTAGGCAAAACTAGTTTGTCCTGAAATCGGGTTTGGCCGGTAACAGCCATTAGCGACCGTTGAAAACATTTTTGGGCTTTTATTTGGATTCGAACCCAGGGCCACTGGCGAATAGGGAAACTATCCATTTAACTAAGTGACCACATTTCAACATTTTTGAATTACAGTTAAAGCTACTTAAAACACCAAAAACAAAATTCATTAATTTAAATAGATAATTCGTGACAAAACAACAAACAATATATTAGGTCATTAAATAAGTCCGTAGGATAAGTAATAAAAGGCGTCGTTAGAATTTTTTGCGTATGGTTTTTATTTATTACTAACCTTCAAACGATACGTGTATTTTGACAGCAATCTGACTATTAATTTGTGAGTTATAGCATTTTGTGTAAAGCCACATTTGTTTTTAAAAATAAAAAAATAAAAAAATGTGAATTTTGAGTTTTAATAAAGTATTGCTTTTTGAAGAAAAAAGATACAGTGGGAACCAAACAATGGCTTGATAAACATTATCCGAACTCTGCTCCATCGAGACAAATGGTAGAGAAATGGATTGCTGATTTAAATGTGGTCGTACCAGCACAAATGATACAGAGCGCAATGGACGCCCAAATGAGTTTGTTATTCCAGAAAACATAAAAAAAATCCACAAATTGGTTATGAACGATTGCAAATTGAAGGTGCACGAGCTAGCTGACATTGTAAAGATATCAGATGGTAGTGTTTTTACCATTTTATACGAACATTTGGGTATGCGAAAGCTCTGTACAAAGTGGGTGCCGCGTGAGCTATCGTCGATATGTAACAATAGATGAGACATGGCTTCACAATTACACACCAGAATCCAAAAGACAGTCAGCTGAGTGGACAGCAGTCGATGAACCGAATACAAAGCGAGCAACGTCGCAACAGTCAGCCGGTAAGGTGATGGCGTCTGTATTTTCGGATGCGAACGTAATAATATTCATCGATTATCTCGAAAAAGGAACCACCATCAACAGCGACTATTACTGTGCACTTTGGATCTATTGGAGGCTGAAATCGCAAAGAAACGGCCACATTTGCAAAAGAAAAAAGTGTTGTTTCACCAAGACAATGCACCGTGTCACAGATCGATGATAACGATGACAAAACTGAATAAATTGGGCTTCAAACTGCTTACCCACCCATCATAATCTCCAGATTTAGTCCTCAGCGACTTTTTCCTGTTTTCAGATCTCAAGAGAATGCTTGCTGGAAAGAAATTTAAGTCCAATGATGAAGTACTCGCTGATACTGAGGCCTATTTTGAAGAAAAAGAGAAATTGTACTATAAAAGCGGTATCTAAAAGTTGGAAAACGCTATACTCGTCGTATCGCCCTCGAAGGCAACTATGTTGAATAATAACATCGAGTTTTGACAAAATTTTGTTTTTTTTTTTTTACTTTTTCATCAATATATCTCACATTTCTTACAGAAGTAATTATTTTTTCAACTTAAGTATGTTGTTTGTATTTACAATTTTGGAAATATTATTTTTTATCTGAAAGATTTAGTTTAATCCCTTTTAAGAGCAAGAGTTATTTCATAATGAACATTTTTAAACATATCTATTAATTAGTATTTAATTGCTTAACAACTTAAAAGCACTTAAATTTTTTTTTTCAATTTTTAATTCAATAACATCTACATTTATTGTTATTTCTTTTGTTAATAACTTTGTGTCTGATTGTTTGATTAAAATATTTGAATGATTTTTTTATATATGAAATTAAGCTTCACTTCTTTTGTCTGAGTTGGGACATTCTCATTATAATTGAGAGGGAAAATAATATATTTTGTCTTTTATTACATTATTAAGCTGATGGAACAGGGAATGACACTGTGGCTCATATCTATATCAATTCTAAATGTGTCTCATTTGACATACAATATCATGAATACAGTGTCACATTAACGGCCCAACATATAGTGCCCAGAGCCATTCTTCCAATATAATCGTACGCAAACCTGGTCCTAATGTCTCCTCATCCTTCAATGATAAATGATTCGTTTTGAATAATATAGACGAGTTATGGTAGACTATTTAGCTTTAATTGTGATTAAAATTTCGCAATTCTCATACGTGTTATGTCAATATTCATTCGCAGCTCTAATGGATGAAAATTAATTTTCTGAAAAAAAAAACAATGCCAGAACAAAGGAATATAAATAAATGGCTTTAAAATATTTTATATCCCCTGTATGAAAAATTTACATCTATCTAAATATAAATATATTAAACGGAAAATCGTTAAATTTTGAGATAATTCCATTGTCATATTAAAAACCCAGTGATGATCACATTTTCCACTATGCATTTTATATCCATAAGGGGTTATGAGCGTTTTTAGAAACGAGAGTTACAACGATAGAATGTCAACCACACAATTTCGTTATGCAAAGAAATAAATACTAACCCCATTTCTTGTTTTTCATCCCTGTAAATTTTATTTCTTTCGTTTTTAATTGTTATTTTATTTACCTGAACCACCCTCGAAATAAATACATCTGTTTAATTATATTATATGGTAGATAGTAAAATTTTTATGTCTGTTTAATGAGACCAGGAGGGTAAATATAAGTTTAAACTCTAAAATTCGAAACAAAGACATTTTCTATGTAGAAAATCATCAGCTTTTGTTTGTTTTTTCAACGTCAACAAATTGATTGGAAAAACTTGGGAAAGAAAAACGTCAGGGAATATTAGATTGGCGATCATTTGTATCCCAAATCTATCGTTTTTCTTGTCTTAAATTTGATTAAAGGATAACATTTGATCTAAATCGACCCTTGTCTTATTTAAGCGTAGGAAATAAACTAAAATATATGTGGACATTGCATATTAAATTTGTAATTTTTTGCTGTAATTAAAATGTTTATAATTTCGTACGAGAATTTATAAATAAAGAGAATTTTGAAAGCAAATAGACGCCCTCTAACTTGTTCAAATAGAGACGTTTGTTTTTGACTTATTGGAGCGTTATGGTGCAATGGTGTAGAGGCATAATATTAAATATTCAAAGTTTGCTCGACAAATACGAACATGCAAAACTGCACCGACCCATTCAGAGATCTATTCTTAGAATATTATGTAATTTTCCTGCCATTCCTACTTCATTGCAACCCGTCCTGAGATGACTCTAGGTAATGCTTAAGCTACTGACTAGAGCTTTTTGCATTTTAATACACGAGTCCCGCTTTACTTATGGCAATGTGAATTCTTTTGCATAAAAGTCTCTGCAATTTGATTTATTTTAATATATTATTCATGGGTATATAAATAACATTTTTTATTTAAAAAATCAGTAGGTAAAATAACGAAAAACGTTGAGAATGTCTTATAAAATAAAAATTTAATATTATTTTAGTTTCTAAAAAAAAATATGAAATAATTTCTACTTCTACTATACCATAAACGTGAATGAAAGGGACTTTAAAAAAATGACATTTGTAATGAATTGGTCGTAATTGTCTTCCACTTTTATCTTCATGAAGTTTGTAGAAGACTAGTCAATTATTAAAACCTTAAAACCATCAGACACTAATTTTTATAAAAGTATATATCCATAAAATCAAAAATATCAAAATTTTTTATAAAGAATCTTTGTCCCTAAACAAACTTATCTTAAACACTGTAAGTTATGGTTTAAAAACATTACTTTTTATTACTCCTGATAGTCTCAAGTAAGATATAGGAAAGTTAGAGATAACTTCTTTTTCTTAATTTAAAAAAAAAAAAACAAACTAAGTATACATAATTTTAGAATAAAATAAACCAATGTACAATTTATTTTATGCTCAGCAAAGCAGGAAGGTAGTATCTAGTCAAAACGTAGGTAATCGTTTTACCTGAAATCCTTACTTTTTTTAAATCTATGTTAATACTTAACTCACACAATTCATCATCAATATTCCAATTTTAGACTCAGTCCTTTCCTTATCGAGATTTTATGATTACCAATGCTCATTTTTATTACAATTTGTTTCTCGTTTTTACGAGTTTTGTCAGTTACGAGAAATGACTTTAGTACATTTATTTTATAATCTAAACCCGCTCCGTTGGTCCCCATGATTACAATTATGACATTTACCACCCTGTAAATATTTCTTGTTTTTCGTCATTGCGAAACTACCCTTAAAAGAGTTTTATTCAGTCGAGATCATCATCAAAGCGCAGTTTAATTATCATGTAATTGTAGAGAAAATATTTTATGAATGTCGTATCTTAACAGATAAAACTTTTGTTTATGATAAGAAATATTTTTGTGGGACGTGGGAGTTATTAAAACCCGGATGTTGGATTTATGTTCGTATCTCTCAATAATAAAAAAAAAAACTAAATATGGCGTCAGCTTTAATTTTCTTTTGTTTCAACCAACATGAAGAGCCACGACGTAAAACGTTCAAATTTAAAAAATGAAAGAATTTTAGAAGTGAGAAAAGTTTTGCTCAGATGTTTTAGAAAGATAAACTTCATAGTTTATGAATGAAAATGCTAATGAGTTTTCACGTTGTAAGTAAGATATGCGAGTTACAGGTGTTCTGTTTCGTTTCTATTTTTTTGTTTTGTCAAAAAAATATCGTTCAGATAAAACTACTTTTGTCGTCGAGAACGAAAAAAATTTAATTATATCATATCGAGGTTTTCTTTTTTTATTTAATCATTTCTATTGGTCGCTTTAAGACGAGATAGCAATAAAATATGTCTGCTCAATTGAACGAAGGATGACAGCGAAAAATTGATACGTCCCTTTCATGGGAAGAAAAGCGTCGGAGCTTTTTATCTATCTATCTACATAATAGAGTATTTATATGTGGGGCGATCGTTCGGGGCGCAGAGGAAAAAGGGCAGTTGTCGTCTGTCAGGTTTGTCTGTGTTTTTTCTTCCCTCATTCCAGAATTTTATCCTAAACTTGCCCGGACAACAGTGATCGGTCTTGGTCGTTATGTAAGGGTCGCGTAACTGATGGAGAGCCGATTTGTATCAAATGATGGACAGAGGTCGAACTGGTCATATAAAGTACAAGACATAATAGACTTAATATGATAAAGAACAAAATTGAAGATGAATAGGGTTACAGTAGGCTTACTAGCGTTAGATATTTACCAACAAACATTAATTTAATTTTATTTCTTAAAAAAAAAATACAAAAATTTCATTTCAGTATCACATCATGTAACTCTAATATAATGTGAATATTTTTGAAAATGTTTATAGTAAAATTAAAAAAAAAACAGATTAAAGGAAAGATGCTTTTGGTCTTAAGAGTTTATAGGTTACCTTTTTATACATAAATTTGTCAAATTGTATTGAGATAAAATAAGGAGAAGTATTTGCTTACACATATGCAAGAACCTTCTTACGTAATTTCATATTGAAACCATTTCATTTTGTCTCTTTGAAAATATTTACCTACTTTCAAATAATTTTTCACTACTGAACTCACTACTGAAAATTAAAATGTCAGTTTTCTAGGAAATCAACTAGGTACCTACCTAATGTTTTTTAAAACATAAAAAATATATTAACGTTTTAAATTAATAAAATTTTTATTTACTTTGAATTTTTGTAATGATTAGATAATACGTAATATGTAAATAGCTCCAGAAAATATATCTCAATTTTGGTTGCTCTCATGCTCTCCAACTTTGTATGCAGGCAAGCGTAAGCTCTACATAACTAAAATTTAGTTTCAAGCTCTTACCTCTCGACAAATTGTAGACATTTTCTATATTGATAACGATAATATTTCCATTTCATTTCCATTACAAAACTTTTGCAAATCCATGACGATTTGACGTGATCTAATAATAAATTCCCAAAGAAAGAATAAGCATGGCGGAAATAAATCCGGGTTTTCATTTTTGAAAATTGAAAAAAAATATATTTAAATTTAAAATGTAATATATAAAAAGTATATTGGATTCGGATTGCCCCTTGATTTATTTAAGTGAATCTTTTTGTAATACGGATTGGAAGAGCGCCCTATTTTTTTACTTTTATTTAAATTTCATATTTTCTATTGGGTAATTCTAAGGGCGATCAGAAACTGCATCAATCTCTTAAACCGATCAACTTTCAAAATTTTACGTCATGAAAATGACACGTGACCAAATGAACAATGGATCGATCAATCAGAATTTCAAATTGAACATAATTTAAGTTTAAATCAATTCTTCTTATCGGTCAAGATGAAAGTTTTCTGTTGACAATCTAATAAAAATAATCAAACAAATATCTAATAATACGGATTTCGGTTGTTTAAATCCCCTTTGGTTGGTATTCAGAATATTTTTGTGGTAGCATACATAAAGGAGAGCTTAGAGAGACACTCATACGTTTTATTTATCACCAGGACAATGGAAGAATCAGCGACACCCCGATAGCCAAGCCATTGACTGACAACCACGTGACACACATGATTTATTAGATATCAGGTGACGCCCTTCAAGGGTTGAATAAGAAGAGTTTGCGACGGATTGATATAAGTATTAAGGGATGAGTATGTGAGGGTGGAGGTGCTGATCAAGTACAACCCGAAACAACCCCATTGTGTTGTCAATATTACATTTATGATGTTCACCATTTGTTCACTTTTCCCTCGATATTTCCTTTGTTCTATTTTGGCTTTTATTAGAAACAATTTCTTAAAAATGAATTCAACGAAACTTAAATTCAAAACCTTTTCTTGACCATTCGATAAATCACACGAAAGTACGAAGAAGAAAAATTTGAATACGTGTAATTGATAGTGAATACCCAAGAGAGTGTACAGATAGAATAAATTGTAGAATATTTCTCAAGAAAGTCTAGACATAATGTAAATAGACTATTTGAACTTGATGTGCGACTTGTTATCGATATGCAACACAAATGAGAAGAAAGAGTATGTAAGGGACGAAAAATATTCGGCTCTGATCAATTTATATTCCCCAATTGAGGAAATGATCTTAAATTTATCTACCCTTGACGCACGCATCTAACAAACAATACCAAATAAATAACAAATTTATCTAATATTTTTTGCGGGTCAAAATAATCCTGTCAGAATGTCCCTGGACAATTCTTTCCGCATTTTACTGCATATAAATATGAATGTGAAAAGATACTGACTAGGATAAAAGTAAATATATTTATTACATCAATTGAAGGGCTGCTACAATTTATTTTGAAATTTTAAGGATTAGAAAGTTTTTTGTTCTATCGAGATTTTAATTTATTTTTTTATAAAAAAAAAATAAATCCCTGATTTCCCTCGTCTGATTTATTGTTCATGTGTAAAAATGCAATTAATTGAATTTATTCCAAGCGCGAATACGAGAAGAATTGCTCGGTAACCTGACACCATTGTAGCGCACCCGTGTTCCCATACCGTGTTCGACAGGCGTTGAGATTTTCTTGTTGTAACACAACCCTTTGATTATCCCTAACGGACAACCTACATACACCTCACACATTTAACTCAAATACAAAACCATTTGAACCAACAGGTCGGAAAGCCATTAATCTTAATTAAGTGTTACAGAATGCATTCCGAATTCGAAATTGATTAATTTATAATGTGTTCTGTATAGGCTAAGAGTAAAGCGCGGTTCAGAGGCGGTGATGTAGCCACCATCTCGATGGAATTGGAACGTACGGGGAGCTGTTCTCTCTATGGGTTTTGTTCCAGATGAACACTCAGCACTCTGTTGACAATATGAACTGTACGAGATTACTCACCTCGAAACAGGAAACTAGGAAACTACATCCTCCATCCTTTTAAGCATCCCACTTTATGTCCATGCTCTCAACATCTTTTGTGGACGATCTGTTGAGAATGGCATCCCTTTCTTGCACGTCTCAATAAATAATCAATGAGTTTGATTTTGTATACAATATAAAACATGTGTGGACTAAATAAAACGTAGTATTGTATTCTCGAGAGGATCATTACAAAAATGCAATTTATTACATTAGCTAAGCAGAACGATATAAATTGAAATTCTAATCTCTGTGATGGTTTTGGCGCCGGAGTCCGGACAATTAGCATGCATTTCACACTGTATCAGATGGTAATATCGGGGCAGTTTGGACGACGGAATGCGGTTTTGTTAACTAGATCAAAATAATAAACGGGAAATGCATATAAGTCATACACATAATGAATAAAGTTAGCCCAAGTTCAACTCGATTAATGCAACACCCATAATAAGGTTGAAAAGTTCTCGTTGCATCATTTCCATTTAAACAGCAATTACAAATGAAACGTCAACTGAACTTATCGGACAACATACAAGTGCAACAACAAGTCGACTATTACCAACATCACGTTCTCACATTGCACATGCACTTCCTGTCTGAAGCAAATAATAATTATTGCTATCATTATTATTGGTACTGTGATTGTTGGAAAAGTTTTCAGACTATTACAAACGTTGGTTTTATGGTCTTGTTTAAACTCATTCCATTCATTTATAATATAATTGACAAAGAAATTTCCTAACCAATTTTTATTATATTTCTGACCTAACTCTTTGTTTAAGTTTTTTCTTGTTAACTTTACAAGGTTTTCACGGGGCAAATACTCGCTCGGAAATGATACGGTATTAAAATGTCGTGAACAAGTTTTTACGATCGAGTCAAATACCATAAATAAAGTACTACAAAATTGCAATGAGTTGAAAACTCACGGACAAACTTTGTCATAAGCTTTGAAAGATATATATTAAAATTCTTTCTCTTTGTTTAAGTATTTGATTTATTTCACTGCTGAACTCGATTATGACTAATTGCGGTAATCTCGATCGATAAATGTTGATAGTAAGCAACTGAATTCATGACGTCAAATTTAATTATGTTGACAAAGGATTTGGAAAACTTTCTGTAATTTTTTTTGTTTGAAGTAATTTTATTTCTTTTAATTAAATTTACTGGATGAAACTCGTAATAATGACTGCCCCATCAATTCTATTCTATCTCCCCCCCATTGATTTGCACCAATTTATACTGCACCAATCCAAACCGATACCGATACGATAATAATAATGATGTAACAATGAACCAACCCCTAACTTGTAAGCATTGTTAACAATTTAGTGAATGTAATTCGACACCAACACTGAAGCCCCTTGTCTTTGGAGACCAACCCTGATCAGTTTGTGTTACGATTCGTTAAAAGCGCGAAAACTCGAAACTAGTTGAAGGCATGACTGGTCAAATTTTCGATCCAAATCCTATTTGTGTCTACCCTCATGCTTCTTCTTCATTGGAACGAGTGAGATACACCTTGCAGAGAATGCTCTAATGGTTTGTCAATGTAACGGTTGCTTCGCTAAATTGGATTTTTGTCATTTTCTATTCAATTACCGGCGCCTCCACCAAAAGCAGAAAACATCCACATATTGACATTAAACAGATGGCTGTGAGGTGTTGTATTTCAAATGTTGTGCTCTGTTTTTTGGCATTCACATCCACCCAGGACCACCCTTTTGTCCATTCTCGACTAATTTTTAACTTTATTCGTTGTGAATTGATGCTGACTTGGTGATCTGTTGCAATTCCCTCGACGAATTTATTTTAGTTAACTGTCACCGTTTATTTACGTTCAATAAATACATTTTGTGATAGTGTCTTCGGACACCTTCTGCATTCTCCATTATCATTATAAAATCGAAACTTTGGAAAAAAAATCATTGCGTCTATCACCATCAAGAGAATTTCCTTCTATATATTTCAAATTCAAACTAACCAACTTTCTTAATCATAATCTAGTTTGATAGACGAATGATAATGTACACGTTAATTCCAACAAAGCCAAAGACAAATTTGAACAATTTATCAAGATTATCTATTAATCCAAGCATTAAATCTCTCGAGACTAGACAGAGGGTTTTCAATGGTGAAATTAACTATTTTTGCTAACAATACTTTATTTCCCGTCTCGTTTTTACATAAATTAAAAAATATTTTTTATTGTGGTTTTTTCACATTAATAATCATAAATCACTTCGAAATTTAATGATTGTCTAAACGTCGATATAATTCAAATATGGTCTATATTTCGCCCTAAATAATTGCAGTTCTTCTCTTGGTCCATTATTCCTAACCCTTGTCAAATATAAGTCAATTCATAAATACAAAATATATTTTCAATCCTGACTGATTTGACGGCAATTTATTTAAAAAAGACAACATTTTTAAGGGTTGTAAAAACTTGAATTGTAAATATCTTTAAAATTGAAATAAAGCAGACAAATTTTTCATGTTTTGTGTATGAAAAAAATAGGGTTAGTTCTGATTTGAATCGAGATAAATTAAATTATCCGTGAACTGGTTCTTTGGAATCGATTCATTTTTCTTTTGTAAAAATAAGGATAAAACCACTAGACAAATAATATATGATGATTATATAATGCAATACAAAGCACAATTTTTTATCTGGTATGTCACAGGAGAACGAGCAGAAGTCAATCGACAACTTCCTTTATGAAAAATGTTGCAATATTCTGAATACACATGTGATATTAGAGAACATGATGGAAAAAATAATAATTCAGAGAGGGAAAAAATATCTATCAATGACCAGAAACAATCGATCAAAATTCCGAGTGAACAAAAATAAAACGAAAAATCGAGCAAAAAATATATGATCGAAAACAATATATTTTATTAAAGTCGTAAATACAAGAAAAATGCATCATTCAAATCAGTCAAATGGGTGAGTTTGTCAAGGCAATGTCATCCAATTTTGAATCATTTATCATGCAATATGTGCATTTCTCTATTTGTCTTCTATGACTCGTTTTTCTTGTATTTTTCTATTCGTTTGATTATCATTCCTTTCTGTCGTTTCTTTGTTTCCAAACGAGTCAACCTCGCTCTTTACAGATGAATTTTATTCAGTTTCACACAGTCGTAGTGATTTATGAAATATTTTTCATGTTTTGAAAAGTTCGGGAGTCTCTAGAAATTCTCAGCCTCCTGGAATCCCGGAAAAATATTATACGATGAAATCGATCTGTACCATCCGTTGCTCGGTTTGAAATATATCCTATATTGGGGGTGTATATTATGGTCATGATTGTGTTTACTTGTTTTTATCGATGATAAATTTACTAAAAGATAAAGCACTCTAGACAAAGCGAAAAATTCTGAACGAACAAACGAATATTAACTTATTTTTGATACTGCTTTAATAAAATATCATTGTTGAATTTCAGGAAAATTTACTACTAGCTTATACAGGACCCCACATGATAAATGTATTGTTTTATTTACGATGGTAGAGGAATAGTAGTTTGTAGTTCATATAAATTCGAGAATGGAACAAATCATTCGTTCATCGCCATTGTTGGTTGGAGATATACCAATTTATTGAGCTATGATAAGCATAAGAATAAAATTATAAAAAAAAGTTTTAATAAATTGAATAATATTTCACCGTAACTTCGTTTGCTAAACAATTTAATTTAAAATATATAAAACTTTAAAATCGAGTTTTAATTTAAAGTTTAATTTTTAAGTTCTTAATTCAAGCGTTTTAGTTTGGATGTAAGATTGCAAACTAGTTTTTCTAAGTTAAATTGATTAATTTCTTAGTTATGCAAAATAAACAATGGGAAATTGAAGAACCAAGATAAGAGGAAAAAAAATAGAATGTAGAAAGTAAAGCTATTTAAGCGCTTGAAATATGCAATTTAAAAATTTGCTGCTAAAAAAATTATTTCTTAAAATAGCTACAAATGTTAACCGTGAATAATTGTACTACTTTAAATTTTCTTTTTCTTTCAATTAGTTCTTTAAGTTTTGCAGATATTTCAATAAATTTTTAAAGTGAAATTTTTTCGTCCATCTAATGATCTATCGCATGTCACATTACAGCCGGCCGCGGAGTAGGGGTAAAGTGAAAGGCGCTCGGCAGACTTCGGAGTTTCAGCTCGGTATACTTTGTAGACTCGGGTTTCTCCGGGCAGACGGAGTAAGACGACGGGGTATCTCTTTGAAGTTCAAAATAATTCAATGATTTAAATAAATAGTGCTTTCAGTTTTTAACATGCGTCTATCATCTAAATGATTGTATTTATCATAACTACTACGCAGGTTAAAATTAAAATTGATAGTTGGATAACTACTGTACTATTGTATAAATACTACTGATGTCTATACTATTGATTTCCCATTATCATTCGCATTTTCCAATTAGTTAAGATTAAAAACGATTTTAATACCCTAAATTGAATAAAATTTCCGAAAATTTTCAGTTAAATACCTAGAATCCAAAAAAAAGTTTCACTTGCATCGTGGTTTTATAAAACCACACAATGTAATTTTGATTAGCTTAATACATCAAATAAATTTTGAAAAAATTAAAAGATAAGTCGTTCCTTGAATTTAACAATGAAGGTATCGTATGTGTCCCTTTTCGAATTCGTTCATTTTGAGTTAAGTAATTTTTCATTGAAAAGGTGACTATTTATTTTCGGTGGAAAAAAACACTTTTGAATTGAGTTTATAAGAATTAGCAAACAAAAAAAATGATGAAATAGCTGATCGTTTCTTGATTTTTCGAAAAACTAATTTTAAGGGCCAAGATATTCATTTTTAAAATTCTTTTATTTTATTTTTTTCTCCTATTTAAAGTGCATTGTTGCTTTCGGTTAGTAGCACTTGTGAGGTTTTAATTTGTGTCATATTTTGTTGAGAAGATTTGTTCTTTGAAGAAAAATAATTGTGAATCCTTTAACGCCTTTTTTGCATGAAGTGAGGCGTTCCTGTCTCTTCTCTTATATTGCTCAGATGGGCACAATCGAACAGGTGACTGATGATGAGGGAATTCTGGCACTTTTCACAATGCGGTGGTTGGGTCTTGTTGAGTAGACATGTAGTAAGTAAGACATGTTGGAATGGCTTATCCTTCCCCATGCTTTTGTGACCTGATGGCGTCAGTATAGGTTGGTCATTGACATTTTTCGCTGGATTAATTGGCATATGGTATTTAGCTTGAAAGATGAACTTCCTTATTCTGTGTGCTATATTGTCTTGTATTGGCTGTTATATTTTTTGTATTCTTTAAGTATCGAGAGTATTGAGTATTCGGGATTCGAGTTTCTCTGGATAAGGGCAGTTTTGTGGCCTTTTTTGCTTCTTTTTCCGTTGTTTTATTTCCTTTATTTTTCACTTGGGAGTAGGTATTATATTGTAATAATCAATAACTTACTTAAGTTTTAATTTGCTATTTTTTTGTTCTAATTATTTGCTTTTGAAAGAACATCTTAAATGCTGTTTGCTTGTGTTCATACGTTCTTATGCTGCTCGTTTTTTCTCAAAAAAAAATTGTTAAATTTTTATTCAAGTTTTATTTTACATGAACCGGGAAAACGAGCGTTTCAAAAAGATTTGACAGATTTTTGTTATCGGAATTCGCGCTAGACAATGCCGATGTAAGGAATGATGATTCTCGTTACGTAAAGTTCGTATATGTTATCGAAAAAGAGATCTCACCAGTGAGATTTGTGTATTTCTATATATATTTCCCAGTAGATTTCCTGCAAGTTATGGAACATCAGTAATCACATTTAAAATTTAAATCAGCCGTTGTCGTTGAAATCGCTCACAGATGTCTCGGATCACTAAACACGTCATTTCCGCAAAACCATGCTTCCGTCATTTCTACAGATGTATCTACACACATATACATGCACCTCTTCTTCTCATCGTCTTCATATATATCCCAAGTAGCTTTTTACATGAAAGCTCACAACGACAATGATGACAACAAAGATGTTCATTGAGCGCGGCGAGCTTTTATTTCCATTTCTATTTTCGAAAAATAGAAGAACTTAGTGATCTCAACACGGTGTTTTATGTTGTTTTCTATTATGAGAGATTTTGCAAATTTGTTCATTTGTTTTCCGTTGTATAATTTTCCTTTGTTGGAAAACGGCTGATTATTTTCCAAACACGAGGTTTTATATTTCTTTTTATTCGATTATTTCTTTTTGACAACTTCATTTTCGAGTATACTTCTGTACCCTTCACTCACTCATTACAGAGCGAGATTTTCTTTTATTCTTAGAAAAACGGTTATTAAATTTGCTAATGAAAATTCCAATCAAAATCTATTCGAGAATATAAAAATATATTTCTAATTAAAATGAGAAATGTTACATTTTAATACACATGAATGCGAGAAAATCACGTAAAATTTCATTTTACCAATCCCATAGATCCTGAAAATCACATAGTCTTGTTTGTCTCGTATAAGGGTAAATCTTGTTTTCCACGTGCCTTGAAAGTTAAAATCCTTGTAACGAGCTCACTTACGATATATAAAATTAGGTTTTGAATTTTTTATCAAACCTTTCTTTCTGTACTTTTTGTTGGCTTAAAAAATTTATGTAGATAGTAAATGAAATAATCAGTCGAGTTTTTATTTTAAAAGCGATGATTCACATGAGCTTTAAATTGAAAACAGATTTTCATTATTAAGCACGACAACCGGAACGAATCTCAACAACGATTGACTTCCTAAACTTTCATAAATGACTGAACTTAATTAATACAAAAAGGGTTAAAATCTGAGCTCAGTGCTCGCATCTGTAACAAAGAAACCCAATTACGTACTAGGATTAAATTGTACATCAACGTTTGACAGGCATGGAATATCTTTCTAATGAATATTTAACGAGTTCAATTTATCAAACAAATCTATAAAAGTTTTGAAGGGGTAATTTAAATTTTCCACGAAAAACTTAGAATCAAATGCCGTTTATAAAAAAAATAATTATGTATCACACCCTAAATTTTTTATTATTCTTGTTAATTAAGTAAATTATTCGCCTATAAAGGGGTGGTGTTAAGCTTTTATATTAAATTGGCCGCGAGTCAAAAAATTAATCTGTTCTCGACACAGTTAAAAAGAATAAAGAAATTTTCTTCCGGAAAAGTGATTTATCTTCTCTGTGTTACGACAAGTAGATGAACCAATCAGCACTAACCATCTGATGGTAGTGTTTTGTGTTTGAATTTTTTCACTCGTCACACAAATGATAGTTTGCTACGATTCTAATCTAACGTTTGGATAAAATGCAAATCATTCAATGATGAACCCTTGGCGAATGGATTGGGTGTATCATGGAGAACAGGGGGCATCTGGGACTGATGGCAAATATCACAACCACGATGATCGCACCCCCCTTTTATTTTACTTTATTTTATTTTTTTTAAAACGGAACCGACGCACTCGAGATAAATCTAATATGACTAAGATAAATTATTTTATACGAAACAAATCAGGAAAACGTTTCTCCCGCGTAAAAGTAATTTAAATTATATATATATAACGCGCATGCTGAATGTCACCGCAATCATTTATCTCGATAAAAGGGATTTCAGTGTGGAGGCAACACGAAGAAAAAAAACATGTTCATTTAGCACAGTGCATCTCTTGTCACGATTTGAATAAATTATCAAGAGACTTGAAAACGAAAAAATCAAAATTTCTAAATCGTAAATCAACATTTATGAATTTTTATTATAAATGAAAGATGCATTTAGAGAATGACGAGACAGAAAGTCTCATAAAACGCAACTGAACAAGTCTCATTGGATTTTTACGATGCACATCACATTCTCATTTTTTTATTTTTTATATTTCATTTAAGATAAAATTTCCTTACAAAATAAAACATAAAATTTAACTTTTTTCTAACTCTTCTTAGCGGAATATTATTGAACAAAAGCACAAAGCATTATTTTCCATATCAATCTAATTAAATATCCTTGATTTTAATGGTAAGGATAATAAAAATTGAAGGACAAGGCCACAAAAAGACCATGAGCCAGTGGGCGTTAATGGCTATGATAGAAATGAGTTTTGTGTACGGCAACTTTATGTAAAACGACAAAACAAGCTTTCGCCGCAAATATGATTAGAATTAAGTATGGTAGAATCGAAAGAGGAACTGATTGAGAGGAGTATGTAATTGGTGTAGCCGTCTTTCATCCCCCAACGATCAACCACCCCCCAACAAGCAGCAGACAAAGCTCATTTATACATACATATGTACTGTATGTTATAGGTCCAAGGTCCAACCAAGAGGAGGGCTGCAACTACTGTCACCTTCGAACAAAGGAAACTTGATAAAAGCATTTCGTAGTTCACGACGTGTGGCATCGTCAAATCAACGATTCCTGTGGCCCGTCTTGTCGTTGTTATCACGACCCTATTTCTCCCCCTGTTATTCCTAGAGATTCTAGGATTTAGTTTTCTATTGTGTATTTTGATCCTGAACTAATTGAAATTGATTTAATTTGTTTTCATGTTTTTTATAAGCTTTCTTTATTAAGTTTCGATGATTTAATGCAAAAAAAAATTCTTTGAGGTAATTTTATTTGAATGATTTTGGTTAGTTAATGAGCTAAAAATGGAATGAGATAAGGGAGAAGGCTTTAAACGATGACAATGAAATGAAAGGGTTTCATACAAACACAAATAAAGAACTTACATGTGTATGAACGTACACTTAAAGGGTTAGAGACTCATTCAACTCAAAATAGAATCTGTTCGAATGAACAACTAATTTTCGTAATTGATGCAATGGCTTTCAATTGAAGGGCTTCCTTCAGGCGTTACTTTCTAGTAATTGTTGGTTTATTCTCGACACACTTAGGGTAAACAGACAGACAAACAGACATACATTGTAAATTTATGTAAATATTGTTGTAGGCAAATGTAGATATCTTGTGTGGGACCCATCAAATTGTCAACCTGCGTGGTTTGCGTGACGGATCCTCAATCGTTTTGTTTCATAATGTTGTGCAAATTGTCTACCATTTCAATTCTCGTTGAATTTAATGTCTAGCCCAAGTTAATTTTCTCGCTAACAGCTTTCGTGAGAGACAAAATTGTTTGCAATACAACAATAATATAGATATAAGTATACATGCATGTAAGAACGGTCCATTTCTCTTTGCAATCGAGTGAAATACAAATCCAATTCTCAATTCCTTGTATTGTTTAACAGAAGGAAACCCCTTTCAAATATCTTTGTTTTGTTATCTGTTCACACTTAGTGGCCCCAATGCTGCCAACAACAAGGGATTTATTCTAATTAAGTAATTAACACGAAACGTACGCAGATAGTTTCGAATGGAAATAAAATTAATTTTCTTTTCTGCATCGGATAAAAGTGAGATTAAAGGAAATTGGACATTGGGGACGCAGGTGTTTGTTTTCTTCTAAATGTTTTCAAGACAACTTTAATATAATTACCTCATATAATTTGAATGTATAATTCTTACAGAACAAAATAGAAATTAAAGTCAAATGTTTTAATATCTGTAAGGTCAGGGCCGGCTTGCAAGAATGTAGCGGATACCTCATGTCCAGGATTGACTTTCTAAATACTTAGGCCCAAAAAGTTTGAAAAAAAAATTAAAATTAAAGTTACATGTATGTACAGAAAGAGCCTTTGGTCTTTTAGATGTACAAAATTTCCATGACCAAAAACGTTTTTAACCAAATTAATCAATTGCCATTATATTTTTCTAATTTGTCTTATAATTAAATTAAATCAACTCTTGAAAAAGCTAATTTTATTTTAATTTAAGTTCAGGCAGGCATCACAAAGTTGTGT
Source organism: Sisyra nigra (assembly GCA_958496155.1). NCBI lineage: Eukaryota > Metazoa > Arthropoda > Insecta > Neuroptera > Sisyridae > Sisyra > Sisyra nigra. The sequence goes on from OY292315.1 coordinate 24,930,055, forward strand.
GAAATTTGAGAAACATTTTTAAAATAGAATCCTTATTCGTTAAAAGTACTCGTAATTTTAGAGAGCATGTGTTGAGTAGATCAAGTCTTATTTTAACAGCAGGGAGGGGGGGGGGCATTTTTCAATAACAGAAGAAAAATTAATACTTGCAAAATTTACTATTTACCAAAAACGAGCATTTTGGAAGTAAGAAATGTTCAATGTTATAAAGCAGTTTCTTAATTATTCTTAACTATTATATGTAGACACTCAATGTGAAAATAAGTTTTTTTTAATGAAAATTTATTTAGTATATTAAATAAATTTTAAATTTAAAAGAAAAATAAATATTAAAAAAATGTATTTAATATATTGAAGTGTCGGGATTTTTACAAATATTTCATGAGCTATTTTCGTTTGCTTTTCCCTCTATGGTTTCTAATACAATTAATAAAAATATAAAATAATTTCTACTTGCTGTTAGATTGTATCAAAAGTACTTGAAGCACAAATTGCTGTGGTTAAAGTCAAACATAAGAGAACAAGGTGAAATATTTTCTTAACACGAAATTTACAACAAAAATAAATCAAACGAGCTTTATCCACGTAAATTTTACATAGTCTAGACAATAAATTTTTTATAAGACTCTAAAAACAGACTTGAAAATGTTGTTTCGAATTAATTAGCATTGAAGTAATTTTAATTAAAACCTAACATGTTTGAATTATTTTCGAACAAATTTAAATTTTGAATTGACCGAAATTTTCGTCTACGAACACAAACAGTAAAAGGTTCAATAAAATAAATTTTGTTTTCTGTGTGGGATTTTTCCTTTTTTTATGATCTCCTTTGTTTTAAGAACAAATCTTTATTCGTATCAAATATTAGAAACACGTGTAGGATGTTTCAAGGGCTTTTAACAAAATTGACTTTTTTTATATAATTTTAATTTCAGATTTTTTTTTTATAAAATTTATGAGATTTATTCGAATCTTGTTTGTAGCAAAAAGTTTCGAGCCAAAAAAAAACTTTTATGTTTAATAAGCGAAATGATTTCAAAGATTTAAAGATGATTTGATAATGGAAATTCAAGGTTGTTATCTTTTGATATAGTGGTTGATATTATGGTCGAAATCCTTTACAAATAATTCATGTTCCAATTACATAACGGGCAAGTTGTTATTAAACAATCTTGAATTAATCAGTAAAAGGTATTCTTGAATTGAATTTCGAGATCACTGATTTCACTGTAATTTAATGAAGGGATGGTCAAGAAAATCGCCACGACCCTTATACAATTGCAAATTGGATATATGTATATTCGTAAGTCGATGCGTCATCTAGAAAACCACTAAGTGTGTCGCCCTGTTTATGATGTCACATTAAACCTCATAACAATTTTGAAGGCTTGTGACACATTTACATACGAATGATCAGTGAAACGAACTTCAGCAAACTAAACCAATTCTCTTCCCATTTATATATGAAGGGGTAAGTGCCACTTTTCAGTGGTCGCTGTTTAATATTGTATTGTTCCTGACGCCTTTGCCTCAGCTGTCCACCCACTCACACACATATTTCCTTGGTAATTGCTCGTGCATTTTACAACATATGCAGATTGAATCATGCATACCAACTGTATGCAATCGCTTAAATTTAATATTGTCTATTTGCTGTTTGTTATATGACGGGAGCTCTGGGAGTTCAATTCAGGAAACTTATATACAGATTTACAAAAAAGGGTGGCATGATTGTGTGTTTCTTATTGCCTTCCGGTTTTGATCAAAACAATTTAGCTTTTTATTTACGATTTTGAATAACTTGAAGGGTAGAAAATTAAGTTTTATTCGAAAGAAAAGTTTTTATAATAGAAAATATTTGAGACAGAGCTGGCTGTACATCAAAGGGTCTAAAAAATTTTTCAGAGTGAGATAGGACTTTACTAAACAGGTTACTAGTTATTATGTATATAAATATACTAAAAGATAATTTGAATCAGTGGCCACTATTTTTTTATAGTTAATGATTTAAGGGTTTTGTTCGATTAAAAATATACCTCGCGCTTGTCTGTCTGTCTGTCACGGGAAATTTTCTTTGAAACTTAATAATAAAAAAAAATGAAATCAGATGTTTTGTGGAGCTTTGTGATGACAAATTAATCCGATTTAGTTCGATCTGTATTGAAAAAAATGTAAACATTGAATATGAAGGCAATTTTTAGGGGGTCAAGGTGGAAAATTAAAAACAAAAATTTATATCTGTAATGTATGTTACATGACACAACAAAGTTTTAATAATAATAATAAAAAAATTATGCCAAATTTACCATAAACGGACTTCTGATCAGGATCTAAAATATACATTTTTTATATTCCCCTGCTGGGCTTAAACTTTTGAAAAATTTTTCAATAAAGGTTCTTGCTCAAAGTTAACCGAAAAAATGATGCTAGCATCCTAAATCCTTTTTACAAAATAATAAAAAAAAAACTCTACACTAGTAATTTTTTAAAATTTTATCGTATCCGTTATTTTTTTTCCTATATTTTTTATCATAGTTCAATCATTAATTGCGAATTTTTTATCGTTAGCATCTTTAGTTTAATATGAAAAAATTGAACAAAACCCCCAAGTCTGTAAAAGAAAAATACATTTTTCCAACTATCTCTTGTGTTTAAAACAAGCAAAAGTTTATTAATTGGTTAATATCGATTGTCAGCAGTTATATAATAATTTACAATTGTTCTATTTTTTAATTTGTCATTTGTTAAAATTATAATTTGTTAAAAATATTTGATTCAAAAAAATAAGAATTTAAAAGTTTTCGTTTGAAATATTCACACCAATTGATAAATTTAAAGCGTGTTGAATATTGATACATTTTTAAGATTTTGGATTTTCATTTTGGGTTTTAACATCGCTGTGATTTACCAAACAAAGTTGGTTAAGTAATACAAAATATCACAAACAGTTTAATCATAGTCGAATCTCGTCTACTGTGGGTTTTTTAGGCTTAGCCTATTTTTAAAAAAAAAAAAAAAACATAAGAAGCAGAGGCAAATGTAAGGGAATGTTTGTGATTTTTGTAAATTTTTGACCCTAAAATGAGGTAAATGAAAGACGTTTAATAAAAACTGATACTTGTCCTACAAGTCAATTTAGTTTGATATTTATTCGTTGAGAGTTTTTTACAGTTGATCGTTTAGAAATTAATTTTTTAAACCTTTTTTCAAGCCATTAGGCCGTCATTTCTAAACATCCCTTGTCTTAGCAGATGACGATTTCTTTAAATGTCCAATGTCCAATGTCCAAAAACTATGATAGTAATTCGTAATTGATAATTGATCAGTTTCCCATGTCTTTGTATTAAATAGGTAGACACTAACAATAACCGAATTAGCTTATAAAAATTGTATGTGTTGAATTCTACACATGGAAATTTTACTCACACAATAGGTCTTCTGGCGCCCCTGTACTTGACAATTATTAACTAATCAATTATAAATACACCAACATTAATCTTGTGTAGGGTCAATGATTACTAATCATTATAAGAGAGATGATTACTAACCTAGTTTGTTTTTGAATTTTTGGTTTCAGAAATAGAAATAGTTTAAACTATACTTCTTATAATTCAATTTTAAAAAGTAGCTCAAAAGCAAATTTTTAAGCGTAATAAAACGTGAAAGACAATAACATTTGATAGTGACCACCTTGAGATTTCCAAACAAATACTCAAGGAAGATTAATATCTCGTGTTAGATTTAAAAGCTCAATGCGAACAATTGAATCTGCTTGGAAAGTTATCAACATGATCGAAAATAAACCACTTGATTTATGTAGTGAACAATGCGAGCGCATTTCACCAAAAACGTCACGCTTTCACCACGTTCTGGCGTCGCTCCTTATTCTTCCATCGTCAACCCCTATCGTCAAAATCTAGTAAGTTATTCAACCAAAACGTTTTCAATTCGCGAGACAACAAATAGAAAATTGCACAGACAGCCAATATGAAAAATGTCAAACGTTCCGAGTTGTCGTTTATGCGATGAAGGTAGAGATGTACGAACCGTTAAAAATATATACATATATACATATTTAGATTATTTATATATATAAAAATATAAAAGCTCTAACAGCGTTCAGCTTTTGTTTGCTACTGTCATGCATGTGCTTTTGTATTTTCTACTGATTTGTTAGGAGAAGAGACGACCATAAAGACGTAATGTACCAATAAATTTCGTATCGCTCACAAAGGAGAGTAACAACTAAAGCAGATGGCAATACAAAAATATTTAGACTTTAACAAGGAGGAGACATAAAAATGCCAAGAAATATTTTAAAACTGTCCCATTATAAAATCGTAAGGTGCTTTCTTACTTCTCCCAAGCTTTTAACAAACCCTCTGGTAATATTTTTATTTATGTAATCGTATGTCTTATGCTGCTTAGTGAATTAGAGTCTTAAAGCTCTTATTCCTGTTTTCAAATGTTTTATATGTTCCATGTCAGTGCTTTGCACTTTCAATACGTGCATTTTCTAATCCCCTCTTTGAAAATTTTAAACATATTTAATACGGTTGTGCAATAAAAGATTGAAAATATAAAGAAAAACGATTTGTTGTTTGTCGTTAATATTATTATCGTTCTATTTCACACACACACAACCCTTATCTATACAAGGACAACTAAAAAATAGATATAAAAGCATTGAAATTTATTTACTCTCTACGTATTATACGTCGAAAATGCATTAAGAAGTTAAAAGAAATGCTTGAATGGATAAGGTGAGTGGAACTATAAATTTTTCCATTTAAAAAATCTTAAATTGCATATTATATGTACCTAAGATATTTATGTGTATTAGAAAGAAAATGGAATAGGATACGAATTGAAGCTCAGGATGTAAAGTTTAAGGATTGAAAATTATAGCCCGTTGTTGTAAAATGTGCAAGCGAAAATCGTATAATGTTTTTAAGTGTTTTCATATTTGAAATACACTCATGCATGGATAAATGCTGTTTCAGGGCAAATTTATAGCAGCAAATATTTTAACAGGGGATGATTCATTCGATATGACACTTTATGAGCTTTATAAAATTATTTTGAAACTTTTGTAAAGGATTTACAAAAAAAAAATAGTAAAAATATTTTGGAGGAATTTTTCTTAATATTTCTAATAAAATATTAATTATAAAATGATATTCAAGCTAAAGATTATAAACTTAAAAATGTATTACTTTATTTGTAAAACTTTATTTCATTTAAACTTGTTGACTCGCTATTAAAAACTATTTTTTTTTTTCTTTTTTCGGATTGAAATTGCTGCTTCCTTCCACCTTTCTTGTGATAAGGTTTATAAATTTTGATTTTTAGATAATAAACTCAGTTAATGGATTATTGAGATTAATGTTAAATTAGTCAATTTATTTCAAAAGTCGCTATACTTTTAACTTTTAACAATAATTTTAATAAAAACGTACTTATTTATAATTATCTAGATAATACTATTTATACTTTATTATGTAATAAAAATAATTTATAGAAATTAAAAAAAAATGGTTATAGGAGTAAACTTCAGTAGTTCGTCGGAGCTTACATACACAGTTTTTTTCATGGTAGGATCTAATTTGGTACTTTTTGCAATACCGCAAAAATTATTTGAGTTTATTTAAAATCTGCAATTATTTTTGATACTAAATATTTTAATAAATAGTTTAAGCGTTAGAAAATAAAATAGCAAGTAAACGACACATTTTTTTATAAATTTTAAAGTAAATATTTCACAAATTAGTGACCTACATAATAACCACGTTTATTTCTAAATGCCCATAACATTTTTGAATACCTACACAACAATAACACTTTTCACTCTAATGTACATTTAAATTTTTTTTATAGCTCTATACTATGCCTTAATATTTTATTTGTTATCAAACTTTTATCCTGAATAACAGTGTAATGAACACCTAACTTCCAAATGTTTTTTTTTTATATTGTCCATGGCTTAGAGTAAAATGGAGATATGCAAAATAGTACACACATACAAACAATGGGACACACTTAATAAAGTTCCGATATTTGAAGAAACTTAAAAAAATAATAAGATTTCTTAATTTTGAATTTTTGCTTTAAAAAATTAAATTAAAAAGAGATTTAAAAATGTTTTGAATTAATTGAAGCAATAGTTAAACGTAGCATTACACCGATTGATAAGTTATTTTGATTTGTGATAATTTGGACGTCTTAAATTGATGAATTTACGTTGATAAATGACTTAACCTGATTGACGTCAATGATTATCTTGGTCGAGCTACGACAGCCGTCCCTAACAGTAATATCAGCATTCCAATTTATCCTTTAATTAAGCCATTGTTTTATCAATGCCAATCAGTTGCGATTGCTGTTCTTTGCACTAACGAATCAAACCAATCTAGTCAACACTAATCTAATTACTTTGGGAAAACCACATTTTTTACATTTTCATTAAAATATTTTTAATAAGAATAAATACTAGTTGTGATATGGAAGAATGCATGCCTTACATGTTTAACGAGCATTAGTGTGTTTTTAATTTGGTAAAAGCCATAAAAGCAATTGGTTAGATTGCACTTTCTGGTCCTTTGTATCATGCGCTTAACATAACAAGCAATGCTATCATTCAAAGGTAGCAAGATGCATTGGCCCCAAAGGGATCATAAATACAGCCTTAAAGTGAAGCAAGTCCTTTTAGAAAACGAACCCAGAGCGATTCTTTTTTCTATTATTTAATTTTTTAAAGTAATTTTCGAAATAAATTTTAATAATTTTCACTACCAATTTTAAAATTAAATGCACTTTTTCTTTATCTGAACAAAATTTATAATTTTTAATTAAAAAGAAACGAACCAAACAAATTCGTTTATTTAAAATAATTACTTTTTTCTATGCAAAATTTTCTGAAGCAATTTTAAAAATTGCATGGAGCACAAAGTTATTTATAATTTACAGACATTCCCGTCGACTATTCTATTTGTTCTATTTTTTTTTGTTTCCATTTTTTTAAAACTCTTTCCGTCGTTATAAGTTTTTGTTTGCGACCGTGTTCAACACTTCATTAAAAATAATGTAATTTAAATTACGAAATGTTTTTCTGAAGTTTTAAAGTTGGCTGCAATACTCGCAAATAATAATCTAACGTTAATTTCATCATTGTTTCCCGAAGCGATTTTCTATTTTTTGTGTGAAAAATCCAGCGTATTTTTAACGTTCAAATATGTTGTGGTGTTGAAAAAATCGTTCAACGTCTAATAGAGGCAGTGAATTGATAAAATTTTGGTTGTATAAGAGAAAAATTTCAATATTGAATTTGCCTTCAACCTCCATTAAACTCATTGAAAATTTCCCTAAAGAGTAGGTATATGTGAGAACAAAAGGTACTCGAATTTTAGAAATGTTCGAAGGAAAAAATGTCATTGATAATAATAATATGCATGTATTATGTAAAATGTTTATAAAGATTTTTTTGAATATTTTAAGGGTCGCACCAATATAGGAGCAATTTAAGCAGCTAGAAATCGTACGACCAATGCATTCCTTTGTTCGAATGTGTGTTCGCGAAGGGATCATCTTGAAAGAAAATAATCAACGCATAATTTAACAGCTAACTCAACCACAGTATTATATAACACGCCCACATCTCATTCTCTTCTAGGCTCACATTATCACCCCGTTTCCACCCACTGTGAATTCAGCTACCCTTAGCGCATAGATAATTTCATATGATTTTTGAGGGTGCTCAAGTTTGACGACGTTCATATTTCTCTTGGCTACAATATGTTTAGTGTGATGCCCACTTGAAAACGCAATCGTTCCATTTTCTTTCCCGCGCCTAAAATCTATTTGAAATTGTAACACAAAGAAATCGGGATTTTTTTTTTCGCTCGTTTTGAGCTGTGTGGATGTGTGTGGGTACAATGTTTAGCATTGGAATGAGGATGATGACAACGAGAAATTTTTTTCACCCCATTATGCTTAAAATTGGTCTTGATTCATTAAACTTTCAATATTTTATATTGAAATATACGAACAATTAAAGAAGAGAAATGGATTAATTTATTTCAAGGGAAAAATGAATGGAACAAGAAGTGCTAGCGCGTGGTACGCACTTTTTAACATGTCGTTGAACTTTCAAAATTTTAAAAAGCTTTACGAATTCAAATATTTTAATTTGGACCACCTGTTGATATTTATACTTAAATATTTCCAGTTTCACTTAAAATGGTTATTAATTTGGTTAATTTGAAATACCTACCACTGGGAACTTGGAATTTTTTTCTTTGCTGATGTTATTGAAAAACAAAACCAGAAAAAAGAATTTTAATTGTTGTTGAAGCTGAAATTTCGTTAAAGAATCTGCTTTTTTGTATTGATAAGTACTTACAATAATGTTCAAAAATATTTTTACTTTATATACTTAGTACATAATGATTAACTATTTAAATCCATTTAGTAAAGTTTGACCATTTGAAATATAACATATTGCATTTCTTATGCAGTTTTAAAGAATGATTCTATTATTTTTTAAAGTAGGTATTATTCTAAGCATTCTTTCACAGAATCATTCATTATATGCAAAACTTGTATACATTAATGTAAAGAAACTATTTAAGAAAAGATATAAAATATAATGCTTTGAATAATTATAGTTTGAGATCTTTGTAGTTCTTCTACTTATTACTCATAGTTCATTGCTTAAGTTTACATCAACTGTTAATGTTGAAATTTACAACTTAATATAATTTTCAAGACACTTAGCTTAGTTTTTAAGTTACTTGACTTAAAGAAGGGGTATCGATAAGCTATCACTGGAAAGCCGGTACCCCGGATAGTAGCACCAAAAACCGAATATAGGGATAGGCCATGAATGAATGGCAAGAGCGGTGGTAAAGCTCGACAACTATACGGTGGACGTCAAAGCTTATATATCTGTACAGACGGTATAGGACAGAATATCAGCACGCGGAGACCAACTTTTACTTCACCCAGTTTCTCACTGGACATGGATGAGACTGAAGAACAGTTAATTCTGTTCGTACTGCAGAGGCGGAGTTGCTGACGCGTGACACACGTTCTTCTCATGCGGGCGATGGTCCAGAGAAAGAAGTGACACTTGGAAAACACTAGGAGTGGTACCAAGTTTGAGCAACATTAGCTTTGTTTGCGGGTCTCAATCTGAGCCAATTACGAATCAGTTCAAGCGGACTTAGGATAATCGCACACTTATGAACCTATGAAGGGTTTTTTTTCCGCGAACGGCTTTAGAATTGCTCCGTACTAGACGAGAATTAACGAGAACCCACGAAAATTTTAATTGAATTGAACGTTGACAATGGTTGGCAACGAAATTGAAGTTTGAACTAGCCACGATTTATCAAACTGCGCATGTAGTAACGGTAGTAAATGAACGCATTTTGTGTAAACCACGAACATCGGACCGTTACTCGGTTCATAAGCGTGCATGCGCTTGGCGATAATCCCAAATCTGTCTTGCACTGAATTGTAATCGGTTCAGAATGAGACCCGCAAACAAAGCTATTATAAAAGTAATCATTGGTTCAGAAAATTCCTGGAGGGCAATGATGAGGTACACTGAGGACGTTTTGATGGCGAAAAAAGCCGAAGAATAACGAGAAAAACAAAAACAACAACACAGCGGGCGCTTAGCCACATGACCCGGGTCAGACTGAAGTACCTAATACGAAAGCGATTTCTTGTCTGGCCCCTTTCCACACTAAAGGGCAGTAAGAGGATTATTTTTAGTGGATAAAAATCCCACACTACCAACACCATCTTCAATTTCATTCTTTTTGGTGTCTTTCGAAGATTTTTTCAACGTCTAGAGTAAAAAAAAAAATAAAAAATTGATAAGTTATGAAAATTAACTCCAAAATCATAAAAAAAATTAACTATACATTTTTTTCTTACATCACACATTTCTAGTATACCACAGGTCACTAACTTAACACTAAACATTTACTTTTATATAACTTTTTTACGTGTTAGTTAAGAATTGATTGTATAAATAAAACATCTTTGTCATCAACATTTATATTGTACTGCTATGTGTTTATGTATACTTAATTTCAATTCTGATTAAAGTTAATTACTTCAATTTGTAGAAAAAAATACTAATTATTTTCCTGCGAAAAATGTATGTGTATTATTTAAATAATACTCCTAATTATTATAAATGACTAGCTCCGATAAAAATAATAAGAGGTTATCAAGCACAAAAATATATTCAAAGAAAAAAACCTTATTATGTTTGGTTTTTCCTTCAGTGGCTGATATCGTTGCATCACTGCTTCACTGAGTTTAATATTTTTTTGTCAGTGGAAACAGTATTTCTCAATTGCCGAGAGTATGAAAAAAGAAAATTTAGAATAAATTTATTTTTTCCCAGCCTATATTATTAAAGATTATTAGCCATAAAATGAAGTAAAAATTGACTTACTAAAAAGCTTATTGAAAAAACAGCCATAGGCAATATTACCTATATGAAATATTTGTTGCTCCTTCCGCATAATATAAACATGGAAAATTCAAAATAAAATGAAAAAAATAACAATATATTCAAATTTATTTCTAGTAAGGGGTTGGCGTAATATGACGATTGGGGCTGCTGTTCCGTGTATGAATATGTGAGATGAAATTTTTTAAGAAGAAAGGGGTTTGTACATATGTATATTATTTATTATTAATAGGGGGTGGATGTAAATGTCAAAAACATTCACTTACTGAGAGAACTATCAAATTTGGGTGTATTCTGTCGAAAAAATATCCATTTTAATAATAGACAATTTACAAATGTGACAAAGGGGTGGACATTAATAATCATAATAATATAACATTGAATAACACGTTAAAATAAAAGGGTTGAAGATTGTTCAAATAAATTGGTAACTTTCAATATAGTTTTTAAAAGATTTAAAAAAAATATGTCTTGAATTAAAATTTTTAAATAATTTCAAAAGAAAGGTTTTACGTAGATTTCTTCTTTGCAATTCGTTTGCAAAAGCTCGGAGAGACACGATTTTAGAAGAGTGAAGCTCGAAAGTACAATTTATACAAAAGGATGTTGGCGTTATCACTGAACGACACACTTGGCCCAAGTTTTGATCATTGAATTGTCGGAATATGGTCCACGTTCGTATATCGTATGTTTGAATGTCTGATGATCTGACGGTCTGATGGTCTCACGGCCTGTGAACGTGCGCTTAAATGCCAATCCCGAGAGTGAGCTTTAACTTTTGTCGGCTTTGCGCTTTGTATTCAAAGCGTTGTCCTCATGCACACCAAAAAAAAATAATAAATCCATTCACAATTTGTTTTCCCAACTTTCCACGACGAATCGTTCAAATCCTTTATAATACTATAAATTTAAAAACTGATAAAACTTTTTCGAAATGTATTATTTACTAGTAGTAACCAATAGTTTCACACGCATTTAATATACGTTTTATTGTGTATTTGGATGATTAGTAAAAATCAAGAAAAGTATAATATTTAAATAAAAGATTTTTTTACAAAGATTAACAAGTTAACTTATCCTAAGAAAGATAATCATGTTTATGTATGTACCTATACACAAAAGATGAGCCTGCGTAAAATTAACTTTGGCTTCTTATAACATTAATATTTATAATTTATATTAGTAAGTACCTAGTACCCGTGACTTCGTTTATGTACAATTAAACAATATAAATAAACATAGCTTAGGACATGTACCTACTCAAGAAAATAAATCTCTATCTAAAGCAGTAAAACAATTTTCGAGAGTTTTATTGAAAAAATTGATCTTATGTTGGGAGTAAAAAAATACCAACAAAATATGAAGAAATACAAAAAAATTAATTTAATAATTTTTTTCAACAGTTAATTAACAAAAGTGAGAAACAACAAAAGTAAAGATTCTTTAAAATTGTTTGTAAATTCATAGTTGCTAAAATAGAATTTGAAAAAGTTGATTATTAAGGAGCAGGAATTAAAAATAAAAAACTTTAAGCCTTCTATTAGAGCCACTTAGAAGTGAAATTTCTAGAAATCCTACCTAATCATAGTCCTCTCAGGAATAATATCTTCAAATATATTTTATTTTCAATAGGGTACATGACAGTAAGAAAGAACTAACAAAATGTGTTATTTAGATGGTAAATTTTTGTGTAAGGATTAAGAAAATCACGCTTATTGAAGTAATATTGAAAGTTTTATTATTTAAATTAATAAAATAAATGTCTTAAAATTCAAACATTTGTCACGTGATACTAAACGCAAATCAGAGCTCGTGACGTCAGAGGTCTGTGTCAATTGAAACGACCGAAATACTGACAGCCGCAAACCTGAAACCATCAGTCCTTCGCGCTTTTTTTTTGTGTTCAGTAAGATTCGTTGAAATTAATATTATTACTACTAATATTCATATTATTACCAAAAAATGGAGCCTGGTTTTATAAAAGCAAGTAGTTCAAACATTTCCAAAATTGATGTTTTGATAAGCGAATGTTTCTCGGACCCAACAGCGATTTCTGCTCGGCAGAATTTCGGAATATTAAAACTTCCAAGTAAGTACAAAGCATTTTTTACTCCAAAATGGCATTCGGGGTGCACTCGTTTGTTATTTTATGAAAAAGTTTTTAAAATTCCAAACATACTGAAATCTAACCTCTCAATATTGAATAGATTGGAAATTGTTGAAACGTTGTCGTTATAAATTCTATTATTCTAATTTTAGATCTTTGCGGCCTTCATATGGTGTAGATGCTGTTAGTTACGTGCAACTGAAGCGTGAGGGTAAAATTTGCTCGGTACGTTGTAAAATTTGAGCATAAAGTTCACGCTAAGTTATATGCGGTGACATTAATTGTGGATAAAGAAGAAGAAAAAATCATCTCGGTCCAATGCCAAAATTGCATTGCCTCACAAGGTGATTGTAAACATGCTGTAGCTACATCGAAGAAGTGAGGAGCCATAATGCACTTCTGTGGAATGCTACTGGAAGAAATCTAAGCTAGCCAATATTGGTACAAGTTTAAAGTGCATAACAACGAAAGATTTATCTAAAGGTTGTCCTAGCTTATCGTCAAAACCAGAGGGGTTAAAAATTTAATTTCAACTTTAGTTGAATTTTAGAAGGTTAATAGTTATTCTTTGTTATACAAAAGTATAGAGGGTTAATAAATAAAATAAAAATACAATTTTATTGTTTTATTTAATAATATTATCCTGCATATTAATTAAACCACATGCTATTACAAAAGTATCATCAATAACTTTAATTAAATAGCTGTTTATACAAGCATAAGGTCTTAACGAAGAAAATTCTCTTATACGTCATACTCTTTCAATATGGATCCTGAGGCTAGCGATTTGTTTTGTTACTTTTGCTTCGGTCTTCGTAAGCTTTCCTCCAGTTGGGACACTTGGTGGTTGAACTAATTGAATTCCAGCTGTATGTAAATATCGTTCCACATGTTTAAACCTCTGTCTGCTAACACTCACATACTTCTCAAAACTTTTAAAAAATCATACGATTCAACTAAACAAGTATTGGTGACTCTTTCTCCAAATCCCAAATTTACTTCTAAGGTATGTCATATATACTTGTACAGATTTATCAGCTGTTTTGCTTGTATCCTGTAGATTTTCATGAATACAAATCTGAAAAATATGGAAACACTTTATTTTTCTTGCATTAACATCAAGTACGGTCGTTGTATCTTTCTGTCGTATTTTTCTTTAAATTATTGTCATTCGCATTAAACACATACCTGAACTTCCACTTGGTAAATTTTCATTTACTATATCTTGATCAATGTGTTCCGTCGTTAATTTATCTAATTCCTTTAAACTTTCATTGATTGCCGTCAGTCTACGCTTTTTAATAATATATGATCGTTCTGTAGTGTTCGATGTTCGTTTTCGTCTGTCTGGTTGGCATTCAAATTTTGTTGGAATGCACCCTTTTTTCGTTATCACTTTTGATACCAACCCTGTTATGTGATATTCCATATAATTTTCCATATCATTTGGCAACTGTGAAAATAAAGTGTGCTTAATATAATAAAATACACAAATAAAAACTTCCAATGCAAATACTTTAAACTAACCTTAAACTATACGTTATTTTTCAATGTACTAACATAAATGTTTAATCAATGATGACTAAACATGTCTTAAATAACTTAAAAATGTAAGAAACGACATAAAAACTTACATCAAAGTGATCTTCACAAAAATAATAAGAAGATTTCGTAGATACGGCTCCAAGGTCCCTCCTTGCAAGTTGTAACAACTTTTTTCTAATTTTTTTATCTTTTGGGACGTATATGAACAACTTCTTGGGTGTTTTAATTGAAGTACTCTCTTATTGAGGTACCATGCACCACTTATAAAATTTTGAATCCATTTTTTTATGAGAAAAGTCAATAAAAGCTACCCAACTTATCTAACTTGTTGTGACATATAACAGAGAGCATGTGGCTATATTTACCATGCACTGACCACTGACGTCACAGAAGCCGCCATGTCATTTATCGGCGTTTTGGCGCGAACATAAAATTGTAAATAGGAAAATGGAAAATTTTAGGAAATTAACTTCATTTTTTCAAAAATATTGCACTTTTGGGCTGTTGTGGGTGCATATGAACATTAATAACCAGATTAAAAAAATTGTTATGTACCCTATTGTCAATAGTTTCGCCTTCAGCGTGTCTATAAGTTAATTTCAATGCCGGTTTATTAAACAGTTTATTATGATAGAAGATAATATGAAATTACGTACTGGGATATCAAAAAATCTATTTTTATACTTGGGACCGCAGTCCACTCAGAAACAATACTTTGAAAATTCATATTTTCATTGTTATATTTTTATCTAAATTTATTTAACCTCCAATATGTCTATCAGTCAATCGGCTTGTTATATATAAGATACATTTTAATTAAAGATGAGTAAAGAACGAATTAAGTACAAACAAGTTTGACCTGTCTGAAAAAAATGTTCATCTTTTAGATAGCCTAAAACCCGGTTAGTGACGGTAAAGATCACAAAAAATGATATTTATTCACAAATATCAGAATTCAAGATTAGCATGTTCCAAGAATAAGCCACAGATTTATTTGTTAATAGGTAAAGTTTTTTTTTCAAACTAATGAGATATGAGATTAAATTACACTTGTGCGTTTGAAATTGTATGATTTTAAAAATTAATTGTTTAAGTCACGTATTTCAAACAAAGACCAATTTGTTAACAATATCCTTCCGCCTGTCTCTTATAAGTGAGTGCGTATTTACCATTGTCAATCGTCGATTTGATAATCGAACACAGATGTTTCGTGTATAATTTTGAATATATAATAATTAGGTGGTGTCTTTATACTCACTCTACATCCTTTGTGATCAATTTCAACCCCTCCAACATATACGTATCACCCGGCCAAAACAAAGAAATCAGATTTTTATTTTCATAGCCCTGATCAAATTACGATCAAAAATATTTATATTTACCATTTTTACGTTCTCATCGTTATCGTTATCTAATGATACGAATAATAAAAAGAGGAGATCGTTGGTGGGTAACGACTCAGGGATGGTAATTATAAAGAGAATGTTTATGCGAATTTTTCTTGTTAAAATTCAACGACGTAACTACAGAATTTAAACTGTCAAATGAAATGTGATCGTATCAATTTTTCCGGATAATTGGAGGGTAAATATTTAATTTGGGGTTTTTGCGGTCCTTTTTTACTTTCAACAAGAATATTTGTTTTAGCTACCGACTAAATATTTAATAAATTTAATGAAGCTACGCGTCAATCAATTTTGAATATAATTTTTTCTTTCGAAAAATTTTATTTCAATTTGCAATCACATTAATTTTAATTAAACGCTTTGATTTGCAAATTCAATCTTCTATTTCTATTAATAGTCGGGTGAAATTATTGCAAAAACCACAAATTTAGTCACTATTGTCTACCATAAATTTTATTACATTTAATAAACTATTACGGAGAACGACAAATGCAAATCATTATGAAAATAAAACGAATAAAGCGTGGCTGATTGCTTGCCTGTCTGTGTGTCTCACCTTCATAATTCGGTCCGTCTCGATCGCTATCTAACCCTGTATTGCTCAGTTCCTGTATTATTCATTGAATCGTTCGCCTGAATGCCTGAACGCCTATCGAATATAATAATATATATGAAATAATAGCGACCGATTGCAATAATTACAAACTAAATTGGATAGTTGTGACGTTATGACGTAGGTTATGACGTTGATAGATGAATGCGATATTGCTCCTGTGATGCATTCAATTAACCAAATCAATCAGCAACAATATCATATCGATGATGCGCATCGAATACACATATTGAAGGCCATTTGACAATTTATTTGAAAAAACATTTTTTTTATCACTGACATCCTTTAATCACAGCGATACGTCCAATTAATTCTATTCAAAAGTTCCATTCTTTTATGAACTTGAAACGATGAGTTTTATATATACAGACCTATCCATATCCATATGAATATGTGTTGTATTTAATATCATGTCTTCTGAATAAATTTTTTTGAAATTAAAATTTTATGATCCCTGTCAATTAATAATAAATAATGCTAGCCGATGGAGGATAATGACGATCATTACATCGGTGGTATGGGCTGATGTAGTCTACCGAAGGAAACGCCTCATATTTAGGGGATGTTTTTCATTTATAAATTGTCAAGAGCCTATGTTATTTTTCATTTAATTGACTGAAATTGAATGGTGTCGAGGGCGAATTGTACATTTTTATTTTTAAATATTTATTTCAAAAATCGTATGGCTTGTTTTTTTAAATAAAAAATTAATTAACCAATCGCACTCAACGTTGTACAGCTTCAAAGGCATTTGATTAAATTACATTTGTTTTTTATTTTATGATTAAAAATAAAAATCCCATTTTTGAAATGATAGATACGCTTATGCTTTATCATATACATATATATATGTAGGTGGTTACATAGAGTGAAAATTCTTCAGGGGTTGATAGCATCATCAATCTAAGCCTCGTTCCGGATTTTTTCATATTTAAAATAAAACAGGATGAAAAGCCTTCGCTTGTGCAATACATTTCCGAAATTTTTTCCATGTCCGATTTGAACAAAACAAGAGATGTCGTTGATGAATGACCCCCGTCTGAATAGTCCCCAATCGTTATTAAGTCTGATTAAAAATATCGCGGAAATGTTGATGAGAATGTTGTACACTTTGCATGAGTGACATAAATGAACCATGGCCACCCTATCTTCACTAAATTTTTTCACCCTTACTATTCTGCATAGATCGCATACTCTTCCATGGGATATTAAATGATCCTTAATATTTTTTTTAATACTTTTTTAAATAATATGATTTGATTGATGTCAGGGCTGGTCTGTGATAAATGTGGGAGGAATAAACGGATATGTAACACATTGAGTGCTGTTTTTTTTGTTTCCGTTTGTATCACACTTTCATAAATATATTTTAATGCAATTTGAACGCAACATCAATTAATCGTCATTCGTTTGAGGATTTAGTCTTCTGTATGAAAGCGGGAAAGCGATTTACTCTTTGGGAGGTTCATTAAAATGGATAAACATCGATTGCAATAAAAAAATCATATTTTTCATTTCACAAAGAAAATATT
This sequence comes from Sisyra nigra, assembly GCA_958496155.1. Lineage (NCBI taxonomy): Eukaryota > Metazoa > Arthropoda > Insecta > Neuroptera > Sisyridae > Sisyra > Sisyra nigra. The sequence goes on from OY292315.1 coordinate 24,947,747, forward strand.
ATTAAGTTTTAGTTTGATGTTGCACTGCTGAAAAGAAGCAAGTACTATTCAGATACATTTAAAATAAGTAATTTAAATTACTTCCAATATATGGTATATTGAAAAATAAAAATATATTTGTTCCAGTTTAGTAAGGTATGGTAAAGACGCAATTTTATGGATTTAATTATGAAGTTTTTTTTATATACTCAACAAAATCATTTTTATGCAAAACTTTAACTTGAGTTTGACTCGAATATTTTCAAATATAAATCCAAATGGCTTGAAAATTAGGTCCAGTATCTTAAAAATCCAGTGAAGCAGTGAATTCTAAAGTTTTTTTTAGAAAAAATGACTATAAAGCGATTATTTAAAGTTTGGCAAAATAAAAGATATGTGATTCAGAATTACCATTGTATACTTGACAAGGTCTCAGTTTTTATATTACTCAAGTCGACAATTCTTTTTTTTGGGGATTTTGTTCCATGCTTGAAATCCGATTCCAAACATCGAAAAACACTCACATACCTATTCATTTTTAGCTTTTAAAGTTTGCTTCTGTCTGATTTGCGTCAATAAGTACGTTTTGGAGATTTTAATTCATTTGATGAGCATTAGATATAAGCAATAGAGCCTAAAAACATATTAATGCCGCCGTCACATATTAAATTAGGCCTAATGAAGCAATTTGTGAAAGCCTTGAATCAGAATTCTGAAGCTTTTGAATATTTAAAGGGATTCTATACCAAATTATCTAAAACTAAAGTTAAATCGGGTATTTTTGTTGGACCACAAATAAAACAAATAATGAGCAGACCCAAAAATCTCGACCGGTGTGATTGACCGGTGTTATGAGCAAGATCTGTACAAATTTTAATATTCGATCCTTTTTTGATCTTTAAAGGAACAGAGACTCAGAAAGTACAATATTGTTTATGAACAATTTTTTTGAAGTACTTGTTATGCAATAGAACTCTTATTATATATGCATAGTACCGTGATTGACCGACAGACAAAGAGGCTAAGCATTCCGTTTTAGTGCTATGCTTATTTTGCAAGTATATTAGTATAGTGCTACAGATATTCTGTTTATAGATCTTAAAAATTATGGTATTCAATAAAAATGCAATAACGTGGACAAATGTCAACCAATTTTAATGATCTTTTTTTTAATTTGCAGGAAAAGAATGATATTTTATGGTTATAATAAAAAACTACACATTTATAACTAAAAAAAATATTTAAAAATTTAAAAATATATGATTATTGTTTTTAGCAATTGTGTGTTCCCGCGCAAAGTCCATGTAGTAAATATATGAGGTTGGATCGCCTAATCTCATTTTTTTGCTCCACACTATAGTGATAATACACTGGCGTAAATTGCGGCCGGGTAATTTTGCTAAACCGAATTTTTTATTAGATGAAGATGGTTGTGTCAGTTCACTGTTTTTGTGAGCCATCCAATCTTTTACAATATTTTTACTAGTCCAGTCATTTAAGCCAAAAAGGAAGGCCAACCTCGGAATGAGAAGCTGTTAACTTGTGTAAACCTTTATTTTGGCGTTCTAAGAGTTGCTTCAAAAGCCGAATAAAATCTCGTGTCCGTCTTTTAAGGTTACAGATCACAAAAATCAGTTTCTTGCAAATATCGCGATTTTTATGGTTTTAATGTCATTTGCACTTTGAAAAATTGTAGAAGATAAATTACTCCACAACTTTTGTCCCAAACGATATTTTTTTATATACTCAACGTTTTTGAGGTAGAAAGCAGAGGAAAATAATCTTTACCATCATAAAGTGTACCTCGTAAAAGAATAAATGAAGTGTTTTATTTTAAAATCAATGCTTACTTTTTGGTCAAGTGGCTAATGAGATAGCAGAGACAAAAAAAAAAGAGAAGTAGAGACGCCCGATTAGTAAGGTAAGCACTCTTGAATTCAAAGACAATGTTATCAAGAAATCAGAAGAACGCAGCAATTTCTTAGGAGAGTTAGTGAAAGATCGTATACTTCATGAGTATAACTGGATCACTGCTGAAGCAAAATACCTATCATACCCTTTACTATACTAACTTCTTGAGTCGAATACCATCTTCCATAAGAAGCCTCGGTAAGATAATCTTGTCACACAGGCAATGACAGAGATTTTTAGCTATGTTATACATAATAGGTTTGTTCCATGCGACCATCCAGCAGTCAGCACGTCTATTTCCGTACATTTTCGTGCAACGGCGCGACGAGGGCTATATCGACACTGTTTTGGCGATGCCTATGCACTGCCTTAAGTGGGTTGGTAACTCAAGCGAACTTTTCATTTTATGATGGTCGGATCTAAACACATGATAACAGTTTCTAGTGTTGGAAGATGCTTCGTTTGGGTCGACTCTCGGCCTAAGCTGAAACAGTTCTTTACTCACTCTTGTCTCTTGGTCAATGTTGTCTTACTCTTTGTCGGTTGGTCAATGTTTGTGTATCGCCGTAGCTGGATGATTGGAACAAACCTAATATTATATAGAAAATTATGATACTTAATATACAATTTACACTATTATGCTGTGAATAGGTAAGCACGGCCCGCTCTCCCTCTATCTCAAAAACATTAAGTACTTATATAAAACATCGTTTGGGACAAACGTTGTAGAGAATTTTATCTTCTTCAATTTTTATAACAAATGCAAAAGACATTAAAACTATTGAAATCGATATATTTGGCAAGACACCGATTTTTCCAACCTTTATCTTAAAAGAGGCAGACACGAGCCTTTATGAGACTTTTGTGACAACTCCTAAAACGCCAAAATAAAAGTATATACAAGTTTACAGCTAATTATCTTTCATTCGAAGGTTGACCCCCTAATATGACTGGAATGTACTAAAGAAATGTTTAATTATGTATCCTATATCCCTTTTTTAAATAATAGCCTTTTGAACACTTTTGAATTTTGATAAACCTAGAATAAAAATACAATTATAGAGATGTTTAGAGTTTGTTTATCGTGGAAAATTCCAGTTAAATGGTTGGCCAAAGTATTAAAATATTAAAAATGTAAATTTTAAAGTAAACCATACGATTTAACCCCGTTTAGTTTTTGTGTAGAACAAATTTATTTAATATTTTTAACAGCTAATATATTTAAAATGAAATTTAAAACGAAAGAATGAATGATCGAATGAAAAGAAGAAATGACTGCACAATATTCCTCATCGTGATTAATTCACATTTTCCTGAATTACGTATACAATTCGCGCTTTATCTGTTGTGTTAGTTAACGATAGGCCTGGCTGACACATTCACTAAATGTCCTCTGCCATGAAGGACAAAGATTGATCACCACCCATTCCCCAAAAACCGGAATGTTTGACGAGTTAGATGTGCGCGTGCATATCTCTATGCAGTATTAAGCCTGCTGGATCATCCCTTTCCAGGGACTTCTTGGATTGGGTGGGTGCTTTTGCTATCAACCCTTACATGCGACTGCTTTATCTGTGTCGGACAATCATCCTTTCCGGTTACGCCAGCATCCGTTGTTAATTTTTTGTCATGTGAAAATTAAAAGCGTAAACATTTTTATGAAAGACGCACAAGTTTTTCTGAATACAAAAAAAGCTCTTCTTGTAAAAAAACCTAGGAAAATAGTTTCATTTTGGGCGGCAATAATAAAAATAGAAACGTAATATCCAACACTTGTCATTCGTAGATTTTTTTCCATGTGTCGTCTCAGTTAAAATAAATTACATTTTCCGAATACCGACTAAAGAGACGCGAGGGTAAATTATGCTGAGTAATTCTTGACACATGGACTTCTCGATGGACATAATATCTAATCATTCAAGCAGGACTCAAAATATGAGAATACTTCATGTCTCAGGAAATAACGGGAGTGATTTTCTCATTCCCTATAAAATCGTTCTACATACAATAAAATTATTAATGATCTCACATATCGTTCCGAATTGAGTGATAAAAATATCACATTTATATTAAACGAAAGAAAATGCAAGAAGCTAAAGAAGCCTTCATTATTTATTATGTCTTATTCAATATGCAAAGTGAATTTAACCGGAATGTCAATCAAGTGACGAATATTTGTTACGGCCGATGTATTTTATGTATAATATTAGAATATTTGCAGAGTCACACAAAGAGCTATGAGAAAAGTAATGATATAGATTCTGTTGTCAATTTTATATGAAAAATGGACATTGAGAAAGTTGTAGGCGTAAGCACAATGTATTTATTTATTTAGATTTTGAGGGTCCCCAAAATATGCATTCTCATAATTTGTTCTTATTACAATTCTGATAAATAAATAAAAATACATATTTAAAAAAATAAAAAATATCAGTTGTATATATTTGCAGTATTATAATATTCATTGAGAAATTTACTTGTTGAAAGTTTATTATCAATAGAATTTTGGAAGATCAAAAAAATTTTGGATTTTAATTGGATTAACAATTACATTGAAAATGATTTCGTTAACTGTTGACTATTCGTTAAAATTTATTTCAATGCATTATTTATAATAGGCCAGTCAAAATCAACAACAACTTATCAAAAAATGATATATTTCTGATTTTTTGGTATGTTGTTTGGAGCCATTAGGGCTATTTATTTATTCTCAAGTTTACAACTCTCAAAAAGTTGTGAAAAAAATTTTATAGAGGAAAAACCTTGAAAATTTTGAACTTACTTCAGGTTCAGCTTGGTATCTCCTAATCCATGTATTTTTCTTCGAAAGCTATTCTGTACGTTTTTTAAGAGCATCAAATTTGTTACAAGTTAAATAATACTAGAGCTATGCATGTTAATGGGTTACCGAGGTACGGCACTTTGAAAATACGTTAGTTTTTCCAAAAATTGTAAATTTTAGTTTTAAACCTTTTTTTGGATCGAAGTTGCGTCGAAACCATTGATCCTACGAGCAGAACTTATCATATATAGTTTGTAGGAAATTTAATTAGCCTTATATGAAGTGCAGAGCGGGGTCTGTTAGCCTCGTAGTTTCCTCAAAATCTTAGAGAATAAGGTATATTCGAATATAACTTATATAAGGTAAATTCGAATTTTGGTGGGTACTCCAGTATTGGTGGATTTTCAGGGTTGTCTTGAGGCTCGTTATCGTCGTCCTCTTCATTGCAGTTTTACATATTTCTCCAGAGCAGGTAGCAAACATCGCAGAACATCTAAGCCCTGCTTTCAGGCAAGTGCAGCCACCTCTCAGCACCCTTCTTGCATTTACAAGAGAGGAGTTTTAGGAGCTCTGCGGGGGCAGGAGCTTGCCGACTGGAAATATTAATGAGTCCAACCGAGGTCATACATGTTTAAAAATCACTTCATGCAAAACAAAAAAGTGTTTAGGTATATTTCTGGGAAAATTTGATTTTACCTTTTATGTTTTTTTTTTTAGATTGTGAGAGAACTATGAGGATTACAGACCCTGCTCTGCACTTAATTTACAGCTAATTAAATTGTCTACAAATTATATTCAAATAATATATATCTCATTGTTAAAGTGTTAATAACCAATTTTCCATAATAAGCTACTACCAATAATATTAAAAGTAATTTAGTTTTAAAAATAAAGACAATATTAATATTAAGAAAACAATAAATATAAATAGAAATTATTATTGTGCAACTGTCAATTCGGATTTCATGTGATGTAACTGTATGTGCGAGTGAAAGTGCGTGTGTGTGTGTGTGTGTGTGTAATCGGGAGTGATTGCACTAGCGTGTGTGCAAGAGACTTGACTCTAATTTCTCAAAACAAATCCAACCAGAATTAAACAATCAAGCAAATTTTCTCGATTCAACGTGCTATCAGCACGCGTTTCAATTCAACATAAAATTCCAAAACAATTATAAAATTAACCAATACAATCATAACAAACTCACATTAGTAGCAAAATAAACTAAACATGACTTCATTAAACAATAATACCACCTACGCCCAAATGGCAGGAACTCAACAGCAACTAATCCAAAGCTTTCCAACGAAGAAACAAGCCATCGTGTTTGAGAGTGTGGAAAATTCCAAAATAGTGGACTACATAAAACAGGTTGGTTCACAAATAGGTCCTCAAAATATTTTGTTCGCCTCAAGACTTTCCAACAATAGAGTTTGTATATATTTGGCGTCAGCTGAGATTACAGATCAATACTTGGAAAAATTTAAAAATATCGCAATAAACAACACCCTATTAACTGGCCGTAAACTAATATCAAATTCAAAAAGAATAATTATTTCAAATGTATGCCCCTCTATACCTCACGATATTATAATTTCTGAACTAAAAAAAGCGGGCCTCAAACCTCTCTCCAAGATGCAATTTGTTAAGGTGGGTATACAAGAGGACGCGTATAAGCATATTTGGAGCTTCCGACGCACTATATACGTCAAGGAATTTGATAAAAATCACCACCCAGACACAATCCTCATTAATTTTGAAGAAGAAAACTACCGTATTTTCTTGAGCGATGGACTAACGTTCAATCAAAGCCAACAGCAAATAAACCCACCACTCAACCAAACTCAAAAAAATGACCAAAATGAACCAGCCTTGAATGCTCTTCAAAGTTCAGATCACGCAGCTAAAAATGCTTTGACTGACCCAACAAATAAAGAACAAACTAAAATTAACAATCAACATTCTCCGAATCCAACAATCCCAAACCAGACAAAACCAAAAGACAACCAAATTCCCGAAAATAAAAAAAGACCATTAACACCTTCGGATAACTCTTCCGAAAGCACAAGCGAGTCAAATGAGCTCCAAAATTCTTCAATGGAATTCAAACAACCTAACAAAAACAGGCTCCTAAAACAAACCCCAAAAAAATCAAAGAACACTGACTTAAACCAACTTGAACCAGAGAAAATTAATAATGACCACTCTAAGTTAAACCAAGAAATAAAAGAGGAACTCAAAACAAACCCAACGAAGTACAAATTCAACGCTAACCAACTACAAAATATGCTTGACAAAACTAATGGTCAAAAATCCATAAAAAGCACTATATTAGAATTTAACACTGAACCAAATGATATAATCAATCAACTAACCACACTTTACCCATTGCTTAATACTCGTGCAATGAAGCTCAAATTTTCTAAACTTAGAAATAAGTTAAAAAGAGAATTCAGCATAGCTACAACAGATTCACTTAGTTTAACCGATCCATCTGGAGACAGTAACACAGAACAAGACATAACTGATTCAGACTGCGACAGATCATAAAATAAACAAATTCTTAACAAGCTAAACCAACTATGCACATAATTCAATGGAACCTTAACGGGTTCAACCAAAGAAGAGAATTTTTCAAACTTTTAAAAGAATCACATAACCCAGATATCATTTGCCTCCAAGAAACACACCTTAAACAAAACAACTTAATAAAAATCAACGGATTCAGGTGCTACAACAAAAATAGACAGTCAACACAAGCCAGCGGAGGGGTGGCTATAGCCGTGCGATCAAATATTCCTTCCCAACTAATCACCATCAATAGTGAACTGGAGTTTGGAGGTTGATCTCTGGAAGTACTGGAAGACGTGTAACTACCACAACAGAAGTCGCTAAGGACTACCAAGTTGATGCGACTTTAAATAAACACTTTAAAAAAAAAAAAAATTATATTCAACAAGTTCTGCTCGTGTTTCATAAAAGAAAGTAACAGCGAGTTTCATAAAAGTAAGTACTGTGACGCCTCGCAGCAAATATTTTATATTTAATGCCACTTATCTTTCCGTGTATATAACAATTTGTTCAGGGAAATACTTTAAGTATATTTTAATGATATTCTAATGTGCCTAAGTTACAATACCTTAGTGCTCACAGTAGTTTCAAATTCCAGAATTTGAACTGCTTTCTAATTGCCAGTTTAAATCAAATCCTAGGATTTAAATTTCTAAATTCACTATTCGAATGCCATCGGTTCAAACTGGTTCAAACTTGAATTCTGTTGGACAGCCATCTATAATATTCTCATTATTATTATTCTCTTATCTATATTATTAGCACTACAATGCAGCATCCTGGGACCAACCCTTTACCGCATATATACGTCAGACATGCCCGCTGCGGACAACACCACAATGGCTACCTTTGTAGATGACACGGCTGTCTTCGCGTGCTACCACTGTCCACTGGTGGCCATCAAAAAACTTCAAGTCTCACTAAATAGGTACACTTAGAGGGTTATTCATCACTTTATAAATCAAAAAGTCGCTTACCAAAAATAAATTGAATATTTATGTTACGTGGAAAAATTATAAAATACCATTATATATAAATGCTGGAAATATTACTGCAAATCTGCAAAAGAAATTGAATGCTTTGATGACTATGCATCCAACATTATATGTGGGGGTATATTATCGGTATGTGACATTTTGGCGCGGGACGTTTTGACGCACACCGTTTTCTCACAGAGGGTTTCCTTACATTGTACCGTGATTCTTAGACTATGCGGGGATTGTTTTTTGTTTCGGTTTCCCATTTAACATCAGTGGTTCAATGGCGCCAAAACGTCCTGTTTCGGTACATAAAATGTATTCTCTAGGTTTGTTCCAATTTTCCTTTTGCTGATGTTCACACATTGATCAATAGACAAAAAGCAAGACAACATCGACCAAGAGACAAGAGTGAGTAAAGAACATAAATTGACAGGTTTGCTTGATTTACAAACCGGTTAACCAGTGCTTAAACATTGCCAAAACAGTGTCGATATAAGCGCTTGTCACGAAAATATACGGGCATGGGTTGACTCTGGCCTTATGCGGTCGAGCGGTTTTAAGTTGTAACAGTTCTTCACTCACTCTTGTCTTGCTCTTTGTCTGTTTGTGGTGTTTGTGATCACCAAGGCCAGATGATTGGAACAAACCTTCTGTGTCATTCAATTGTTGTTTGAAGAGAAAATCAACTTTAAGCGACTTTTTTCTTAATTGCCTCTCGTTTCTAAAATGTTATTTTCTAATCAAGTAAATGAAAATAATTATGTAAAGGTTATATGATTGATTATATATTATATTTTACTGATTTTATTTAATTTTGAGTTAAATTTATTTTATTTTTTTGCAAAAACAACATTTATTTGATTTTTCCCAAAAACTTTTACAATTTGCACCTCAAGTTTAATATTTTTTATATTTCCTGGAAAATTCATTTTTAAATTTCACATTTCCCGGGAACAAAAATAATCCGGGATAAATAACCCTCTAGGTACACCCCAAGCATGATTCCAAACATGGAAAATAAAAATCAATGACGCCAAGTCGGTCTATGTGAGTTTCACAACCAGAAGAGATACTGGTATGGACGACGGACGTATGGAATCCAACTTTTGAGAATTGCTAGCAGCTCTAGTATTACATCATACAGAAGTTTTAGTCCAAGATGTTGCGACTAATTGTCGATGCCTCATGGTACATCACCAACAAGGACATCCATAAGGACGTATGGCTACCGTCAGGGAGGACGCAGCCAGGTTCAGTTCTAAATACCTCAGGTGCCTAAACGAACAACCTGGCTTAACCCCATGGTTAACCCCCTTGACAACCGTGAGGATTCCGCCGGACTGAAACGTGTGTTATTTCTGGAGCTGCCTTAAAGGTAACAGTATAGCAGTGACCCCTTCTAGGGTGACCTGCCCCGTTTATATGTTCACCAGATTCGCTTATTGCTTGGGATAGATTGCGAAATAAATAATAAAGAAAAAAAAAGCATGGAATAGCGGATTTGAATTTCAAATTCAAAATTCTGGTGTGCGCAAACTCAACAGTTTAAAAGTTCTTCAAATACAATCTAGGGCACAATTTGTGGAGTAATTTACTCTCCTCAATTTTTTTAATGAGTGCAAATGACATAATAATCATAGAAATCGAGATATTAGTAAGAAACCGATAATTGTGACCTTCGACCCTGAATATCTAAGACGCGGACACGAGATTTGATGAGACTTTTGAGGCAACCTTTAGAGCGTCAAAATATAGGTTTATACAAGTTTACAGCTTATTATCTCTCGTTCCAAGGTTGACTCTCTTTTTTGGATTAAATGACGGGACTACTATGCTGGCTACTTCTTTTAATAAATAATATAAAAAAGTATTTATCATACAATTTAATACAAAACATTTAATTTAATTTGTTTTCACATCCGAATATTTTGATTTCAATTGAAAGAATAATAATTGTCGTTTTATAAAAAAAAAAGTATAGACAAAATTGTTGAAATTGTGACAGAATTACGGGCAATAAAGAGCTTTTGTTGTTTTTAATAACAAAATAATGAAAGCTTTTAATAAAGTTAATTTCATTTCTGATGTTTTGTTCTAATAATCACGTTTCATATTGTTTGTATTGTTGACGTTCAAAGAGACACAAATGAAAGTAAAAAACGACGGAAAACTATAGTCAGAAATGTTGATATTAATTCCACGTTAAGTGTAATTAAAATAAAAGTCTAATAAACATTTTCTGAAATTACATTTTCTACATCTTGAAAATGAAAATTATTTCTGTATCACTTCTATATTTTCTTTGTCGATCAAATTTTTTGCGACAAAAAATAACAAACTGAAAGCTTTCAATTCTTTAATATATTCTCTTGTGTATGAGTATGACTTGACATCAAAGAGCTTACTAGTTCATTCAGAAAGGGTTGTTCGTTCGGTGGCAAAATGAAGAGAAAACTGTTGATATGAACCATATAAATACGTTTTCAACACGGCGGCATTTATGGCTAAATGTCTGTCTATCTGTCGGGCTGTTCGCTTCTATGTATGTGCATATTAAACATTAGTTTTTGACGTTGACTCACATAAAGTGGCGTACATGAAAGTGGTTTTTCATCACGTGGGAAAATATACACGTGTATATCTTGTGTGCCACGTATGGGGAGTCTATTACATATGGGAATTTGAATAGGCTTGACACAAAGCAAATGTACGTTTCAAGATTATACTTTCGATTTGCATTATCTTCCAATAAACAGAATTCTATTACAATTAGATACGATCTTCGATATTTAAAACGATAACACTCAAAGGCGTCTATTCAAATTCGTAAGTTGTACATTTCCATATAATACCATCGATGCTTTGGATGATTTTCATCTTTGAACATTTTAAAATAAATGATATAAATACAGAAAAATAAACTAAAAATCAAAAATCATGATTTACATAGAACAAAAAGTACAAAAGTTGTTCGAAACTGAAAGGAGTCTATGTTTTGACATCTTTTATTACCTAATTAAAATTTTACCATCATATTAATATTATAAATGCGAAAGTTTGTGAAGATGGATGTATTGATTGCCAGAACGACTGAACGGATCTGGAAGAAATTTGGCATAGATATAGATCATAGTCTAGAATAGCACCAAGGCTACTTTTTATCCCGAAAAATGCACGGTTCCTGTGGGATAGCATAACATGTATACTGTAGAGCATAAAGCATGTATATTATAGTAGCTTATCTTAGCTTAGCTTTTTTTGAGCTATTTTTACTTATTTTGGTAAGTTTTATATGAAAAATACTTTTATTTGTTTCTATTCTTGGATCACACAATAACCATTTTGATTTAACTACTGTCGCATCATGACTAACCATACAATTAGTGGTTCATCTCTATACGAGTAACTAAAATAATACAGTGACTGAATAATAAGCAAGCTAAAACTGAATCATTGAAGACAAAAACATTAAATTTTAAAAAAGTTTTATTTCAGAGAACTATGACTTCCAACGAGCAAGCATTTTTCTAAGCTTCATCCCTAAGTAGCTCACAAGGAGATTGAAATGTGCATGTTTAAATTCTACTTTTAAATCATCAACTTTCTTAACTTCTAATTTTACATTTCTATACGTAGAGATATAAGAAACCTCTACTTTGTTGTTCGTAGTTTATTCATTTAGGTGTCAAAAATTTAATAAAGATTTTTATACACTACTTTTAACCTTTATATTTAACATATTTTATTTGTTAAATTTTTATAATGAAATTCTCATTTTTTTATGTTGTGTGCAGTGCAAGTTTTGTAGTTTGCTTTTTCATAGACTGAAGCTTCTGACTGAGCCACGACTTTTTAGTTATTTTGTTTTATTTTACGTAACAAAATCAGGGGTAACCAAAAGTTTATACTTCCTAATACACTCTGAGTCTTTGTTCTAAGACATTTCAAAGAATCTGACGGTTGATTGCTCAATATATGAATTTCGATGGTTAGCAAAGAACATTTGGAAACATTTGGTTGAATTTTGACTTTTTCTTTGTCTGTTACACCAGTTAACACGTTCTTTACCCTGGATTTTTAAGCATTCGTCCATAAGTCTATGTACCTCAAAGTTAAGTTCACCTTTAATTTCTCATCTTCCACATTGTGAATTAATTAACAATAAAGTAATACTTGTTAAAAATGGTACAACATAAATGTTTTTTACTAGAAGTTTTATGTTTAGTTAAATACTTAAACACTATCTAGAGTTAAAGTAAGTATTTGCAAATTGATGTGACTTAAGTCACCTAAGGTTTTCAAAGAGGCCAGAAAAAATCAGTACATAATGACGTGAAAATATTTGGTTTTTTAAGTAATTGATGTAAATTTGTCTCAAGATATATTATTTGGAAAACATATTTCGCATGAAACACAAACTTTAAATTCCAGTATTTATTAAAAAACAAAGTGATTAACTAAAAATTTAAAATTTCCCAACATGGAATGCATTATGACGTTTGCTGTTAGAGCGAATTAGCCTAAGCATAGGATTAAAAACTTAATAGTGGATAAAATTTTTTTGTATTTTTTTCAGCATCGGTTGTTGTGTGTGTTAATAAAAAAAGAAAGTCAGGAACATTTTCGAGCTTTTCAATCGCAAGAAAGGGCCAAATGAAGAAAACGAAGTTCAAAAAAGGTGAGAAGAAACTTTTACTATAGATGTTTTTCCTTTTCCTATACGTTTAAGGTAGTAACCAAGACAATACTATAAGAAAGTTTGAAAATGGAAGAATATTTATCAAATCAAAGCCATGGCAATATATATATTCTAGATATCTGGGTATCTTAAGAATCCCTAACTATATATTAAACTTAGGTATGAGCTTTAAGAACTTATATGAGAGCTAAAAAGTGAAAAAAAAAATTATTAAAACTTTGTTATTTTAGCATTTTATAATTATTTACAAGAGTAGGTATCTAAAGCTTATTCAAGCATAAATTATTACCCTGTAACAATAAAAATGATAACAAAAAAATCAAAGTATCAAAGCTTTATTTTATCTGTGAATACTTCTTTTAATTAAAACAGACAAAGTAATATTATTTCTCCTGTAATCCGATTAAGAAAAACTCCAAAAAAACAAAGGCGCTATCCTCCCCTCGCATTTACTCTGAATTTTCTTAAGAGCCAATTCCACTAATCTCTAATCATAACAGAAAAAAGTATAATTTTTATTTCCTTAACAAAGTTTTATTACGATATTTTTTTCGTTGGATTTATTGTACGATATAAAAATTATATTAGCCTCGAGTCGCTTTTAAACGTCTCATAAATTTATTAAATGTTACGTGTAGTGTGCTCCGTGAAGTATGTACAGTTATCTTCAAGCGTATATAAATAATTACAAGAAAATTGAAAGAGACACAGACGGGAATGGAAACGGTGGAGAGATATTATGGAAACAATGATAGCTAATATAACTATAATAGAAAATGAACAACGTTTGGTAAGATTTTTCCGTTCTAGAACGACGATATTATCTCGAGAGAACGATACAAAATTATGGTCGGATGCAATTTCATAAGGCGTTGATGAAAAACAAAGTGGGACAAAACAGGAAAAAAAATTCCGAGAGTGCTTTAACAGTGCAGAAAATACTGCATGTAGGCAAGATCATTTGATTTTACCTACCTTTTCTAGGTTTTAATGGCAACAAAAAATTATAGGATTAAATTCACGTTCCAGTTATTTACCATGAAAAAAATAATCATCATATTCTTATATAAAACTTTTTATTTTTATTTTCTTCTTTTTGGAATTTTAGTGTTGTGATAAATAAAAATCGTTCATAAATTCGAATTGAATCAAACGTTTCAGTAGATAGTATTTATTTCCACCACTTACCCTCATAGTACATATTTATGTGCTCATAGAGGTTTTGGGAGTGGTTGATATGACAACAAGGCTCTCGGCACCGTGATCTTTCTGAGGGGTTGTTACTTCTTTTGTTATTTCAACAATCACACAGATCATAGTTAACTTATGAGCCATTGCATTAGATTAAATCAACCACTGTACAAAAATAATAAGAAAAATATTATTATTATTATTATGATAATCATTTTCGACAAACTTATCTTTATTGTGTTAACATTTGATTGTATTTTTCCAATCTTTTCAAGTAATGAAAAGCGTCAAACAAAGAACTCTCGGATTCATATTATTTTTTTTATATTTATAACAAATCGAACTTTTTTATTTCAATCGTTGATTCTTTAACAAATGCCGCGTCTGTCGATAGTTTAATAAATATTTCATAAAATATGACGGGATAGAGGAGAATGGTTGATAATTAAATTGATGTATCAAGAGGAAATGATAGGAGGGAATCTGCCGCGAGATGTCAACTCCATTTAAAGTCAATAACGCCCCCGGCGAGCTTGTTCAATGTCGACCATACATTATTACGTGAGTGCACACACGTTTACACTACACTAACGCCCCCGCGGGCAGCAAATAGTAAGAGTCGGGGGGTTGAAGTATGAATATTTTACCAAGACAAGAGGGATGATATTTTCAATTGATATGCAAACTACTGAAACCTGTTTGTAATTGTTTCAACTAATATTTAAACAGAGATATCAACCACCCTATTCTCTTCAATAAAAAAAAACCTCACCCTTGATAGTTTTGTTGATCCATCAAAGGAAACTGCCTTTGAGTGACATAAAAAAGAATTGTTAAAAACACGTTTTTACTTAAATGATCTCAAAAAATAAGCTTTCAATTAAATTAAACCCATAACTTTATTATATTTTGTTAATAGGTGTATTATACATAGGTATATATTTGTAAGTAAATATGTAAAAAAAATTTAATTTGCAAAAAATATTTCAATAAATATTTCATCCTTTAACTATCTACCTTATGCATAACTATAATCAAGATAAAATGCATTGTTATTGAAACATGTAAAAATGCAACTCTGTAAAAGTGGAAAACTCTGTGGAAGTGGCTCTAATTAAATTTGGAAGATATTTAATTTAAACAAACATTGCAAGTAAAATAAAATGTATAAAAAAAATCTTTCAAATTTGATAGTTTTGTTCCATCAAAGAAAAGTGATTTTCATTTGACTAAAACAAGAAATACAGTTCGATAAATTATTTCAAATCAATTAAATCTTCAAAGTTTTTGCTTTCAGCGAACAAATAAAATAGACCCTAATCAAATCTTAAGACCAGGGGTTGATCTCTGAGTATTGTCGTCCACTTTATCAATTAAGATAAGAAAGGAACATGAAAGGGATGATATTGGTCAGTGAAAGATTTTGGTGCAAGTAAACATAAAACACCCTCTTAGTGAATGAGAAAAGGAGGATAATCAAGGGCTAACTATTTAATAGGTGTTATATCTCACAAAATTTTATAGGAAAGGTTGCTTATAGCTTTGTCCACTTCTTTTAAGGGCTTTAATGAAACGTTTAATGGAATTACTTGGATAATTATTATCAGATTTTGGTCATCAATTAAGTAGACCCGTATAAAGACTGTAACACATGTCGTAATTTCATGAGTGATGAAGTGAAAAATATATTACTTGTGACTTATTCAAATTTTTCGATAGTGTTTGTGCGAAACAAAGGAAACATATTTTCTACAAGTCAATTATTTAAGCATACCAAGACATATTTCAAAGCTTAAAGCTTTTAGTAGCTGAGTTGAAAGATCTAATTACATGGGATTGTATATAAATCCCGTAGGATATATCTCATATATATACGTATGTGGGGGTTGATTTTGTCTAACCAGACAGGCGTGAGGGAGATACTTTGAAATATATTCTTAAGTCATTTATTTTATTATTAAATGTAATTTGATTATTTGATAATCGTGATATTCACCCACGAGAATTTTTGATAATAAACCTAATTGAGGGGTTGCATTAAATTAGTTTTGAAAAATAAATACACTTAAAAAAATAAATAAATGATATGTCAACCCTAACCAGGTTGGATACTATATAAAGTCATTACGATAGGGAAAATTTCCTTTAATTCTCATCCCTCACGTGTATTTTTTCATGGTTAAATAAAGCAAACAAAGAACAAAATTTCTATTATAAGCACCTTAAATATTGTATTTTTCTGATACAGTCATTTTCTTTGTTGTAGCGACAAATAAATGCTATTAATATAATTAGAGCTCCCTTTCGAAAATAATTTTCAGGTATTTCGAGCGTTTCAATGCGTATTATAATGACTCCATGAAAATGGAGTTTATTTCAAATGATGATCATTAAATTGACGTTAACAGAAGTAGAATTTTTACTTACAAATCCATACCAAGTCGAGTGCATATTCGGTTATCGGAAGAAGTGTGGCTTCATTTTTATATAAAAAAGCGTTTACGATCGCCTGCTAAAATCACTATCGGCATGGCTTTCTGTATAATTTGCTTGGATTATTGAGGGATTGTAACCCCAACAGCTTGTCACTCACATTTTGATTGATGCACCAGAAAATTGTTGCAATGAGAGCGTTTGTGTAATTAATGTACATGAAACTTATAAACTTATAAAAAAAATTAAGATGGGGATGAATGATGATGAGGTTCGATCACGTTAATATAATCTGTTTGACATTTCACTTACATTCAAGTTTTCTAACGGGAAAATTGATCGAATACTTCAAAAGAAAATCATTTTTCTCGAGAAAAAGACAGTCGCGAGAAAATATCTCAATTACTATCAGACATAAATGTTCACAAAGAACTTTTATCGTCACAACCTCGTAACAAAACACGTTAAAAGAAGAAAATATTTTTTAACACCTTTAAAACTTAGTAAAATAACAGTTCAAATTAAAGGAAATCAAGTAATAGTTATCGTTAAAAGATTCAGATATAATAACATATATTTCATATTCAACTAGAAACTGTTTTTTTTTTGTAACAAGTGTGGCATTTTTTTAAGGTCAACAAAAATAGTTTTATTTCATTTTTAAAAAAATTTATTATATATTATCAATAAGAATTTCGATTATCTAAGAAAATTTCAAATTGATACATTAAGTATATTAACCATAAATCGATTAGTTTATTATGGTTGATAAAAAGAACTTTGGTGCTACAGTCGATGATTAGAGTTTAGCAACAAAATACATTTTTTTATACTAATTGTTCAGCTATATGTACATTAGTAACATTTTTTTTTCCATGTTTATCAAAGATTGGAATAGATAATATGCATCTTCTTTGATAGAATTTGAGTTTCTTACAATTTGAGCAATAAGACGTATTTTCAAGTTACAATAATTTTTGTCCCTGTCCAATAATTTTAGATAAATTGAAGAATGTATGTTGAGTTAGATACTATATTTAACAGGGGAGAGAGTAGACGAGAAAATTTTATACAAGCAAAAAATAAATTTGAATTAAGCTTATAAAAGGGATAACAAGCAAAAGATAATACCAATGGTTTGGTTGGATCTTGACGGGTCTTGTATCAAACTTTTTCGGAAAGCTCTTTTGAGAGCCTGCTCAAAGTTCTAAGAGTTTAAAAATGTGGATAATCTTTAACAAATTTTTACTTACAAATATTGGGAACTCGTAAGCTCCAAAAGCTTTGTTTTTTTTGACACAACGGTAGCTATGCTCCTGGAAAATTAATATCCATATTTGATGTTATAGATGACCAGATGGAGATGTAGCGGGTGCAATGCAACAAATAAAGTTCTTTAAAAGTATCCAAAAATTTATAAAAATAAAAATTCTCTAGCGCAAACAATATGCTTTATAACCAACGACTTTTTAATAGGAGTGACAATTCATAAACATTTTTTGTCTGACAATATTGTAACGTTGACGTAACTCGGCAACACGTGGAGAGGATGTTGTCGAATTCGTCAAGTTCAAAATAAAAATTAAAAAATACAAAAATAAATGACAATGGAACTAATTAAATGGAGTCCCTGAGATAAAAAGGGGGGAATTCCTGTTTTTTTTTCTTCTTTCGTACCCAACACCAAATCGGGAATCTTAACGGGACTTACCTTACGGAGTTCCTCGTTTCTCCTCCCACGATTACACGCAAACACGATAAAAAAATAAAAAAAACACGAAAAGTAATTTTATGAAATTTATTGTACAAAGAAAAAAAAAATAATTCTCAATTATTGATTCGCGTGTTGTACGGCCGGCGTTTCGAATCGGAGTCCCCTTGGCCTTGCCAAAATTGATCGAATCGGGGCTCCGCTTCTCTGTCTGTCCCAGCATCCATTCGGTTGTCTCTCTCGGGATGTTTTTCAAAGTCGCAGGCCGAATTTTTCCAAAACAACGTTGACCGACGACTCGAAAACATCACCGCTCGAACTGGATCTGAAACAGACAAAAAGAGAACCCCGACTCGATCGAAAATTCGCTTGGCCACATATCGCCTCGTTACAATCCCCCCCACTAAGCCGAGCTAATTTACAAAATTTTGGTGAAGAAAAAAAACAGAAGAAAAAAAAAAAAATATTCCTTCGGTAAGCCCCCTCTAAAATTCCCGAATCCCCAAGACAACAGCACAAGATTAGGGATTGGGAATAAGGGTAAAAGATGAGATTACCTTTCGCATCACATCCGTTGGAGGCGTTTTGAGCGTCGAACCGGCTTCAGGTCGCTGATAAAGTGCTTCCCCAGGGACCTCCCCCTAGCGTCTTCTAACTCCACAACGAGTGGAGATAAAACAGTTTTTACTTTAGCCGGCCCCCGAAACCTGGGAGCCAACTTGGAGCTAAAATGGTCTGCCTTATTGCTTAATCGGCGATTAGGGAAAAACACCTCATCACCAACCTCAAAACCTCGCCATGTGGTTGTCCGCCGCCTCTCATAAACCAGAGCCTGCCTGTCCCCAGCCCTTTTCATAGTGGTCTCCACCAAATGGCGTAGCTCAACCAACCTATGAGCTCGTCTCTGCTGCTCTGCGCTTGTTACTCCCCGCTGAGCGAAACCCCTCCGGCCAGTAGGGCATAATTCCCTACCCAGGTTCAAATAAGCAGGACTAACTCCCAGCGAGGAGTGAACCGAGGTGTTGTATGCATGCTGCAGCTCCAGTAATTCAGCGTCCCATAACCGCTGATCTTTGCCTACAAAGGTAGCCAACAGAGATTTAAGGTTTCGATTCACCCTCTCCACCGGGTTGGCCTGGGGATGATGCACGGGAGTCGTGGTTATGTTGACTCCACGCTCTTTAGCTAAAGCACGTACGTCCTTATTGAGAAACTCTGTTCCATTATCACAGATTAAAGTTTGCGGGGTGCCCCAGTGTGCAAAAACCCATCGCAAGCACTCAACCACTTTTGCTCCAGTGGCCTTACCAACCGCAAAACTTTCCAAGTATCTCGTGAACAGGTCCTCAATAACAACAATAAATGTTTTTCCCGTCTTCGAACGGGGAAATGGGCCCACTGTATCTATCGACAGTACCTCCCACGGGCCAATCAATGGTCTCCTCCCCATAACGCCAACAGGTCCGGTATGTTTTGGCTTGACCAGTTGGCATTTTTCACAGGACCGTACGTAGTCCTTCACATCCGCATACATTCCGGGCCAATAATATCTCGTTGAGATCCGCCGATATGTTTTATCAATCCCGAAATGTCCAGCAGAAATCTCGTCATGCCCCTCTTTCATGATTGTCTGAACCTCTTCCTCCCGAACGACCTCCTTCCATTCGTCCAGATCCACCATCGCTCTCTTAAATGGGTCGGGCCGACGATAAAATAATTTACTACCCTCTATCTTCCAATCCGTGAAGATTTCAGGTGATTGCATTACCTCGGAAAATTTTCCATCATACCAAGTTTGCGTATAAGTAAAATTTAATTTTAACGGAACTTCACTATAAGTTTCTCCCAAGCTCGACGACTCATACATCCGCGATAATGCATCCGGAGCTTCATTTTCGGTACCCTTTTTATGTATTATCCTGATATTGTGGGACAATAACTCGGCCGCCCATCTGGCAACTCTACCCGTGGCGTCCTTAAGGCTCCGCAACCATTTCAAGGCGCTATGGTCGGTCACAACAGTAAATTCCACTGCCTCCAGGTAGCATCGGAACTTTCTAACTGCCCAAACAACCGCCAGACATTCTTTCTCGGTGGTTGTGTAGTTTTTCTCACTTCCCCGGAGTGGACGACTATCCAGAGCGACCAGATGATCCCTCTCGGGACCACGTTGAGTTAATATGGCACCCAACCCAGCGTCAGAGGCATCTGTATATAAAACAAACGGCAAGGTAGGGTCTGGCATAGAGAGTACTGGAGCATTGACTAACGCCCCTTTTAACTCTTGGAAAGCGCGTTCCTCAACCTCAGTCCACTTCCATGGGACTTTGATACTGGTCAATTTATTGAGTGGACCCTGTACACGCGCTACATTTTTTAAATGTCTGTGGTACCAGTTCACACATCCATTGAAACGGCGTAACTCCTTTCGGTTTGTGGGGCGGGGGAACTTCAAAATAGGAGCTATTTTTTCAGGATCAGGGCGTATTCCTTCCTCATCAATAAGATATCCCAGGAAACGTACTCTGGTCTTTCCAAAACAACTTTTATCTCTATTTATTAACAGACCAGCCTCACGGAAGACCTCGAAGGTTAGACGTAAACATAACAAATGTTCTTCCAAATCGCGAGAGATTATGATCCAATCATCAAGGTACGCAAAAACTTTATCAATCAGATCACCTCGATCCACTTTGTGAAATTTTTTCATCAACCGAGAGCGAATGGTGTCTGTCAAACGCTGAAAAGTAGAAGGGGCTCCCGTCAATCCATATGGCATCCTAATAAACTCAAACAACCCCATTCCTTCCACAGCAAAGGCAGTAATGGGTTGACTGGCGGGGTCCATACACACTTGGTGAAAGGCTTCTTTCAAATCAATGGTCGAAATGATTTTGGCATTTTTCAGGGCATCCAAGATAGCGGACATAAATGGAAGTGGATATGCGGGTCGTTCAGTCTTGTCATTGACAGCCGTATAGTCAACGCAAAAACGCCATGACCCATCGGACTTCTTTACCATAACTGGTTGACTAGACCATGGACTGCTGCTACGGCGTATAAAACCCAGTTGCAACAAGCGACGTACCTCCTCGTGGAGTGCCTTCTGCACCACATGTGACCGACGTCGCGGTTTTTGACGAATAGGATTTGAATCAAGCAATACGATCTTATGAGTTACCAAGTCCGTCAACCCAGTCGGAACTCCCTCCATTAGTTGGAACTGTTCATCCAAAAATTTTTCTAACCTTTCACCCTCCCCCGGAGACAATACCTGTAGGGGCGTTGGAGAGTCTGGGACAGCCCGCCAATCGATATCATGTTCCACCGTTGAGTACGATGATCGCCAAATGGATTTCTTGGCATCAATGACAATTTGCCAATTTCGAACAAAATCCATTCCCAAAATTACATCGTAGCTCAACGATGGAAACACCGTGAACCACTGAAGTCCACTTCCGTCATCCATGTTAATCCTAAATGTGGCTCCACACTGCGGAAACACCGTATAAGCATCCGCCAATCGAACACCTACCCGGCAGGCCAAATCTCTCATTGGGGTACCCACCGCGAACATCTTCACCCTCTGGAACATAGTTGAAGATATAAAAGTTCGATCAGAACCGGTATCGATGATACCATGTAGTTCTATACCCGAAATGGAAATCTTGACCAAAATTCTTCCGGATTCCCCAGCTGGCATTCCAGTTCCCGCCACCTGGAATTCCCCCCGCACCCCCAACAATTGATTTGGCAGTGCTGAATACGCGTCCGAAGTCATCCCATTAACTCTCCCACTATTAGAATTAGTGAAAGTATCCAAAGGCTCAGGTCTTGTGTCCTCCTCTTCACTTTCCTCATCCCAGTCACATTCAGACCCCAAATACAAAACATCGTCTTGGTATTCTGACTCACTCGATTGTTCTGATTTCTCCCCGAGGAACTCCTCTTGCATCTTGTCCTCGGATGATAATGTTTGGGTCTCCAATTTCTTGGACACAGCACCTGACCCAATCATCGCCCTCTCGTTCTGCCGTTTTGAAATCGTCCTTAAGCCCGAGACGGACTTTGTTTGTCTCGGGGCGCAGTGTCGTTTTTTGACTGCGCCGTTTTAGGGATATGATTCGGATTCGGATTCGGAGATCTCGAAACTGTGCACCCTCGGGCCATGTGGCCGCGCTCCCCACAACGGTAGCAAGTAATCCTGGGATCGCCCCCCACAGTTTGAGGGCTTCTTGGCGTCGCACTCCCCATTTTATTTTTAGGGGGTGAAGATGTACTGGATTTTTCGGGGCCGGCCCTTTCTAAAATAGCCAAAATTTTGCCCCATACCTTCCCCGGAACTTCCACTGACTTATTCTTCCGTGTTGAGGGCTTACTACCCTCTTCCAGAGAACTCGAGGAATCGAAGCTGCTCCTCCGACAACGTTGTCGATTTTGGTTTTCGACCTCCGAAATTGGGGGAGACAACGCCGTCAACCTTAGGGAGTGCTCCACATTTCTTCTCGTATGTCCCCCCTCACGAGAGTCGAACCAGGCCACCATCTCTTCCGCTCTGTTGATTTCGGTAACCAAGTCATCGTAGCTCTGTATGCCCCTCGTCGACATACCGAGCACCGTACGTTCACGCAATCCTTTCAGAATTCTTTCAATTTGCGAACGTGTTTCGATCGGGATGCTCAATTGAGCATACAGCCTCCGAATCCTTGCGGCATATGCCACCCCCGACTCGAACTTCTCCTGGCGGCTACCTCCTATTTCGAGGAGCACCTCCGAATCTCCTCGTACCCTTCCAAACCAACGGAGGAAAGACCGCTGGAAATCTTCCAAGGAATTCCAGTTGTCCGACTCCATTTCATGGAAGTCGGCAGCGGCCCCCTCCAGCAACTCCGGTAAGATCATTAAGGCCTCCCGGTCACCCCAACCAAGCGCATCCTTTTTGCGCCTCAATATCTTTATAAAATCCTGGGCGGTTAAACCTTTTTGAGGATATTTTAACCCCCAGGACTGCGCAATTTTGATGGCGTTCCCCGTAAGCCGGTGCTCATTGGTGGGTAACCGATTCGTGTCGTCACGACACCAGGAAGGATTTAGCACAACGGTCGACCCTGTAGGTTCTGTTATGCCGGACCGTGGGTAACGCACTTCCCCCGTACCCGCCAACTCTGGACCCTTAAGGCCATGAATAATCGAGCCCATCCTGGCCATGGATTGCCTTAGAGAATAAATCTCTTCCTGTAGGTCTCGAATTATGGCCGCCATTTCTCTTTTATGGTCCATCAACTCTTGGGCCAAATTCCGCCACAATTCAGGCCCCCCCTCGAAGGGTACTTGACTCCGACCGCTACTCTGAGGAGTTCCATTTGGTGCCATTTTTTCCCTGTTCGCCGTTCCATCCTCCAACGGATCCCCGTGCGTATCGTCAAGGTCAATCAAAGAAATCTGTCTATTCAACCTCTCCATTTTTTTTTTTTTTTTTTTTTTTTTTTTTTTTTTTTTTTTTTTTTTTTTTTTTTTTTGCAACAATAGGAAAATAAAACAAATCACACAACAGACGAATCAAAAAAAACTCTCCACAATCCCCCGGAAAAAACTAAAAATGATCAGTAATCAAAAAAAAAAATATTTCTCTCTCACAAAAAAATTACCGTTTTCCCCAAAAGAAAATATTTCTTTTTCCCATAAACAAATAAAAATCTTTTAATTCACACAAAAAAATTAAAAGAAATTTCGCAAAAACAAGTTATTTATCTCATGCCCCACGTTGGGCGCCAATGTAACGTTGACGTAACTCGTCAACACGTGGAGAGGATGTTGTCGAATTCGTCAAGTTCAAAATAAAAATTAAAAAATACAAAAATAAATGACAATGGAACTAATTAAATGGAGTCCCTGAGATAAAAAGGGGGGAATTCCTGTTTTTTTTTCTTCTTTCGTACCCAACACCAAATCGGGAATCTTAACGGGACTTACCTTACGGAGTTCCTCGTTTCTCCTCCCACGATTACACGCAAACACGATAAAAAAATAAAAAAAACACGAAAAGTAATTTTATGAAATTTATTGTACAAAGAAAAAAAAAAATAATTCTCAATTATTGATTCGCGTGTTGTACGGCCGGCGTTTCGAATCGGAGTCCCCTTGGCCTTGCCAAAATTGATCGAATCGGGGCTCCGCTTCTCTGTCTGTCCCAGCATCCATTCGGTTGTCTCTCTCGGGATGTTTTTCAAAGTCGCAGGCCGAATTTTTCCAAAACAACGTTGACCGACGACTCGAAAACATCACCGCTCGAACTGGATCTGAAACAGACAAAAAGAGAACCCCGACTCGATCGAAAATTCGCTTGGCCACATATCGCCTCGTTACAATATATATATATATATTCTAAAATGATCTATTCTTATCTTTTTATGTTCAAAAGCTAAAGACTATTTTACTGTTTCCACTTCTATTTCTACCATATACTATTTCTATATCTACTATTTCTTATATAGACAATACCTGGAAATTCCGTGAGTTTAACTTTAGCGTTTTGAGCTTTAGCACACATACAGGTTTTCTAGGTCTCTGTTTATCTTCGTATGTATTTTATTTTCTTGTTTAAGGATTTGATATTTATTAAAAACAAGTTCAAGATATTATTTTTATGCAGTTTATTTCATATCTAACAACTTTTATTTATTAATTAATTTATTTATTTTTGTGTGTTTTAAGTCTCCTTAACAGCTAAGGTCATATCACGACTGTCTAAACACAGTAAAAATTTCTGTTGGTCAATTTTAATCTTAAGTCTATGATCCTAAGTCCAGGATTCAACGGGGATCTAACCCGTACCACTTGACGCATGAAGCGGAGAGAACTACTGCTCTAGCCACTGCGCCAATAGGTGGTCCCTTTTATTTATTTATAACACCTATATCATGTTTATTATCGTTTAATAATGTTCATTTTTGTTTTTACGCTGTATTTTTAATACACATTTATATACTCGTATTTATAATAGGTGATGAATAAATTATTGTAGTCCTAAAATCCTCATAGTTTATACGTACATAAGAATCATAGTAAGAGTTTGCAAAGTTATAAATAATTCATCTTAAAAAGGAACTTAATCATTTTGATAACAACTTTAAAGTTATTATTGTTATCAATTATAGAGGATGTAAGATCAATATTTGGTTTTTTCAAACATATTTCTCCGAAGAAAACTTTGACTTTCAAAATTTTTTAAAATAATAATCTAATTTTATTTATAACATATTCCCTTATACAATATTACTTTTATAAGATTTACAAAACTGTAAGCTTCGTTATGTTACTCACTGTACTCATAAAGTTATAACATTAGTTAAAGCTTTTAGATTCTTGCGTTTGATGTCTTTATAGCTTCTGTTATATTAGTTAGATGTAGAAGTTTATGAACTTTATAGATGAAATAGAAGAAATTGTTATTTCTTTCTTTTGTTTTGAAAAAATGATAAAGTTAAGTAAGTAAATATAAAAATCCAAAAATGTCATAAGCAAATGTTAGTGGTTTTGATTTAATTTCCGATCGCAACATGACTTCTTTTTATAAAATATCAATTACTTTAATTTAAAAATAAACGGTATTTGAAGTTTTACTGGTCATATAGTCATTTATTTTACAAAAATATAAAAAAAAAAATTTAATTTAAATTTAAATAAATTTTTTAAGTCTAAACTTTTTCTACGTCCATAAAAACGGTTGTTATTTAAAACCACATCGATGTATTAGTTTTCTTTTCATTTGTATAATTGCAATGTCAAAATGTTCGTTAACTTATTAACTTTCAAATGAAAATATTTATAATTTCACACTATTTCTTTGTTTTTCCCCCCAGCTAAACATAAATTCTGAGCAACGCAAAAACCTTTTTTGACAATCACTTAATGGCATCACATTATTTTTTTCTTAGGAAACTCGTATTTGTGGTGCTTAGTAGTTGGAAATTACTATGATAAAATGAAATATTATTATTTTCTTCTCTTTAATATAAATCTAAGATCTGTGCGCAGGTAATCCGTAAAGGAACATCTTGGGAAATAAATCAGGAAACGTCTCATTTTGAATACAGCACCTACACAATAACGAATAAGTAAGAGGGTATATTGAGAGATAAGTCCCCAACTAATTTCCTAATGAGAAATTGTCTTTAGAATATGTTTACAATCCAACACGCCAACGTACAAGCATTATTGCCCCTTTACTAGACAAAAGAAAACCAAGGGTGGGATTAAAAAATTTATGTGGTAAATTCAAATAAATATAAGACGTATTTAAGCAAATGCACATCTTTAATGAATAGAGATTTTATGTTATCGTCATCAACATGCTCATTTACCTTTTCGACATTGTTACGGCCACATCAAAGTTCTTGACAACATAAACTTTTTGTTTGGCTGACTTTTTGTGAACTACCATTGGTAAAGACCTTTTGATGTAAGCAAGTCGTGCTTTATATTCATTGCAATTTTAGTACCTACTTGCTTTTCATAAGTAAAAAGTTGAAGCTTAACAAAGCTTTTTCAAAATATGAATCTACACATTTTTTTTTTATACATTCTATACTGACTATATAAAGTAAGGTAAACCACATTTTAATTTCAAGAAATAACAACGAGGACACAAAAAGTAACCCTTGGTATTACCAAAATAAATTTTAAAGACTTAGGAAGATCATAACCCTTTCGTATATTAATTCTTTTTAACTATCATTTAAAGGGTGTCGCATATTTTTTTTTCTTTATACAGCCATCTGATTTCATTTTCAATCTTTTCTTCTTTACTTGGAGGGTTGTTAAAACTTTTAGACTTCATCACCCCCAAAGCGCAACAACGATATTTCATTCAACCCGTTAATTACTTCAATGGGAGCTATAGACATATTTTATCGTTAAGTCCTTCATAAAAATAATTAGCCGTGATTTGAATGTGAATCTTTACACCCCCGTTCAATTCATTCTATAATTATTCAACCACTCGCCATATCGCATCCCTTATCTGATTCTATCTTGTAACAAAACATCTAAAATCATACAGATGGAACGCAGATAGTATTCTCTAAGCGGCTTATCTTCATAACATTGATTTACTCTTAATTAACGTTTAGATTTATTGTAATAATTATTTTCTCTTGCATGAGTTAAACATTTTTTAAAGTCTGATTTTAATCCTGTATGGGGATACTATCCGGACAGTAAGTCCACTTTTAAGACGATTATTTCGTACGTGTTTTTGATTAAATACATTTAATATGTAGGATAATATCAGGCTCGCTGTTATTTAATTATGTGTATAAGGGCATTCAAAATAAAAATTAAAGGGTTGATATTTGAGTTGAGCCATCCATACTTTATATGGGAACAAATGAATTAAAGAAGAGTTGAAATCTCTAAATGAGATTTAAAATTAAAATTGTATGAGCATTTTTTTAAAGTTTTTACTTGAAAGAAATGATGAGGAATGAGATAATTGTAAATAATGTGGGTAAAATTGTCAAATAAATTTCAATTAACGCCACGAAATGAATATTTGTAAAATTTTATCGCACGTTGATATTAACATAACTAAATTTGTGGATGCATAAAGGGTTGAAAATGCAAATAATATAAGGCCAAATCGACAATAGAACGTTCGAGAAAACCGTGAAATTGTGCAGTAAGGGTTAAATAATTGATACAATTTAAGGTTCTGGGTGTTACGATGCATGTATGTATTTGCATAGAAAGTATATTTTGAATTTTTTTCTTTTCACACTATCCCTTTATATTTAAATGTTTATAATTACTTTTTATAGGTCCTACAAATGAAGTATTAATTTAAGTTGTTGTTTTTTTTTTTTTTTTTTTTTGGTCAGGCTACTAGAACTATAAGCTTGTGGGAAGATTAATCTTTATTTCTTATTTGGCCATTAGGATCTGAGTCCTAACAAATGTCATTGTGAGATTATGTTAGTACTACGATTTATTGATCGAAAAATATTATATACGTATCAGTCAATTTATGTGAGTAGATTTTCTTGGCATCCCAATCAAAATTCAAACGCTTCTTTTTCTTCGGGAAATTGATCCTCCAAATCCTCCTGTTTGGGAATTGGGAAAAATTTGTCGATGTCTTAAGTATTATATTTTACCCCTTATCGATTTTTTCAGATACATTTTACTTAATAATGTAATATCGCTTCGTTTACTGTTAAATATCAAAAAGGAAATATTAAATCATCGTGCATTGTAATATTCACTTTGTTTGCACTTTTTTTCATTAAAACAAAAAAAACAGTTAATTAGACTTGGTGAATTTTATTGCACGCCGTTTCATTTAAATTAAAGCAAAAAATTTAAAAAAAATTACAAGAGAAATGTAAAAGCTCTTTAAAAAGAAAATATGGTGTGAACAAGTTTTTGATGAGAACGAAAGCGGCTTAACGAACAAAACTCCATCATCATTCCTCCCGCCATCCGACTCAAGTAGAAAATCCTTCTTTTACGGATTAGTAAAGGAAATAAGACGAAATGTTTATTAGTGTTTCATCCTCACACCCTGCACAAGGTGATTCACACATTACATTTAACGAGAAATTTCTCTGAATCAACTCAAAAAAAAGTTTTGAAAATTTTCACTTTATCATACACATTTTTTGTTTCGGTAAATCTTTTATTTGAATTTTTACATTCTAACAGTTTTTAATTAAAGGAGATGATAACAATATTATTAACGTCTACATCAATAGCAGGGCACATATTTAACGTTTCATGAAAAGAGGGAATAACTTTTTTTTGTATCTTTCCCCTGGAGGTGTTAACAAATAATACGACACAAATGATATATTTGCTTATATTTGCATTCGAAGTGTATGAAGAAAATAATTGCACATCTTTTTTAATTAACGCCAGCTTTAACGATTCTTTGATGCAAAGAATTAAATTACTTTGGTTTTTATATTTGAAATTCATTCATACTGTCCTCATTCTTGTCTCTATGTGTTTTACTCGTCAAATCAAACAAGGACACGACGCCATAACGACATTGTTCCCTACTGTCGTCGTACTCATTCCAACAATAAATATTCCCGTTTATCCCAATGCAATGTGACAGATTTACCGCGAAATATCCTTTGATGTATCCCGTGATTGGGAATGGGTTGCGGTGGCTAAAGCTGATATAGTATATCATTTTCTATTTTTGTCGGATCAAGATAAAAAAGATTTAAAACCTCGAGCGCCGCTTTTCTTGTTTATAAAATCGGAAAAATCTCTCTCCTTCCGTTTAGATACGAGAAAATAATTTTTAAGAAATACATCAAAGACTTCGTGGCAAACCTGGAAAAATGTCATTCTCTAATCAATCTAATGTTGTCATTTGATGGTTCATTTCAAATCGTATTGTTTGGTGGGTTTTTTGAGCTCCATTCAGATAAAAACACGTAAGCCCTTGAGCCTTGTGTATGAATGCACCTGTGAATCATTTTCTTTTTGCTTTGATATATTTTTAAAACATTAATAATAATAAAAGTGAGGCACTCAAATAAGGTGAAATTGAAGATAAATTTTGAAATGAAAGCAAGAAAACTATGATTGTAAATACAAAACCTTTGTGAGATATTTTCAGGGCTTTCTTTGTTTACTTATATTAACCATGATTTCTTCTCAAATTGTATGGCCGAGTCGGTTCTAGATATTTGACTAACTCATAGAATGTTACAAAAACTTTTTTTCTTGTTAATAAAGTCAATATTATATTTATTACTACAGATGATCCGCAGTTTCTTTGTTTGGAGTTGAAAAGGTACATTGCATTAAAGCAGGTGTTTTCTGAAATAACTGAATAAGTTGGAATGACAAAGGTTTTTTTTTTCACAATTGTTTAGTTTTTCATTTAAATAAAACTGGATCTTTTATTAATTTTTGAATTTTCCTAAGTTTATAACAGTTCATCATAACAACAGTCTGAAAGAGGATATTTAAGAGTAAGTTCACGTTCTACAAAAAAGGTCTTTGGACAAAGTTGAGAAATACAGTAGAAATCGTTTATAACGAACTGCAGGGGACCGTCAAATTCCGTTCGTTATAAGTGATATTCACTATAACCGATATGTATCGCTTAAAGTGAACAATTTGTTATAACTGAACATAACGTCCAATGCATACATACACCTTGAAACATATAGGCACGGGTAATTGTGTAATGTGTATGTATTAAATGTATACGTATGTATTTATTTAATCAAGGGAAAATAATTTAAAAATTATTTTGGATGGGAAACTTTTTATGGCACTTGTTCAACTGCTAGTTTATTTTTTCTTTAGTTTTTAAAATTCCCAATAAAGTGGAACGAAATGTTCCTATTTCACCCTCAAGATCACTCACAAAATCTCCCGATTCAACTCGCGAAATTTTCCAAATTTTTCCTCAATGGAAAATGACTTACGAGGAATTGTTTCGTTTCCAAAAGCTCAACTAGTCAACTCAGATTTAAGTGTATATGGCATATTTTAAAAATCATTTGTCTAGAAAGGATTATCCTTGAGAGGACTAACAGACACATCGAAGTAAACAAACTTATCCCTGACATACAATACGGCTTCAGGTTCAGACGAGAACTATCCACAACGCATCAACTACTACACGTCGTCAATTATATAGAAGATGGATACGAAAAAAAGAAATATACGATAATATATACGATATTTTATACGATCGCGGTGTTTATGGACTTCTCACAAGCTTTTGATAAAGTCTGGCACAAGGGACTTAAACACAAAATTGAAACAATGGAATTCAATATTTATTGTTTTTTGAACGTTTTTAATTTTTATAAAACTGTACTTGTACGGTTGTATTGTATAAACGGTTTCCTATGTATTTTATCTAAGACGTAATACGGGACCCGAAGGTTTTGTACGTTACAACCGGTTGTTCATTATATCCAGTGTCGTTATAAACGATTTATACTATATTAATTTTAATAAGTGTTATTTTTGACGTTTGATATCTTTGCAACGGTTAATCTGAGTAGATTTGTTCTAAGGATCTTTCTTATTAAACGTAAATATTCTTAAAATTTCTTCTTTTAGATTGTTGTTACGATGATCTGTTCCAAGATTATAAAAATTAAAAAGGAACAAAAATCCTTTATTATTTAAATGGAAAATGAAAAATTAAATGGCGACTAATCTATACCAATAATAAGATTGAAAATTTTTACTACTTGAATACCTATATAATAAAAACGTTCCATCTCTCCTGCGCGAGAGAACGAAAAACGGAATCATTTTTCCCAGCTAAGATTTTTATCTAATCTAAAAAATTTAAGGTGTATTGTTGAATCTTTATTGCCTACATTTTCATATATTATGTATGTATGTATATTTCATAAACAGGGTAAAAACAGGGTTTGTCCAGGGTAAACTTGAAAACAGCTGAGCCGATTTCAATGGAATTTTCATAAAAATTTATTTATTATTGTAACTGACATTAGAGGCTACTTTTTATTTCGAATAGTTTTCCCTGACTGTTTGTTTGTTCTTGGCAAACTTGAAAACGGCTGGTCCGATTTGGACGAGATTTTCACTACAATATGTAAATATTACAAAAAGTGCTTTAAAATACTTTTTATTCCAAAAAAATGTTGATTTTCTGAGCAAATAATAAAAACTTTAAAAACTGCGCAACGAAAAACATACATCGGCAGACAGTTGTGATACAATGTATACCTATATACTAACATATCGTAGAGACGACATGATTTTAAACTATTTAATTTGTTATTCTTATAAATTAATGTTTACAAATTTGAAAATTATAACCATGATAGAAGTATAGCGATAGGTTAAATTCCTAGAAACCATAACTCCATTGTGAATTTACGGGTAGTTAATATATTATTAATAGTTCGGCTGAGTAAAAGTTCGAATTGTCGAGGGAGGAGAAGGAAATTCTCTGCAGTAAATATGATTTCATTCATAAAAATAAATATCATTGTTCAAAAATGAGACCCGTAAGAATAAATAACAAAAACAGACAGTTTGACTTTAGTGATCCCAATTAGGAGTTTAATTAAGAGAGGTGAAATCGTTAGGCAGAGCCCCCAGAACAAAAAGAAATCCAGCCCAACTTATTTTTCAAGAGAAAATAGCAACTTAGATGTGACCATCGCGTTGTTTTTTTACCAAAAAACTATATTCTTAATTTTCAATTTATTTTAGCAAGATATATAAGAATTCATTGTCTAATCTTGGATCTCGGGAAATAGCAGACTTGCCGATAAGACATAATGAACTTAATACTATATCCTAAAATAATGAACCTAGGGCAACCAAACCTGATACCTCAGATCTTAAGATAACACATTAAATATTATTGATCCCAAAAAAGGTAAATTTCCTAAAGGCTTAGCCTTAGCTACTAATCGATTCTACTAAAATAAATACATGATTTTATATGACATTTGGTGTGAAAGGCTCTCAAGGCATAAAATTTTCTTAATATTTTACAATATTTAAAAAAACGTAAAGATCCTACCTATAAGATAGCTTATATCTGTTCCTGGAAAAGTAGTGTAACGAATTTTCATGAACTTTCTATGAAATAAAGGTCTAGAAATATCTAATTATCTTTTTTTGTAAAAATACGCTCTGCGAAGCGGGCGGGTATCAGCTAGTATAATGATAGGTATAAAATTAATACAGCTCATTTTGGTGCTAACATTTTTTTAATAAACAAGGTAGCGCAGGAGTTGTGACCCGATGTTCTTTTACGGTAATTTTTTTAATAAATGAAATGAAATGCTTTAGTTTTGTTTTTGGATTATGTTTATTTGATTTTAACATTTTTTTTTTCAGTAAATAAAAAAAATATCGCACTGGCCGCCGCCAAATTTGATGACCCAAGAGGCCCGATTAATGGCCTTGCCAGAATTTCCAATGATAGGTTACTGCATTCCTGACGAATATTATTTTTGAGAGCTGCCAGAGTCTGAGGCTTATTGACGTAGACGTGACTTCAAGAAACCTCACAAATAGAAGTCTAGAACGAATAAATCGGACAATCTTACCGGCTAATACAAATCACCAAAACGAGAGATTCGGCGACCCGGAACTGTAGCTCTCAGAATTGCAATTATGGGTGCAGTATGCGCTGTTGCTCCATGCTGTTATTTTTCTGTCCCAATTCGTTCAGTTGAAGTCGAAGTTAGTTAGTTAGTTAGTTAGTTGAAGTAGGAGTCGCTAAGAATGGTTCTGTAGCGCTCGCCGTTCACACTAGTCGTTTGGTCCGTGATGTTCGAAAAAATAAGACCCGATGACGCATCCAGCATTCTACACTATACAGTAATTTTGAGCAGGTGTAATGGCTCTTTGCGGTTTTTTGGTGCCATAGAATTGATAATTCACAGATAATTCATTGATAATTCACATAAAAACACAGAGATTGAAATGAACCTCGTTGCTCATGATGGTTTTCGATGAGAAGTTGTCTTCCTCATTATCGAGATTCAGGATGGCTTGAGCGAAGGTTACACGCACTTGGCGGTCAACGACTAGATGCTGATGCACTGTCTGCACTTTGTAAGGGAACATCTTCAAGTCTT
Source organism: Sisyra nigra (assembly GCA_958496155.1). Lineage (NCBI taxonomy): Eukaryota > Metazoa > Arthropoda > Insecta > Neuroptera > Sisyridae > Sisyra > Sisyra nigra. The sequence goes on from OY292315.1 coordinate 24,981,610, forward strand.
TCACCAAAATTCTCTGTAAAGACCCCCGATTGATGCCCAATTGGCACGTCATCTAGTCGTTACATTGGGGTCCTCTGCGACATCTTCAGCTACAGCCGCGATATTCTCAGCAAAACGGCTACTCCGGGGCCACCCAGACCTGACAACATCTTGTGTTGTCCCATATTCTTTTGGACGGGCAGCTTAAACGTCGTAGTGTTTGCCCACTTGGTGTCGGACGATCGGAAAATCTACGTCTAAATTCACGTTGCGCCAACAGCATTGACGAATTACTACGCAAAAAATTGAAACAAATATTCCACGTTCTTGAGGAGTATAACGATTCATGCCTTATTGACATGTATTTTGAATCTGTGTACTTCACAAATGTCAAAACAGAACTGATTTTTACCGCCATTTGTAAAAATTATTGCATCTTCCGATATAAGGTGATGACTTTTGCGTCACTTTGTACTATCAATTTTTTAAAGACCATAAGACATTTTTATTAAGACCCTAATGTATAATGAATAAATCATAGGAAATTAGTAAAATATTATAGTAAACATTAGTAAAGTAAAAATTAGCTTCTGATTGTTAGGAAAAAAGGTTTTAACATAAAATGTATTAAACATTAAATATTCATCATATTTTAGAAAATTAATAATAATAACTGATTTAAATGTCCTTTTTCGTGCAAATCAAAAATAGCAGATAATTTATTTCTTTAAAATCTACATAAAATAAAATTGGTTTCAACTCAAACTTTGTTTACGACATTAATCAAACTTAACATGTGTTTGACACACTCTTTTGTATTGCAACCGACCAATCAGGGGCTATTTAAAATATGAAACAAAAATTATTAATCATTTTTAATAAATCACAAGTACTTTCGATCATTACACATGACGGATGCATGAGAGTTGAACATTTGAAGTTTTAAAGAGCTATGAGAAGCACTCATACTTTATGCCAAAAAAAGGGTTAGAGACTAGAGGCGTCACTCTATTAATCTAGATACAAACGCAATCGTTAAATATGCAAAACATGAAAATGTATTCGACGCCAAAACCCTTTTCGGCGTTATGTTTTATCTTTTATATTCATAAACAGGCACACTTTATGTATAATTGTTTATCATCAAAGTTCGAATAGCTCATCTTATTTTACTCCACCGAAAGCTGTGATTGGCGTATAAGAGATTCAAATTCATTTAAAAGCACGCTTTGTGTTTGTGTCTGTTACAAATTTCTTCAAGTGGAAATGTGTAAAAAGCTTCGTCATTCTTAAAACTTCAATTTATGAACTTGACGTTGTTACTTTATTGGTTGCAACCGTCGAGCTTTGCTTTGCCTTTATATATAATATGCAAAAATGTCTTGTATACCCCTTTGTTTCGTGCCTGTATACTTGAGAATTGAAACAACGCAATTAAAAGGGGTGTAAAAAAGTTTTTTTTTCTTTTTGTAAATAATACTACCAATTCTTAGACGACTTACTTCGGATATCGTTCTTAATAGGGGTCGAACAGAAGGAGTTGCGGCTTGGAAAATTATTGAGCTTGAATTTTACAACTTGTTTATTGCCTGAATATTATTAAGGGCATAATTAAAGAAATAATTTGTATAGAAGCTATAAAACAAAACGACAGTCTTAGCAATGTAATTTAAAAGATTAGGAAAAAACATAAGACTCACAAATTATCAACGAGCAAATTGGTTTTAATATTTTAAAATATTTTAAAAGGCACCTACAAAGAAACTTTCAGTAATTCCCTGTAGAAATGATGAAATGGTAACGTTGAAAAAAATGATTCACCCTTTAAGAAAGTGCTGTCTCATTTCTAAATTTTCTATAATAAACCAACCCCTTTGTGGTTAATATTATGACTAAGAGATTTGTGTTGATGAGAGAAATCCGTGAAATGTCACACGATGACGATTAAAGCGTGTGCTCATGTACGGAAAAGCTCCTGTTCTTTAACGTTTAAGGGTTGCGACCACCCTAATTCCACCCATGCAACACTCTCCCAATGCTTGAAACTCGCATACTTAACACTGTACTTTCCCCGTAATTTCTTAATCACAAAAACTAATTGAAGTACACGAAATTAGAACGAGCACGATAAAAGCAACGACAGTGACAAACAGGAGGAATGACGATAATGATAATGATGAGATCCACGGAATTTTTCAAATGCAAATTCGCTCGTGTACTTTTCAAGGAAATTATTTAATTCGCCTGTATTAAATTCATCCCAAAAAGTAGATTTCTACTACCAGTCCTATACAGTCAAGCAAAAATACAACCACTCTATTTGCATATTCACAAAGATAAAATTCAAATAAAGCATGCAATTTTCTTATTATATTATTTTGCTACCCTCAAAATCAGGAAAACTAAAGTATGTTTTCAACTACCCTATTTTATTTATTTAATTCTAGATATCTTTTTCTGTTATCAGTTCAAAAATGCTATAATGATATCGTGTGTTCATGCATTATCCCTTGAAATGGAATTTAAAAAAGTCTTCGAAAATCCAATCTCATTACAATATTATTATTATGAGAATAATAAAAAAATAATTCCAATGCACACAAAAGAATCGTTTGTGACAAATATAATTTGCTTAATAAGAAAGAAATCAGAACGAAAAGCGAATACGAATCTGATAATAATCTTTATGAATCCACTGGGGTGATGAAGACTGCAAAAATTTATGTATGCGTACATGTAAATTTTTTTCACAATAAGGGATGGTGATAGATAGATGAAAGTCTTTGTCATAAAAATTACTTTTATGATTGTATTTAAAGATAATCTTTGATCATTTTAAATTATATAAATAGGGGTTCCTAAATAAATTCCATTCGAATAAAAGACTTTTTCCCAATTTCTTTCAAGTTAATTTAAATTTCTTACTATTTTCCAATTGATATTTGCAAACTTATCCGTGACTTTAACGTAAAATTTAAATGAAGCGAAGCGAAGCTTAAACGTCTTATTAAGATAAATGCACAAACGTTAAACGAGACGCATTTTTACTTGTGTAAAATATAAATTAAGCTAATCAAATATTTAACCGTCTATTATTATCGTTATCTATGATGGTTGAGCCTGGCATGAGTTTCATACATGTTTGATATCTAAATGTAGTCCTAGGCCAATTCTCTAGAGATATTTTTTTTTTTTTAGAAAAAGTAAAATAAAAATAACACAGTGGAATCCCTGGAAATCGAATGATAAACCGTGCAGAATACATTGTGACTAATAAATTTAAAAAGAACAAAAAGCAAAACTTTTATCCTTTACAATCCATGCGTTTTTTTTGTTCATTCCAAGAATTACTCTCTCAAGTACATTTCGTATTTTTATCTCATGTTTTACTTAAGACTAAGAACATCGATTTTCTACAAAAAACTAAACTCAGCGATACTCAACCACTGATCCAACGGACTGGCACCGTGCCGCATAAATTTTTAACTATACGTTCTAAAAAAAAAAAATTCTTGTCACAGAAAATATAATTTAATTTACATTGGTATTCAATAATATAAAAAAATTGGTTTTTTCTTGAGCTTTGGCGGCCAAACTAATAAACTAAAAAACTTTTTTTATTGAGTATTTTTGAAGAAAATTTAATGCACTTTATTTTTGTATTTGATAGTTTACTTCGAAAAATGTAAAATTTTCCACTTTTGAGCTAAAAAATGAAATTTAGTCAAAATTTTCTAATTTTTCACGATTTTCTTTGTGAACCCTTATCTGTAGGAAGCAGTAAATGTGAAATTTGAATTTAAAATCCCAAAAAACATTAAGAACGAGTGACAAAAAAGCTTTTTTTTCTTGATCAAAATTACCATTTTATTATTTATCAATGGTACAATAATATGGCATTAAAATTAAATGCGTTCTAGAAGCTACAGAGTTTGGTCAAAAAAGTAGAAAATATTAGCTTTTTTCAACCCGCTCTAACTGCCAAACCATTCAACTAGGAAATTCAAAGGAAAGTCCAAATTATCATCCTCGAATAATGGTTTCTTGGAAAGAGGTTGAAAATTTTCACGTTTTTTGATTTTCGTTTTAAAACCATACATGTGAAAAGTAGCAACGATGGAGATACTGAACCCGGAGGGCCCTGGCTTTGGTGACTATTGGAGGACTATCAAGGAGATCACTTGCAGCAGGAGAACACAACTAGCTGTATAGAAGTTGTCATCTGATGTCGCGAAATAACCAAGCAGTTAGAGCGTCATAAAACAAACTATACAAAAAAAAGTAGCAAAGTTGAAAATTGAATTAAGCACCCTGGAAAACATATAAAACGAGTTAAAAGAAAATCTGTATTTCTCCTTGAAACCAGCACCTTCGCACTCAATTTAACTGCATTAAAAGAGAAAAATTATACGTTTTTTGTATCTACTAAAAAGAGATAAAATCAAATATTAACTGACATAAAACGTTAATTACTTGAATTGCAGAAGAATTGAAGTTAAGGATAGCAGAATGTGAAACAAACGTATTTGCATTTTTCCATATAATAGGGTCAGTGATAGTTATTCTTTCATTTTCCATGATTTCAAGCTATCGAATTAATGCTTGATCAATATTTTCAAGTCATGATTTTCGAAGTATATTCAGTTTTGTCGAATGATAAATCCCTTTTATTTTTTTCCTTATTGTTTCCCTCTTTATTTTTGTTTGATTTTTTGTTATCTTTTTAATAGTCTATGCTTTCCGACTTTGCTTAGAATGCTTAGAATTTACCTAAGAACTCTTAACTGGGATTTTAATAAAACAAGAGCCATCGAAGGAAGGTGGGTTAGGTGGCAAAAACGAATGAATGCGTTAAGAATCACAGCTATTAATATAAACGGGTAAAATTTTTTAAAAATAAGTTATAATAACTAAGAATTATCATAAGTCATTAAATCCAAATTCTAATCTACATAATTTTATAAAAATCTATAACTTATAAAAACCAAACTTTGCACTTTTATGAAGTCATACTAAGTAGTTAGTGACGATAAGCGGAATCATTATAATTTGTTTATTAAATATAACACCAGCCACCGAAATTATTTTTATAAATTTTACTCGGTCGTGGGTTAAAAAATATTGAGAAACGCTGAATTAGACAACTCTATTTTGAAACAAAAACATTTGTAGATTTCCAATATTTAAAATTATAACATTTCACTATCTAATAGTTTAAAATTCATGTATTCATGCAAGAACACATGGGAGCCGCATATGAATGAATCTTCCCGAAAAAAAAAATCGGAATAAATCAAACATTTTAAAACTAAATTCAATTTCTGTGATATTTTCATTTGAAATCGATTTGATTAATTCATTCAAATAAAAAAAAATGTGCAAGTATATTGCACCTAGCTGCAATCTCCTTGCATGATACTTGTAAATTCTATACTGCACATCTAATAAAAATATATTTTACTTGGTTGCTACTCGTAAAATGTTCACGTGGTTTTATTCCATCCCCAAAAGTCCCACAGGAGGATTATGAAACGAATATACATTTCATATCAAAACCATAGATAGTCTAAACAGAAAGAATCACCACCATCGACTTAAAACAAGAGCGAGTGAAATGAAAAATAGCTACATTTCTTTATTACATGGTCCACGTATTCGTTTTCACATTAAATAACAAAGTTGTCACCTCATATTTTATTTCAATAAATAAGATGAAAAAGGGCGGAATTAAATTTTCTCAAATTAATTATGTTTAATTCAATTGTATTGAAATAGTAAGCTTCCCCTTTTCAAAACTTTTTTCTTTTTTTTTTTTGGTTGAGGGAGCAATAATTTAATTTTGAAATGTATAGCTGAATTAAATAATACCCAAACCCAATTATCTTGAGTATATTTTTTGAACAAAAAATGTTTCCCTCTATTAGACGTTTTTTCGTCTTCATATCCATAGTTTCCATCTAAATGCTACACATTTCACCCTTATTTATTTTCAATATAATTTCAACTCTAGCAAACAAAGGATTTCGATCAAAAATCCATCAATGGCGATCAGTGCATGGTCAACAAAGTAAATAATAATTATTATTATATACTACCACTAGAGTGACGGGTTGCTTGTACATTAGGGGATGAGTACCACAACCCCAATATGCACACACATGCATCAAATGCAACACACAAAATACATAGTTATATTTAGCACAAGTGGCACAGATGTGTATACTTTTGCTTAATATTTTCCATAAAAGGATAGTTTGAGTAAAATGATTCCGATTTGCAGATATTGAATGTAAAGGTGGGGGTATGAAATGGCTTATTACATATAGATTTTATCAATAATTATCCCTTCATCTGATATACAGAGGTTATTTGATGAAAAACTCAGTCAACTGTAACTGACTAATTGTTTATAATAAGTAAGGGTTAAATCGGAAATGAAAAATTAAAAAATAAATTCACAAAGCAAATTATTTAATAAAATTCAATTTCCTATTGAATTTCCATTTTTTTCCTTCCATCAAATTTTATCAGTTCAATCATTATAAATAAAATTTCTATGAAACAATTTCCAAATCATCCCCTGAATTAAATGGATGCATTGAACTGAAAGTAAAATATAATATGCATATTATGCATGATGTACATATGTACACATATAGAAGGCATATATATATATATATATATATATATATATGAAATGTATTTCCACCCCTCGGTGACAAGCTTTGGTGTACAAAGTGGTAAGAGTGATGGAGAGTTGGTAGTAACCCTCATTTCATTTCGTATCAATGATTGCGTGCTTGGTTTTGAATACCACAATTATCTGATCTGATTCCTTTGTGAAAATGTTAATAGCGACAGCCAGAGCAATACTGACACCTTACTCAACCCTTAAGATTTTGAATCGTGTGACACCCACTATAATCCTCTCTTAGATTAAAAAATATGTTTACAATGGGTATCACCGCAAATAATTACCAACTATAGACATTAAAATCTATCAAGTAGTTCCATACATTTCTCGTTTTATCTAACAATTAACATTAACAATTTTTAAGGTAACCATTTTAAATGAGAACTAATTAATCAAACTCCCCATTTTATAATTTAATAAAACAATAAATAATCGGTCAGCTTTACTGACCCATAAACCTTGTTTTTTCGAAAGGGGTTGCAAATAAAACATTTTAAAAAACCCATTCTTCATTGCACCGTCCCTTTAAACCTCATTGCTACCACTTGCTGTTTGTTTTATGTGTTTGAATGAAAATTAGGCGATTTTTAGAAACGTAGTTTGCGTTTAAACATTGAATGCAAAGCTGCAGAAAATTTATTTTCAAGGCACAAGTCGAGTACATTTTTACACTTGTTTATAACTTTAAAAAACATGAAAAATATATTTAGTACTTTAAACATTTTTCTGTTACATTGTCTCATGCTTTGTTTTATTTAATTCAACTCAATATTTGAGTTGAAAATAAATTCGGGACACAAATCTAAATAAAATTGTTCTAGAAGTTCTATCTCATATGTTTCGGTAAAGTTAATATCAAATGAAACATACGCTAAAAAGCTTAAGATGGAAACTTTTTATTATTACTTACTCTCGTATATGTATTGAAGAAGTATTTTTCATTTTTATTGGCTTCGCTATTTTCTATATAATTTCAACACATTTACTATAGAAAATACGAAAAGAAAAGATGACAAAAATAAAAAAGAGACATCCTAACAAATATCATTAGCGTTGAGTATCGTACGTACGCCAAGCACAAGAAAATGTTGAGAAAATTAAATGATATCTCTCATATAGGAGTTGCTTCTCAACTAATGTTATGAGCTCGATAGTCGTAAGCTTAACGAAATTAAAATGAAAATAGCAGCTTTGTGTTTTGTATATGGTGGATACATCAGTATGTGTATGGATGTGTTAGATTAAACTCGGTTCTTATTACCAAACATTTTAAAATGCAGTTGCATTTGAATAGGTTTTTTTTTTGTGTGTATGTTTTTATTTAGCAAACTTGTATGTACCAATTTGTATCACTAAGTAATTGGAAATTAGATTCAAAACTTTAGCATCTATTTAGAACAATATTATCATTCTTTATAAAATAAATAAGTTTATAATCTGTAAACAACTCCTAAGACTTAAAAATTACACAAAAAAGTTAGAAATCAATTTCTTATTTGCTACTGATGAAATGTTATTTAAAATTTAATTATAGGTCATGTACTACTTACTGAATAATTAAAATAACAGGCTTGAGGCTATATATTTTTTACTAACTTAAAATTAAAAATACTGATGTTTTACTTGATTTAATCTTTGTTCAACCTGTATCATTCAAGACAGGTTCGAACCTGGATCGATCCATAAGCAAACGAGGAAAATAATATGACGTTTCACACTGATTCATACTGTTTCATACAGGGGACTACAATACCAAGTCTCCCCAATGGGTATCCAGATTGACCACTTCTAGAGGCAGAGAATTGCTATCAGCATTAAACGCAAACTCCCTAAACTGTGTGGCTGGGGGATCTCCTACTTATTGGCCGACTGATATGAAAAAGATCTCGGACATCACTGACTTCGCCGTTTTCAAAGTAGAGACAAGATAACGGCGAGAACTATCAAGGAACTCTCTTCTGACCATTCTCCGACATTATTTAAACTATACGAAAAACATCAATCAGCCGACAACTTGACGAATAGAATTATTAACTGGGGTGTTTATAAAAAAAACCTTTTCAGGTACCTTCAACGAGAATGTTAGACTTAAATCAAGAGATGATATTGATCAGGCGATTCAATATCTATCACATTCGATTCGTGAAGCTGCCGGACTCGCTTCTCAACCTGTTCCTCCAAGGAAGTTCACTGATACTACTCGGTCATAAAACAGTGAAATCCACAACTTACTAAAAGAAAAAAGAGCAGCCAAAAAACGTTGGCAGAAGTTTAGGTCTCCTAAAGCTAAATTGCTTCTGAACCAGGCCACCAAAAAACTTAAAAATGCTCTATATGAGCAATCAAACACAAAGTTAGAGGATTTCTTGTCCACCGTTGATTATTCTGCTCAGTCTGAATATGCGCTATGGAAGTTAACGAAGCGAGCAAAAGGATACAACTTAACTCTCCTATCCGTAATCCTTTTGGAAACTGGATGGAGTCGGACGCGGAAAAAACTGAAGCTTCTGCCAAGCACCTTGCAGAAGTTTTCACTCCAAATTTTGGCAAATGTGTTCCTTCCAGTCTGGGATCTAGTATAATACCTGAATCCACCACAAAACAACTAAAGTTTAAACTCACCCCACTACTAATAAAATAGACAGTTTAAAAATTACGCAAAGCGCCCGGTTTTGATATGATCACAGCAAAACTCATCAAGGAGCTCCCATTAACGGAAAACATGCAATTTCATGCAATATCTTTAACGCTACTCTTGCATTTGACTACTTCCCTCTGCCTGGAAGAATGCGAAAATAATCGTCATTCACAAGCCTGGAAAGAATAAAACTTGCATAGATGGCTCTAGGCCAATTAGTCTTCTCCCCGTCTTGCCAAAGATTTTGGAAAGACTTTTTCTAGACAAAATTATTCCAATCCTACAAGAGAAAAAAATAATTCCGGACCACCAGTTTGAGCAGGTTCATCGCTTGACTAACTACGTGAGGGGAGCCTTCGAGGAAAAAAACTGTGCGGGGCTCTTTTTAGACATTGCTCAGGCATTTTCCCGTGTTTGGCACGAAGTGTCCCCGTGTTTGCCTTTTCTACAAGGTGAGAAAATTCCTGTTCTACTGGTATCACGGACTTATAGAAAGTTACCTCCGTGATAGAACGTTTTACGTTCAATATGGGAGCTCCTCGAGTAAATTGTACAAAATTATGCGGGTGTTTCACAGGGCACCGTGCTTGATTCTACCCTCTACAACATCTTCACAGTTGATTTTCCTACCGAAAAGGACATTGTTACGTCTATTTTCGCTGATTATACTGCAATTCTCTATGGTAACTCCAACCCTTTTGTGGTGACTAGGGAATTGTAGTGTCATGCAAATTCCATCCTGAAATGGGAGAGAAAATGGTGTATCAAAATAAAATAATGAGGGTAAAACGTGACTCGTTACCTTCACACTCCATAAGAGGTCGTGCGGTCCGGTTACCCTCAATGATTGTCACGTTGTCGATACTGAAGAGGTAACATATCTGGTATTTCATCTGGACAGGCGCCTCACGTAGAAGATCCACATTAAAAAAAAGGTAGTACAGGTTAAAATTCTCCACCGGAAACTTCAATGGTTGGCCAGGAAAGGGTCGGCTCTGAACCTAGCTTCGGGGGTTGTGGTCTGCAAGGCCTTACTAGGGCCAACGTGGGCGTGTGGTGCCCAATTGTGGGGTGCTGCTGGGACATAGAGCGTCGGGCTAGTTCAGAGGCAACAGACTATAATGCTGGAATCCCTTCTTGGGGTGGGCCGTTATATCAGTCATACAACGCGACCTGGGAATTGAAACAGTGGAGACATATATTAAGCAGCTGGGCAGAAGATATCTTGAAAGGGTGAAAGTTCACCCCAACAGATTGGCTGTAAAAATTGCTACAAAACCTCCATTCAAAAGACATCATTGTAGATCATTGTATTTACGTATATGTATGACAGTGTAAAGATAATTTTGTAATTAATTTATGTTTGTAGAAACCTGAAGAAGTTGCGATCATCTATTATACATTATAATAAATATAAAAAAGTTGTCATTTTGAGAAAACTTTTCATGTGCTTACGTTGTTGTATTGTATTACTTAAACAGCAACACAATTTAAACGCTTCTCATGAAGTATTAATTGCAACTAAAGAAACTCTCAGGTTTCATACAGAATCAAGTTTTGGCACTAAAGAATATAGATGTTTAAAATGCTACACTATTTAGCTGTCTCATTATTCTTCTACTTAGACAAAATAATTTGTGTTTCCTTTTAAAACACTTTAAATAAAGTTAACGGCGGATATCTCCTGAATCAAGTTCGATTGAAAAAAAAAGTTTCTTTGCTTGAAAAGGCTGTTAAATTACAATAGAGTTATAGTTAATAAAGGTTTTAAAATTGAACTTATTAAAACAAATAAACGTATCCTATTGTAACTTTAATTGTAATATTCCCTGGGAAATTTTGCTGTTTATTGAATCAAAATACCAGTTAGTTAGATTAATTTTATGCAAATATCCATAATATGTTTATACATCTACATCTAATCTATGCCGAGGGTAACGAGCTTTCGAGCGAAATTTAAATCGAAGTTTGTATTCAAACATTTATATATTTATCAGAATATTGGATCGACTGAGCTTTGCTTGAAAGCTCTGACAGCCGGACATGAAGTTTAATTGCATAGCATTATTATTATTATCATTATTATTTCCATTAATACATTTCGATTATGCCACACACAATTGTTGTTGTAATTGTGCCTCTATTCGCCCAGGCTTGGCAAACCTGGGATGCAACCACCTTCTGTATGTTATGAATCTGCATTACGTTTCCATTGTTCGTTCATTGTCCATTGTGTTGTTCATAAACAAAGTGTCGACGAGAGAGAATTGAGGGAAGGATGAGGAAATATGTATCATTATGTTGGTGCCTCAAGAATAAAAATTCACCCAAAACAAAAACAAAAAACGCATTCATATTGCTGCTGTTTCAATGTGCGACATATGGAATTGAATCAATTTTTATTATCTAATTGATTACAAATGTTATTTGTATGTAAATTAATATATTGTATATTCCATATTGATTACTCACGGATGGAAACGTCCAATTGTAATTTAGGAATGAAGCTCGCAGAAATTACCTTCTCTTATTGAAGTACTCAAATGTACAGATACCGCATATTACTTGAAACCATTTGTGTCAGAACACTTAACGGGTTAACTAACCACCAAACGCATATTTGTACATTATGTGTATGTGTGTGTCAGTCTATCCATCTGTCTGTCTATAAGGGTTGTGTAATGGGGATATATATTACACAACTCCTGTTTCAAATAATATAACCTCAACCCCAATTGCTAGAAAGCTATTCCCACCCTCCAAACATTAAATTCCAGAATAATTCAACTCTATAATAATGTCGTTTGCTTCATATTAATTTTAACTTCAACGCCAACAAAATATTTCAAGTGTTTCAAAAAGTAAAATAGGAATGAATTTAAGCATAAATATTAAACTAATTCATTGAGAACAAATTGAAAAACCTTGATATTTTTCATTAACCCCTAACGCCAATATGTCAACACAAAACTAATTCAACAGAAAAAAAATCATCAAGTCAAATACACATATCACCCTCTGCACATCACTTGCTCATCCCTCAAATCACTCGATATCATCCAAATATATTTGGGGATGAACGAAAAATTACCAAAGTGTAAAAAAACCAATTTGATGTGTTTCAACATATTATACGGTTGATGGAACGATTTCATGTTCGTTCTGGTGCAATACTTTTTTCGGACAAAGGATTCACGAGATGAAAAAGGCGAAGGTAGGGTTGAAATAGGCCTCAAGTAAACATTGTCTTTAATATAACAAATGTAATTGTACAAATGGGAGATTCTATATTTCACTAGCCACTTTTCGTTTGAATAATAAATCCATGGGGACAGAACTTCCGATTGAATAACGGAAAATGTTTATCCGATAATAAACAAACATGAAATAGGAGGATTTTCACCGACACAAAAAAAAAAAGGAATTATTTCACTTGTATATTTCCACCAATATACGTCTTACACGCACGTTACACAAGCATTAATGCTTGAGTAGATAAATTATCACCCTTACTTAAAAAATCTATCCGCTTATTATAGTTTCTTTTGCTCCCCATTCTGGAAGCTTCATCGTAAAAGCTTCGTTTAAAAAAACATTCAATTACAACAAATATGAAACGATCAAAACATACGGAAATCTGTACGAATAAAATGAAATGAATTGTAATAAATTTCCGACAATAATGTGTAAAGAATTTCATTTTAAATTTAAAAAAGAAATAAAATGCGACGTAAACAAGAACGAGGCTAACGTGTATTATAAAAGTCACGAATATTTAATGCGATAAATTAAATTGAGTAGAGTAGAAACGCAAATAAATATAAAATAAAAATGTTTCGAGCTGAGTCGTTACATTAGATGTACATGTAACACTCAATAGAAGGGATGATGTCTTAGGGGTGGAAATTGAAGGTTTGAGCCCAGATGAAAAGTATTGGGAAAATACAAATGTACGAGAAAACAAGAATGTGATGGGTGGAGGAGGGTTTTGTGTATGATTACGATTCAGCGAATGCAGATAGCGTAAACTATCGCGCGGTAAGCATTCATTCGAGCAAATCAGGAATCGAGATTGTCATTATTGTTACTATCCCCGGCGCCACCACCATCTTTCGTTTTCCTATTTGTCGTGGCACTAGTGATGGAGAGCTTTTTAGATAATGACGATAATAAAATTGAAAGTTCAAGACTAGAAAAAAATATATATAAAAATAATCGGGGTGAAATGACATGACATGACACGACACGACACTTTGACACGGATGTTACGTTCGTCACACATCTGTTACGTCGCTTTAAATTGAAATCTATATTGTCAAATTTATTTAAAATAGAAACTTTGTTATGCCTCCTTCCCTTTGTATTTGTTCGTTTGAATTTAATATCGTTTCAACTAAACGGGAATTTAAAAAAAATGTTTGAAATAAATCCAACCGGAATATCATCGGCCTAATACATATATCGGGTAGTATAGAGCTTAAACTTATGCAGCGCATTGTTCTATTATTTCCGGAGTTTAAAGCGGCCGGATCATCCGGCGAGTGTGCACTGTCAATTTAAATTGTTCATGAATTAAAACTTTTCAAAATTATCAATTGTTAAAAATTTTTTTAGAAACACAAAAGATATGTCCGTTTGGATAGATCAGTCCGGTTAGGATGTTGATGTCATTTAAAAAAACTTACACTTGAAAAGTATTTCTACTAATCCTTGGTGAGACTGAATGTTTGGTGTATCATATTAAAAATAAGCTACATTAATTATTAATAACAATTACTTACATTTTATCAACCTTTTAACTCTATCAATATTTCAATTTTGATATAGTAAGTCTTATGAAGCTTTGCAAATAATTTCTTTTCGTAGAACGTGCATCTATAATATTTAAATTTATATGTTTTACTATGTACCTACATGATTCATAATTTGGTAGTTATAAAAATCTTAATACACAAAAAATGTTTTTCATGGTATTAAAAGCAAAAAAGTACATTCTAAAAATTTCAAGTATTTTCTCCATCGTGTATAATATTGTTTGCATAGTTGTATTAAAAAAAGTATTAAATGAACTTAATAACAATTTTTAAAAAATGTGTCTGTATTTCGTTGGCTAGTTAATAAAAAAAATTGGATTTCAATTGACTTTTTAATAAAATAAATATATTTTAATAATTTGTTATTATCACTAAGATCATTAGTATTGGCAAAGATCGTCTTTTTTCTTTAAATTGTTTAAGTTAGACAGATTTAAAGTTAGTAACTGTTTCTATCACATCTTTGCTTGCCTATTTTGACATTCGATAGTGAAACTGATTTATATATTAGATTTTTTTTTGTCAGAACCGTCGAATAACGTTTTGAATGTCGTTAGTTTTAAGCACTAGGTAGACTAAATACGGGAACCGTCTTTCGGAAGTAAATTAATTTAAGAGCTATTTAATGGAAATAAATATGACGCGACGTTTTGTCGTTGGTTTAAGAAATTCCTCAACTGAGCATTGATAAAAAATATGTTTTTGTTGTTATAGTCAATAAATTTTCGGATGTTTTAACTAATATCTATGTAAACATAATTATGGCTTAATGGTAGGCTGGAGGTTAAGCCCCTAATCTAGTGAAGAAGAAAACTTTAAAATTTACTCTTGAGAGGAGTATTTTATATATTAAGGCTAGATTTTTCAGAATTCCACCCCTAAGTGACTTAAAGTGAGAATTGCACATTTTGCATCTTTTTTGATCTTACTCATAAGCTTCCAAAAATTAATTTATTTGGCAAGTAGCGGCTCGTTTATCAAAGAAGGCAAGGAAGGGCATGTTTCCTAAAGATGTTATGGATATGAAATGACATCAAATAAACTATATATGCAAGTCCATACTTAAATCCATCTGGATATATGGGATACAGCTGTGGGGAGCCGTTAGCAACTCCAATGTGGACAAGATTCAGCGCTTCCAGTCAAAAACTCTGAAGACAATAACTGACGCCCCTTGGTACGTCACCAATCACGCCATCCACCGGGACCTCGAAGTGACGGGACCTCAAAAATACCTGCAGAGACTGAACCAACATCCCAACTATCTGGCTGTCAACATCCTGGATAATTCCAGCCACCATCGAAGGCAGAATCGCGTCTCATTTCTGGAGTTACCATTCAGAGAACCACTAACACTTATACAATAATTAAGATACTCCTTTCAGGGGGTACGGTCTTCCCCACCTGTACATTAGGGTGGAGCGTCATAATTTTTTTCAAATTTTGTTATTGGAAGAGAGTTTAAATGTTGCGTAATTATATAAACTTCATGTAAAAAATAATAAAAAAAATCTAAAAAAATTCTTTCAGCCCTCTACCACAGCTCAAAAATTTAAAAAAATACGTTGAAAATAATCGTTATGTATTGTTAATTTTTTTATCCGTAACTGTTTTTTTAATATTTTTAGCTATGTTTATTCAGTCCAGGAATGGCATATAATACTGGAAAAAAATATTAATTCACCTACTTGTCCTCATCGTCATCAATCTTACTTTTAATACATCCGTAAAATACATAACATTGTTCAATGTTTTTAGATATTTGCCTCGTTCCCTTTAATTAAAAATTTCTTTGTAAAAGTTTAAATCTTAATAATTATAAACAACCAATAATTTTTTTTTTAACTAAAATTAGTTATCTTTGCGTCGTGTGGGTAGGATAAGTGAGAATACAATTTTGTTTTTATTTCAAAGTTGTTATCATAACTATCAAGAAGTTACGTGTTAATTTTGAAACATTAAAATTTTTATTAAGTACTTAAATACATATTGAAATCATCATGTTGAAGCGAGTAACCCGACACGAATTTAGCTGTCCAATCTTTGGATCATTGGGCCTTCTAAACAAGAGAGTGTTACCAACAATCGCGGACGTTTTGAAACATTTAATTTTTGTGAGAAATGAACATAAAGTTATGGGAAACGGAAAACAACCAGCTATTGCTGAAATAATTGATATCACAGGTCGTAATATAATAGAAATTTGGAAAAGTGCATCTTTACCTTTTGTTACAATACAACGTATAAAACAACAGCTAAAAAGTGCCTATGATAAATATTTACACTTTTTGAGGTACCCTCAATCTAAAAAAAATGAAAATTTTATTCAGAAGCTAGAAGAATGGAAATACAAATGCCAAACTGAATTATTTGATATCTGTACTTGCAAATGCATTGATTTCAACAGTTGTATTTGTTCACGAGATAAGAAAGTACCTTTTTTAGAAAGATCGTTTCTTGCCGATCAAAGAACTAAAAGAAAAATGGTTATAGGTGGGTTGGATCTTTTGGAAACAAATAAACTTAAAAAGAAAAATATAAGGAAAAAGAAAGAAAATGACAAAATTATGTTATATAAAACTATGAAATCATCGCTTAACGTAAAAACAAAAAATTCCGTAAAAGTTAATATTCCAACTGCTTCATCAACATCTGAATATAATTCCAAGTCACATACCTCGAAAAATGTTCATGAAATAAGTGAGAGAAATCATTTACATCTTCCAAATGTTGCCCGAATTTGTGATCAATATGGCATTTCAGATCGATCGGCAGCAGCAGTCGCGAGCGCAGTGTTGCAGGACGTCGGATTAGTAACTGTTCAAAATACAGAAAATATAATCGATCGAAGCAAAGTTCGTAGAGCTAGAAAACGGCAACGTGAAAAACTCCAACAAAACGATTGTCTTTCGAATGTTACCAGTATTTATTTTGACGGAAGAAAAGATAGAACGTTGGTTTGTGAAAAACGAGGCCAAAGTTTTCATAATGTTAGAAAAATAAATGAACATATCTCCTTACTCACGGAGCCAGGTTCAAACTATTTAGGACATTTAACCATTTCTTCCGGTACAGGGAAAGCAATTGCGCATTCGCTATATTCTTTTATGACAAACAGAAAATTAAATTTAAATGCGTTGTCTGTTATTGGTTGTGATGGTACAGCCACAAATACGGGTTGGAAAAGTGGAGTTATTCGAATTATGGAGCTGAAGTTGAAAAGGCCTTTGCAGTGGTTCATATGTCAACTGCATTTCAATGAATTACCTTTTCGCCACTTATTTCTTAAATTAGATGGAGCGACATTAGGACCTAAGAGTTACACAGGGCCCATTGGAAAAGCACTGGAAAGTTGCGCTGATCTTCCTATTGTGGAATTTTCAGCAATTTTAGGAAATCTACCGACGTTAGCTCCTGAAATCGAAGAGAGCCTAAGTACGGACCAAAAGTATTTATACCAAATGTGTCAAGCTGTAAGTAAAGGATCTTGCCCTGAAGGTCTTGCACACCGAAACCCAGGAAAAATGGCACATTCCAGGTGGCTAACAACTGCCAATAGAATCTTAAGACTATATGTAGCGACATCTAATCCAACGGAAAATTTAATTATACTTTCAAAATATATTTTAAAAGTATATGGCCCCGTTTGGTTTGGCATTAAAAAAGATAGCTCTTTCAAACATGGCCCAAATCATATTTTTAAACTTATTAGTTTTTCAAGATGTTTCAGTCCGAATGTTCGAGAAATAATTGACCCGGTAATTCAACGTAATTCTTTTTTTGCACACCCAGAAAATATATTACTGGGTATGCTAAACGATAGAAGACCTCACATCAGAAAATTGGGCTTAAGAAAAATTTTATCAGCCAGAGAAAAACAAAAAGTTGGAGCTTCGGTTCGAATATTTAAGCTTCCAAAGTTAAATTTTGAAGCTAAAGACTATACTAGCTTAATAATATGGACTGAATCACAAGTCACATCTCCTCCACTGTTGGATAATATGAGCAATCAAGATTTAAAAACATTGCTACAGAAAAAATCGAAAATTGATATAGAATTTCCTGATTATCCTTGTCATACTCAAGCTGTTGAGCGATGTGTGAAGATGGTGACTGAAGCTTCAGTTACTGTGGTTGGTGAAAAAGCAAGGGACGGACTTATAAGATCTAAAATAAATTCAAGAAGTATAATGCCATTTTTCCACACTAAAAAAAATTACAAAATGTGAAAATAGAGCAATTGTCTTCTTATAATCACATTTTGAATCAACCTTTCGAGTTTTCGATTTGTTTTTATGAGTCGAATCATTTATTTGTGTCATTATTTGTATCATTTATTTTCGTTTAATAAACATTATACCTATATTTCATTATAATATTTTTATAAGCTTTATTTATAAAAAATTAACTCTAGCTTTTTTATGGGAAAAACGGAAACTGAACTTCCAAATAACCCATTTGAAGTTGATTATAATGTATATTATTTATCATATTTTTTATCGGATTTTAGGCGATGAAAAAAATTTTAATTTTTGAATAAGTTAAGTAACATCCATACCAACTTGCGAAGAATTGAAAAAAAAATCGTTAGAAAATTAATTTCACCATTAAACTAATAAAATAAAAATTCCTTTCTTAATTTTAAAAAAGTTGAAACTTTGAGCTTCGGTAGAGGGCTAAAAACGATTTCAAAAATAATAAGTTTATAATAAAAAAGTGTTTAATTCCTCAAAATGCAAAAAACTAGAGGTATTCGAATCCGTTAAATTAATTTTTTTTTTCTTCCATATATTGACGCTCCACCCTACTGTACATTCATCATATTCTCTTAATGACTCACTTGTTAAAATTTATTTGGGAAATTGAATTTGGTGAATTCAAAAATAACAATTTGATATCAAAATTAAGAAAATAACTACTCTGAAAGTTTACAATTGTGTTGTGTGATTAAATTTTAATATTTAAATAAAAAAAACTTTTTAAGGTCTTCAAAGCTCTCCTGTTCTACACAGTTAGATATTTTTGATGTTTTTAGTCTGTAAAAAAACAGAAGTTCAGTTTGTAAATGTGCTCCGGGCCCACAAGTGGGGTCATCGAGGGCTCGGAGCCTGGAGTGGGGATCACCAAATCTGCTGTCAAAAGGATGATGAAAAGTTTGTAAGGAAATAGTGTGCTTATATTTTCTTTCGACAAATTTTCCTTAGATAAGACATGGGTGGTTTTTTAGTATTATTATAGAGAACTAATTCTTTATTAAAAATAAGAAAAGTTGTAAATAATATTGAAAAATTATAGTTTAATGAATCCAGTAAAGTATAAAACTTTTATTCGAATAATTTTTTTTGTATGAACACACTAAAGACACTAAAAATATAAATATTTTTTTAAAGTTTAAAATGCAGTGGATTTTTTTAAATTTATTTAACATCTTCGTCATTAGTGACAAGATCTTTGGTGAATTATACATTTTAACAACAAGATAGTTCGTCATTCCATATTTTATTTGTAACAGTGGTGGTCGGAATGGTTTCAATTGTAATTTACATTTATGCACGGTTACATACGTGTTGAAAAAAAATTATAAAGATAAATATTGGTAACATATAATTTAAATAATATTAACGCTATTTGTAATAGTACTAATAACAATAGGTAGTACTAATAATAATATTGATGGCTAATTAATACAATTTTTATGTAAATAAATAATATCGACAGTAATCTTAATGGTAACAATTAAATAGTAGTAATACTAGTGTTGATAAATAAATAAAATAAATAATATTAATTATAACACTATCAGCAGTGGATTTTTGTTATATTATAATATTAGTTGTATTCAATTTTAACAAATCAAATAAGGGTCTTTAAAGGTTTTTATAAAAATCGCTTTAATAAATAAATGTAAAAATTAAGAATGGAAATAAAAATAAATATAAATTCCAATAATTTTCAATATCACAACGCAAATAATTTCCAAATAGCTGTCACTAATCCGTTTGTCCAATTTTGGCGTCACCTAAAATTCTATTATTATTAGATGTGGTGTGATTTAGGGGAGTAGAAATGAACTGAGAGTAGGCAGCGAATTGACATAATATTATAGTACACCAAAGGTCCTTTGTTTGTTGGGAGTTACAATACGAGCGAGTGATTCAGTTTCATTAGCATATAGAACGATAGCCATGGATGATGCAGTTAGACATTCAGTCAAATTGACATACGGAACTGACGGACAAAAGCTCCAATGGACAGACCGACTTAGCTACAGACAAACGACTATGACCAATGTCCAGAATTCAAAATGCATTTGACTGACACAGACTAATGCCACAACAATCACACTGCTCAGAAGCAGACAATCAAGCTCTCGAATCAGACTTACAATTATCTTACCCGAGCCGAAAATAACACCTTTTTTATTAATATTTTCAGTGGTAGAAAACTAGGGTTGCTTTGCGAGTTAAATAAAACGAAGATGTAAATCACGTTAAATGATATAGAAAATAATTAATAAAATATTACGTGCAAGACACAAATGAGCAGGAACAACCCCGTACTTGGCCCGTTATATTCCCTGTACTCCTACATACACAATTGTATATAATCATGCACTTACATTCTATCTCCGTCACGTATGTTCATCATAAATTATCATCATCCCCTTCGGGGTTTTTATAATATTCAAATAACACGAGCTCGCCTTCAACACTTATGTGGATATTTCCGTCTAACTTTTATTAGAAATTGAAATTTATTTATTTTACATTTGACATGGAAATTGCATACGCACGCATCTACTATTCATTAAATATGAGATTTTTACTTTTATTCTGACAAAAATTTTCTCTTACGCCACATAAATTAAAAACTCATCCTCAACTTTTCAACTGGTTAATATTTAATATATACATTTACAAAATAATTATATTTTTTAAAGACTAAAACATAGCTATTTAATTCCATACAAAAAACTTTATCAATTATAAGTTTTTAGAATTTCGTTGAAAATTCAAAACTTTGTTACAGAACAAGTAGAAAACTTTAAAACGAAAAAATAAGGGGAAAAAATAGTGTGTGTGAAACGTTTCACTTGGATATTTGTCTATAAAAATTTCGAACAACCTAAATTGTAAAATATGATTTTTTGTCTTTAAAATAAATAATTCAAATAAGTTTTTAAAAATTTAAATCAAAAACTCAGGGTACAAAAGTTTAATGTTGTTTTTAATATTATTTTTCATCGTAGATAGACGTCAAAGTTTTGATGAAAGTTTTTCAACAAAGGGATTTTCCAGTTTTTAAATTAATAGTTTATTTGACTCACGTGTAGAGAAGGCTGTTAAACAATAGTTGTGTCAACCTCTTGCAAATCAAATAAATGTCCATTAAAGCCTTAATAAATGACCGGTATTTATGTAAATTTCCGAATGATTAGATTGTTGTTGAAAAGAACACATAAAACATTTATTGTTAATGAGAAAATTTCAAGCGTTCGCTAAGCCCTTTTTAAACTCCTTTTGTTCATTGCCGAAATCTATGGGTTGGTGGAATAGTCCAGTTCGGTCCACCCCCAAATGAACCACGAAACGACTATATCACGATAAAATATTGAAGAACTTCACACATTCAAATGCATTCATATCCAAAAGGGGTTATGAGACAATGTGATGAAGATGAAGCGTTTCAATGAAATTTCACCAACAAACACATACAATTTCAATAGAAATTTAATTATCGCTCATTTATTTTTGCACTTAGCCGTTCATTCAATTGCAAATGAATTCAATGGAATTGTACAAAACACAAATCTCACAAACACTTATGAATCCACCCAATGTCCATTATTACGAGTTGATTTTATTAATGGCACCTCATCCCAATGTCTCGCAATTCGGCGCAACGCTTGACCAGACAGAAACATTCTACTCGCCTATTTTACATCCCCTAATATCTTGTTGACGACAACGGATACTTTGTGTAAATATAAATGCATATATTAAGTGACACGTACGGGTGCAGTAATGGGGATGGATTTGTTTTACAACCCCTAATTTAAATACAAGCTAAATCATTTTCACATGAGCGCTGAATTGAGAAAACTTGCAAAATTTCCTTTAATATTCTCGAAAATCTAATGCGTGTGACTCGCATTATTTACCATACAACATCCAATTCAAGCAATGGAAATAATTAATGATTTCTCTAAGTTATAAGTGAAAGCTTTTCAAAATTAAAACTTTACAATGACTAGGATTTTCTCTAAAATTTCATTTTAAAATTTTCATCGGAAAAAATTGACATGAAAATAAATGATCCCTTAAACAATTCAGTAGTGTGGCCAATTAATTTGCAAAATCCTTATTAAAATTATTCATTCCATCTGAATGCAACCCTTATTTCTTTGATAAAGCAGTCTCTGTTTCCGGTCATCTTTGGTTTCCGGACAGCGAAAATGTTTTATGTACCATAAACACATGGTCATAGATTAGCTGCAAAATTACGTTGAAAAATGTTCAAATCACGACAAATGGTCATGTTCTCTTTGACATTTATCACTGTTGTATTCATAAATTTATTCCTGCCAGGGTCATTAAATAGCAGACATGTGGACAATCGTTAACGAATCGTAAAATAATCGTTTGTATACAATCCTAAGATACCGAAATAGCCTATATGGTTCCTTGCACAACGCCGCATTTAAATCTCTTCATTTGCAAGTCGTCTTTGACATTGGCCACAATATCTTCTGTTTCCGGACTTTTGAACTACCGGTTTTGTAATTCATGACTTTATTAACCATACGAGGATTCTAATAGCATTATTTTATTATTATTGGATTTGTTATGAACGAGAATGTAATTATTTAATGATGTTTCAAGGCTTAATATTACATGGATACTGACCATATCAAGTTTCTGATCGCTTGATAACACTGCGTTGTAATAAAATCATCTAATAAAAACGATATACCTATAATTAACAGTATATAATATTAATTAGAATGTAAATTTGTTTTGTTAGGAAATGCGAAGTATATCAAACTATACCTATCTAACTATTTCTAATTTTTTTAAAATATAACTTGTATAATGATGCAATAAGTGCTTTTGTTCTGTTTTTTATTGTGAGAATACCTATGGGCTTCCATATTTTAAGCCGGCACATAGCCTCACTATTATTTTAAAGTTTTAACGCTAGGTTTTTTGTGTTACTTTCTTCTGTAATTTTTGATTTCTTCTCTCACTGATAGTAAATCTGGGTCGTTATGCATTTTGGTATTGTTTAGGTATAAAATACGTTAATCGATTCTAGAAGAAATGTTGTTAAATTAGTTTATAAAATAACATATGAATAAATGTCCGGGAAAAACTATTTTAGGTCTAACCTACAAAGGTTCTTATAGTTTTTTTTTTTTTTTTTTTTTTAACCAATATGATGCACCTGAGCTTTGCTCATTTAGCAACTTGTCTATCCAATAAAATTTTTGTGATGGGAAACTGCCCAGTGGCTGTTTCCATATAAAATAAAAACGCCCAGCTATATCAAGTCAGCTGGCTTTATTCTCTTGAGCCGTCGAGGAGGGGCAGGCTCATTAAGCATCTTCTGGACTTCAGGATTCGGGTGGAGTCGAAGACGCTGGTGGTGTTTTCTTGCATTTTTCCTAATTTCTTCCTCAACCGTGTTGACATTTAAATCTCTGTGTACGTCAGAGTTCCTTACGTACCAGGGTGCATTGACTATGCCTCTGAGCACTTTATTTTGGAATATCTGGATAGCTTTCTTGTTTGTAGTCTTTGCACAGCCCCAAAGCTGGATGCCGTACGTCCGAATAGGTTTTAAAATGTGTCTATAAAGTAGGACTTTATTGTGTGTGCTCAGTCCTGCATGTGTTCCAAGCAGCCAGTGCATCTTTCTGTACTTCATTTCAAGCTTCCGCTTCTTGACCTTCACGTGTTCCTTCCAACGCAATTTAGTGTCTAGCGTTAGTCCCAAGTATTTTGCAGTGTTACTATAAGGAACACGTTGCATGTTCAAGTACACGGGGATATGTTGGCACCTTCTGTTAGTGAAGTTGGTGTGTACTGACTTGTTTTCATTTAATTTAATCCTCCACTTTTTAGTCCAGCGTTCTACTTTGTTCAAAGTCTTCTGTAAAGCACCCGTTGACTCTTTTACAGTACTTCCCACTGATATAATTGCAGAATCGTCTGCAAATGTTGCCATGCTAACTGTCTCGGTCTGGGGAATATCTCTGGTGTACAGAAGGTAGAGAACCGGTCCGAGGATGCTCCCTTGCGGAACGCCAGCGCCAATAGGTTTTAGCTCCGAGTACTCATCCTCATATTTTACTCTGAAGTAACGCTCAGTTATGTATGAACTCAGGATTTCATTGAACTGCTTTGGAAGGTCTCTATACATTTTGAATCGGAGTCCCTGATGCCACACCTTGTCGAATGCTTGAGATACGTCCAGAAACACACTGGAGCATATTTTATTTTCCTCAAGTGCACCCTCTATTATATTGGTGATTCTGTGGGCCTGTTCGACGGTGGAATGATTTTGACGGAAACCAAACTGGTGCGAGGGTATCAGGCTTCTTTCTTCGATTATTATTTTGAGACGTTTTAGGAGTAATCTCTCAAACAGCTTTGCAATCACAGGTAGGATGCTTTCTCATGAGGGGGTTTACCAGGCTTTGGAATCATAATTACTTCCGCAACTTTCCATTGTCTCGGGACATATTTCAATCTGAAGCAGCAATTGATAATGTGAAGTAGCTTTCTCAATACCTTTTCAGGCAACTCCGTTAAGATTTGTCCATTAATGAAATCGTATCCTGGTGCTTTTTTGGGATTGGAGTTGTTCTTAATTTCAGTCTTAAGTTCTTTCAATGTGACTAACCGGATATCAGCTTCATCATGCTTATCAATGTGTCTTAAGTCTTCTTCAGCTGTTTGTCTAGGTAGTGGTTGGAAGGTATTTTCAAGATGCTCCACGAATAGGTCGGCTTTTTCTTTGGGACTCCTAGCCCAGGATTTTTCATTAATTTTAATTGGCGGCTTTTGCGCTTTCGGTCGCTTAAGTCCCTTTGTGGTCCTCCAAAGGGAGTACTCTGTATCCTTATGAGCAGTCAACTTTTGAAGGAAGCTTGATAAGGTGTCGTTTTTTATCTTTTTCATAAGAGATTTGAGTTCGTTGTTTAGCGAGTTAAAAAGAGTTTTGTCAGATGGTGCTCTTGTATTCTGCCAAGTTTTTCTTGCTCTGCGTTTTTTCTTAAGTAGTTCTCTTACCTCCATCGGATAAAATTGATGTTGCTTGCTGTGTGCTTTTGAATTAGGAGTACTACCCCACGCCGCCTCTTGTATCTGTTGTATGAGAAGTTCTAGCTCTTCTTCAAGCTGAAGTTTGGTTTTCATTGCAGCTGGAAAGTGGATACTATCTTCTAGCAGCTTCCTGAACAGGTTCCAATTTGTTTTATTGTTCACCAGCCTCGGGAAATTATTTTTCTTTATAATTCTGTCACTGAAAGTCATGATTATAGGAGAATGGTCTGAAGAGAGCTCATCACTACTTTCGACCTCTATATAATTAGTTGACAGTCCTTTGACCATAAAAAAGTCAATTAATTCTGGGATTTTTGAAGGGTCAGTTGGCCAGTATGTAGGCTTGCTTCCAGAAAGGAAGTCACAGTGTAACTCGGCTCCTGCTGCATATAATTCCTTTCCCTTCTTTGAGGTTAGCCTAGAGCCCCAGTAGATGTTCTTGGCGTTAAAGTCACCTCCGATTATGAAGTAGCTACCCATGGCTATAAGAAGTTCCAGGTAGTCCTCTTTTCTGAGGTTGTACCGAGGGGGACAATTGTAACGCCCTCATTACGTTAATATGTTAATTAGTAATTACTGGGCCTACCTTCTGACAAATTAGGTTTGGGCCCTCGGTGCGGTCGTGTAGGAGCAGGAAATTTTGAGATTGCTGGAGATCGAAAAATCCAGCTGAATTAATCAATTAGAAAATAACTGTCCTCGTGAAATGTTCGTGTCCTGTGCGAATTAGTTGGTGACGGTTTAATTGTGTGGTTTTGGGTAACGTATTAAATTAAGAATTATATTTTGTTTTTTATTATATTTTTTCCATTTTATTTTATAAGAGAATATATTTTGTTATTGTTTTTTTTACGGAGTTGTTATTTTATTTAAAATCCTTTGTTTCTTTTTAAAGAAAAAAGAAACTCAGCTCACCGGCTGTGTTTTATGGCGCCCAACGAAAATTAAAATATTAATTTTTTTTTGTCGTAAGTTTCTATATCATATAAAAACAAAAAAAAATTAAAGTAAAATTCAATTACAAAATTACAACTCACTCAATTCCTGTTGCAACAGAAACAAAATCATATTTTCCTCTTATGTAAATTGTTATGTTATTTGCTATTTATTTTTACAACATAAGGTTCTTAATAATTTCGAATTTATCATTAATTATTAATTAAATAATAAAACGAAAAAAAAAATATGGAAAACATCAGCGACCCACAACCAACGGAGCTCATTTCCACGCCACCGTCCGGAACAAGGAACTACATCCCTCGTGGTTCAGCGTTAAAAAGAACGCCTCCGCGTGAGCGAACTCCGACAAAAGATTCGGAGAAAAACAGCGCCACATCGGCCGAGGAATCCAACGAAACCGAAAAAATCCACATTCCTCTTGGCAAAGGACGCCTTACAAAGAAAACCCTGCAAAAGATCGCCAACATCCCAAGCTGCGTTGAGGAAAAATTAATTGCCATGGACACGGAGTTCAAGTTGCAGCAAAACAAGATAGACGCGCTTCAACAGTCTATGAATGTTTTGGAAAAATTAATTCAACATACACTTGAGAAATTGGTCGATCTTACCCCCTCCATATTGACCTCCATAAAGGATTGGGCCATGGAGGAAATGGCCAAAACAACACGGGAGACAAACAAACGGCTTGAAAAAATCGAAGCGGAACTTCTTCTCGAAAAAGGAAGTAGAAAATCTCCCCCGTCCAGCAGTTCCCCAATCCCAACCACCGTTCTTAAAGAACATATTGCAACCCTCCCAATAATGCCTAGGAATATTCCCAAAATCGTCAGATCATGGGATATTACTTATCCGGGGAGATTTAATGCTGACGAATTCATTGAAGAGATCGAAAATCGACTCCAGGCGTCCAACATCGATCCCAATGAAGGCCTTAAAATTTTACCAGAGGTTTTACTAGGGGCGGCGTACTCGTGGTATAAAGTTTTCAATAAAAATTGGAGCTGTTGGAGTCAATTCTCCAGCCAATTTCAATTGACGTTCGGCGAACTTAACAGCGACCAACAGATAATGGATAAAATAACGACAAGCGTCCAATCTACCAACGAAAAAGCGGTCGATTTTATCATTCGCTTAAGTTCACTGTACAATAAATTGAAACAGCAGGTCCCAATCGAGAGGCAGCTCGACAAAATATATGCTGGCCTTTTGCCTCGCTTGTTATTATATTTTGATCGGGACTCAGTTGCCACATACGACCAGCTAATCAAGAAAGTTCGCAGCTTCGAAGAAAAAGATAAAACCATAAGATTAGCCAACAAGCAGCGAGCTGAGGACGAAAAAGACCAGAGGCGGATCAAACGCGAAAGGCACCATCTCAACGCATTTGCTCGCGTCGGTAGCGATAGCGACGACTCAAGTGCTCGGGATGGATCAGAACGCCGCCATAACCGTAGGACGAAACCTGAAATATACGCCAAACAACTTGAGGAGCTTCAGAAAAAACTCCTCAAAGTTGCGACACCAAAAAACTCCGGGAGAGGACGTATATTGACCACCAAAACTCGGCGGCGCTCGCGATCGGACTCCTCTGAAGCTGTTTCTGATTATTCAGGGGAATCCTCAGCACAGAGGGGGGAAGAGAGCAGTCCATCATCATTGCCAAAAATACGCCGAGTAAGGTTCAAAGGGAAAGGTACCGGAAACTCTCCTCAACCGAGTCCAGATGGTAAAACCAAGGTACCACCCACATTCGAGAGACGAGATGTGTTTTGTCGCGGTTGTGGTCGTGTGGGGCATATCTTGAGCGAATGTTACAGGAGAAGTGGCAGTCATTCTCCGAAAAACGATAAAATTGAGTCAAAAAACGAAAAAAGTGTCAGGGGAAACTAGTCCCTTCCCCTGACTTACACTCTGATTCAATGAACATAGCTACATCCAAAAAAAAGGTTTTCAAGGGTATTGCATCACGGTATCCAAAATCAGAGAGCTACATCATCGCCGTTAAAATAAAAATCGGCGAACATCACTACAAAGGCATTCTCGACACAGGCAGTGACCGAAGTTTCATAAGCGGGCACGTTTACGACATGGAATGGATGGCACAACGCAGCGAGCCCACAGCGGATGCTGTATCAAGGGACGGAATCCAGCTCGCGCAAAGCGATCACCGGGCCACTCCACGGTACTCCGTTAAATTTCACGTCGCTGTGAACGACTGCCACGGGGAGCAATGGTTTGCTGTTCTGGATGGACTCACCGCTCCGGTTATCCTCGGCATGGACTTCATATTGGCCTGGGGAGTAATAATGGACGCCAGCCGCGGGTTCTGGACGATTCAAAAATCCCAAGTTAAGATGCCACTGAAATACCGAACCGAGTACAATTCAGCCTTAAACTCCGTTAAGTTACGAGAGCTGACAGCCGAAGAACAAAAACGTCTCGAAAATGTCTTGGACGTTAAATTCAAGGAGCAAGATGAGATGACTTCCGGTTATGCAGCGGTTACACCCCACGTGATAGAGCTTACAAACGACTCGCCCATTAAACAAAAGCCATACAGGCGCAGTTTAGCAATAAATAAGCTACTAAACGAGGAGGTGGACCGACTGCTCACGAAAGGGTTCATCGTTCCAAGCAATAGTTCCTGGTCCAGCCCTCCAGTTCTCGCGTTGAAAAAGAACGGAAAATACCGATTCTGCGTTGATTACCGTAAACTTAATCGAGTCACAAAAAAATCGGCGTATCCGCTTCCACGTATGGACGGCATCTTAGATGCTTTGCACGGAGCTACAATCATTAGCACCTTAGATCTAAGCGAGGCATTTCACCAAATCCCCATGGATCCCGCCTCCCAAGAATACACCGCTTTTGTTGTGGAGGGTCGTGGGTTATTTGAATACACGCGGATGCCCTACGGACTGACAAACGCTCCAGCGACGTTTCAAAGATTGATGGACGAACTAAAGACGAAATTTAACCAGCGCCTAAGAGCCAAAAAGTTGCCCGAGAAGTTCACTAACCAGGTATTCGCTTATTTGGATGACTGGATAGTGATTTCAGAAACGGTTGCGGAACATCTCACGCTGCTAGAAATTCTCTTCACTGTCCTCAGGGAAGCTGGTCTCAAGATAAACCGAGAAAAATCCCATTTTGCTCGTCAACGAGTAGAATTTTTAGGATTCTTGCTAGACAAAGATGGATTGAGGCCAAATCCCGACCGAATCGAACCTATCGTACAATATCCACGCCCCCGGAACCGAAAAGAGCTCCGGAGGTTCAACGGATCGGTGAATTGGTACCATAGGCATCTTCAAAATATCGCCAGGGTACAGGGTCCTCTTAATAAGCTCTCCAGTCCAAAGGTGCCGTGGAAATGGACCGATGAGTGTGAATCGGCATTTCAAAATGTAAAGGAGGCATTGAAGAGAGCGCTAGTGTTAACTGCTCCCAAACCAGATCTACCTTTCATCCTCTACACAGACGCAAGTGATACCGGACTTGGAGCAATCCTGACACAGAAAGACACCCATCAGGAGCACTTGATTACTTGCATGAGCCGGCCACTGCGGGGGGCGGAATTAAATTACACCACCACGGAAAAGGAATGTCTAGCGGTGATATTCGCCGTGAGAAAAGCGCGATGCTACCTCGAGGGTACCAGCTTCACCGTCGTCACCGACCACTCCAGCCTTAAATGGCTCTATTCCTTGAGGAATCCGTTAGGGCGGCTGGCTAGATGGGCGATGGAACTTCTATCCTACGACATCACCGTAGAGCATCGTAGAGGCACGCAAAACGAAGCCCCAGACGCGATATCCCGCCTTTACGACGAGGATGTTGATGTTACTGGCCTGTTTGCCACCAACACCTCGTGGTACGATAAAGTCGTCAACTCTCTCCGGACCCAACGGAAAACGAAGAACCGTTATAGACTGGATAAGGACGGAGAGTTGTATTATCGGAAAAAGGATAGGCTGAAGAAGGTCCTAGACGACGACCACGCCTGGAAGAAAGTGCTGAAGGAGGAGGAAATCCTATCAAAAATCGCCTTCTACCATGACACTCCTCAATCTGCCCACCCAGGCGCACGTAAGACCTTGTACAACGTCGCCCAAAAATATTATTGGCCGGGGATGCGTCGGGACATTGAGAAGTACGTGGGTGCTTGTGAGAGGTGCATGCAGTGTAAGGCCTCCAATACTCCACCGCACGGATTGCTGTTCCCTAGGAGGATGGTCAGGCCATGGGAAAGAATTTCTATCGACATAGTGGGTCCGTTCCCACGCTCTAAACTAGGCAAACAATATTTACTAGTTTGCCTAGATACTTACACCCGGTTTATAGAGTGCTACCCACTAGCTAGAGCGAACGGACCCGCTATTGTGCGTTCTTTGGAAGATTTAATCAACCGCTGGGGAGCTCCAAAGGTCATACTCTCGGACAATGGCACCGAATTTGTGAACCGGCCAATGGCAGGGTTTTGTAGGGATTCTGGGATCTCTCAGGTCACCACCCCGGTGTATCATCCACAGGCCAACCCTGTTGAGAGGGTAAATCGAAACCTTAAGGCCATGATCTCATCGTTACTCTCGGATGATCACCGGGAATGGGACCGAAAGATAAAAGAGATCCAATTTGCTTATAACACCAGCTTTCACTCGTCATTGGGCGTTTCTCCGGCCTTCCTAAATTATGGCTTTGAGCCCAGAAGAGCTGGAGAGGAGCAAGTGGATAGAGTGGTCACCGACGAGGCCCTCAAAAGCGAGGACATCAGCCTTTGGACGGAGCGTATGATGCGTATGAGGGAGCTGCGGAGGAAGGTCGAGGAGCAGATGACCAAGGCGGGTGACCGACAGCGGGATGTCTACAACAAATCCCGCAAGTCCAGTCTCGGTTACGTGGAGGTGGGTGACACTGTCTACTTCCCGAATAAAACCCTCTCCAACGCTGGGAAAAACTATAGTGCAAAACTGGCACCTAGGTACAAGGGTCCCGCCATTGTCACGAAAAAATTATCTCCGTTGGTTGTGGTGATCAGCGACTCAGCTGGAAAAGAGCTGGGCAAGTACCACGTAGACGCCTTGAAAGTGGTCAGGCGTAGTAGGCGCCTAGCAGATAAAAATATAAGTTGAATATATAGAATATAGTATATAAGTATACAAAATATAAGTATAGAGTAATGTTTTATAGTTTGTTTTATTTATATTTTTGTTTTTGATTTTTTTTTGTGTTTCCCGTGCTTGGACACATTGTGGTCGTATCGGGGGAGGGTAGGACCAGTAATTGCAATTAAGAAGGGGGGAATGTAACGCCCTCATTACGTTAATATGTTAATTAGTAATTACTGGGCCTACCTTCTGACAAATTAGGTTTGGGCCCTCGGTGCGGTCGTGTAGGAGCAGGAAATTTTGAGATTGCTGGAGATCGAAAAATCCAGCTGAATTAATCAATTAGAAAATAACTGTCCTCGTGAAATGTTCGTGTCCTGTGCGAATTAGTTGGTGACGGTTTAATTGTGTGGTTTTGGGTAACGTATTAAATTAAGAATTATATTTTGTTTTTTATTATATTTTTTCCATTTTATTTTATAAGAGAATATATTTTGTTATTGTTTTTTTTACGGAGTTGTTATTTTATTTAAAATCCTTTGTTTCTTTTTAAAGAAAAAAGAAACTCAGCTCACCGGCTGTGTTTTACAATATATAGCAGAGATTTTGAACTTTCTACCTCTGGTTAGTTCCACATTCACTGCAGTCACTTGCATACTCTCTTTTTCAATTTTAACGTCAGCGTAATGCTTAATACTCTCTCTGATGTATATTGCTGAGCCACCTCTGGCTTTTTCAGAAGTGTGGATAGCATGATAAAACAGTAATCTCTTATTTTATGATAAGAAGAGCTGGTAAAATGGCTTTCAGAAATTATACATATGTCTATATGTTGAGTGTGGAGAAAGAGCTCTAGTTCAGGTAGGTGTTGCTGGAGCCCATTTGCATTCCATGTGACAATGCGCAATGTTTTACTAATTTTGTTTCTTCGCTTTGCCCATCCTAGCTTCCAGGATTTTTAATTTAGCGAATGTGTTTTTGTTAATTTCTTTTTGCTGTTCTAGACCCTCTGTTAGGACTACTAATCGCTTCAGGATTTCTTCTAGCTTTTCATGTGGATTTGGAGGTTGCTTCAATGCTGGTGGCCGTATTTGGGCTTGGGTTGCTTGCGCATATGTTATGCTTGACCTTCGTTTAGGAACCGTGTTTTGATGTGAATCACTGATTGGTGTTTCAGGGGTAGTCCTTTTTCCTTGATTTGTTTGGGGCTTGTGGGATTTATTTCGTATCCTCTGTAGCTCTTTTGTAACTTCACATCCACGGTAGTTTGCAGGATGTGAGCCCTTGCAATTAATACATTTGGGTGGCGAGTCGTGTCTTTTGGATACAACTTGGGGATAGGGTGTTTACCCGCGCACTTCACACACCGGGGCTCCATCTGGCAGTATTTCTGTGTATGGTTGAATCCCTGACATCGTTTGCATTGAGGGATAAGGTTGCTTGTTCTTCTCAAAGGTTCAATTTTAATCTTCATACTCTTTTACTGTTTTCCACTCCTTCTTTCTTGATGATGTTGTTAGCGTCTTCTATTAGAAAATCCCTTTGCTTTAGGTCTTCAATTATTTCCTCTTTGGAACATGTTGGGTGTAGACCTCTCGCCATAACCTTGATAGGACGGTCATTTTTGTTTTCATATGTGTACCATTGTATTGCTTCAGCATTTAGCTTAGATGTCAGTGCTCTATAGGTCTTTACGTCCGGTGTGTTAACTTTCCACACATTGTTGTTTAAAGCAACTATTTTATATTGCTTGCCAGTCACAGTTCTCATCACCGACTGTAGATCTCCATAGCGCTCCAGGCCTACAATATTTATTGGTGGTGGAGGTTGGTCTTTGACTTTGTTTCTGCTGTTTGTGTCACTGGATGGTGGATAATCTTCTCCTTCCTTCTCTTGACTATATTGTGGAGAGGATTCAGCTTTCTTTTTCTTGTTTGGTCGCTTCTTTTTTTCTAAGACCCAGTTGGTTTCCCTTTCTAATTCCTCTTCGTCCGTGAAGTAATCTATGTCAGAGGCCTTGTGTTTTTCGACGCTTTCTTCTGGCTGCTCAATGTCCCTTTTTTTAAGTCAGCATTTTTTCTTCTTAGCACTAAGACTTCTGAGTGTAATTGTTTTGTGAGGGCTTATCTAGGGCCTTAATCCTCTCCAATAGCCCAGTCCGCTCCAAATCATAGATTTGGTTTTCTCCTTTTTCTCCTCTCGCGGGTTGTGCTTCCGCTGAGCTCCTACTAGATTCTAGCAACAAGCGGCTCCCCCCAGAATCCATGGAGCCTGCCTCCTCAAAGGAGGGTGGATTCGCCAAGTTTCCTTGGGTTTCACCTGGGGTATTCTTTCCGTTTGTTTTCATTATTGCCATCATTTTTTGGTTAGGGTTATACCGCCCATACTCGGTCCCTGACTGAAGTTTGCCAGCATCAGACGGTCCAAGGGTCGACTTAAGCCGACCCAGGGCCCCCTGACACTGCCCACCCCCCACGACGTGGACATCCCAGTCAGGAATTACCAAGGTGCACACAGTTACAGCCGAAGCCCCCTGTGTACCCTTAGCTGGAGGGGCCTGGAGGTTCTTATAGGTAGATCAAAAAAATGAAATAAGTCCGATATTAAAAAAGTTATTCATGGGGAAAGTCCTTGATCGTTAAGTTACGTAGATTTAAATTGGTACATCTAAGACTGTTTTCTTAGATCTAAGTTGATCTAAGCTTGTTTAAAAATAAATAAAAAATTATATCTATTTAGATCTAATATAACACCCTTAGATCTAGATTGGCTTAAGCATATCTAACGATAAGTTGATCTACTGAATACCATTTTTTTTATCTATGTGGATAAAGTAGATAAACTTAGATAAAAAATATTTTTCCCGGGTGGTTATTACCGACCGCAAATTTGAAAACTCAAGAAAATTTTTGATATTCCACTGAGATTCTACCTTCTAGGACCACTGCTATAAAGGGCGACCATTTAGTTACTATGCCACTAGGTGACTATTATTGTGTTATGGTTGACGATTTGTTTATTAATGGTTGACGATTTAACGTTGCGTTTAGGTCGGTAAGTGTTATCGAAATAGAGTGAGATATCAAAGTGAAAAATATGCACATGTAACTGAGTGAGCTATACCTACATACACATTTTGATATTTTCACAGCTAGAAACTAAGTTTTGTAATTAACAACCATTCAAGTAATCCATGGGCTTAGTATCAATATTCACGGCCGATATATTACTATTTTGGAAATTTCGATGTATTCTTTTCACCCCTTAATCATTATGGATAAAAAATGGCAAATAATAAAGTCAAATGGTCAAATGACTCTAATAATAACATACTGATGTAGTACCTTAGTATGTGTAAAGTTAACAGTTGTAAAAAAGTGAAACATCCAAACCTTGTTGTTTGCAAAGCAATTTTTTGTAGGAACCATTTTCCTAGAAAGTAGCTTTACCATGAGAATTTTGGTTCTATGGTTCCATATTTTAGCACCAATGAAAAAATCTATTTAATTATCGTAATTTATTGGTCTAGGGGTGTTAATCAGTCCAGATTATAATCGTCAGTATCATGTTAAACTAGGGGAAATGTAATGATGAACTGTTGGTTAATATGAAAATTACTATCCGGCAAAAAATGAAATGAAAATCTCGTTAAGTTCTGCATTAGATTTATCTCCCATTCCCGTGACGAATATTTGCATCACTTCAGTTCATATGAAATTTTATACGAAAGTAAATAATAAATTTTCCAGAATGAAAAAGTGTAAGGATATTAAATTACCAAAATTATAGCACTTCTTAATTTAATCATGAAATAAAACCTTCAGAACTCATAAAATTTTCCTGGCTCACAAAAGGTTTTCTTGGGAAATATTCATTAATAAAATGAACCTGAAACAAAACCCAATGGCTAGAAGGGTAAACTATATGATTAATTATTTTTAAAAGTCGAACTTGATTGCTTAAAAAACACAATTTTTCTACCATTTTCTATCCATTAATTTCCATTATCGATGCAGTAGATTTTCAATTAATTTTGACACTTAAAACCATTAAATTGCAACATTTAATTGGCAAACCGGGCATTCTATTTGCCAGAAGCATCAAATTTTAATCGAAAGCTGCTTTAATAATTACAGATAATTAAAAATTGGTTACAAATATAAACACGTACAGGGGTGTAAATCATACGATCGTCATTACCACCAAATCAGAAACACGTACAAAAATTCAGGGCTGGAAAATCAATCAACTAATGAAACTGTTCTATGCACTTATTGAACGCAATCATCCCCCGTTTGTTTTATATATCAGTATAGTGTAATTTTGAGTTGTTGTTTTTCGGCCACTCGCTTCAAGGGTTGGGAATATCGATGACAACAATTTGGGTAATTGTTTAGTCGTTGAATCGAATAATTAAGAGCATCATTTCATTTATTTTTATCGTGTGTTAAGTATCAAAGAATTTCGAAACCATTTCAATTAAATATCTATATTGCGCCTAAATGTAACGTGATAGAAAACAATTAATAGGGGCAAGTATAGTTTAGGGCTGTAATTTTTGCAGACAACAATGAAATAAAAATTATTTAATACAAAGATTCATAGATTTAGTCACGTATGAAAGATTTCAAGTTCGTGATAACTAAAGCTCCAACTAAAATTTGTGCCCTTTCCCGGTTGAATTTTATTTATGACTAATTGCCTTTTATAGAAAACGTTTTCCGATTCCCCTGAGATATGCGATCTGATAGACAAACCCCTCACTAACCCTTTCATCATTGGCTCACTTCATATTTCATTTACACATACAAAGATCGCTCGTTAACTGGGACGAAACAAAGGAAATAAATTTAATGACCTGCAACCAATGAGCACAATTATTCTCTAGTTTCCGATCAGATATTAAGTGAAAATATAGTTTTTAATGAGAATTATAGAAAAAAAAAATCATTCAACCCTTTGTCACATTTATTATTTTCCGGTTTAATTGTTTCGTAGAAAGAACATATTGTGTAAAAATATTAAGTGGAAATAATGAGGTAATATAACACATGACTTTTATTAAAAAGTTCTGATCTTAATCGATTTGATATGGCCTTATCGAAACCATTAGCACGTCGTTTGTATGATAATGACTCAAACGAGTCAAATGAAGGAAAACATTATTTTCTCGTAAAATTCAAATCATACCCTTCCTTTTTGTGCAAAAAAGCTTTGTTAAACATTAGTTTTAATTTCAGGAAAACTTAAATATTTCAAAGAAATTTATTTGGGTGTTCTAATATTTGAACCATGAAAATAACCTGTTGCTCAATAAAAATAAATCGTTTATTTTACATTTAAAATAGCCTCGATCTTTCTGAAAAATTCTGATATAAGAATGTCATCGTAAAGAGGATGAGACGCACTGGAATATAAATTAGAAACAGAGACACAAGTTCTTGATATTTCCGGAAGCACAAAAGCCATACATAAACATTTTCTCTATCAGCAAATACCACGCACCTTTCCTACCTATCGGAAGCACAGAAATATAAAAGCTGCAGCAGTGGCGTCTAATATCAGAAATATAACTGTGTCGAGCTTTATTCAACCAAATAATTTAAATAATTTCAAAGAAAATCCAAGAAAATCACGCACAATTTAAGAAATTAACCAATTTTTTTCAGAAGTATTTTTTTGTTTTGATACTTGAAGCATGAATGTTCCAAATTTCCCAGGTCTATGCACACCACTGGGTCTCATGTAGAGAAAATGGAGTATTTAAGCGTATATATGAGATATTCAAAGTTTCCCCAAGTGGCATTTACTATTCTACATCCCGTGGCCTCAAGCTTTTCCCCGCTAACCGGTATGGACTACCGGATTCCCGGGTACCCTCTTATAAACCCGACATACAGACCACCACTTATTGGTTTGTTGAACGCACCAAAACACACACATTTTGCATTCATACATTCATATAAAATATATCTCCACGTTTCAATGATTTCTTTGCATTCTATGTTTCCATTCTTGTTCGGAAAACTTTAAAGGGATGGGATAATATTTATACGTAGATATGGAGAATACCCCTAATTGTATTAATATATCAAATATTTTAAAATGAAATATGAGATTGAATAAAATAAAAAGGGGAATCGTTTGGTTATGTAATGGAAAGCTTATGCTTTGTGTAAAAATAGTTAATTTTTAAGTAACAATATATGTAATCTTTTCATTTTGTTATTTTCTTGTTCTTGTTGAAAAACTTAATAGTAAGATTTAAGACACTATACTAACAATATTAATATTAATTTATTAATATTTTTGAAGTTTTAGTATCACAGTAATTTATAATTGAATTGTCGATTTTCGATCGATAATAATAGTTTTTTCCCACAAGCAGTGTGATGTCACGACACAGTTGTGTGAAATTATTTACATTGCAAACGTAGATAGGTGGTATTTTTTTCGCTTTTATTCTGAATCGCAATTGTAATGTTGCATTTGGTCCCGATTCTTTTAGTTGGCTGCTGATATCTACGAATTATATCAACATCACTTTCAGAGATGGAGCCGTCCACAATACTTCAATTGCTCTTTTACACATTTTTCGTGTCCAATGCACTCACACACTCACACACAAACGTACGCACACATGCAGCTTGTTTTGAATAGCGCCACTATTTTCTTGGACAAATTTTTACTTTTTTTTACTACTATATAGAGAAGAAAGTATTGTAATCGGGACGAATTTTTGAATTTTAGATTTCACCGGAAATACATTTTACTGAGGTCCTCTGAGCACAAAAAAGTGTTTTTAAAACATGGGTGTGTGCGTTCATATAATATCTCGTTGGGCCGTGAAGTTTTTTTTAAAATCGGTTAACCAAAAGCTCTACTTTATTCTAGGAGTTTTTGAGCTTTTTCAATTTTTTTCGAAAACGGCTTAAAATGATTTTTTTAAAACTTGCTACAGCTTTTAGACCTATTAATGCCTACAACTTATATTTGAAGTTTTTTCATGGGAAAATTCAAATAAGTAAGGTTCTGGGGTTAAGGGTGAGAGGTGGTTTATATTATACTTATGTTAGAGCCTATATGCATATGGTTTTGTTTCTATAGATATTAAAATATATTTCTATTTATAACTTTTTTAACCAATCGTGAGTTTTATTTATGTTGTTTAACCAATTGCGAGTTTTATAAAAAAACTTCAGTTTCACTTTTATGCTAAAACGAGAATTTGAAATAATATATTAAATTGGATTTCATGTGACATCCAACACCTATAACCAATTTACAACCACTGGTCGATCAAGTCAAACGATATTTTTATTAAAACCTGGTTTCTTAAATCTTAACAATAAGATAGTCTAGACTCTAGATGATCTTTAAATATGAATGACCATAGATAACAAACGTAGTTAGCTAAAATAACAAGAACTCTTTTTTGCTATCATAGCCAGGTAAAAAAAGACTATAAAATACATTCTATAGTTTATTTTTAAATTTTCAAATAATCAATTTCGATGAATAATTCAAATTTTCTCAAAAGATTGAAACCACAAAAATATTTATCTACATCAATATTTTAAATAGCTCAACAAAAAAAAATATTTTACTTACTTTTCGTGTTTGAAATAGAGCCTAAAACATAAAACATAAAAGCTTTTAATGGAACGCCGACATACATATTATAATTTCAACAGACGTTAAAAGTTATAGACAAAAATATGTTTGATTTGCCAGAATTATCATATTTCTTACAAAATCCATATAAAAGTAATTTTATATCTCCTAGCCAATATTTAATATAGATTTTTCTTTTATTTGAACAAAAAAGTACATAATTCTGTTATATAAACTCGGCTAAAGTTTTTTTTTCTTACATAGAACTTTTAATTAATTTTTCCTGCAGCAAGACGTATGTTAGTCACGAACTTTAAAAAACTTCATAAAAATATTGTAAAGAATATAATTATTCAAGTGGTTTTTATTTTTTTTTAAGTTCAGAAAATTCTTTACGAAACTGTATTTTATAATAATTGTTAAGCAAAGGGTATTTTGCTTCCTAAACTTTACAAATTAATAAATGTTATGATTTAACCTCAAGATACGATTAATGATTCTTTTAATTTTTTCAAGTTATTAATAATTAATTTTATGTAAAAATTTTATTTAATATAAATTCTCTTTACGTTGACATCTGATTTTGGCAAGGACCAATATATAAAGTTTATTTCATTTTTTTTTCTTTTCATGAGGATTTCTTCATAAAATAAAACTTTTATTGTAAGTTATAAATCTTTATTTATAATTAATTGGAAAGTTGTTAAATATTCGCATTAAAATAGTTCCGAAAAGTTTAAAAGAACATACTTCTTAGCAAGATTAATCGAGTTGATGTAATTAAGGTAAAGTTTTTTTATTGTTATTGTAGTTGATTTTATATGACTTTATTTTTAATTAAGAAAACTTTTTAAGAAATGTTAAAATAAAATTTATCTCCATCAATTGTTTAATAATTGAGTAAAATAGTCTCAAAGTTCTTTTTGATATTTCCAACTGATAATGAAAAAAAAAATCGTTAATTGCTCCCAATAAAATTGATTCTGCCATTTAAATTCACTAAAAGTGTATTAATGGCATCGTTCGAAGTTTTCATATTAGTTAGAAGTAAATTTAAACATTTTATCGATGAATTTCTACCAATAAATTTGAAACTCTCTCCAGACATTCAATTAAATTCAAACATTTGCTATGTGTGTGTTTCAGAGAAAATTACCAAGGATTGGAGGCGGCTAGTTATAGGAGCATTTGTACTTATTACGTATGCATAACATGAATCTATTAGGAACAGATTGCAATGAAAATGTGGAAAGTTTCATTTTCGTATGCATCTACCTAATAAACAGAGAGGTTTTATATAAACAAAGACAAATATTGAACTATAAAATAAATAAATACTAAAATTCACCTCGCTATTTTCAGTACAATTTAAATTTTATCGTAGCACAAACTGCATTTTAAACACATTTATTTTGATTCTATAAATTTACGCGTCGTTTATTATAACAAACAATAAATTTTCTATGCATTTGGGTTCAATAATTGATCAACAACGGTAATATTATACAAAATATGATGCACATAATTAATATGCAATAATAGACCAATAATAATCTCATGTGATTATTTGATCTAAACCTTCTCTTACTATTTTGTAATGGGCTGCGCTCCCTCCCTCTTATTAGAGTAATGTACCAATAAATACATCCGCAGCACAACAAACGATTCCAGCTCATCCTTTGAGTTTCCCAAACAGGATAAAATCCATATGTATCAGATTTTACAGTCATAAACAACAGGGAATGGAGATAGTTTTAATATCTGTTATAAATAATATTAACAATAATCGTTTTAATGGATTTGAAGAGCTTTGCAAGCTTTTGAATGACAAATAAATCGACCCTGATGAATCAAATTACTAGATAGCAAATTTTCATTAATCAATTGCATATAGTTTGAAAAATGTATGAATTTTTAATCGTGCAAAAAACCCCCATGAAAACGTACCACGTTTCAATCCTAATTTATGCATACAATGCAAACAATATTAATAGACATTGTATCCATGTTTGTTGCATCGCATGTACACAGTCATATTCCAGCCAAAGATATGACTAATTAAAATTTCAGCAGTCACAGAGCGACAAACAGACACATATCTAGCGACCCGAGTGGGATGCAATTATACAAAAACCATTTGCAACATGTTCGTTCGTCTTTGTTCTGCATTAATGAATTTTATACGAACGCCGACCCTGTAACATTATTAGAGATCTCCATTAGAAATAATTAGATGTTTGTTAACATGGGAAAACTAGACACATTGAAAATCATAACAAACTCCCTGGCTCTGTTCCATTTGTTCTCGTGTTTTGTGTATTGTATTACTATGTGCACATTTGTTTGTGCTTGGCTCAAGTTTCTTGAATTGACCGTTATACTTAATGCAAATAATGGCATCGAAATGTGCAAAGGAAGCTTCGGAATTATATAAATAATACAATGAT
Source organism: Sisyra nigra (assembly GCA_958496155.1). Lineage (NCBI taxonomy): Eukaryota > Metazoa > Arthropoda > Insecta > Neuroptera > Sisyridae > Sisyra > Sisyra nigra. Next base: position 25,023,191 of record OY292315.1, read on the forward strand.
AATGCAAATTGATCAGTTTCTTCCTTTTGTTCAATCTATAAATGTCTTATTTTCTACTGCAAAGACATTTAATTAATGTGACTTATAGTCACTTCATTGAACACACATATTTAAATGAAATAGATACCTATGTTTTTGAAGTGAAACTTCTATATAGACAAGATTTTTTTTCTGTCACTAAAAGGATCACGACGAAATATCGCGTGGTGAGAAGCGGTCAGCAGTGGGGGGAGTGAAAGATTGGCGGAGGTCGTGAGAGGAGTATTAGATGGATATACTCATGGGGCGGATCTTTTTACCAGGAAGGCGGTTCTTCTGAATTATAGTCCGACGCTTCAAACACAGATGGCAGCGCAATGTTCAACTTGGTTAAAATTACATCTATGCATTAAGCGCTTGCGCTGTGATTATATTAGTGCTGGTGCCTCTATGAACAACGCACCGTACTAATAGCCCAAAGGAAACTTAATTGACTTGACTTTTAGCACGTGGCTGGGATTCTTTTGGAATCAAAAAGTAAAGCGCAAATTGTATAAAGTATTAAACAAATGTATGATTTTTTAACGTAAAATTATTTTAAATATGAGCAACAAGATCTTAATATATATATCAGAGGCGTGCGGTCCATACATGCTGTAGATGCGGCGCATGCCTTTGGATTGTAAGACGTTTTTAAAAATTGACTATTTTTTATGATTTATTCATTTAATTTACGTAATTGCATTTGTAAAATCATTCTAAAATAATATATTTTTATCATTTATAAATTTTTTAATTTACGTAATAATGAAAGGTATCACTCATAAAATGGACATAGTTTACCAAATCAAATAAACGGCAAAAGCCGAATGAATGCATTGGCGACAGTAGCATGCGATTCTTTACTTCGAATTGGGCGCGCATGCGCACTAGTACGGTTGAATACTATCTCTCTCGGCATTTCACATAGCCAATTAACGGTCAGCAGATGCGTTTGCCGTTTTGAATCTAAACAGTGAATTTAATTGTTACTGATACTTTTCGTGAGTTATTTTGAATTATTGGCCTAAAAGGCCATACAAATGTTCTGTTCTTTAGGATAAGAACTATTTTCGTGGTTTTTAAATACATTATATGATGCGGTTGTTGATGATTTTTGTAAGAAAGAGCGTCAAATAAGGCTAATTTAAAAAAAATACTTATAACACCACCTTTATCAAATAAAAAAATAAATTTTAAAAATGTGGTTCTTATAACCCCCCTCCCCCACTTCTAACTGCATGCCCTGTTTCAAAAGTCACCGCACGCCACTGATATATATATATATATATATATATATATTGCATAATATATAATATATAATATATATATATATATATATATATATATGCAAATTAACAAAAAATACCTAACTATGTTTAAATAAAAAATTCATTTATTAAAATGTACCTAACCTAAGTAAATCATAATTTGTAGTAAGCCTACGAAAAAATCGGAATGTGTGCTGAGACACAAAGTAGACGTGAAGCTTCAACGGACAAGTGTAAAAAAAATCGCAATTTTAACTTGAAGTTTTACGAGCAGGTTTTCAAATTGAACAAGTACATTAACAATGTGTTGATCCAATTTTGATAGTTTAGGACAAGTAGAAAAACGAAGTGCAACAAAATCTACAAGCAGACAATAAAGTAGTTGTTCAAATTAAAATCCTGCCTGTAAAACTAGTAAAACAAGTTCAAATTTTGGTGCGTTTTGTTTTTCCACTTGTCAGTTGAAGTTTCACGTCTACTGTGTGTCCCAGCACACATAAATCAATACCGATCCAAACTTTGAATTGAATATCTTGAAAAACTAACAAAAGCTATTAGCACTAAAAGCTGAGATAATTTTGTCTACAGACATCATTGAAGTCTGCAAAAGCTAAACGAGTAATCGAGTAAATAATAAATAAAAAAATACCTTTGTTGATAATTCATCGAGTTAAGTAGCCGAATATTATTTGAAATTAATTGTCCTTGAAATTTTGATTTTAAATCAAGCCAGTTAAAACAAGCGAAAAGTCAAGTCAAGTCAAAAAGCCTTAAAGTTAAATTAAATTGCAAATCTCTGATGATAACTTATTGCTTCATTGGCGTATTTGAAATATTTTCTGCATTTTTTTTATCAAAATAAGTTTGCAAAAAAATAACACCGAAGATATTGCGTTTTTTTTTTAATTTTATTACGCCATGTTTTTATGATTTACGTTTACAATAAAGTAGAAGCAAAATTTGTCATTAAGAGATACCTATAAAAATCCATTGTTGAAATTAATGTTTCTCTATCTCATCTTCTTTGGTTGAAACTTGAAATAAATCTTTTCCTGCACATATGACGGAAAGCCTTTTCCTTGTTGCATACTTACATATCTATAAAAAGTCAATTTTCAAATTTCGCTAGAACTACATATTTGCTAAATTTCTTAAAAAGCTCTATGAGTGAAGAAAACTACTCTTGTACTTTGATACTCCTAAATCTTGCTTATCTAGGATCGTCTGTTTTTTAATTGCGAAACTAATATTCATATTTCCATTTTTATTTCCAATATTAAAATATAAATAACTATATTGAAAATATTGATGAGTATTACTTTTTCTAAAAGTTATGTTTACAGAAAATAAAGTATTATGGATATAGATTAGTCAATGTATAAACTGGTTTTAAGTATCTAAAAAAATAAATCTCACTAAAGTTTAGTTAGATATTTAAATATTAACATCTTTTATTTGAGAAAATAAAAAGTTTAATTACACTCATTAAAATGTAATAAGAATAAGAAAAACAAATTATTTTGAATCAATTTCAAAGTACAATTGATATTAGGATACAAGTACCAGTAGCTGTATGAAAATGTTTATATTTATTTTAAAATTCTGTTTTGAATACTATTCCCATTTTATTTTCTAACAAAGTATCAGATAAAATTTCAATAAAATTCTTCAATAAAGTTAAAGACGAAAACATTTTCAAATTATTTTCAACTCACGTTTCTTCATTCGTTCTTAAAAAATGTAATTATACGATGTACACTTGATTGACTTTCAAATTTTAACGTTTATTAGATTAAAATGAATTGGCGAATGTAACCGATTTCCTTTGACCCCATTTGCTTTCGTCTCGAAGTATTCAACCATTTGCAAATGAAATAATTAAAAATGAACAACACATTTCGTAACACAATTGATATCTAACCCGTTAAATATAAGAACCCTTTTTCTTGTAGTATGTAATATTCATTTTCTATTCGGTATCTCTATTAATTTCACTCCTTTGATATTGCGAGTGCTCTAATAATGAAAAATGTTTCCCAAAGTTGCAGCGACTAAACTTCTTACTCTATTATCATATTAAAGACGAAAGAAATTTTAATGATTTCGTCAGAGGAAAGTAATTAAAAGTCGTGATGATTTTCACATTCAAAAGCGCACCTGCTAACTGGATGTCTTTTGAAAATAATTTTCCTGATCAGTTCCAGTGGCGTTTTTGATGATCAATTATACCATGATCGATTTAATGAAATACGGACATATTATTTAAATTATCATTTTCTTTTTACAATTTATTTTTTCCTAAGTATAATCACGGGGTTTATTATATTTCATTTTCCTGCTTGGAAAAAGAAGCCCCAGGTGGTTCATTATTAAATGAAGTCGACTATCATCTCTTTCGACTTCCTTTTTTATATCGTTCTTCATATAGAACACGACTGAAACAATTTTATTTTAAAATAGAGAAAGTAAGTAGGTATCTAGAATAGAAAATAAATATTTCTTGTACAAATTGAAAGCAAATATTAGATACTTCGTTTACCTGTAGGCTTTTAAACTATCTATCAACCCTGTTCGTTGTCAGAGCGTCACCATCAGTCTCTCGTGAAATTATTATATGTCGATCTTAATCAATTAGTCACACAATTATTGACTTATCTTAATTATAATTATTAAACATTAGAGAACAGAAATGTCCTGCGGCAACATAACGAATATGTTTCATACGTTTAAATAGAAAGGTCGGAATCCTTGATCTGAAGGAAGTTTAAACCTTCAGGGACTAATAACCTCAATGACAAGCTTTCATCTTAGAAAATACATTAAACACACATTTAACAGATGTCTGAATTATTAGCATACTCCAATAGGCATCTTCATAATAATAATCAAACTATTTAGAAATAACAATTTCCATCAAATAGGCCAAATGGTGATGACGCTTGATAATGTTAACGGGTTGTAGAAGTGGTTGCGAAGACGACATGTGAAACATTGAATTGCTGTAGCAACAAGTTGAACTAAGGAAAATCACCATTAAACTTTATCGGATGGAAAAATAAAAATTTATTTCAATCAAGTCTATGTAAATACTTTTTAAAACCTCTGTTTTTTCTATTCATAGTATAAACTTTCTTTGTAACCATATAAAAATCATTCATGTAAAAGAGTGCACGTGAGTTTTTTTCTCTACAAACAAGTATATGTACGTTTGAATAGATTTCATCAAATAACCGTTAGCGGTTTAATGTCAAAACCAACTAAATTTAACGTTCAAGTCCTTTTTTCTTTGATACTATGATTGATTTATTCCATCCTTAACGCACATCTGATTCAACAAACAATAGATACTATCAATATTTCACCAACAATCATTGGAACAAAGCAATATGCTACAAAAACATATTTTGAAAAACCCTCATCTCCATCCGGATATCCGAAAAATACTTTTTTGACAATCGAACAAATATCCTCTCGTCTCAACGTTCTTCAGGGCAAATAATTACACGAACCACTTAGTAAATTAACCAATTAACTATCTACAATCTGTTCAAACCCAACCCTCTATATTCACCCCTTACTTTCGATCAAGTCAAGAATTCAGTAACAACAACCAATAATGATGACATACAAAAATTACATGGCTCAAGAGACCAAATAATTATCACATAATGACCCCCATGTATTTCAAGATGATGGACCAGAGAAAAAATCAACAAAACCCGTACAAACACGATGCATTTTTATTGTTATTATTTTCATTATTGTGCTCTCTGTACATGAAAACGCTTCCCTCATTCCAATAAAAACAGAGCTTGAGGGTTGACGACTATTACTTTTGTCTCCTCAATGATCAAATAACGCTTTCTTCATTCTGCCATAAAGAAATGTTTGGATTTATTTAGTTTTCTATCCCGTGTTTCTTTGCTCTTTCCTGTATTGCTTTGTTAGAACCATTTGACATCTATCTGTATTACTAAGCCTAATGGTTAGAGCTGAAATTATGCGGGTGGTATGCAACATGGCGATTATGAAGAGAAAAGTGCTTCAAAGGAAAATCCGTTTATTTAACTTACTTGTTGAAGAACTGCTGAATTTAATAAGACAATTATCATGAGCATTATTGCTGTAAGTGGGTTGAGGACGTGCTGAATTCATCTCGTAACTGCATTCGACATTCAACTGATAAAATCGGAAACAGTTCAAGTGAATGAAGCCTGTCAAGAATTTCCGTTATGTAACAAAACTACCTACAATTCAAATAATAGAAAATGACGAGGAAAACTAATATCTATTCGAATAATAAGATAAACATCCCGTAAAGTTCCTGAAAACTAAACTTGACATATTTTTTCAACTTTTTTTTATATGAAACTGCATAGGTACTTGTAAGCATTTTTTTATCATAACAAAACTATTTCTGTTTGTTATTTTGTCCCGAAGCATAGTGAAATAAAGGTAATAGTATAGAAGAGGTAAAAAATAAAATGAAACGTTTCTCTTTGAATTAGTAAAAATGAAGCGCTTTGTGAATAAGTGAAGCCCTATGGCGAGTCTGAGTGTAGCACATCACATGTAACATCCCTCTTAACCTGAAACGAAAAACTGTAAATGTATATCCCATAGACTTCGTGTCATTTTAAAAATTCGTCCAATTATAATGACATTCTTTTGCCACTTTCAATGCACAAAATCTGACATAGAACGCTTTATAAAAAAGTGTCACGTTATCAAAAGTTCATGTCGTTTCAATAATCAAAAAGTGTTTTCAAATCTATTCGAAATCGTGACGGCAATTTTATATGACCAAAATCGTAAAATACCTTGAATTATGCAGCAATGCACTTCATACTTTATAAATTCTCTAGTAAAATTGAAATGAAATAGTGCAAGCGAGCGGTGCACAAGCTTTTGCAACTACAACAACATCACATTCAACGTGAAAAGTAAACGACCAAAAATAAAAACGGGAAAAACTTGAAACTTGAAACGGTGAATTTTCGAACAGTATTTTACCAAGTTTTCGCGAGTTAATTTTACGACAGAAACAGAGAACAACGCGCAACAACGACTCATACATGATCCACATATCAAAAGTAAAAGGTTCAACAAAAGTTATTTATGATCTTAGATTTCACCGTAGTTTACCCAAAGTATTTATGAGGAAAAACATAATATTATTAACATGGAAAGAAAATGAGTGAGTATTTTCCATTTAACGTTTGTACGAAAGGAAGATTTTATATTAAGTTAGACGTAAATTTTCACATTAAACATGTAGAAGAAATCTCTATATTTGGATTATTATAATGATTAAAGAAGGAAATCCGAGCTTGAGTTATATTTCACTGAAAATATACTTGTTTATACCATTAGGAAAACTATACAACTCGACATTACTGACGTCTTAATAAAATTAAGTATTTGTGTGGCAGGTGGAAAATTTATGAATTACAATGAATTATAATTTTGCTTAGAAAACATTAATTATCCTTGAAAATTCTACATAAAGCACGAACAACATTAAATATTTTCCTCTAAGAATATTTTTTGTCAAGAAATCATAATTATTTACAAATTTATGACTATATTTCCCAGGTTTAAGAGCTTGGTTTTATTTTTCCTAAGTTCTTCTTCAGGTTACCATTTGAATATTATGAATTAAAACAAAGGATAATGAAAGAGTATGCACCAGTTTACTGCTTAAACTGCACCTGGTTTTAAACTCAAAATTGATGGAAAATGTGTACTTATAACCTTATTTATTTATATTTTTTAATGAAAAACAAACAAATAGTATAATTATTTTAATTTAAAAGAGTAACTCGGAAGAAGGTTATTTTCAGAAACTATTTAGAAAGCCCTTGGCATAACCATGACTAGAGATTCAATATTTATTTTTAATGCCATGTTTAAACTACTAGAGTTAAGGGCAAAAATAGGTGTAGAGGCTTCAAAAAATTATTTTTTTCTAAAATATTTTGTAAAAATATTCTCTGAAAATTTCAACATAAAATTTTAATTCGTTATAAGTCATTAAGTAAGCATTCTTCATTTAAGGGTCGGAGCACATGACATGTAATACGGTGATGGATTGCAACGTTCAAAAGTAATAACAATTAAAAAAATTGTATTTCAACAAGACGTGTTCTAATGAAGACTTGTTCATCTATAGTGGTTTAAATTTATATTTTAAACTAACATAAAAAGGTTATAAAATGTTTCTAACCATCAAGTTATGTAGATATTAATAAAAAGTTAGTGTTCAGCATCTACTTTTATAACAGATTGTATCTTCCATACATCTTTAATGGTTAATAAAATATTTCCAAAAATCTTAAACGTTTTTCAAAACATGTTTCTATGAGTTCTATTTGTTTTTATTGTTGTTTTCTAGGTATTTTTTTCCTTTTTCCTTATTGCTTCCTTTTTTACTAACACTTTTTAAAATAATAAAAATTGATGGAAGGCAGGAGTGAACAGCTTTTTTGAACTTGATACAGAATACTTTCGACCAGTCAAAATCGACATAAAAATAGCTAAATTCGTAAAACATGATGTATTTTTGATTTCTTAGTATGTTGTTTGGAACCATTAGTGCTATGTATTCTCAAGTTTGCAACTCTCAAAAAGTTGTGAAAATTTTTTTATAGAGGAAATACCCAAAAAATTTTGAACTTGTTTCAGATTCTGCTGGGTATATCATAACCCATGTATTTTTCTTCGAAACCTATTCTGTGCGTTTCTTAAGAACTTCAAATTTGTTACAAATTAAGCTTAACCGGAGCTCTGCACGTCAATGGGTTACCGAGATACGACACTTTGAAAATAGGCCAGTTTTTTCACAAATGGAAAATTTTAGTTTTAGACCTTGTTTGGTCCAAAGTTGCGTCGAAACCATTGATCCTACGAACAGAACTTACAGAATATAATTTGTATACAATTTAACTAGCTTTAAATGAAGCGTAGAGCGAGGTCTGTAAAGCCTCGTAGTTTTCTCAAAATCTTAGAGAACTCATATAAGGAAAAATCGCATTTTGGTGGGTACTCCAATATTGGTGGATCGTCAGAGTTGTATTGAGGCTCGTCACCGTCGTCTTCTTTATTGGAGATTCGCACATTTTCCCAGAGCAGGTAGCACATATCGCAGAACATCTAAGTCCTGCTTTCAGGCAAGTGCAGCCACCTCTCAGCATCCATTCTTGCATTTACAAGAGAAGAGTTTTAGGAGCTCTGCGGGGGTAGGAGCTTGCTGATTGACAATGTGGATCAGACCAGCCGAGGTCATACATGTTTAAAAATAACTTCATGCAATAAAAAAGTATTTATGTACATTTCTGGGAAAATGCGATTTCACCTTTTATGTTTTCTTAAGATTTTGAGAGAACTACGAGGCTTACAGACCCCACTCTGCCCTTAGTTTAAAGCTAATTTTATTGCTTACAAAATATATTTACAATTTATGCTTTTAAGATTAAACATGCAAATGTAGGAACTATTTTAATGGGATCAACATTTACTTATTATTTGTTTTACACAATGACATTTAAAACAAAAAGAATTTAACTTCACGATTGTTTAGTTTTTTTTATATAAAATTCGTTTAAAAATGTTTAATCTATTTAATGTGGGGAAGGGTAGTGCTAGTTGTTAAAAGCTGTTTAGTATGGAAAAATATATTTTTTTTATTACATTAATCAAAATGATTAAAGTTGACAGACAAAGATATTTAATTTTTTTAAAACATTAAGACTATTTTGTTTCAATTCTCAATTTTCAATCGATACAAGAAGCTTTTACAGTTTCATTCGTAGCTCCATGATTAACGATACGTTTCTATCGAATATCCGATCAAATAACCGCATTTATCGACCAAATCGAGCTGACCTTTACCGCATATTTACGGTCAATTGAACATTGAGTCAACGATAATCGAGATTTAAACTATATTTCACCAATTTTCGACACTCAGCAAAGCATTTCAAAATTAATTTAAACCAAAACCGAAAAAAACGCACATCAATCCCGGCTTATCTACATTTTTATTTTTTTCACTGAAAAAATTAAGTATATTGAGCTTTGCTGGTACACCGAGTAGTTAAAATTGGTTTAAATTTATTCTCGTCGCATAAATAAAAAATAATTCCCTGCTGAATTTATGGTGAATAACAGATTAGGGGTTGGTTTTTGCATCCAGGTGTTTGTACATATACCTACATGAGAAGATCGTTATAATGCCTACCTCATTCCATTTAACATACAGGGATGATGACGAGCGTTATTATGCTGAACGCGTGTCATGGGAATACTACTACTGACCCAGATAATTTAAGCTTTTTAATCGAAAAATTTTCGACAAAAAATACTGCCTTCCAACTATATCACACTTACTGTGAAAATTAACCTAATTTTCTATGTAAGCGATCCTGCAGTGTAAATACGCTTGTCCAATTGGAGAGTAATACTCTTGTGTACCGTAGTATACCAAGCTTAAATGAGCTTTACGATAGGCCAGTAAGGTAAAGACTTGTCTTTATGTTGTATTACATCAAACAGGCAGATACATGAATTGGCACATTGATCGACGAATTGGGCCTCGTTTAATAATAATACCAATCAATATAATAGTTATAATTGTTAGTATAAATACATTTCTTAAATCTTTAGTCTTAAACCATTATTTAAGTTACCTAAAAGTATTAAGATTCCTTTAAAAGTTAATAATTAAATATGATATAAGAAAGTTTTAATTTCAGTAAAGCTTTTTCATATCTCCCCTTATATTAAATCCTTAGTTCAACATGTTGGCGTTAGATGGGCCTATATGTATTGCAAACATATATACATAGATGCAACGACACATATCACATAATGCAGCACACAAATATCATCTCTAAAACTACTTTTTTATCTATAATTAGGCCAATCATTTACATCTATGGTAAATTTGAAAAAACAATTAAAAGTTGAAAATTTGTTTTCCTAGAAACATGTATCTTTATCTACTATGTGTTTGATAGAAATAATAAACGACAAAGATGTATTTATTAGAAAATATTTATTCTTTGAATCACGTCTAGAATATCGCGTGACACATTATAAAGTGAATAGAAATAATAAAATAATCACAATGTTGCACATCAAAGTTTCAACCCTGGCACCTATTCGCAGAAAAGAAGAAGCTATCAAAATTCGACGAAAATATATTTGTTTAAGTTATCACGAACATCATGACTTGTAACTAAATATAACCGAATATAACAATAAAATGCACGTAATTCAAGTTCAATATGTAAGTTTTATGAAATTTTACAAACATGCCATTTTTTGCCATGTTATACGGATATTTTAATTAAATGTACAATACCGTAATGAGAGGAGGTCGAAAGAGGGTTGTTGTCATTACATTTATCGGCACCCCTTGATCGTTTTTATAATAAGGGTTGATGGTGGCCACAGCCAGCTGTCTACAGTCTGACAGATGGGTGCATAATAATTGTATTTGTTTGGCCAATCATAATTTATATAAACTTTTTTATAAAAGTATACTTTTTTATAAAACATTTAAAAAAGTTTATCATTCAAACTCAAATGACCAATTTGGTTAATAACTATATAGGTACATCAAAATAATCTACAAAAATCTGAAAATTCAAATCTTTTAAGCTCATAATTACTGCTATGCATTATCCTTATAAAATCTTAAACTTACTACCCAGAAGAATGATAATTCCCCTTAAATTATTTCCTTAATCACACTTGAATACAAAGTAAAAGATAAAACCACTTCAAAAATCTATTAGAATTAATATTTTTACCATTTCTCCAATGCGTTTTTACTATGAATGGAAGATAATTTTAGAAGGCATTTCAATTGTAATTGCCTCTGTTCATTTATATCAAGTATTCTCATGGCAAATCTGTAAATTGCAGGACATTTAAAAGAAATTATTATACACTTTTTATATTTAATTTTTCAATGGCTTCAATTGCCTGATTGCAAACAATTTTCGGATTATTTTCTTGGAAAAGAAGGATTATTTGAAAATAAGATTGGGTTCTCCCGAGAGAAATAACATGTAACCTTGTTTAAACAAAAGAAAATAATGTTTGAGAAAATTTCTTTCTTCAAGGTTTTCAAACTTCAGAACTTTATGTTTTTTCTTTGTTTTTAAACAAAGAACAGTATTGCGGAAATGTTTCAACATGAATGAAAATTATTTCTTATAATAAGTTGAGCATATTTGGATTTGAAAATTAACTTTTATTGAAATTATTTTTAATGGGTCACCATTAAAAATTATACATTTCTTTGGTTATTTGTTAAGCGGTAATTATCATTTGAACACCTTTCATTTGAAAACGACACAATTTTTAATGAGAATAGAAACATCTTAAGAATAACAAATCAAAGGGTTACAGAATTTGAAAAAATCAATGAGAAAATGGCATATTAAGGTTATGGTAAATATTTTGTAAGTTATATTTTAACTGTCTTAAAGACACCTAACAAGTTAATCGTTTAGATATCTTTTAATTTTACTTTGAATGACTTCTGTAGAAAGTTGAAAACAAAATTTTTTTGATTTAGAAAAATATATAATTTGTAGATAACATTACGGTATCTTTCCGAATTCTGTAGGTAGGTAGAGAACGAATATTATAAGCCTAACATTTAGAAAAACAGGACATTAAAACATTTTCTTTGCTAAGAAAATGTTTTAATTTTGAATATTTCTATGAACAATATTTTTATTGATTTACCGAAACTTATTTGAATTATATGGTAAAATTTCATTCAGATTATTTTTTTGTGATTATTTAGCATTAAATTTAAATTTAGTTTAGCTATTTTGATTATTATTGATAATACATAATTTTAACTTCAAAAAGGCGAAATTTTCAAGGTGAAAATAAAAATTTAAGACAACATAGAAATTGTAATACAATTTAAAACAATTAAATCAGTTGATGATATGCTGTGGTCAGGAAGTAAATATTTTTAATGTAATGGAGACATCTACAAAAGTTTTCGTTTTGTTTTTTTTCTAAAGTTGGTAGGTATACTTAATATTTTCGGAAATTAGAAAAATAAAACTTTTTCTGAATAAAATAAAATATCATATTATATTTTAATTAATATTATGATACTTTCAAATCAAAACTGCCACCGTCCCGAGGCTACAGAGACTCCAAATTAACAAAATTAAGTTATTAAAAATTTATAACATGTTATCTACACTTCTTTCAAACTTAAACGGCAGATGCTAAACTTAAGTATGGTCTAAGAAGGACATTTTGATACAGGTCTCTCTAGGGATATCAAAGATACATTGCATTAGATACGATTGTAGTCTGTAAGTCTTAAACTTTGAAAAATTTGAAAATGCTGGATCACGTTTTTAATTTTTTGAAAACTATTCAAAAAAATTTTTACTTTTAAAATGTTTCATTAGAAAATAAAAAAATAATAACATTTCTTATTAGTACTAGTAGTTCTAAAAAAAAAACGATATTTAGAGAATAAGTAACTTATTTAATTAGACAACTGTATGTAATTTAAACTTTCGTAAAATATTTGCTTGATTTAATTTGAAGACACGTTTATAAATCCACCTCTTCGTTCAGTTTTATAATTCCGAAAGTTGTTTGGTGTAAATAATTATTGTCACTTTAAGTTCATTTCGACTGAATTGTTTGAGTTTTGTATCTCATTTCGTAAACATGATTATGCCTAAAGTGGTTACAATGCAAAGTTTTAGATAACTTTCCAACAAACTTATTTAACAAAGTTCATTCAACGATATAATACAAATTTATTTTATAAATTCACATGAATATAATTTCAAAACCCGTAATTTCTACTATTTCTGATCGAATTCATAAAATATTTATGTAATTGTAATAAACTCAGTCTCCTGTTGGAATAATACGAAAGATGATTAAATATGATATTCATTTATTTCATACCGACTAGTAAAAGGATAAAACTGGTCACAGCAGCTGGGTTAGCAAGGGCACGCGTCACATTCGTTACCCAGTTCCCTGATTTTGCAAGGGATAAAGATACCTTTACAATACATGTTTTTGCATTTTTCATTTTTTTTCAAACGACACCCTATGCAACTTATATTATTCATACATTTTCTATTGTTGTACTTCCCTCATTTTATTATGCTGAGCTTAACAATATGTTAAAATACATCCTTCATTCTACAAAAAATGTGTTCATCTAAAATTTAAATTTCATAAAATGCAGTAAACTCGTAATAATTTTCAAACTTTAAATCTTGAATGTAAAATGGGTAAAAAATTAATTAAAACGTAGAACATTTGCATTTTTTTTATTTTTAATCATTTGTTTGTATAAAATCAATATGAAACAGCTACCCCTAATGTATGACTTCAAACACATTCATGTACCTTTATAAGGATCATTATGAATGTATTGTAAGGACAGTGACACGCGTGTGTGTATTTAAATTTTTCTCTCCTTTTCACAGTGCATTTTTCATTCGTTGTTGTCAACTGCGAGTTGATACGAGGGCTGCAACCATATGAAAGCTTAAAGGGACGACAAAATGATCTTAAACAAAGAATCTGTACTAACAGCTCATACCTCACGGCCACAAATGAATGGATCTTGAAGGATGCAAGACCCATAGCAACATCATTCGAACGACAACCCTTTCTGCATTGAGGGAACGCACTTTTTCTTGCGTATACACAATAAATGGAAATGAACTTTAATTGCGTGACCTGGTTTCAGGTAGATAGGGATCAAATTGAAAAAGGGGAAAATTTATATATCAGAACTTGCCTCCAATACGGGCATTTCTTTTCTAATTTCGATACACACATTGATAACTAGGCGGATATAATTAAAGCTGTTAAGATGTGTTAATTCATCCGATAAAACAATAAACAATTGTGTTTGCATTTGTGCCATAAGGGTTTAAAGATGATAATAATGTGTACAAGGATGTAACCTGCAGGTGTACAGAATGTAACGTATATACCAGAAACAGAAATTGATACGAGCAAATTTAGGCTTTGTACTAAGCTAGTGAAGCGATTCACATAGTAAAATAATTTATCCGTTTCAAGCCCTCCGAGTCACCCGTTAAGTCCTTGCTAGCTATACATTACCTTAATTGTATTTGGCAAGTCAATTATCTGGTTAAAAGACTTTTTCACTAGACTTAATTTCAGTTAATTATCGAAAATAAAGAGGGTTCGAATCCTAAAAGGAAACATAGTATGAGTGAAGCGATTCGATCAAAGATGTGATATACTTTTATATATCGAAAACAGACTCCACGCATATTTGGTAATTATCTAATTAAATGCTTTGAATCGTTTCAAGTATGACAATCAAAAAATATCCCAAAACATTAAACCGAAACATGCATCACTGTCTATATTTAGATAGAAAAAATCATATCGTAATAGAATAGAAAAAATATAGAGGAAAATTAATGACACGTCCTCTGACAATAATAGGATTATCAGGAATGTCGAGTCATCGAATTTGAGTGCATTTATTGGAAATGTGCGAGTGCATTTAATAAACGTGGTTATGGCGCCCTATGTATACGAATAATATCAAACTCCTGGCGCGTCCTTTTCCATATATATCATACAGAAATGCAGATATGGTATATGTATGTATGCATTTATGGACTCACATATGCACATAATATATTACGCAGTGACGTACAGAACACACTAAAGTCTATGAAAAGTATATGAAAGTATATGAAAGGCCAGTAAATGAGGTGACCATCTCCATATTTTTAATCATATTACATATAGCAATTATATAATAATTTTTCCCAATCCAAATGTACTATTTTACAATAGATATTTGTTTTGTTGAAATGTTTAAACAAAAATTGTTTGTTGCAACATTTGAAATAATTTAGTTACCTCACTGTGTTTGCTAATTATTAATAGTGAAGGCTTACATTTCATGTTTGTCTCCCGTTGGGAATATATGAGGCAAATGGTCAATATAGCAATCAATAACAGAATAGAAACTATATTTGGTTTATAATAAGTAGCCAGTACTGATAAACATACATGTAAATTATCAGTTTTAAATTAATATCAAATTAAAGTTTTTGCATTACAAAGTAAAGGTTATTATCTGATCATTTTTGACGTTGCTTAGGTACTTAAAATAATTTTGATCATTTCAAACTCTTAATCTTAAAATGATTGTAACAATTGTTTAAGGCACTTTACAAACAACTTAACGAACAAAAACCCCACTTATCAAAGAGTATATGGTTAACAAAGTCACGAAGAAATTTCCAAAAAAAGTCTGTTAGCAAAAGAAATTAACTATTTGACTTGATTTTGAAAGTATTTGAGCTAGGGCTTAAAGCAAATTAAAATTGAGCCAAATATGAATGTTTAAAAATTAAAAATAAAATTGATATGATATTTTACTTAGAAGCCAAAGTATTTAAAACATTTTACTTAAAAATACATTTAATACAAAAATCACCCAAAAACTATTTAATTCCATAACACAAATCTATAGAACACAAACAGACCTTTTCAGAAATCAATAAAAGTAGCAAAACAAAAAACTCTAAATTAATTGACAAAAAATAAAATAAATCTAATTGTAAGTTAAAAAAATTTAATAACTAACCACTGAACACTTGTAACCCAGAAGTTGATTCGACTTTAAATAAATAAAAATAAAAATGTAGAAAAGATGCTAAAAAAAGTTTGATACTTTACGCGCCCAAATATACACTTTTCTCGTTTTTTTTTCATCTTTTTCGAAAATTCATAGAATCTTTACATAGTATAAAATTTTGCTCCCGCTGTCTGTTACCTTAGATCTTTTAAATTAGAAAACGGATTTCAATGCAGTTTTCAGCAAGTGATAGAGTAATGCAAGAGGAAGGGTTGCAGATGTAAAACATGCATATTATAGTAGAGAAAATTCGGAAAATTCAAAGATTTGTAAGGTGATGTCATAATAAACATATTTTTGTGAACTTAAATTGCAAACTGGCTAAACCTTACGAGATAGATCAAACTAATATGCAGCGAAATTGTGTATCTTAAAAAGATTGATAAAAAAGTCCCAGGCGGTATCTGTCTATCTTCTAAGGATAACCCATAGGAACCATTTTTATCTTTGACATATTACAAACAAATTATTGGTTATTTACAATAACTATTTTAAAACTATTTTTAACAATACAGTATTATTCCTTTTCCAATTAAATACATTAGATACGTTGTGCATTTCATATAGATCAAAATTATCCTTTACAACATATATCATCAAAATGAATATTTTAGAAGATATATCACCGATTTAAAAAGCGTTGGCAGAGCGATTGCGGATATCGCAACGATCTACATCGTACGTAGTGGCTGTTTTAATGGTATATTTTTCTAATCAATATATAATGTTATTTTGGTCCATATTTAGGAAAAAAACTCGAAAAATTTTACATCAGTTGAGCTCAAATTTTGATACAACATACAAGCCGGTTCCAGAATTGTTTTTATCTTTATTTCGCGTCAGTAATATACACGCGACCGCAAGAAAACAGTTTTTTTATGGTCAGTGATTCATCTCATGTACCCGCAACCCGCTATACATGGCATAGCCAACAGTCACATGATGAAACACGTGTTTTTCACAGAACATAAGATTGGCATGCTTTTTTAATGTGGTAGTTAACGGGGCAAAGAATGATATAGATTGCTTCTTATGTTAGAATAATCCACGGTTCCCATAGGATAGCATAACAATTGATCCTGCAGGAACCGTGCATTTATAAGTAGTTTCGTTAAAGTTCGTGAAATAGCATTTTAACGTATTTTCCTCAAGAAAGCCTCACCAGTTTTACACAGTAACGAAAGAAATCTCTACAAAGTTTAAAATAAATAATTGACCATTTTTACTGAAAAATAAGTATAAATTTCAATTTAACACCCGATAAAATTAATAACGGTACTTAGTATTATTGTTTCTCTTCAAAATATATTCGATATATTCTCCTAATCATCAGTTATTGACTTAATTTCCTGTAAAAAATTGTTTTGAGAAGTTTCTGAATGGGCAAAAGTAAACTTTTCTATCTCCTAAAATTAAAAAAGGAGCTCTTTTGATCAAAATTTATCTTAAGAGACCAATACTTACTTTTAAATGTTTCTACTAAATTTGTCAAAATCCATTTATTCAAATATTTAATCGTATGTTCGTCCGCCAAAACGAAAATTTTGAATCAATCTAAATGTTTCGAAGCTATAACACTTAAATTGGCTTAAATATTATTTAATTCAGTTCAAAAAACTCGCTCCAAATTACTCCGTGCGGAAGTTATCAAGGAAAGAGCGCTGTGTGTAACAATTACCTATAAGACTGAAATACGAATTTAAGTTACTGTGTTGAGAAGGAATGTTTTGGGTTTTTGATTGGCTTTAGAATTTACACAAGTAAAAAAGGATGTTGTCAATGCAATGTAAATAAAGATGACAAAGAGACATGCTTTGCATGTGTCCAAGCTACCGTAGGAATAAGTTTGTAAATGGATAAACTAAGAATATTTTGAACTATACGCTCCATAACTTAAACGAACCTCAGGTTTCTTTCATTCAAATACATGGTTTTTGATGGAAATATTCGGCAATATAAGCTGAATATCGTACTTGCTTTTACTCAACTTTTACAATGTAGTTTTCTCAAATACTGTCATTTTAAAACAATCGAATTTAACTTAGCTCAAACGCGTATTGGCTAAATACATGTCGTATTTGGTAAAAATCATTATTTTCATCAGTGAATAAATTGACGACTATAATTTAAGGAAAGGACAAAGTGAATTAATGTCTTAATTTATGTTCACTTTTGGTGATTTACAACGTTCTGTCAACAAACTAAAAACATTTTTTTTTTTCTTTTTGTTTTAAGTCGCTTACACACATCATGGACATACACAAATTTACTTTTTTTTAAAATTGAAATTTACGATATATAGCTGTGTTACCATCGGTATACATATGTGTATTCTATACGTTAGTACAAATACGATTGTTGGATAGAGCTAAAGCTTAAGAATCGCCGAAAGGATAAAAACAGTTACGGTTTGAATGTTTGTACTCAAAAGATCTTAATTTGATGCGTTTCTGGTTTTAGAAGATGTCAATTCAGTCCTTAGCTGCTCAGGTAAAGAAATAAATACGAGCTTTCATTTTAATCATTTTGATTCGGTTATATCAATTATACTAATGGAGTAAATCTAATCTGGAAAGGAAAATTTATCTGAAAGCTTTTGTTGAGTAAGGGAATCTGGACTTTAAATCGTTGGTAATCCGCATGCTTCTATGTTGACTAGTATTTCTTCTGTCAGTATAAAACGGTAAGCTTTTGGACAGATTATAAGAAATTTCAAATGAGGCAAATACATAAGATCAAAAACATAACGGTTTGACTAAACTTACAATTAACTATAGATTAATATAGAATGTTGGTGTACTTTATCAAAAGAGACGTAGACTGGATTTTGTTTTCAATGTATTCATATTATTTACCAAGTTTTCACACAAAGGGATAAAAAATCTACAATATTTGATATTAAAATTTAATTTCAATACAATCCTATTTTTACCTCAACAAAACAAAATTAATGCCATTCAAAAGTAATATATTGCAAAAGTCTTTTACAGTTTGTTAAAAGAAATTATTTCACCCTTTTCTGTCAAAAAATAACCAAATCAATCATCTAACTGGCTAGACGAGAAAATTAAAATAAAAAAACACAAAATTTATACGTTGAGAAGGAAAATATAAAAAAATATGATGAACACATGAAAAGAAACTTTTTTCTCTATTCCTTTTGAAATATAATTCGATTAAGTTTTCAGCCACTTTATCAAAAATTCGATTTATTATAAATACATTGTTTGCGTGTCTAAGAGATTTGTCTTATTGTTAATCAAAACTCACGCAACATAAAGAACAAAAACAGTGTGAAAAATCGGCCTAGTGACATCGAAACGTCGTGCGACTTCTTTTGAGCCACGTTTAAAATCCTTTGTTTTAAATCTCCCCCATGTCCTCTAGTATTTCACATGATTTTTAGTCCTTAAACGTTCAAGTATACGTGCGTCGTCCTACTTACATTTAAGTATACATTTATGGAGTGTCATTATTTCCTCTGGTTTTTCGCACACATGTTGCTCCTCGCATCATATTTTACTATGCACATTATGAACTAAATCACTCTCATTATTTCTTCACAAAAAACAGCAACAAAGATTTAAAATCAATCTTGGTTTTCCCTTTTATGTAACTACCAATCTTTTCCCCTGCTACACTTGAAGTTATTGTGACACACATTTTTACATTCACTAGATTTACAGCTTAAAAAGAAGTATAAAACTCTTTAAAACTTTTTTCTCTTATTGGTAATTTTTAAATGATAATTTTCTGTGATTAACGGGGTGCTATAAAGTTAGGACCTCCAAAATTAAACGAATTTTCAAGAATATTTCTTTTGAAGATTTTTTTAATTTATTAATATAAAAACGTGTACACATATTTTGGTATTCTCAAACTGTATTTTAACATTTTTGTATTGGTATATATAATAAGTTTAGAAGCTGCCATAGCTGACACCCAGAAGCTTCTCTCAAAAGAAGCATCTTACGGTGACCACGATATATCTAGATTGAATCATTTAAAACGAAAAAGGCGAAATGAATTTCGTTACAGCAATAGCTGATAATCTTGTAATAAATAATCGAAGGAATAAGCAAATATTTTTTGTGCTATAGCGGCTTCTAAAAAAAATTTGATTTTTGATTAAAATGTTTACCTTAAATTGTTTATAAAAGGAAAAGTATCGATGAGAAATTAACTTCAATTAACTAAATACTAAAAAATATATTTAAGAAGCTTGTGTTGAGATTTGAGACTGATCGGCTTAGACGTTTCTCAGAAAACTTGGTCACCGACCTTAAAAATGCAGTTTTGAGATAATACGCTTTTAAAGTTTTAAAAGCACTTTACATATATAGAACTAAAATTGACTTGAAATTTTCTGGGTGTGTATTTATATACATGTACCTACATTACAAAATACTATTGAACAAAATCGGTTTTTTGAAAATTCTAAATGTTAGTATTTATATATAACCTCTTAAAATAGAGTATGCCATAAGAATGTTAATAGAGTTTTATCTTATTCATTGATGAGTTATTATTGTTATGTTGAGCATTTCCTTTGTTCCTGACCTCTTAATACAAAGTAATTAGTTCAGATTAATTTGTCTTGAGAGAGGTAATAACAAACAAGCGTATTTACCGATTCCTTGCACGATTACCTGCAAACAGTAATTCGATAATTATTACAAGTCGATGTCGCATTGGGTTAGCGATGCTTCAGTATGCTAATTATATCATTGAAGGCTTGATATTGGATTTATATGGACAAAATATGCACAACCTAGATGTTGTTTTGTTTGCAATAAATCCCGATGTGAATAAATTAAACCCTTTTAACAAAATTTAACAATTTAAATGGCATTTACAGTAAGCGTGCTAATACTCCTGTCAGACTGTGAATACAATTTCGCACACAAAGGTAAATTCCTGTCTAACCAGTCTCTGCAAATGTCTTATGTCTATGTGTCCATTTGTCCGCCTCTCGGTTTGATTCAAAGCTTTGTTCCAAAACTAATATTTCTGGAACGAAACACACAATGATAATATTAATCCCGTTTGAAACAAATACACACTGCAATTTTGACAATTTTCCGTCGTTCATTCACTAATGAAAAAAAAACATCTATTGAATTGAACCAATTTATTGTCGCATTTTTGAATTCCAGCTGTTTTTGGCTTGCATTAAAACACATTACGGTAGGTCCATAAGGGCGATGAATATTGAGATAAACTTGTTCGAAAGTAATAAAATACTTCCGCACGGCCGAGTTAAAAATAAGGGTGCGTGAATCAAAGGGTTGAATGCATCTCTATGACGTATGACGTCATAATAAATATGTTAGCATGCCGTGCTAGGGGTTTTTGATTTAGAGCATGCATCCACAAGAGTCGCTCACAGAAAGTGCATATTGATGCTATAAAGTGAGGTGGGATTTTCCATACTATCATCATCGTGCTGGGGTTGTAACAGGAGCGCATTTACGCCCTCTTCCTGGATAAGATAAATGTGTCAGTTTTACCTGAAGAAAATACAACAATCAACGTCAACTTGGGATTTCCTAACTTTTTCCCTCGTTCCCTCACGCTTACACCTCGCATCTGATTTATGACTGTATAAATAATTTCTTTGAATTTTATTTGTATTTAATATTATATTCCCGACTAATCGACTTGTCTGCGAGTTATTTATGTTGAGCTAGCTTTAGTTACTGGAAGAGCTTTCATAATTTATTAACGTCCACTTTACATAATTCAAAGTTGGAACATAGTTTAGCCTTGGTTAAGTAGTTTTGATTAGTTTGAGGTGCTAGTTGGAGTTTATACTATCATACATGTCACGTTTATGAACATGTTATGAAAATCTTTTTTCCTCTTAAATTAATTTTTATACATAATTAAAACATTTTATATGTATGGAAGAGTATATGAATGTCTATTTGATAAATATAAAACCGTATTTTCCAACCTCGAGACACACGGTTATATGATGCATAGCATCACAAGGGACGTACGTTTCGCTCTCGTCCAACGTCCTTATGCACTCCTACATTATATCCTCTTTCCTCGTTAAGGCCTGTCACACTCTAAATTAATTATTACTTTGATCAAATTCTTTTATAGAAAAAGTTCACTCATTTTCTCCGTTTCTTTTTGCTAGAATTTTTTTATAAAAAGATCATGAACTCGGTGAGGAACAAAGAAACAAGAAGTTACGTTCATGTAAACACCCGGTATATTATAATAAAGATTTTAATAATTTTCCTGTGACATGCAATCGGGCTGTTAATGTATACATAATATTTTCTACGAGTTTATTATTATATTTCCAAGGGTGGTTGAACAAGTGAAAAATGAGCTCAGCTAGAAGATGTAAAAAATTAAATTGAAATTGATTTGTAAGGGATCAAAAGAAAACACACAAGTTGATAAAAAAGATGGTTAACATATTTTAATATACTCGTACTTCGGGTGCATAAAATTTAAATTTCATTTAATCATACTTTGATGATAGCTCAAAGTTGTCAATTATTTGCGAGAAAAAAGGCAATTAAAATCAATAAAAGTGAGATATTTAACATGTGTTGCAATACAAATGAGGGAATTTCGTATTCGATGCAAAATAATCGAGTTTGATGAGTTGAAAAATAAACTAATAAAAACCGTGTCCTATTTTCAAGTGAGTAATAAGCTAAATATTTCAAAAGAGAATAAATACCACGGTATAGTAAAGAAATAATCGACCTCAGAATACTTTTTCTGCAGTTTTCTTTAATCGACCAATAACGTAAAATAGATATTTTCTTTAATGAATCATAAAATTGACATGATAAGAGAAAATTACCCGTGTAATATTAAAAGAAATATTCCAAGAATGCTGGTTAGTGTTCATTTTCCTGTATACATAAATTATTAGAGGCGCACTAAGGAAACTGACGTTATTTCCCAATGTCAGTTACGGAAAATCCTTTGGCCTTTTACACGTTTAATCGCTCTAAAAAGAAAATCATTCTCACACCCCCCGCTTTGCACGTTTTGTTTACCTTTTTAAAATGAAAAAGAACGAATGAACATTAAGGCTGTTGTTTCCACATATTAAATGTGTAGAATAACTACCCCGTCATCCCCTTTGAGTGTACAACAACTAGAGAGCTTGTGGAATTTCCGGCTTTCCGAGTTTTATTTTCTTTCATTTTTCTTCTCTTCTTGCGTGTGTGTTAAAGGTAAATTTTTTCATGTCTAATTTTTTTATATTAATTCATAATTTTGATTAATCACTCAAGAAAAAACTTTTACTTTTAAACTAATGAACATTTTTTTTGGTTCAAATTTTTTATTAGGTAATGAAAAAGTGCGTTTGTTTTGAAATATTTTTGTAGATCTAGTAAAGGGTGCGGCATTTATAAGTTCTCGCTCGCTATTCTCAAATAATTCTAATTAAATTACATTATCCTTCAGAGATGGAATCCTAAATGTGTTTACACTAAATTTTCCACTTGGTTTATCGGTATGTGCGTTGCCATTAATATTAATTGCACTTAATTTAGCACAAACATATATTGAGTTCAGTGCCTCATTTTATCCCTCGAACGCTCGGTGCCACCGTGTTTTCATCCCTCTTTGGCTTACGTCTATTCATCAGATGATAAACAGACATACGTGAGGCAATAAAGATTTGAGTATGCTGTCGATATAGCTTAGTTACCTCTGAATTATTACCGCATTTACCAATGCAGATTTTGCCTTAATTACTTCAGTCACTCGGCTATGCATTTCCGAATGTCTATAATTCACCATGAACGATATTCGGTTACCACTACTAAAATTTATGAGACAAATATTGTAAAGATGACCTAATTAGTTTGTTTTTTAATTATTACATTCAATCAAGAAATTCACCAAAACACAAATTCAATAGATGTTTTGTGTAGGTGTTCACATCTTAATTGACTAGAGGATATAATATTCAAATATATACCCTCAGATACATTTAATTAAACTAGTCCCTTATAGAAATTTGAACAAATATTTATTCCGTTGTGGTTGTAGTTGCCAAATCAGCGTTGGTTAAACAAGGACAAAGACTATGATGATTAGTTCAAAGACAGTTTAATATGATTAACTGAAGCTGAGTGAGCATCATTAAGTATTTTGACCAAGGGAAGCTTAAACCAACGACTAGCCGATCAAGCGACTGAACGACTGAATGACCAAATGGTCATTTCATGCAACAGATTGCTTTCAGTACGAACTCTATACTGTACATGTATAGAGCTATTTGTCTTTCATAACCTAATTAGAAACCTCGAGGCTCTATTTAAGTTACCATTATGATAACCGAAAGGAAACACAACAAAATAATTAATCATAAACTGTTATTAATTATTTTATTATGAAAATATTTTATGTTACTTTTGTAATAATAATTCAAAACTTTTGTACAAATAATTTTAATTTGGAAAATATTTTAATGTAATTTACATCAAAAATTATTCTTTTACATGCGAAATACAAAACGAAACACAAAAAAAGTAATTAATTTTGCGCAATAAAGCGACAACGTTCCATATTGTAAATATAGGGACAAAATAAAGTCATTTAATTCGAAAACATAAAGCGCTAAAGCGCCCGAGTACAAATATTGTATTCAGACCAGTTTATAATGAACGTACATACGTGACATTACAAAATACATAGTTTCTTTTTGATAAAAATAAAATGTAAATATGTTTTATACAAATATGTAACGCCATTTTCCCGTAGCACGTAGACAATTAATTGGGAGAAAATGTAAATAACGTTATTTGACTCAGTAAAATGTAGTGGGTAAAACTATTCGATATTTGTGGTTGAGGTAACAAAAACGTTCTGGCACTCAAAAGCTTTAAATATTATTGAAAATGTATTCTAAAACGGTTCTAGGAAACACAAAATATTGTGTTCATAACTGGTAATTATACAACATAGAAGTTTGACTTCAATGCATATAGGTTAATTAACACACAAACTGTGTTTAATTTGGGTTATATAAATATTTCGGTTATTTAGGTGCAGGTAAATAATTTTAATAAACTCTTGTCAAATAAAATATTTATAAAAAGCGTTTTTGTTTTGAATTATAGTTACTTTTAACGAATTCGGTCATTAATGACTCTATTAGTGTACTGTTACTTAATATGAATTTATTTTTAAAGAATACTTATGTCCATGTTAAGGCATTCCTTCATTGATTTGGCCTGTTTGATCTGATCCTACCATTGCTGTATGTGGGGCATTGTGATATCGAAGTCAAATAATTTTTAATTATTTTTTTTCCACGCGAGACTGCTAGATATTTTTTTAGACAGAGGCTCTGCAGTCATGAAACTGTATTAAATGAATTTTCCATATTGTGCCCCAGAAATGAACTGTAGTGATGGTCACTTTTTATATCTTCCTTCATTGCTCTGGTCCCGGTGTCTAATAAACCATCTATGGCTTTTTTTTCTCGTCTGCTGATTTGTCGTTATTTTTACCTTAATGACTCAATACCTAGATGTAAATCTATAGCTGTTTTCCAATGTTCGCTTTTAACTCAAAAACTACTGGATAGATTTCGATTAAATTTTTTTGTTTTATTTCTTATACACTTGGTCCTTATCTAAAAAAAGAATTATCACGATATCTTCATTAAAAAAAAAGTAATTAAAGTTTTAAAAAATACGATTTTTACATGCAAAACGCGTTAAGCGAGCATTTTTTGTCGCTTTGATAGAGTGGGGAAAACGGTTTAGTGCGCATTGGCAACAGACATTGTTTCTCCTTCCACTGCCTACTGATTATTTTATATTTGAGCCGCTCAGTGCACACATCGATTAACTCCGTAATGCAAAAAGTTGAGTAAATTGATAAAATAGACTTCTGAAATACATTGTCTCTTATGGCAAAACTAAAAAGTAAATTGTCATTATTTTAGAGCTGTAACTACTTATTATTAGAAAAATTTATTTAGGATATATGTACAAAGTTAGGAGTCCACCAAGTGTTTTGACATGAAAATTTATAAAGGTTGAAAAAGTGGAGTTAATCGATGTGCACCGACCGGCTCATTTGAGCGTAGATTTAATAGTTAATTCAGTTCAGCGAGATATTAGAGTAACATCCCATACAAAGTCGCCGTTAATGACAAAAGCCCCGTTTCTCGGCCGATGTCTGGCTATCAACGCTCGGCCTATTAATAGGAATTTGTTAATGGGCCATATCTGGTTAATTGCCGGTCGCCGTCTATTCGATCATCATTCAATATTCGTTCGTCGGCCAACAATAGGCCGAAGCCTGGCTAAATAATTTTTTGCTCATGCGCAAATAATTAAAAG
Source organism: Sisyra nigra (assembly GCA_958496155.1). Lineage (NCBI taxonomy): Eukaryota > Metazoa > Arthropoda > Insecta > Neuroptera > Sisyridae > Sisyra > Sisyra nigra. The sequence goes on from OY292315.1 coordinate 25,049,533, forward strand.
TTAGATGCCTTACTATAAACCCTAAGTATCCTGAAGGGGCCCTAAGTCACCCTGAGTTATACGTCACTTTAAGTCTATTATATTTGACTTATGTTTAGGGTGTAATATGTTTTAATATTATATAAAATAAGTTGTGTAAAAAAAAAAATAATTGATAATGGATCAAGCGTTTTTTTTTTAAATAATGTGCTGAAAGGGACGAAACGTAATATGACGATTTAATAAAAATTATTGAACATTAACTAATATGCTATATTCATTCACAATACCATGAACATTTAAATTATAAATTAATAATGAATATGAACAAAATAAATCTATTTGAAACATAAATTTCAAATGCATTTTTTTTTCTCTGCAATTGCGTCAATTATTTTCAAATATTCGCACCATATAAATACTTTCCAAATGTGTTACAAAATTAACCAATGAACGCAAAGTATGAATATATTCTTCTTTTAAGTGCTATCTGGCGGTAAATTACTATACTTTTAACGGGTGAACAGGGGCAAGAGGATTCGTTTCGTTAACACAGAAATTGTCGTTAACACAATACAGTCGCATGGTAGTGTTTAAAGTGTATTATTGTATTTCAGAATAGCTCGTCTATATCGCTTGTTGATAACCAGTCTATTAAAGTCTCTGACTAAAGTAAGTAGTTCTATTTAATAATTGAATAATAATATATTCTCTCAAATTAAACTATAGATAATTTATATTTATTTACCTGATAATCTAATAGTTTTCTCATAGTGTGAAATAATCAAACAAAAAAATATTAATAGTTAAATTTAATGTTACAGATGGAAGGATTTTATGGTAGAAACTCTACGCAGTCGTTGATTTTTTAGAAAATGTTGACGATACAAAAACCATTGATCTAATTCCATCCAAGTGGATTCTTATAGAAGAAAATGGCATTTTACTTTGTAAATATCCACCGGCTGATGAGTATCCTAAAGTTGATAAGTTTGCTGCAGACTTAAGCGATGCAAATGAAAATTGGGATAAATATCTAGTAGAAATTCTCTATTATGCAGGTGAGTCATTTAGTTATTTTTCTAGAGAATTTTTTCTCATCCTAAGAATGGTTTTACAGATAAAATTTTTTTCATACCCTTATGAAAATAAATCTCTTTTTTTCACCTCTTATACTATTTTAGTTCTAACTCCTTCACTCACAAATATTGTGCCTTAAAAACAATTTTATTTATAATTGATTTTGTATATTCTAGATGTTGTAACTGAGAAGTTTGAGGATGCAGAGGAATCTAAAAATTTCACTGGTAAATTAGCCCGATGGCTTTCTGGTTGGGTGGACCGTGAGAATGGGCGATAAGAAAGAGGATCTTCATTATAAACCACCAAAAATTCCCTTTTAATTTTAGAGTGCGTGTTATGTACGCCAGGTTTAAAATTCTACTTTTGTATTAATTATTGATTTTGTCTGATTTTTTACTAAGATTGTATGTATTATAAAGTGAATAAATGATTGTATCATAATAATCGTTGAGCTGATTTTATATCATTTTCTTCAGTATTTAAGTAGTTTTATTAATTTATAATATTTGCCATTAACGGTCCAGTAATTTTTACTGCAGTCGGCCGATTGTTGGTTTCTATTAACGGCCCTGTAACCTTTGCTTCAGTCGGCCGATTGTTAATTGCCATTAACGGCCCGGTAACTTTTACTGCAGTCGGCCGATAGTCGACTGTCATTAGCGGCCCGGGGTTATCATCCAGCCGGCAACCGTACTTGGGCCGTTAACAGTTGCCGATGTTGGGCCAACAACTAGTATCTCTGGCTAAGCAATGGGCCATTAATGGCCCTGTCGCCAAACTTTGTATGGGATAGCTTTTTTCAATTCTCTTTTAGAATTTTTTATATTTTACTGTAAATACAAATTCAAAATACATTTTTAAGTTACAACCGTTACAATAATCAAATTAGAATTCAACACTTCCTTTTAATATTGCATATATTTTTTAACCAGAAAGAGTTAAGTTGGCGAGATAATTTTTTTTAAAATTGCTCCTTAAATGCTCTTTTCCGATCCGTAATTGGTCCAGGTGTATAGTTAATAGTTAATTAATAATTACATTTTTAAATAATTTTCAATCTCAAGAATTAAATCGCGTTAAAATCCCAAAATAATTTTTAATTGAAATTTATTTTTTATTTTTTAAGCTTCTATCTGCTCTTTTCATTACGAAAACAAATTGATAAAATTTTTGCAATATTTTTAATAATTAATTATTTTTAACTATTTATACATGTATTGTTGTACTGTGACGTCATCAACTGTCGTTGGATCAATTGATCCGGTAAATTTGGAAAAAATCATTGGATCATTGTAAAAAGCATCTAAGGAAAAAAGCCCCTAAAGCTCCTCAATTTTTAAACAGATTTCACATGTGTTCGATCATTGAACGAATTTGGACAAACAAAATCTACATTTCAATTTGTAATGAAGTGGTTCACGAAACGAGCAATCGCCTCATTTCAACAATGATCCATCAATTGGCATTCGTGTCTCTCGAATGAGACGCGGACGCGTGATGCTTAACAAAACGTTGGCTTGAATTGAAAATGTTTTAAATTGTAATCGTCGTTTCAAACAATTTTTTCTCTCCCAACTTTATTTAGAGCAAACAACGAAAAAAGTATTCAAATGGAAACTTTTACGTAAATAATTATCTCTTGATTTATACAAATCAATGAATAATATAGTAGAATAGATAAAAATCTAGTCAATATGTTTGCATTGAAAATCAAGAGTTTTCCCTAGAGCGTGAGTCCAAAAAAAAAGAATACGTTCGAGCTAAAACTAGAAGCTTTCTAAGTTCTTTCGACGAGACGAAGTTTAAAGCTTTCCTATTTTTGCATCGAGACGATTTATTAAAGATTCAAGTTGACATGACGCTGACGGGAGCATGATTCAATCAGCAACAGGCGAACGATATTTTTATCCGTTTTGTTTGATTTTTTCAATTTTCTCACCAATTTTATATACAAAAAGATAAGAGAGAGAGAAATAAAATTTTAATAGATATATGCACTGCGTATTGTTACAGATATTTACTTACGTATGAATCATGATATAAAATTCAATATTAACAAATTCTTAAAATATATTTTTCCTAAGCAACCTTCAACTTTGTAACGAGCGTTAAATATGCTAGCAGAGATGCATTTATGAAACGTTTAAAACTGAAAAATTGAAATTTTCTGTTATTGCTGTTACCAAACCGTAAAAATAGATATTTGAAATATTATGAATATGCTAATCTTATTTAAACCACATAAAATTTTTATTTTTATTTCACATGTTGAAAGATTCGATTGAACTGAGGTTCGTGTATATACCTATATAAATAAATTGCATTATTTGAATTTTATTTTTTGATTCAAAGGTAATATTCTATTTATTTTCTGTCTAAGCGCTGTTGTCAGTCTCGTCGTAGATATACATGACCATGTAACAACCGAACAATGCGCAATCAATCTTTATGGTATCCCATGGGAATTTATTTTTGCAACAGTTCAGTCGAGTGTTTGTCCGAGGTTTTCTTAAGCGGTGCGATAAAGGTTAACTTTTATAATGCACCGAGAAACGACCAATCGATTTACGAAAAGAAAACTAGGACGAGTAATCTTCAATGTAACGAGAGTTTAACTTTCCTCGATTGAAAAAGTTAAACTTTTCAATTTTGGAAAACATGGATTTTTATATGAACACTTAATTTTCAACTTGGCTTGTTTTAATATGTCTTATAAAAATTTTAAGTGAAAATATTTGACAATAAACAAAAAGGGGAAATCAAAAAATTAAATTTAGAAATTAATTTTCTTTCAACTTCAAGTTTGTTTCATTTAATAACGTTCTTAAAAATATCCTTTTAACGTTAAATTTGAAAATGTCTAAACTACAGTTGAACAATTTTCAAAAGATTTCCTTTTCGTTGAAGAGGTATTTCCATTTACTAAAGGATATGTCTGGGAAGTTTGTAAATATTTTAATCAAGCGTGAGCTGATTATTTAATTTATACGTAAGTTTTACTAAGTTTTGTTAGTCAACTTTATCAAGATTTAAAAAAAGTTTTGACAATGTTTTATCATACTTAACTTAATTAAAGCCTCTTAAGAAGGTGCGAAATTTTTTAATTTAGTCTTCATATCGATTAGTAACTTTCCAAATCATTGATAACATATCAAAGATGATTTAACTAGAAGGAAATTACTAAATTAATTCTTTAGAGAATGAGTTGGTGGCTTTTATAATAAATGTCATTTAAGGAGGCGAGAAAAAGGTATAGGTTATAGTACTCAAAGGATAATTAGAGACAAAACACAGTTTGGCTATGAATGCTATTTGCAATTTGACCCTTGTATCATCAAAGTGAAATGGCTACTTGTAATTAATTATTCGTGAGCATATTAAAAATAAGAATTGCTAATATTAATTGGTTATTTATTTCTTTGTGTGTTTAAAGATGCTTTGACATCTAAGGGTATGTCGAGACTCGAGACTATTTTAATATTATATGTATATTATATTTAATAATTCTAAGGAAATTAAGGATACAACAAAAATGAAACCGATACAGAAAGTAGAGAACTAAAAGATCTAATCACTACGGTTCTAAGTGAAATGGTTTTTATTGGTAAAAATTAACAAAAATTTCAACCTCATTTTTTTGGTATTCCCTAAAAAAATTCTTCGTTATCTAATAAAAAGAATAGTTTAATAGTTCTTTTATTCAATGATATATAAAAAAATTAAAATTAATACATTTGAGCTATTCAAATTAAAAGTTTATATAGAGTATTAAAAACGTTTAAGTAATAGATTAAATAACACAGTCCAGTTTAATCCTTTCAAATGGAAACTAGAACGCCTGGACCATTCGAATGTGAGATGATCTGTTTTGATGTTTAATCTCTATTGATCTATTTGGTGAGTTGCCGGATTGAATGGGCATTATTATAATTATAATCAGCAGCATTATCATCAGAAGCAGCAGTTGGCTTTAGCTACATTTCTATTATCGCAATGCCTTACAGTGTACCTTTTGTATCAGATTCAAAACGCATTCCTACTGTTCTCTTGTTCTCGAGCTTGTCTCATTTTAGCACATATGCTCCAGTTCTCATAATAATCGAGACATTATCCACCATACTACCGTGAAAACATTATCCGAAAACCAAGAGTTAACGAAATGCTTGTATTTTGTTTCCAACAAAAGTGACAAAGCAAAACATGGCCATTGCCATGATGTAATATGGATGAAAGAAATTTTGGCACCATTTTTAAAATTACAATATTCAGACTCAACATTTATAAATTATTTTTGTTTCTCATATAAATATTGTGAAATAGAATGATTTATAAATTACATTACGCTATTTTTATCGTAAAAAAATTTTCAAGAACATTTCGGTTAATTGAATCATAAAAAAATTTAAATAAAATTCTCATAAAATCGAGCATATTTTTGTAATAAATCAAATTTTAAATATTAGAAGAAAAAAATTGATGGTTTTATATTAAAATCTTTTTTTAAAACACGAGAAAAAATATTGGAAAAGTTTTTTGATGCATGTGAAAATTTTCTCATCGTCCAATTATATTAAGCCGCGGAGAATGAGAAAGGTGAAAATCAATTGCGCCCTCAATTGCAAAATTTCGCGTTATCCTTGTTCCACACTCTTGTTACCTATTATGATATTAATTATTATAAACAAAGTTTCGTCCAACTTTATATAACATTACAAAAGCGAGCAAGTTGTTTCGAAAACTTTAAACATAATATGGAAGACGTAGTTAACCCATATTACTTCATGTTTATAAGATGAATAAGACACGTGTGTCGAACCGAGTTGGATAACGACATATTGTTGAAAAACGTGTAAGACAAAGACAATAAATTGCAAACACGTGATAAGTACGCTTCTTGGACGAACTCATTTGCAAAAGTTTCAACTAAATACGAGGGCTTATAAAGTGGAAAATGCACACATAAACTAAACTCGGGCCTGATAAAAATCTACATCGTCTTGTAGCATCATTTCTCGTTTAGTTATCTTTGCATTCGTTTCCTAGCATCTATACATCTTTTTTTTTCTCTTCTCCAACAAGATACACTGCATCTTGCACATTATCCCTATTTTCCATTTTTCTGTTTCTATAATTAGCGAAAAGTCGAGTGAAACATTTTATATTCATTTAATTTATGTAAATGCTTCAGGAAAATTTCACATAAATTTTCATAAAATAAAATTAAAATTATGAATACAAATTTGAAAAATAGAAAGAGCTAATATTTTTCAACACGTAATTGCTAGACTTTCATTGCATAGAAAATTTAAGATATTTCCACAAAAAAAAAATATTTTTCTTTAGTAAAATACAAAAAGCCCTCATCACACAATATACTTTACTACACTCGAAAAGTCTATGCACTCCATAACTTACTCGTTCTCCTAAGAGGGAAACTTATTTAATTTTACTTTGGCAAACATAAGGAGCTCGTCTGCAGCGAGAAAGTACAATACGAGAAGAAAAAAAAAATTTTGTTGTAAAACGTGCATAATCCGTCTAAACTATTATGAATTTCTTGAAATTTTTTAATATTGTTGCGACTGAAAACTTTTCAAAAAGGTCATTTAGTCGATTCGTATCAATGCGATTGTGATTTTCCAATTGGTTGGACAACGGTGCGACAAAACTACGTAACGACTGTGAAAATAAAAATAATTTAAAACTTGCCAGTTTTGAAAGTGTAGCGTAGCGTACCCGAGTCAATTGCAGAGCTTTGTCAGATCTCGACAGAGTCGCGTGGGTTTGGCTAAAAGTTTACCAAAACTTTTCTCATATTAAAACCAAATACAAGATATAGTCATGTTTATTTGTAACGAACAACGGTGGTTAAGCGTGGAGGATATCGGAGGAGATTCAGAGCGAGACCACTATGAAACAGAATTGGAGTAAAGACGAAAACTTTTCAAAAAGTGATTTGGATTTGAAAACTACATGCAATATTTTTGCAAATTTTTTGATATCTGAAGAGTCAAAACTATGCAAAAACATGAAATAATTTTTCAAGTTTTCTATAAATTTTTAATTTATTTTTATTTTATTTTATTTTTATTCATTATGTCTAGACAAAATGAAAACTATTTTGTTAAAGTGAATAAGCACAGAAAAAATGAATTTTATTCACCTTTACTTAGTTCTTTATTTTAAAACAGAGTAACTTTTATCAGTTACTAACTTTTTTACTTATATAATTCTTAGTTTTTTTGATAAGTTTTGATCATATAAAAAAAAACTTTGACCAACTATAAAATACTAACTGTTTTACCCGGAAATCAGATTGAGAGCGCTTTCCTTCAATCAACAATAGACTTTTATGTTCTACATCAATATCTTTAGTGCTTTGCTTACACTTCCTTTTATGAAAGATTTACTTTGGTCAAACTTTTTTAAGTAGCTGCACTTAAATCTATACTATAGCATCTTTATAAATATTATAAACAGGAAACGCTCATAAGTTTGTGCACATGGATGTTTCTGAGATAAGAAATTTAATAAAATTCATTAACCTGGAATATTTTGATGTACTATTTTAAACGTAATTAAAAGATGTATGAAGGTGTCTATGATTTAGGCACATTTTTGCCATTCTCAATGAAGCAGATGTGGATTTACTATTATAATAATTTAAATGTAAAAGTAGTTTTTTTAAACAATTATTAGGTGAAAAGACTACTGTTTTCTGTTTTAACAATTTATTTTTCTTTTACACAACGTTTTGTCGATGTGTAAGCCGATGTACACCGACGAAACGTTGTGTAAAAGAAAAATAAATTGTTAAAACAGAAAACATTGGTCTTTTTACTTGATAATTGCTTCAAATATTAAACTATTAAGACCTGAAAATTAGTATAATGTAAAAGCAGTTTATATTCATGATTTAATAAAACTTGTATTATTTGAACCCAAAATTCTTATTGTTGAACATACAAATATTATTTACTTATTTTTTCTTTTTTTGATTTCTTTATTTAAGGCTCACTTCAATATTACTTGATGTACTATAAGTTTCTTGTGGCGCAAAAAGTACTTACCAATTCGTAAATTTAATCCGTTTATACGTTAAAGTTTACCAAGTAGCAATGAAATGGTGCAATTATTCATCCGCCACTGTTCTTTTTATTCCATACATTACTAGCACTTAGCAAATTGTTTAGTAATATTCAACATTAAACTCTTATTTATTTTGCTAGACTAATCATCAATCAATTAGTGAATCTGATAAATTAAGATAAATGTCATTGATAACATGTGTCGAGAGTATACAACATTTCAACTCAACTCGAATAGATATTGAAATAAAGGTAAAATATCGGCTTTAACATGCCATCAACATACGTAAACAAATAACGCTGATAAAAACGTAGTAAAATTTGTACTTTTTCTTAAATGAATACATTTTTAACTTGTTGTAAAAGCAACCTATCAATATTTTTTTAATCATTATTTTTGTATCGAGAAAACATTAACAGCTATGAAAATAATTTATTTAAAATTTAGTTGTAGGTACTAATACAAAAAGTAATTCATCGAGAAATTATGTTTTCTACTCAAATCGTTGCTATTTTTAGAAAAAAACTTAGTTTATTTACCATTAACCATATGAAAAAATTATTTACACTTTCTTTTATTTATAACATTCATTTTTTGTTTACACTAATTTTATTTAATTAAAAAACGAATCTTACTCTAGCGTAACATATTTGGTTCTCCTGGTTGGGAGCCACTGTTCAAAGCCATTTTTAAATTGTGCAAAGAAAACTCACTCAACAGAAATTGCCGTACTAAAAAAAAGTATATATGAATTTTTAACAAAAACGTACCTCTTGTAAAAGAAATTTTCTACTCAACATATGATTTAAAACCTTAACAACTTCCAACTGAAATCTTCTCATTAGTTTTTCATCTTGTTTATTTCTGTTTATGTCATATACGAATTCATAGAGAATATTGCATGTAATATCTGACTAAGTTACGCTTTGCATAAATGAGGTGTAGGTAATTACAAGTATGGAACGGGTTTACAAGTGGAAAGTGAAGCTATGTATCAACCGTCATCATCATTCTCATGATCATCATCCCTAACTTTGAAGCTTTGCCTCTGGTTTACTCAAGCACGATCAAAATCAAGCTCTCTCGCGCGCTAACAATGCGGTCAAAATCACTCGGCCACTATATAGGAAAACGCTCGCTCCTCTCATTCTATTACCAGAGCAATTCAACAAAACTATTTCAGTTCTCTCGACAAATTTAATTAGGTCACATTTATGACGTAAAATGAGGAAAGGAATAATGCAAAAATGTTTAAACGAGAAATTCACTCAAGTGTATGTAATGTTTCATATTTAATAAATATTTTTAAAAATGGATTTGCAATTGAAAAATTACATTGTCAAATAGCTGAATCTATTCTATGTTATGTCTTGAAAGCTATAAGATTTTCAACCATGATAATCTTAAAATGCTAAATTGGTGTCTTTATACAACGGGTTCAGCATGCGTCGAGAAATGTCAAATTCTTTCTCGCGTCGCTATGTGTCAACTATTTATTAATAGTTATTTATTAGTTCTTAAATTTATATTATTGTTATTTATTAGAAAAATGTATTTATTCGCTTATATTTTTACATATTAAAAACATATTTACTTGTAACTATGAAAACTTTAAAAATGTTATTCAAACTGGTGTATTATTCAAAATTTCAATGGTGGTATATAAATGGTTAAACAAATATGTATTATAATTTGTCGTCAATAAACTAAAAATCTTTGTAAATAAATTTTAATCCTGAACACTTTTATCTAACTTTAATTAAATTATTTACTTATTTAATTTGAGTCGTTCAGACTTTTTGCACTTAAACCGTTAATTTTAAACAAAATACTAGTTGTTCTTTTGTTTGACTTAAATATTAGTATTTAAATAGTTTTTGTTGTATTTTTATTATTTCAAAAATCAAGTTTTTTTTGCTTTATTGAAGGTCGGATCAACTACAATGGTCATTAGCTACCGGCGAATCCAAAAACCCATAAAAACATCTTTCATAGAGATTCGACTCTAAGACTACTGGCGTATAGGGTGACGATTCATTAATGAAGTTTTTAATAAGAATTGAATTAATGAAAAAAAATAGAAGAAAATATTTTGCAGTTCAATAGAAATTATGACTCATAACTGTTTACATATTATGTAAACTAATAGAACAAAAACAGTTTTAACGCATAAAAAGTAAATGAAATTTTCACGACAATTTATAAAATACCTCAAAGATAACATTTTTCAAGTTTCTTAATTACTTTGTTAGTTACTTCAATGTAAAAATGTGGAGCTGTGACACTTTTTACAAGTAAAAAATTGATATGAAGAAAACTAAATCAAAAGTTTAATTCTCAGAGGAATAACTTAATTAAGTACTTAATTCATGGAAAAATTTCCAAACCTGATTGCAATACAATTTTAAAGTAATGAACGTTGATATTACCCATAAGTAATAATAATATATAAGTAATAAGTAGTACCCATAAGTAATGTCGTTTTTTTCGATACACTATTTTTAAAATAGTCTCCTTCAGTTTGTTAGACAGTAAAGACATTTTGTAAGTTTCTTTTGTGTAGCAGCTACATCGTAGTGGCTTTGAGATAAAAAATAACGGCTACACTACCCCTCTAAAAACGATGGGAGAGACATGTCCATCGGAACAACATTTGCGGAGCTGTATGCTTTTTCAATACCATTTGAAAAAGAAAGCGACAGAGGCTACGAAGGATATTTGCAAGATTTACGATGACATATTGGATGTCAGGAAATGTCAACGATGGTTCAAAAAATTTAAATCTGGTGATTTGTGTTTAGAAAACAAGCCTCGAGGTGGACGACCTGTCGAAGTGAAAAAAGCAGCCGTAAAGTCTGCAATCGAAGGTGACCCGATGCTGATCATTGATAAAGTATTGAAAAAGATTGATACATCCTGGTCCAATACTCAGAGGATCCTAAAGAAGTTGGGCAAGACTCAAAAAGAACGTGTTAAGGTCCCACACGCATTGACCGACCGCAACATGGCTCAACCACGCGACCTCATTTTGCGAAATTGTCCCATGAAAAACTTCGGGATCTTCGCACCATCTGATTACCATTTATTTCGTTCTATGGAACATTTTCTAAGAGATCAAAATTTTCATTCTTTATAAGAAGTAAAAACGGCCTTTTCAAACTATTTTCAGTCAGAAAACGCTCAATTTTATAAGAAGGGCATAGACGACTTGAAAGAAAGGTGGCAGAGAGTTGATTAAAAGGTAAGAAAAAATATTTTGAATTTCATTGAAAAAAACAACGACATCACTTATGGGTACTCCTAATATATTACATCAAAGGATGCGTTTAGGACTGCACGATCAAAATTGGCATACAAGTAACATCATAACGCATCGATTCAATTAAAATGTTAAATTTTGATATAGACAAATAGTAAAATAAATGTATTCGTAGGTAATTAAGTATTTGATATTTCAAATAGAATGGAAAATTTAATTACTACTTAAACAGCGTTAATGGAAAATTGATGATGACTTCATAGAGAAACGAAACAATATTATTTCTTAGCGTAGGCAATTTAATTTTAAAGTTCGTTACAATCAAGACATAGACGAATATAAGCGATATGCTATATTCAAATGAACGAGAGTGAATTGTACGTTTGTTTGTCTCGCAGTGAATGATAGTGCACGTAGCATATCGAGCTCTCCATTCGCATCCTCCACCCGTTACCGTATCTCGTTATTTCCAAGTATAATTTACTTGATTTCAATTAATTTTCAGAAAGCTCTTCTAATACGCCGCAGATATCTATCAAAAGTCTCTTCCGTCAGCACCGAGTGAACGAATGAATTTCACTTCGCCGTAACAATTCAAAATGTTTTGAGATCAAAGCTCCCACAGCCACGCCACTATCTTCCATTCGTTCATCATTTATCTATTTCAATTTGTTTATAAAGTGGAACTGTTTGAAATAACAATTAATATATATTTTGCTACGTGAAAGACGTTCGCTCCAATTAAAGATACACTGACAGTATTGTATCGGATATGTCTCCACCCCATCCCTCCTGCTACCGATCTCACCGTACAAATGTATATTTTCTGAATGGATGGAAAATTATGTTGTTGAAGATAGCGCAAATGTATAAGACCTGCGATGAGTTTTAAATGAAATGGAAAAGCTATAACTATTTCCGGTAAATTATTTCGCTTTTCTTTTCGAAAAATGTGTTCAAAGTAATTAAACTTTAACACAAAAGGTATTTTCTCTGTTTCGAAACTAAATTATTTTAAAATGTTATTTCAAACAGATAAAATTTATTATAATTAAAATATCATTTACTTTAAATACTGCATTTTAATTACATGAAAGCGATTGCAATTAGTGCGATGAAATTGCTCACTTATAAAATTTATTGAAGACCTTTACTTTTTAATGATCTTCTTTTTTAAACTATTTTTAAATGTACAATAAAAAGCGTTACTCAGGAACAAAACTATCTTTAAATGGAAGTTAACCATTGATTAACTGAAAAATTGTTTCTAAAATATCTCAGTTAACTACTTAGTAAAGTTGTAAAGTAGTACACTTACCATTTAGTGTTATCGGATTTCCATACTTTTAATATTAATTGAGATAGAGCGCGATACATGGAAGCAGTTTGGTCACATAAAAAGTTATCATCATATTCCCATTTTCTTGTTTATTTAAGAACGTTACCACTTCTATAGTCATTGGTAACCAATAATTCTGAAAGCACAAGCAAAATAATAAATAAATAAATTATAAATTTTGGACTTTTAATAAGGGTTCGTCTCTAGAAGTACTGGTATGTAGGGCAACCATCTAGTCAACTATACCACTAAGTGGCCTATAAGTCAATTGCAAATTATTATAAGGAGTACACTTTACTAACATGTGGCCAAGTGCCTACCATATATTTTGTTCTTCTGGATCTTAGTTAAATATAAAATTTTTGAAGTCTGATACAACTGGTAAATGTTTTGTGACACCACAAATGAGACACTCCGGAGTGATTTGCATATAGTAGTGTACATGAGCAAACATTATATTATTATACATTACTTTAAGAAAATTTCATTGGTTTTTATTTTATTTTTTATTTTAAATGATCCAGTTCTAAGATATCGTAGTTATCGTAAAATGCCTCTTTTGAGAAGAACTTTTTGAAATTAGCTATAGCAGCTTTTAAAATAATTATTTGAACTAATACAAAAATGTTGAAATACAGTTTAAGAGTACTTTAATATGTGTACAAATTTTTATATTAATAAACTCAAAAGTTTTCTCAAAAAAAATTCTTGAAATATTGTTTTTTTGGCGTGATAACGTCTTATAAATTGATGAACACCAGCATGTACGAAAAAGAGCCACGTTCCGTTTGAGCCTGTGCGTGCAAGCGAGAATGCGATACAAGCAATAGAGAGGCACGATAAAGTTCTGCTACTGAAACGCCGCCACGCGAGCTTCCTCGAGAACTTCTACAATAAGCTCCGCCACGTATTCAATAATTGTTGAATACTAGACAACGTTTTTTGTGTGTTTTTTTCTACATTTTAATAAGATTTAATTGATTACCTTCATAATTTACAGTCTGATTTAATTTTGAAAAATTGTAATTTCAATTAACTCCTTCTTTGCATTATACTTACAAAATAATGATAATTCAGTGACAATAATTTAATTTTATTCATACAAGTATGCAATTTTTCATCAATACTTCTTTATGACGTTATCACGTAAAATTATCGTGCGTGAACCAACTTTATAGACAACCAATTTTTGGGGCCTCCTGACTGTATATGAGGCCTTCCATATAAAAGACGGACATCTTGCTTGAACGTGATTTTACAGTATGACTGATTTTCTGTACCACATTACTCTATAAACATTGTTTTAAACTTTTTAAGGTAAAATTAATTTTAATAGTGTTAAACTTGGATATCCTTAACATCCTTATTATAACATTAAGGGAACAGTTTCAATTTTCCTTGTAAAAATAGGATGTCTGTTTTCGTTGTAAAATTTGTCCGTGTTTGATACAAACATATGGTTATGTGTATACTATAAACCTTATATTGAATATCACCACACTAAACTATTAGAATTACCTTAGAAAATGCCAGTAAATGCATTGAAATAACGACAGTAAACAGTTTGAATTTATTGGTCATAACATAGGCCTCGTGACTAATTTTATGAAACTGATTGGTTAAAAGTTAAGAGTCCGTTTTTGTTGTAAACTTCTAGGCTAAATGTCCGTTTTTGCATCAAATATAGATTTTCTTTTTAAATTTTTTTTTTAAATTTCTATTGATATTTTATCTAAATAGTTTAATTCCTTCAATTCAGAACACTAATTATTATATAATTCAATCGTTATCCCGATTTAAAAAAAAATGAAATGTCCACCTTTGATATGGAAGGCCTCATATAATCCCGTAAGTCTTCGTCAAAAATATGTAAATTGCATAATAAGTTTTCTAATTGATGACCAAATGAATGCATTTGACGAAATTATTAAGACTAAAATTGTGTATAAGCACCTAATTTTTTAGACGCATGCTTAAGTTAATTAAGCATTTAATATCAATTTTCACCATAAAATAATTCAAAGAACATAGTTGTAATGGAAAGACACGCAAGTGATTCAAATATCCAAGTAAGTATGTATTTTCATCAAATGTACAGACTTTAAAATAATTGAACGTGTGCGAAGTTGAAGTTTTGCTTTTTTAGAGTTCTGTTCACATGTTATAAAAGAAGAACACTTTTATTTTTTCTAAAATAAAAAGGACTTAGTTTAATGTTCAATATGTCACTAATTGACTCAAGTAGTGCAAAACCCAAACTTTCTTTTTTTTAATGAACTTCTTATTGAGGATTTCTTATTCGCTTAAGAAAGAGGCAATAATTTCTTTGTGGCTAGTTGTGAACAAATAGAATTTTCCCGTGAGTGATGAAAACTGTTTTCGATTTTGTTATTTTTATTTCATTTATGGCTGACGACAATAACGTGCTTATTGTAAAAATATTGTTCATTTTGAGCTTTCGCTTTTATCCCGTATGGTTTTCTTTATTTTATCTCGTATTCCATTTTTTCGATGTAGGGTTCTATTATATTTTATTTTTCATGTGTTTGCTAAGTTGACGTGTGCTTGTAACGACATCGCTTTGTTATTATTTGCCGATGGAAAATGTAAATGAAACAATTTTTCAACGTGCTCTGTTTCTCGTCAGCTTATGTTTGTCTATAAACATATTCAACGGAGATTGAAACAACCACACTTGCTATTTAAACAAATCTCTGCAAAATGCGAATCTGAATTGTAAAAATAGATAATTCAATTTTTTCATTATTTTCTTGTATAAATCATGAAAAATGACTGAATTTGAAATTGATATGAAATTTGCGAATCTACCAATGTTGAGAGTTGAAATTAACCATTTGGGCGTAAACTGTTCGGTATTCAAAGCGTCACATTGTCGCTAGAGGAGCTCCCCAGGGACATGTTTCTCTAGTATCCCGGAACAACATATCACACAGCCGCATATGTACACGTGTATTCCATATACGTACACGTACAAATACCATATGAAGCTACAATACATTTATCCAGACTGGTCATGTCAGCTCCCGAGGGCAACTGCCTGAACTGGTCAGTGCCACTAGAAAACCTGATCAAAATAGAACGGAAACGTTGAAAAATGCATCTCGTACACATATGTGTTTATAATATTCCTCTATGTCCAGAACATTTTCTCATCCCCTTTATCTTCGAGTTGCTCTTTAAATTTTATTCATGACTGAATACGAATAAAATTTTTACAAAAAATAATCTTCAAAGCAAACTTTTTTGAATTTTTATCGTTAAATGCTTTCGTAAAAGAATTTTATAGACAAAAGAAATTTTCATATCTGGTTTTGTACGATTCCTTTTTTTAGGTCAAGATACGAGGGAAACTTATGATATTTGTTTATTGCAAAACATTTTCCCTCGTGGTTGACAACGATGTGTATATATTCCCGAATCGAAGCAACACAGGTTCATATAACGAGACACACATGGTTCAATAGTGATGCAACAGCAAGGTGAAAATTTTGTTGGAATGTCGTCTTTCCACGTCTTCAGCTCAACCGGGATTAATATGAAGCAGTGAATTTGTTTCTACCTGTATGAGTCATACGACACAGGACGAGCGAGACGCGATAAACGTAACGACCGTCATATTTAACGAAAGCGACCCGGAAATTTCCCGGACCAACATGTAACGAAATCAACTAAATATAAGAATAGTGACTACTCGTGACTTTTGTTCACGTAGAATTCTACAAAATAAGTGCACACTACACTATATAGCAGAAATTCATCAAGTCAAGTATTTGAACCTAGTGCTTAGAAAAATAAATACAGTGCTTGCAATTTAAACTTTTAATTTAAACTTATTAAGTTAGTATCAATATTAAGATTTACCTCTCCTCCTTTTTTTAATTTTCATTACTTTAAAACAGTTCATCGTTACAAAAATATAAAAGAAGAGATCTAAAGGTAATTCACACTCTACAAAAAAAGTCCTCAAAAGAAAGTTCCCCAGATGACTGGTCCAAAAATATCATAATTCACAAATAATATTATTTAAAAGTTTTTAATATTTTCCAACAAAACAATTAGTTATAGTTTTTGGTCAACAATATTTATGTAAAGGAAAGATTAACAAGATGATTCTATGAGGTAAGATGGTCCTTTTCGATTTCGCCCAAACAGCTAACGCTATCTAGTTGAAGTTTTGACAAAACATAGCCTCGAATACCTTTCCGCCACTGTTCATTTACAAAGACAGCATAACCAGCCTGTTAGATTTTACAGAAAAAACATGAATTGAATTCAATTTTACAATACTTCTACTAAATACTAGTAAGCGCAATGATTCTTGTGTTTGTGACATTCTAATACGCCTAATTTTGATTTTTGGGTTACTTGGAATTAGCGGCGTGACTATGGGTTATGTTAATTAACTTTGAATAAAAAAGTTGCACTTGGAGCAAGTTGATTCCCTTCTTGATGATCCCGGGGATTATGACTTGACTTTCATACAAACTGCTTATTGCTTTTTTTTAAGTACTTATCTACTTATATTAAGTTTAAAAAACATCATATTTCTCGTCTGAGTCATCTGCGGAAGATGACACAGAATGCACGGAAAAGTTTTCCGGTGATATAAAGGGTGAAAGGTGGATCAATTATTGTGCTTGTGGAAAATGGCGGCATGAAGCTTGTGTCGGAATTGATAGTGATGATACAAATTCATTTATTTGTTAAATTTGTTGCACAACACCGGCCAAAAAGCGATATTACACTTTTCAGAAAAGTTGTACAATAAAGCCACTGCTCAGAAGACTGGATTAGTTTTTTTTTAGAATTTATTTTGTTGAGTTATAAACCTCAGTATATGTTATGTTGAATTACAAAAATTATCTTAAATAAAGGCGTTTTATAGTTTTGATTTTCGCTTTTACTTATCTTGTTCCTGAAAAAATAAAAGGTTGCTCCAAATTAGGGTAAGATGATCATTGGAATCTTCTTACCCCAACTATAGGGATCATCTTAGCCACCGCGGTGTATAAGGTGATTACTTTGTAGAGTTTTAAAATTATGTATATATTATTATGTAGACCTAATTAATTAGAAATTCTGAGTATGATAACAGTTAAATAGCAGTAGTAAATGCTATCATTTGTTTCACTAGGAAATATGTATGTTTTATTTCAATTCTTGCTTAGAGGGATCATCTTGTACACCTATCCCCTACTTGTAGCAATAGCGTGAAAAATATTTGTTTTTTTTCAATTTTTGACGTTGACATATTAAAACGCTTGATCGGAAGAACTTTTTTTCAAAGAAATTTTTTGGAAAACGTAAAATTAACAATAAACTGTAGATAAGTTTACAAATGAAAAATATGATTCTGAGAAAACTGATAATTAAGAAATATACTCAAAATGTAAAACATTCAATCTCTTTTACGAGCCACTTATAGGTGGATTTTGCAAAATCTCCCTTCACCAGAAGTTACTGCTCTTTCAGAAATAACACTTTCAATTTTTATGTTCTTATCTTCAGTGGTTTAACCTTCAGTGTATCTATCAATCAATAACGCTACTGTTTTATATATATATACTACCTGATCCCCGCCCGCTTCGCTGGACATAGCTAAATTGAACTGATTAATTAATAGAAACCGTCATTGCAAAACATAAAGGCATTTCAGTTATGTTGACATAAAAAGATAGTATCTACTTATTCCTCAAGAATCGTAAATTTTCCGGAATAATAAATATCTTCGTATTTTAACTGCCTAGAAATTTCAGAATTTGCAGTTCAACCATATTTCAAAAGATTTTTACCCGTAATTTACGTTTGACATACGTTCTAACTCCCTATAAGTTGGGTGTATATGGTAAAATATTTTTTTGTCCCAATGCATCTCTTTGTAACTCTGTGTATTTTCCCCTCTATGAATCAAAGTCCTAATGGCCCCTTACCTTTCTAAGCCAAACTCCTAATTGGGATCACTTAAGTTGAACTGTATGCTTTGGTTATTTATTCTTACGGGTGTTGTTTTAATACTTCGATATTTATTTTTAAGGATGTTATCATATTCACTACAAAAGATTTCCGAATTACTCCCAGTTTTACTCTTACTGAATCGAACAATGGATAAATAAAACTACTATAATACGATAATTCGAACGTTTGGCGAATGTTGGGCCAATCTATAGATAAGATAACCACCTATAAATTAACTATAGATTTATGGTTTCTAGGAATTTAACTTATCGAGAGTTCACTGGATTTGACTGGATCAATTAAGTTTAACCATGAAAATTAAAATTTTTATTCTTTGTAATATGTATTACAAAAGTCGTTTAAAACAGTGCAACTTGTAAGTTCATTTTAATTTCTTGTACTGCTTAGTTGTTTTAACTTTTTGAGTTAAGCATCCGAACCGATTCCAGTTATTAAATACATGGACAAAAATTTTTTTTCGAATTTTGCCAGACTTTAATACGTTACCGAATATCGATAGGGATATATTAGAAAATAAATACAATCTGTCATCTAAAATCTCGACAATTTGGAAAGGTTTACAACGCACGTCTATTAAACTATATTCTAAGTTCATTGTTAATATTTCTTAATATATTACCTATATTTGAAAATATTACAGATAATGAATTGTATAATTGATGAAAATCAAAAGTGTCAAAGCAAATTGTGAAAATCAAATCAATTATCGAGTTAAATTTTATAAGTAGGTACTAAGTACTATTATTTTCCAAGAAGTCACAATAAAATGTGTATTTACGTGTGGCGTATGTGAAACAATTTGTTAGGAACATAATAAAAGTGTCACGTTTAATAATCAATTATAAAGAAGAAAAGATTAATATTATCAGTGCAGGTTAGATCAGCTATTTACCTTCAATGACGTCTATGGAGTTTCAAGAGAAATGCTACCTTAGCGCCGTCAGTGTCAAATCGTTGAAGCAGCCATGAATTTACAAATGTCAAAATCTTGGCAGCCCATTGGTCAAAATTGTACCACGTGACGAAAATTGATGAAAAATCGATAAAAAATGCATTTTCAATAGGATTTTCGTAAAATCCGTTCTTAGTACGCGTCTACGTGGTAAGAGGAGTAACTATGTTAAATTTCAAGTCGATCGGACCTATAGTTTCAGAGATCTTGTGATAAGTCAGTGATCGTTTTTTGCTTATATATATTTATATATATATAGAGAGAGAGAGAGAGAGAGACATTCCGCTTACATTTTTCTATTGAATATGTTTCTTTGTACTCTTTTAACATCTACATTTTTAAAACTATTGACTTTTTCCTAAGTTTACATTGTAACATTAAGGTTAAAATTAGTATTCCAGACAGTTTTATTCAAACCGACCGCGGTAAAGTGAAATAACCATTTCTAGCACGAGTAAAAAGCATATAATATGTCTCAAGTATGCGGTCACGTTTCCTCCAATATTCACCACTTGAAATTGCATATGATGGTATATGATGCATTTTGAGCCAACTTGAACCATATCCGACATATGATATTTTGATCGTGCAGTATGCACCAATTCACGTTCACTATAACCAAAATATTCTCAAATCATCCGACCGTCTATACTCTAACCAGTCGCACATATTCAACAATTTTCAATTCTATTGAGAAAATTTCACGTAGTTTCAAGTATTTCCAAGAGAACTTTTCACTTGTCTGATGAGTCCATATTATCTACTTGGTACTTACAATTCAACTGCAAGGAAACGTCTATTTCTTTAATTGTTACCAAGTGAATTTAATGATGTAGGAATATCTAAGATCCATTTATACTACCATTGAAATTCATTCTAAGTATAT
Organism: Sisyra nigra; assembly: GCA_958496155.1. NCBI lineage: Eukaryota > Metazoa > Arthropoda > Insecta > Neuroptera > Sisyridae > Sisyra > Sisyra nigra. Next base: position 25,070,117 of record OY292315.1, read on the forward strand.
TACGATCAAGTAGAATATAATAACATTGAATTCCGAAAAATGGAAACGTTTTCTCATTTCTACCGTACAAGCACTTAGCTTATAAAATTTAGAATATTCACGTTTAAAGTTCCCACCATTGAACCTGTTTCGTTTTTATTATTAAATATGCATTAATAAAACGCTACTTTTAAAAAATGTTTTAAATTCTTAAAATGAGGTCGTCTGTTTAAATTTTATATGCATCGTACTTTTACCTTTACTGGATATGTGTAGAAAATCTTTCCATTTGTACTTGACTGCATCTTCGCAGTCGGAAAACTGCATAAATGCATAATATAATATATAAAATGCACTGAATAAAACCACAATTTTATGTTAGAAATATGAATATTAGATGCAAATCTTTTGCAGGCGACTGAGAAAAATCTCGAATATAATTTAAATAAATCACCGAGATTAGTTGCCCAAAATAAAATTGATTCGTTTCCTCCTCAAATATTCTTTCTGTATATATAACGACTTTAAAATTACTGGAATAGCATGAATTTGTCTTATCGCAAGTATTTTAATTTAAAAGCTTAAATTAGCGGAAAATATGAAAATACTAAAGTTTTTTTTTTTTCAATGTTAAATTTTCTTTGTATTCTGTCATTGAGTTTTTAAAAAAGAAAACGTTTCATTTCTTTACTTTGCGTCTGTGTTAATTTCACGCTTGCCATGAACGCAATTATCAACCAGAACCAACTCAAGATTTAATCAAATGGGAGTTTAACTAATTCGTTCACTAGTAACACACAATTACGACGAAAAACTGCAGTAGAAAAAAACTTTATCTGCTTTCGGAAAAAAAAATTCTTATACAAAAACCGTATTGATTAAGTCAAGAGTTTCAAAGGCAGATTTTATTATTAATAGTAAAAACTTTCGTCGTTGAATGAAGAGAAAAAGTAATATATCTATCAATTCCCCTTCATATAATTCTATTCTTTGTATGATAATGTTTTTCCTCGTACCTTTAAGTAAATTATAACGTATAAGAAGTAAAAAAAATTCTTTTGATTTTTCTTTACATTAGATAATCGGGTTTTGCTCCGTTCTCTTTATTTCATTCCTATGATAACAAACCCTGTGTAATAAAAGCAAATAAATATTAAGCTTGAAAATTTAAAATGATCAAACGAGATGATGCCAAAAGCTTTTTTTCCCAATCCTCAAACATACATGATACATTTTTCTTGTAAGAAATATTATTAACATTTGTATAACGTTCACATTTTCTCCATTTTCCCTCATCTTTTGCGTAATAGAACGGTAAACAAATATTAGTAGAGCTTTTACTTTACTCAAACACTAAATTTCATGATGGATGAATTTTCAAAAGGACGAGTGTTTTGGGAGTAAATATTGCTTTGTGTTTCGTGCATTGTTACCAGACGGCATTTCAATTTAGAAAATAGTTTTCATGTTGAAATAGGAAATGTGTGTTATACTACAAATAGATACAATTTCAAAAGCTACCAAATAAAATATGCGCTACCTAAGTTTCACCTTATGAATGAATGTAGTACGAAATCAAATGCCTCGAAGCTTATACGTTTTGCTAATTTGAAAGTTTTCACGATATCGCAAAAATCAAGCCAAACGCTTTTGACGGAGTTTTATGTCAAAGCTCGATCGGTTTTCAACGATTTGCCGAATTAACAAATAGGTTTCGATAAAGCTTGAAATACACTCGATTCTATGCTCACTCATGCAAAAGAATGTTCTTAATTTTTCCTCGAAATCTTCTTCTGCGTTTTACTGAAAATTCCAAATGGATTTTCCTCTCGACGCATCCTTTAATATATTGTAATACCAATCTTATTTTCTTCTCTTTTTATATCATATCTTGCATGTGGAAATATTTGAATTCATTCGTAAGATTGGGAGTCAACAAGGGCGGCAATAAAGGATGAAGTTAATATACACAAATATGTAGCGTCTTTATAAAGAAGAAAGAAGATAAATTTTCTCATTTTTCATATAGCAAATAGAAATACACAAACGTATGCAATTGCAAAGTGAAATGTATTTTTCTTCTGTGCTTTGTTTGCACTGATCAAATGTGAATATGAAATAATATCACTGTCACTCTGTCGTTTATACTCTTCTCATATTTTCTTTTTGAAGCAACTGAATTACTGAATCAATTTTACAAATGAAAAATAATAATAAAGTTTGATAAATTACAAGACTTGAATGCAGAAAAATTACTCATCAAACAGCATTTATTCGTCTTATGAATATGAAAATATGTCTTTTTATAAAAAATGATTAATTCTCTGTAATTTTCTAATTAAATATGTTTGTGTTTGTAGCTTCATTTTATATGAAATGTGTTTTTTTTTTAAATTATATATCTACTGAGTACGTATATGTAATTAAAAACATTGTATTTAAAATATGTTTTGATTCAAATTTTTATTGAAATAGTTTCCTTAATATTTTAAATACGTGAAGAAACTTGAAATTCTTTGTTATAATTATCTTTTTCACCAAATCTTGAATAACTACAAGCTTAAGTTGGGAGTCCTTTTAGTTATAATTGGGTCGAAAAAAATATTTGTCCTTTAAAACTATTTGCAATAATAAACGTTGTTATTTTTAGATGTAAATTATTTTAAAAGAAATTGTTACTCAACAAAAACAAATTTATAAATTTAAAAGAATGAGAACAGTTCTTGCATTAATTTTAATGAAAAATGTTTAATGCTGGTGAAATAAATAAGCTTTACGTCATATATGAGACATTAGAGAAAATAATACATCCCATCGGTATAATAAAGCCTACAAACGTCTTATTAGAAACGAAAGTGAAATATACAATATTTAACACCGCCAGGATGATAGGATAACGGAAGAAACAGGAGGAGATATAAAATATAGGAATGATCGTTTGATTAAGATCTCTAAGTTCCGGCTTTTCCGTACAACAATAATAAAACTACGCAATATTATTTAATTTTTATGAGCCTGTTTTTCCATTTTGTCGGTCTCTGATATTATGAAATAGCACGTTTCTTCTACCTAAACTTAGTTAATAGCAAATTTTTCGCAGGGTTGGACACATATCAATGTATTTTGTATTAATATATTAAAGGAGATTGCTATCACGAGACATGTTTTATATGTTCCATATTGTCACTATATAAATAAAATATGTCGAAAAACTTCTCGGGAGAGGGGTAATTTAAATAGGACTCTTTATAAATAAATTTGTTCACTACATAGTTTAAATGTATCAAATTTTTCAAATGCTTTAGAATTATTTAACTTTTGATTATGCAATTCAATTATTTTGGATTCTATTTTAAGCTATTTCACCACGTACATGACTTTTCATTTATGACAAAAAGTCAACTTTATTTGAGGATTTTTTTTTTAGTTGAACTAAATTATTACTCAATTCATTTTAACAATACAAAGTTTGTAGCTACAAACAGTTACATTATGGAACCAAAGTTAATTAATAGTTAAAATATTTTATCATAACTTTTAAATTGAGCAGAAAAATAAGTTTCTTATTTAAAAATGGGTATCTTATAACGAAAAAATCACAATTTAAGACAATTAAACTTTTGTAAATAAAATCATTACAAATGCTTACATCAAATTTTAGCACGTGCACGTGTAGAAAAAAAAGTAGAACTGGTTTATATTTATAAGAAATTTGATTTAAAAGCAAACGTGGAAATTACATTTTGCGCAGTCAAAGTTTCTTGTTTTCTATTACAATTCTCTCGTATAATTCAAACACAGAACATTTAAACATAACGAAGCTGTTGTACAACAAAATACATTTGTGTTTTCAAGTTCCCGTGCTGGATAATATCTCTTATAAAATACATTATAATAACAATTTTGAATTAGATTTAAGCATCTACCATAGAAATTAATTAAGCTGCTAAATTAATTGCACTACCATAAATAAGTAAGGAACATTCAAATGAATTTTTATTTTTATAATAACAAAGAGAACACTATATTATAGCATTGATTAAAATGCATTGATATTTATTTCCTTCATTTTACCTTCATTCTTTTTGTTTGTTTATTGTGGAAAATGTTTAACAGGAAGTTAATTATTTTGTTCTAAAATTTTATTAATTTAATACAAAATTTGTGTAATATGTTTGTATGTGGAGCAATGACTAAAGTGTGTGTATAGCAAAAAATTTCTGCCGCGAGGCGTCACAGTACTATCTTTGACATGAAACTCGTTATTGGTTTAAAGAACATAAATAACGATTGTTCAAAAAATATAAATAAAATAACATATCTATGTTATGAATACCATATCTAATAACAATATCTACACAAACAGAACTATACATTTATATGCGGCCTTTATACATAATATACGAACTCCCACCTGTTACCCTAGAACCTTCCTTATTTGAATTTTCTCCGAAAAAATTTTCAAATAAAAGTTATGGGCATTAATGGTTCTAAGAACTGTAGCAAGTTTAAAGAGAAACGTTAGAGCCGTTTTCGAAAAAAAAAAAAATAAAAAGCTGAAAAACTCTTAGAATGAAGTGGAGTTTCTGGTCAACAAACTTCAACAAAAAGCTTCGCGGCACAACTAGATGTAATATATGCAGGCCAAATTTTAAGTTTGGTCAAATTTGCATAATGCTTTCAATTTGATATGGCTGTCACACAGATAAAAATAAAACACATAAAAACTTTTTTCGTTTCAGGAGACTTCAAAACATGCACCTAATTCCGGTGAAAACTTGAATTCAAAAATTCGACCCGAATACAATAGTTTCTTTACTATATACACAGTAGTAAAAAAGTAATATCAATAATCAATAAATAAAGCAACAATTTTAAAAGTTTAATGAGAAAAATTATTAATAATGGTGACTTGAAGAATTTTTTTTACAGAATAAGTTTAAAGAATTTCTAGTAAAAAACTTGTGATTCTCATATATAAATTCCTAGACAAATAACATTTTTCTTTATCCATTCATATAATGATTGTTAAAAATAAGTTCTTTCATAAAATTCTTGTGAAAGGTTCTTTTGGGAAATAAAATGTTGTCATGTATTTGTGTACAAAAAATGAACATAGGTAATTGACTAAATATGATTTTTTTTTAAATTATCCAAACCTTAACTAGAAAAGATGAATTTTCAAATTTTTTAAAAATATTGAGATCATCTGAAAAAAACAAGTTTAAAGCAAAGATTTTAGGCTATTACAATTTTAATTATTTTTGATTGCGATTAATGCCAGGCTAATTTCTACAAATTAAAAATAAATATAGTACCTATATTTTATGGAATTTCTTCAAGTTTGCATTATATTCAATAGTACAAAATCAACCAAAGTAAAGAGAAACTGCGGTTTTAAATATGACATTAGTAAATTAATTATATTAATATTATACAATCAAAAACATTACAAGCTCAAACAAATATGATATAAAAATATCAAACTGTACAAAAACTATTTAAATGGATCCTAAATCAATTATAAAATTAATTAGTTTTGTTTCGTTACTATATTAAGCTTACTTTATTATTTTTCATTTTCTTCCTACCATACTTAGATATATTAACTTTATAAGTGTTAATGGATTCTTAAAATTTGATATTTTATTCACTCTTAGAAATCCAAATGAGCTACATATGTAATTACCAGGTTCACTTATTGTTCAAATAATCCATCACAATTAATTAAGTTTATATAGGAAATGGATTGATGAACTCATCAAAAGACGGCGTTAATTTCAATTTAATGGGGTGGACTGGGAAGGATATAATTGCGTTGTGTTTCAATGCCACTTGGTGTGTAAAAAAAGTTTATATAACCGCAGATGTGTACTATTTTTGCAACAAGAACCGAATAAAATTATCAAATTATCAGTAATTATTCACAATAGCTCCAAATGGGAAATCAAAAAAAAAAAAAACCATACTCCTAAAACGTAAAAAAAAGTAAAGATTAATAAGTTAATTCCGACATTTGAGTCAAACATTTCAAAGGAATATCTTACTACAGAAGAAGTGATTAATTTATACCACTATTTAAAGAAGAGAAAGTAATATTGGAGTAAGACACATTTTGGTTTATTAAAACTGTGATCCAATTATTGTTTGAAGAGATAGTTAACTAAATAAAAGCTTTATACATAAGTCAAAAGATAGAAGTCAAAATTTAAGCGATATTTGGATAAGCTGTAATGTTGATAACGAAAGAGACATTAATTAGTTGTAGACTTTTTTTTATTAATTCCCAGCCTTTACATCAAATTTCATAAATTACATAAAATTCTACAATAATGTAAATCACAATAATATAAGTTTTTTACTAACCTTAAACGTAGATCTTCTTAGGAAAATTAGTTCCATTTAAGTGAGAAATTTATGTGATTGTATGCACCTTTACAAACAAATATAAAACAATCTTCTCTCCAAATTTATAAGAGTACATTTTGCAGCATGCCAATTCCTAAAACAACAATGTGTCTTGCACCACTATTACGTTTACTACTTCATACATCCTCCATTGTGTACTAGCTTGAAAAAAAAACTTTTTTTTATGCCTTCTATTATTTCTACTTTGATATATTTATTCCTTTTATTTTCCTTCTTTGCTTAGGAGATTTAAATTATGTTCCGATAAGTATACCTATTTTATTCAATAGAATGATCAAATTTTTTCAGTTATACTTATTTCAAGCAAACATTTTATGACAAAATCTACATAAGTTGTATAAAAGTAGGTACTGTTAAGAATCGATACTCTTGGAAAGCTTTTGTTAGTTCTTGGTCATAAATTATAATACATTGTTGATGACATATAAAGTTTTCTAATCAATCTGGAGAGACTATGCTGTGCTGGCTCAAAGATGATTTGATATGATTTTGAAAGCAGATCGTTAATTACTTTAGGAGAAATAATTAAATGCTTGAATCCATTTTAAACAAAGATCAATCTTCTAATTGCATAACCGAATTAATTATACGTTATAATAATCTTTGATCATCGAACCTTTTCATTTTGCATATAAACCAATCGATGAATATTTGAAATATGTACTTCCACGTTGAAGCATTGCTCCGATATTGAAAGTAGATATTGTGATATAGTTGTGAATAAATGGTTAGAGGGTGGTTGTAGCAATAGGGATCAATTTATTATTCAGTTATTGATCCCAAGACAGTTGCCCTAACCTACCTGTGAGCTTTGGACCGCCTTGCTCATTGCTAACTTTAGGCAAAGTTTATTTGTTGTCACTATATATTAGTGGCTGGGGAATACGTTTACCATGAACATGGTCACACAAGTAACGATAAGAATTTATTCTCCAAGATTTCCACCTTGGTATTTTAATGAAATTATTGACAACGTTTGTAGTTTAATCAAAAGAACAAATTTCGAACCAAACCTTTGTTTACTTTTGCGTTCTCTTTCAAATTATCGATGATTCGAGAAACGGAAGTCGAATCGTCGTCGATCGTAAATTCTTTCCAACTCGATCGATGGAAATATTTTTTCAAAACTCATAACTTATTTCAATTGCATGCAAACGAATGTCAAGGGGTTGGAAAATTTATTTAAAACTCCACAAATAACAAGCCGGAATACGAAACTTATGCAAATAAAACATCTGCATTGTGAATGTTTTCATATTTTATTAAGCGAAAAGCCAATAATTTCCAACTATTTTTAGTGAAAAATTTTCATAATTTCGCAATTCGACTCACGAATTTAATTATTATTTATTAATTAAGTCGCTTGAGAAAATCGCATTTGATTAATAGCGTGTTTCATTCCTAAGAACTTAAATCTCACATACCGCTTAATTTATGTTTGGCCATTTAGTTTCTTAAATCAATTAATAATTTGCTAATAGCACGCGGTCGTTTCAGCCTCAAAAGTTTCACTTAGTTTATTTGAATGTTGTGTGATTTATACTAGAGAGATTTAAACAGAAATTAAATCATTGAATACATATAACAAGATATTCATTAAAACAAAATGAAAAAATCGTTAATTTAAATTTAAAATAAAATGCACATGTATTACTTATTGTTAGTTACATTTTAATTGATGCATATGCACACATACACCTACTCGAATATAGAGTTTTTCGTTTTTTTGATTAAACAACATTCTATTTTAATTAACTAAAATTAAATTAATGGTATACATAAAACTGATTTCAATTCCCACGGGATATTGATAAAGCTTCTGTTACATATGCACACACACATTTAGATATGTATGTATATAAAATTGCATTCAATATATGCACATTGTCTCGAATGGTATTCATGAGCGAGAAAGATAGCCACAATGGATAACAGAAGTGAAAAATTGAAATGGAAAGAAATGCTACGGATGCAATTACTCGTATGACAGTGCAAGTGCAACACTGGCGACAGCTTTAGCCACAACATTGTCATCGAGAACTATCATCAATGGTCCTTGTTTCATCACCCGTTGCATCTTCTCATCCTTGCCACCTTCACAAATTTGAATACTTGCATATGTGTCCGCTTACCTTACAATATGTGCGAAATGGATTCATTTACAAAACACAAACGAACAGAACGAATAATTAATAAAATAAAACAAAAAAAATAAAATACCAAAACCTTTTAAATTCTTATTAAAGGGACGTTTACATTTTCTTTTTTTATCATCAATTAAACAATTTGATAGCCAATAAGGCAATTTACCAAACTTAATTAATTACTTTTTTTCTAAAAATAACATACACTCTAAATATTCACGGCTGGATTTTAATCACTTTAAATGACAAATGAAAAAGTGCATTGATTGCAATTTAATTTTCCTCTTCACATATAGAAATAGACATTAGTGCAAATAAACTACCCTGTGTTCCATTTCCATGTCTCCACATATGTGTAAACTGCAATTCGATCAGAGAGTTGATTGTGCGTGCATAAAATCCTTCACATTAATGATGAACATCATCATTAGTCTCATAGAACACATTAAATATTATATTATGTATTTAGTGCAGTTAATGCACGTATCATTCACTAGGGGATATCTTTTCAGCGTTTATAAACAGGGGATGAGTAAGATTTATTAGCACACTAATTAAACGAGAGAAAAATGTCAACAGTTTTTAGAGAAAAAAAAATAATGAAAATTAATTTGCATGGAATATGTATTTAATACACTGGTGCATAAAATTAACGGTATTAAGTCTTGAAAATTAGATTGTTTTATCAATATTGAACGTATAGTTGCACGCTGAAATGCACACAAGCGATTTGAAAATTTAAATATTAAGTTTGAAAATAGAATATTTTACTAAGACGCTAACTCGTTGATGTAACTTATGATGATACGAGTATGGTGCATCAAATTTCTTGATGCACCAAGTTTCAAGTTAAGCAAAACAATCTGCTTTAAATAAATATAAGAAAGTTTCTCTACGATCCTTTGAAGTTTCTGTAGACAATTAGATATGTTATTGTTATCCGCTTCCATACTTTAACAAATTTAAAGTTTAAAAATTCGTTAGCTATAAAAACATATTCGTTTATTTTTTATTCAAATTTGAACTCGGTTTATTTCTATAATCTACCTACCGACTAATTAAGTAAATAAAATATCAAAAACCAACAGTTTACATCAATTTTTATGAATGTTTCCGTTTTTCTCTATGAATTGAATAAATATTTTCAGTCCTTGTAGTTTTTAAAAAATCCAAAAAGTTTTACTGTTTGCATTTATTTTAAATAGAAAAAAACGAATTTGAATCCCATTTTCCAATTTCCTATCGGATATAAATCCAGAGGCATAATATTATTAAATGTATCATATTATCGTCCTATATGCATGTTCACATTATATTTATAAGTAGAGATAGAAAGATAAATATATCATATGGGTGAGTGGGATGTAAGTCAAGTCAGGTGCAACAATAGACAGAGACGGGCTATGTTGCATTTTGCCTGCAGTGCGCAATTTGATTCCACTGCACGAAATAATAATAAACGAGTGCTTATATAGAACACAGAGAGAGCGCCTCTGCAGGTAACCCAATGAAACTATAATATAAACCCAATCGAAAGCTTTGCTCTTTGTTCGAAGCTCGGCCTCAAACGAAACACCGTTAAACGTACCAACATGTATTTGTAATTTGGAACAATAGTCGTTGTGTACATTACGAACAAATCGAAAACTTTTGTTGCCGTTCATATTTTACGTTCATCTCATCTTTTACATAAAATTTTCACTAATTTATAACAACGAAATATTTCAAATTAATTAAGATACCCTATTTCGATGAAACAACAAATAATAATTATCTTAATAGCTTTTGTAAAATCTATAGTTTTAAAAACTTTTCATTAAACTGATATGAATAATTGGATAATGTTTTTTCAACTTATTAAATTCATTAAAGCATACTTTGCTCTTGTAAATCTCACAGACAGTTTTCATTGTTGTTTAAAAGTCAGAAAACAAGAAATAACTGGAGCGAAGCTCAAAAAGGTCGTTTGTACAATTTTAAACTGAAATTAATTGAAATAGTTGCGACAATTATTATTTAAATGGGAACGATATTATTGCAGTTTGCTACTGGTGCAACAATGAGATACAAATTGACGGGTCATAATCATTAGTTTCAACTTGAACAAACGGACTTGGTGATTGTAGACTATTACATGGAAAATGTACGAATGTGTTGTAAACACATTCCAAATTGAAACCAAAAGAGCTTTGTTGTCGGCCGAAAGCTATAAACAGAATGCATATAATTCGACGTAGGAGCGTATATTATATATATATATATATATTATATATATAAATTTGCCGTTACGTCTATCGATGGCCATCTCTCCATTTATAAACAAAAGAGCTTGACACTACACATGCATAAGCGAGACAAACCAATTGATAACGACATGTGAACAAAATGAGAGACAAGACTGATTGATCCCTGTTTGTAATTAGTGGTGACTGTCGAATACCACACAATTATATTTTGAAAGCTTTGCCCAGACATACAACATTAATTTTGATCGGTTTGTCAATGCCTCGGACGACACCAAAATATGGGATCGCACTATTCACACGTTCCACAAACTGAGCCATTTACACCTTAAAATCATTTTAATGTACAGTCCATTGGACCTGAATCCGCAACATTTTTGTGTGGAAGTGTGAAATATTGCTGTTTGAAACATTCATCAATATTAGCGTTGCATTGTTTTTGGTTTTATAGAGGCAAATATTCGTAAAGAGATAATTCAAATTTTTGGTGCTCTATCAAACAAAAATTTTCGGAGAATTTAACTTTAATATAAACATATGTGCTTTTAGGTGAATAAACCTAACAATAACTTTGTTTTAAGAGGAAATAATAAAAGTTCTCGTATTTATGAAAAAAATTCTCCAAGGATTAAGAGTTATTGCTACTTATTAATTTAGTTAACAATTTCGTTAAATAAAATCTTTTTAACATATATTAAAAATAAATATTTTAAGAAAATGAATATTTACAATCTGAAGACCTAAAAGAACGATTTCTCAAAAAAAATTTTATATGGAAAATCTCAATGTCTATACATACTCATATTTGTTAAGTACGTGCCAATTTCAAACATTTCTTTACAATCAACGTTCGACTATCATGACTTTTATCTATGTAATCAATCTTGTTTCATTTGTTTTTATAGTAACTTAACTAACATTAAACCTAGTAAAGGAACTAATGCTAGACACTTCAAAGAAAACAGAATCTTAAAATGAATGGAAATATCACCATAGGTAGACAGTCAATTGCACTAATAGTTGACATACTACTTAACATTAATTAATTAAAACATTAAACATTTTATACGAATACAAACTTATTCTAACATTATAAGTATAATAATTATCCATCAACCTCTAAAGTATTATCAAATTTGTACTTAATTTTATAGTTTTCAACCGTTATAATCATTTTTAGTACATCAAGGACTTTAATTGTTTATAATATCTCTTTTTGTCAGGAACCTTAACATTAATATAAGTAGTCACAGCTTAATTTCACTCTTTTCCTCATTTATTTCTTCGTCATTTTCCTCGGCAATCTTTTCATCAGAAATGTTATCCCCGCTGTCTCCAGACACTACTCATTTTTCTTCCATACTTGAGTTGTAGTCAGTCTTCTTAGATTTCTTTCTTACAAGATTTTTACTCTTCTTAGATAGGTAACTTCTTCTTTTTTCTTTCCTCAGCTCTTCCTCTCATCAGTCTCCTTTTTTATTAAGATGGTTCTATTAATGAAACTTACTGTATCCATTGTGGCCTCGATATTTAGAAAAGGGCTTTTTTGGACTTCGTTGCATATATACCCCAATAAAAGACACCATGTCTACCTTTAGTTAAAGTGGAACACTAGTGAAAGAGACAAATATCATCTTTTAGATATTCACTATTTTTGGACCTAATAGTAGACATGGCATAAATAACTAAAAATACGTTAGGAAAAACAAAAAACGTTTATCACTATTCTAAAAGTAACATTGATACCTTCATAAACAAGTAAAAAAGTAAAGTTCTAATAAATATTGATTCAAAACTTATCTTCAAAATTTATTTATTATTTATTATTATTATTTATTTATTATTTAGAAATCACGAAACGCGTGTTCACTCAGTCACTTAGTTCACAAAAACTGATACAGTTTTGGCATTTCATTCATAACTCTTTGAAGCTTTTGAGAACGATTTATATTTGAAGCTGGGTTTCTTTTGATATAGAGATTAGAGACAAATTACTAAAATTGATTTTAAAACAAGAAGGTTTTTTGGTCAGTGTCTACCTTTAGTTCACTGTCGGACATTGGTGACTTTACCTTTAATTATTTGTATAAATATCAAATGTGTTCATGTAAGTTTATAACACTTAGTTTTGAGGTATAAATAAGTGAATAATTATTCACTTGAATTATTTCGTATTCAAAAATTAACTAAAACAAAAATATATTAAGGTGGTATCAAAAGTTTTGTTATTGCAGTCTTAAAACTTATTATTTAATTTCAAGTTTTGTTTAAAATTCTAGACATCTTGACGTTAGCTACCTTATTTTATTAAGCTCTAGAAGTAAGAAACTATTAAAACTTAACTGTATAAAAAGTCTTTGTTATTCACTTTCAAATAAATAATTTACTACTTAAATAGAAATGAACACTGTTTGAAATATTCTCAGATAAAAAAAAGAAATACATGGAATACAATATTTTAAAAACTATCTTACTACGTAAAGAAGCTTTTGGTAACGTAATTTAATATTTACGTGACATGTTTTACATCGTACGAGCCAGTTGTGTGAAAATATAAAAAAAAATTCACCTAAGCCACGATTGAGTTTTCTCTCCTTCCCGTAGTCAAACTTTAATATGCCTTATAAAGTGATCGCTTGGGTATGTATTCAGAATATTTATTTTGTCTCAAAAACGTCCAAAAATGGAACAATTTCAACAATTTACATTTATGAATAAAATCGATATGAACAGCTTCCGATAAATGTAAATCTAATATTTATTCTTTCGAATTATTTTCATATTTTCATTTTCTTAATAATATATAACAACGATGCTTCAATCCATTTTTCGGAAATTATTCAAATAATTTTCATAAAATAAACTCGTTTCGTTATAAAGCCGAATAAGAAAATAGAAATAATTTCATAAAGATTTCTTATTTTTATTTATGAGCTATAAATAAATGTATATTTGGTCACATTTATGGTCATCTAACAGCTTTGACCATAAATGTGTATTATTATATTACAATATGCTTCATTAGTTCTTCAGAATAATTCACTTCGATACACTACAATAGAAGAATTACGAAAATTTCTTGACTCTCAAATATTTTCATAAACAAAACCTAAAACATTATGAAAAACTGTTAAAGAAAAGTTGACTTAATTAAAATTTAACTTTCAGTATAACTTTAAATGAGAATTTTTTTTTAAAAGCATAGGTACTGTAAAAAGTTTTGTTATGTTAATATTTTTAAAGCTTTGCAAAGGACTATAAATTCATTTGACGAAACAGCCGGAAGCAAAATATGCATACGACTAAATAAAAACAATATTACATTTCACAATGCGGTGTTCCAGAAATAACTTAGAAATTATTTATTCGATTTACTAATGGAAAAAATTATTAAATCATAGGAAACGTAAATATTTTATTCCACCATACTTTCATTACAATTTAACATTTTTTCCGAATAAATTATATTTAATAAATATATTTTCATTCAAGATTATATTCATGTTTTGAGTATAGAAAAAAGCTCCTGACAAAAGTCTTCCCGTTCCTCTGTTCGTAGAATTTAATAAAATTAAATCAAAATTGTCTCCATTGTATTTGAAATAATTTGCAAAAGTTAAAACATATTTTAATGAAAATGAATTATGAAAGACAAAAACAATGAGGATAAACTTTGGCTGTTTGAAAGCGTTAGCTTTATATTAACAATTTTATTCTTATACCTTCATCTTTTTATCCGTCCATGTTATCATCCGAAAGTTGTTCGAGTTGTTTCTCATATTTAGGCCAAAAAAAACTTATTGTTAGTAAAAAAATCAACCTTTCAACTTTCACGAGCGCTCAAAATTTAATATTAAGACAGAACAATTTCACAATTCTAAGAGGAATTTTGGTTCAAGAAAAAAACTTATGGTTTTGTTTACTAAGCATAAATTGTTAAAAACGTCACCGTATACGTTGAGATACATACGAGTTCCATCAAAAATTCAAATATCAGTTTTTAAACTATTAAATGAAGATATTTTTAAATTTTTTCGCAATCCATACTAATATTTTTAAGGTCGTTTAAAATGCAATGGCAAATTTGTTAACTGTAGTCAAAATAAATTGATTTAAAACAACTTAGTGTTAGATTTTTACAAGTTTAATTATTAGATACTATGTATTAAAGTGTATCATTGTTATAACAGAATTGAATATTATACCAATGAAGATAAGTTTAAGTTTCCAATTTCAAATCGATATAAATAATATTAAAAATTTAGTCTTAATTTCGATTCAAGTTGTTGAACAAACCAAATTCAGCATAAGAAATAAGATCGTAACATGGCGTTTATGTGGAAATTGTCGGTAAATTTCCGGTTTCATGTGCTGGAAACAAATGTAAAATCGAATGTAAATGTCAACTGTAAAAAAGAAATATTTGATACCATGAATAAAACGTGCGAGTGATTCGATCCTTATTTGGTTGTATTTGGGTTCAGATGGGAAATAAATTTTTTGTTCATGAGTCGACTTCTTTAGCTTAAAAAACAAGGAATTAAATTGTCAATTAAACTTAATCTTACAGATAGATTTTTTGGTTGGAAATAGATAAGGTGGAAATTGTTTTATTGCTTTGAGCCACATAAGCCCACTGCTGGCTTCCCATTCCGTACTGGCTGTCTCCTGTTTAGGACTCGACATGCAATTTGCTGCTACACGAACTCAAGAACATACTTTCTATACACCCGACGTCGTTTTCATTGCATCTTTAGATTGCATATTGCATTACGATCCTCTCATTCAACTTAGTGCAATTGCAACGACATAAACTTGAGAAAGTATGAATTCGAAATATATCAACATGAGCCAAGTTGAAGCAACTACCTTTCTGTCTTTGATTCTCATTCCCAATCTTCACCAAACTTTCGCCGCTTTCCACTTTTGGCTTTAATATAAACGCGACGGAAGCGCTCTTATTTCTCACTCCGGGTTCATCCAACAATTTCAACGATTCCCTACATGACTCCAATGTTGTACAATTTGCACAACTCCTCTCCATGTAAACGTCGTTCAAACAATCAAATCTCTTGTTACTTTAATAACAGGCAAATGAGCGATAAAGTTTCGAGCGAAAAGCAAGCACGAATTCTCTTGTAAAATTGACGAATAATTATATGGCATTGCTTACACTCTCATAACTTACATCCAACACACTTCATGCACTCTTCGAAAAGGAGAAATCCGCGAATGAAACGTTCTGAATAGCGAATAATTACATATAGATGTATAAATACTGAGTATTTGACTTTCAAAATAGATTTCAATGGATTGAAGAAAACTTAAGACATTCTTAATTATTATTTAAAGGCAATTAATTTCCTATTTTTGTTTACAGCAAAAAAAATAATAATTGACTTAATGATTGAAATTTGGCATATTACTTAGAAGCTTTTCAAGATAGTAAATTGTGGTTTATTATTCAATAAATTTTTGCTGTTTTAGATTTCTCCCAAGTTTGTACTACTTGTTAAAAAAAAGTATATAAGTTATTTATAGGTGCATTAAGGAATTTATTTTTAGTTAAAAAAAATTTTAAAGAGTCTAAACTATTAATTTTAAAGTACCATAGAGTAAAGAATCTGAGGATTTACTAACTATTCGACTTAATTTGACTTAACATCAAGTAAAAATCGATTGAAATATTGTTATAAAGGGGTGATATACAGTACACCTAAAAAAATGATTTTTTAAGAACTCTTACTGAGAAAAACTTTTAATATGTTAATATAAATTTAAAAAAATATATAGTATGGCAACATTAAACTGCATTTTAACATTTTTGTATTTTGAAAGCTGTTGATAGCTGATCTTCAAAAGCTCCTCTCAAAAAAGGTATCACAATATAAATTATAAAAATATAATAAAAAAATATTATTTCAAACATCATCGAGAAATGTTTCAAAGCAGATTGAATTCAATTCTTGACTAAAATTGATATTTGTTAGTATTTGATTTGAATTAAACTATATTTCAAGCTACTAGACCTGAATTTTACTTCGACGCAAGTCAAGCAGTAAATTTCTAGTTTAGATTGTGCCAATGATGCCAATGTTAGTAATGAGCATTATACGGCCGTTATAACAAACCTCAAAGATTAGTCCCGGTTGGCACAATCTAAAGACTAAACTAGAAATTCACTGCTTAACTTGCGTCGAAGTAAAATTCAGGTCTAGTAGCTTGAAATATAGTTTAATTCAAATTAAATACTAACAAATATCAATTATAGTCAAGCATTGAATTTGAAAGTTATTTCATTTTAAAGTTAAAATATCAAGCACGATTGAATTCAAAAAATGAACGACTTTTTGACTTGAAGAAACCTTAATTTAAAAATATGTAAGATTATAATAATTGTCAGCATTGTCAAAATTAGAGTATACGTTGTTCTAAAACTCATTGATTCAATTGCCAAGCGGATTTTGATTGTGGTTCAGATTGACAGAACGTGAACTGATGAAACGTTTCTCAATTAATTGAATTCAGATCTTGGTAGTTTCGATTAGTCTTACCTATATCTGTATATAGTATGAGAAATCTTGTAACATGTGCGCTTTCAGAAATTCAATGTAATGGCATTTTGGGATGAAAATCTCGATAAACAGGAATAATAATGATTATAATAATATATTAAACACACAGATACGAGGAATTGGTCCCAATGTATCCCAGTCTCTGTTGCCTCTTTTACAACAAAACCAATCTAACGAACATGGTCGCTCATTCAATCGATAAGCTTTTATGTATGGTAATTGAATTATAGCTTCGTGTGTGCGAAGCTTACACATTACCCTCGGTGCTTTAGTACATTTACCTGATCGTGATGCTGTCGAGGGAGTGTTCGAGAAATTCACGACGACAAAGTTCTCTGACGTACTTAAACCAGTCGAGGTTCAAACAGAGAGTAATCACAGTTCCAATAAAATCAAAAACCACCCAAGCTTTTATACTAAGTCTCGTAAAAATTTTCTAAAAATTAAACCAGTTATGAAGAACTTTACAACTTTCCTCATTTTAACAATTACTTGACTCACTCGACGACTAAAACTTTGTAGATAAATAGTCTTAATTAACTAGTTATTTATGTTATATAAGAATTTAGTCGACAACATACTACGTCACCTTTTCATGACCTTTAAAACGTGAAACGAACATATCGTATTCTTTGTTCATTAACCAAAGACGGAATATTTAGTCGACCTCAAAGCCTTTTAGCGCATTGCCGTAAATTATTTAATTAAGAAACTTCGTGTCTTACCTATATATCAACGCAAGCAAAAGCTTCCGACTATTAACATGTAATCAATTTTGTCAAATTTTGGTTGAACACTCAATTGAAATGATGATTTTATTATTTAAAAGAACATAACAAATATTTATCCGTAAGGATTTGAAACTTTACCATTTAATAGCAGAAACCTGAAATGATTAATTACAGAAAATTAGTCATGATACTTTTTAAAGGGAAATTTAAAAGATTAATAAGTTAATTTTTTTCTTGGGACGTTCACTTTCATTTTTTAAGCGGAGAATTTTTAATTATTCCGTAAATTTAATTTTACTGGCTTTCATTATAAATTCAAATAAGTTTTTTTGTCGTCTCATATTTTTAATATATGAACTATATGTATATAAATTTTATTTCATTTATATAAAATAAAAACAAGATTACAATTCCTGAAAAAAATTATAAGACAAATTAGGTATTTAAATTACACAGAAAAATTCTGAATATTTTATAATAATTTAATTTATAAATAAAACGGACGCACTGAAGATTTAAAAAAGCTTTTGTCAAATATATATAAGCCAACATGTTCTTTTTGCTTTCATTTTTTTATAACCCGCTATTTTTTTTTCGAAATAATAAACGATTGTAATTGAATTCAAATGTATATACATTATTGCGTAGTTTTGTCTGTGTTGACTCTTTAAAAATTACTTTCCTCTTATCAATTTTTCATGAAACAAATTTAATTCTACATCTCTCAACTGATGTATTTTTAGCGAAAAAAAGAAGAAAATACGACAAGAAAATCGCAGACTTGTTCAAATACTTTTCGAAGAAGAAACAATTTCCACTAGGAGAAAAATACATAAACGAAAATATCATCCAGACGTAGTCACACTAAAAATTTTTCAAGTAAACCCATTGTCAACCATTGTTTGGTTCAATTTTCCTTTTTTTATATTTGTGTGTTTTATCTCATATAATCCAAGTAAACTTACATTAGTCAATATTTATACAACTGTTAAAGTACATTTATAACAAAAATGTTATTAGATTCCCTTTTTCTTCATTTTCAAATTTATTTAATTTGCTTAAATATTTTTAAATATCCGTCAAAATTAAATTATTCTGAAGACCCAATAAATCTTCTTAAACAACCCCCCATCTAACTATGAAACATACGCATCTATCTTACACATTAATGAAAACTATTAAAGTTCACCTCAATTTTGTTATTACAATATGTGTTATTATCTGAAATATTATATTATCCGAAATTCCCAAATGGGCTTTAAAGCAATGCTGCCAAAATGTGAATTATGTTCTTGGTTAACAGCCCACCTGTTCAAGTGAATATTATAGGTGGCAGCAATAGTAAATTATAGTCCCTTAGCTAATATTCTTATCAATTTCTGGGAAACATATTCAAAAAGTTTACATATTCCAACCACATTTCAATTCGTATAAAATCAAAATTTTTTCATTTTTTCAACAGTTTCAATCGCTTTTTTGACTAAGAATAGATTGTATTTTATATGCATGGTAATTTACATATTTTATATATTGTTCAAGAGGATCAATAAAAATGACATTATTAATAAATTCATTTACATGAACAATTTAGGTCATTAGTCAAACGAAGTGGACAGTTTCAATTAAACACGAAAGTTGAAGCTTGTTAATTTCTTAGTTTAAAGTTCTAAACCATAAACTTTACATCTAAGTACTTCGATATAAATTGTTTCAGAGATAGTAACTTTCAATAAAACACGAAAAAAAAAAACTCTAACAACATAGAATCTTACAAATTGAATTTCTGGAAGATAATTTATTAAATTCATGATTTTAGGTTCAAAAAAAATGATTTAACTAAAAAGTAAATTGATTTTCTCATAAAGTAGAATCGACTCATTTTTTTCTCCAAATAACCCGATTCATAATTTGACTTGATTTTAAGTAACTAAGGTTAATTTTCAAGTGCAAGACTAAAATTTAGTTTTAATCAAGTTAACTCGAAGATAAATATTAGGAGTATTATTTAATTACCAAGTCAGGTCAAGCATTGCAATTTGTAGTTATTTCATTTCAAAGTTAAAATTTTGAGAATTTCTAACTTAACGAGATAGTGAGAATGGAAATTTTATCAACGTTTAGTTAAAATTTAAGAAAATTTAATGGTATCTGGCAGGACGTTGTCATTTTATGACGTGTTTTGCAATGAATGGAGTGATTCTTAATATTAATCCAAAAGAAATATATAAAAACACGTTTTATACTGATGATTTTGAGGCGCGATTTTTATACAACTATGCTTTTAGTTTTGTCCCAAAGCTATTATAACCCAAACTTCATAGTAACCAAATGTTTGAGGGGGAAGGGACGCTTCGAAGAGTACAGAGAAATGTTACGCTTTTCATTATAACGTAGGTGGGCTGCTGTTGAACTGTCCGTCATGGGCTGCTGTTCTTCTAGCCTGAATATTTACTTCTTTAAACAGTTACAGAAGAAATCTTCTACCAGCGTATTTGTTTAAGTAAATAAAGAATTAAGAAATCAAAAAAAAAATCCTTCAGTTTTTTTAATATACCACTTTGTGATGCACTTGAATTAATGATTGAATAGAAGCTTTTTATTACACTTATAGGTACATATTATGAACTTCACCTGTTTATGTCAACGGAATATTATAATTGATAACTTATCTTCTTTCCAAAATCAACTCAAGCTTATTTGCCCAAGGGCAATGAATTTTAAATTATCAGATTGCTAATTGATCAATTTATCCATCATAACTAAATGTTATCATGGATAAACTGAGCTAACTGATTTACTTGTTAAGTTCACCAAAAATGATGTTGATTTCATATCAAATATAGCGGTAAGTATCTAATTCTTACTTAAAGTGACAAGGAAAAACAACGTTTAATCAACCCTTTCCGGCCCAACCCAATAGAAAAACCAATAATAAAAAAGCAAAGTTCAAATAAAGAAGTGTGCAATTAACTTCTTAAGAATAGTCGTTGTAAAAAATTAGTAATAGGTCAAAGAGGATAATAGACGCATCTTTTATAAAAGAGTAGAAGCATTCAATTTATTAACGGAAATAGAAATAATACAAACAGAATTAGTATGAAAAACACAGTTGAGAATAGATGCTACGAGTATGAGTGCTCTGATGCACTGATTTTAACAATATACCATAGCATTTTCACATAGTTCAAGAGCCAATTTGTACACCATCTACAATTACAAAATATTAGTAGGAAAAATTTTATATGGAAAGCAGGGTTTGTAACTAATCTTTTACGAAGAGAGAAGAAGAAAAAATAATTATTTTTATTTTACTTCAAACGTTCATCAATGATAATAGTAATTTCCAAACTTTTTACCATAACGAATTCCCAAAAACTCTTAGCATATTGTGCAGACCTCTTAAAGATCAAATTACAAAAAGATAACTGTGCGTATTCGTACAGAGGTAAAATGCATATACAATCAAAAACATTGAGGCAGGATTCAGGAACCTGATATTTTCGACTTTCCATAAAGGATTATTTGATATGAGCAACTTTAATGACGTTCTTAAAGTTTTTTTTAAACTTTATTGTTTTAATCATATAATTTAATCTTTCTAATTAATTCATTCACGATTTAAGTCTGTACTTGTATCGAATGGCTATTTTGATATCCATACCTATAAAAAAATTTTTCTCGAATTAGTTCAGAGAAAATATGATACAGACGAATCGACAGACATCTACTTGAGTAACCCCCAATGAGGTTTCCCTGAAGATTATGTATCTCTTTTTCAAATTGATGTTATAAAAAATATTTTATCCTATAACACTTATTATTTACTTTAAAAGCACAGTTATAAATCCTCTAAATACAGACGTACACTATGTGAAGCTTTCTCAAAGCCTCAAACACTTCAATTCCCATTCAAATAGTTTTCTTGTTTTTTATTACCACCATTAGTTCGTGCTTTAATTGTTCTCTTTAACGATCCACCAAAAGAAAAACGCTCGTAATACTAAATGATCCAACCAAAGTGATGTTTTACTTCAAAATCTTTTAAAATGAAAACGCCAAAACACGATGAAAAGATTTATTGGTTTGCTTAACTTATGTCCTTTTCCACTCACATATTCATCTTCGTCAACATTGGTTGTGTTGTGGTTATGAATAACAATTATTTTCTATCAGATTTATGTGGTATAGTAGTAATATTGGGTTTATGGTCTGGCTGGATCGAAACGAGCGGATTTAGATCACTGATGGGAAACTATGATGCTATGAATGTGGTTACGTGTACAAGATATTCAAATTGCGCGCTCCGGTCTGAACATTAATGATTGAAGGATTTAGTTTAAGTAGAGGGATGTAAACTGTAAATGGAATAAATGGAAAATATAGAAAAATATTTCGAAAATTTTAAAATCATAAAGAGCTTACGCAAATTTATGTTAATTTGAAAATATGATAGCGAAGAAAATAAGACAAGAGATTTTAGAAAATTATATTATAAGCTAAATGCATAATTGTGGTTCTATCACGATACAGCTTTAAACAAAATTAACAATAAACTTCATGTAAAATAATCTCATTCGTGCACTACAAACGATAATGTGCTTACACGATATGACAATAGACACACATATTTCCACATACATATATACAGATTCACTTCTGCATACATTCAGCGTAGCTGCGCGCAAAGAGCTTTTAAAGCTCTTTCATTTAAGAAGCTTTAGAAACCTTAATACTCGCCTGTACTCAACTCGTTACTGTAATCATATCGTTGTCTATTTTATATACCTTATAGAGTAAATAAAGCGTCCAATGAGCACCGTGAAAAAGCCTACAATCTAGCGATAAAATGTAACGTGTCATACTAAAAGCCTTTTACAAAAAATCTCCGGTAAATTTTTAAAAAGTTACAACAACTTTTAAAAAACGACTTTGTGTGAGCTTTTAAATAGGAATTAAATTTCAACAAGTTTCTCATTTAAATTTATTTCGGCGTTTTAATTGCTTATGAGTGTAAAGCTTATGGATTCGGTGCCTCATTTCAAATGATAATTATTGTTATTGTTATTATGATAATATATGAAGGGAAATAGAGGGAATATATATGTGTAATTAATTACAAAATCTCACCATCATCCCCTAAATTTTCCAGTGCAATCCTCATCAGTTACCGAAGCCGTGAACAAACAACGTGAAAACAAATTATTACAGAGAATAACTAATGATGAACGTTTTACGAAGCCGTATCATGTACATGTATGTATGTACAATACAAGTCATCTAAATATAAATATGAATTTTTAATATGCCGAGCTCAGTGGAAAATAAATCCCGTCGGACTGGGCGAATAAACACACCGAACGAATATACTCGTATACTTCGTTTTATTCGTTTTTGACTCTTTTACTTGTGCAATACACAGGTAAACATAGAAAAGCTGTTTGACGAGCACGAAACAAAAAATTTAAAAACCCAACAATCGAAAAAGAAACCAGGTCAAAGTTATTCAAAACTATCATAAACCTAAAATTTTAAACAATAACAATAATTCATTCAATCACTCTTCGAAACTTCACCGTGCGTTGTCATTTCATATCCCCAAATCTAATTACTTAGACTGACTGAAGCTTTCCTCATCATGAATATCTCTCATACTCAATCATTGATCTTAATTTCGCCCTTTTGGTTTTCCGTCCTCGTTCGCCAACTAATCAAACAATGTGTGTATCTTAGAATTGTCGTCAAGTAAGCCACATTAGCAGCGCACGTTCTCTTAAATGTTGTTTTCTGCCTCTCAAGATTTGAATGCAGATTAAAAAGGATTATAGATAATGAAAATGCGTGACAAAGATAGAAGTTAAGTCATCGGAGGCGTGAAGATAAATAAATACACCCTCATTCATCTTGATCTCTTGAGATTCAAGGTTATTACAAACATATTTTTTTGCCTTCTTAAAAATGAATAAAAACAGCACTTCTGGATAAAAATACAAGTATATCATATTCAAAAAATATTTTACCTCAAAAGGAAAATTTTTATGAAATTTATAACACCTGCCAACAGTTAAATAAGCCTTATTCTGTTTTCATTCGTAGAAATTTAAATAAAATAACATTCTAAAAAACATCGTTTGTGAATAACATGAAAAAATCTAACAATAAGTTAAACTACTATTTCATTTTTATATTAAAATTTAACTAAAGAAAAAATAACTCAAAACATTAATACACAATATTATAATATGTTTGTGGGGGATCTCTATTAATTATTTTTAATTTCTGGAAAAGTATTAATTAGTCATATTTTAGCAAGGGTTATCTCTAAAATCTTAATCCGATTTCAAAAGTAGAATTTTGAAATTTAAACGTTAGGTAGCGTACAAAAATTATCATCTACTAAAAAGAAGTTATTTGAAATTTAAACTTCAAGTGAAGACATTTGAAAAAATCGTATTTCATAACTATCATGGCTTCGAAAAATGTTACTTAGTAATTATTAAACTACCTACATAAAATTTTCAAATTTCAATATTTTAGAACTGAAAAAACTGTTTTTAAATAATCTTTTTCTTTATCATTCGAAATATTGAATGAACATAGAGGTTAAGGAGTGAATTTCAGCTTTTTTATACTTGACTAACTTTTGAACTCTAAAAGAGTTTACCTTTAATAGGATTCAATGATTAACTGTCGTTAATATCAACATGCATTGTCGCTTATCCATTAGGAAAGTAATTTTTAATACCATTTGCAAATTCTAAATAGAACTTTCATTATTTGCAAATTTACATCTACAAAAGGTGATGACGGATAACTCTAAATATTATCATAAACTAGGGATTCAACAAGTCAAGTAACTGAACATGCTATACAATGACTTGAGTTGAACAATTAAATATTAAAATTAAATAACTTGCAAATTTAATGCTTGCTTCAACTCAATATTTAAATTTCAACATTGAGTTTGCCTTCATTTTAAACAAATATTTCATCAAAGAGCTTGAAAATCAAGCCAAGCAATGATAGTCCTATCAAAAATATACTTACAAATTGCATCTACTGAGTTCAATACCCGTCAAATCCCTAGATATAAGATTAAGAATTAAGATTCAAGACCTACAGTTTTATGTGTGTAAGACAGTCGTGATATGACCATTGATGTTAAAGCGACTTAAAACACCAAAAAAAAATTTACCTTACTTTGTGATATTATGCTTATAGCATGTAAAATATAAAAAGAAAGATTACACAAATGATAAAAGCTCATTTTATTTCCATTAGGTAAGTATCAATTTTGTAAAAGATATATTTTTTTCATATAAAATTTTAAAGCATACTTTGTAAAATATGTTGTCTTTAATTAACACTTTGTAAAACTAATTACTATGATATCGTATGATAGTTTAATAGAAACATTTTTTTTGGGTCCAAACTATTAATTTCAAAGTAATATTTCGGTAAGAGATTAGCTGAGAGCTCATGAAAGCTTTGCGAGTTTCCAACTTTACGTGGTTGTATCTAAGAAAGTTTCTAAGTTTCGGAGACTTATCAAATATTTATTCGTCACACTATTAATTAATTATTTATCACGAAACGATTAAATGTTTTTTGAAAAGTTAATGATCTAGATCAAGATCTGCTGTTTTATATCCTACGTTTAATTACAAAGTGTTTGTTTTTGTTAGAATTTTTTTTCGCCTTCTTATATATAAATAATAGAGTTGTCAGTTTTAATAAATAAAATAGTTCATCTCGCCGTTATTCCATGAACTGGAAAACATGATAAAAACAACTTTGGTTAATGTTGAATTATCTTATGGAAAACAGATTCAGAAAAAAATGCTGCCGCGATTTACCCTTTAGGAGATGAAATCTTGGGAAATTGTATTTTATTATTTCATAAAAAATGCCATTATACACTTTTTGTCTCATATTTTCAATTATATACATATAAAAATTGTTCTTACGCATGAAAAGTTTGTATTTTCAAGCTTAAAAATTTTATAAGTAATAAATATTTAATGCAATGAAAAAATTTAATTTACGTGATTTTATTTTAGCTACATTAGCAAAGCATAATAACGTTAGATATACATTATTATATAAACATAGGTATCTACATACAAATTAACAACGTAAATTACCTTTTTCTTTCACTTAAATACGTTTTGCATGCTTTTTACATTTTATCACTTCCTATTCAGAAAAATTTATTGCAAAACACTTAAATATAAATCGTTGGATTACTTAAACATGGAGATGATTAGCCAAGATTGCATAACTCGAGTAATTCAACAAAGAAACTTTGAGAAAATGTTCGTTATATTAATTTAAATGAACACGAGTTGCAAATAAAATTGAAAACGTGCACGTTTTTTGATTTGAATTACGATCTACAACCGATCGCATAACTTCAATCCGCATTATTAATAAGAGTACCTACCTAAAACTTTCACTGCGATAAAGTATATAACAAGTTTTCATTTGAACAAAAAAAAATCATCAAACTTATTTTTAGGTATAAAACGTTGTTTTGCCAAACTCCTATAGTTCTACTGCAAGTAAAAAAGAAAATTTTATTCGTGTATTATAGTATAGGCTGAAAAAATATAGTTGCATGTTTTATACGACATGTACAAATGTCATTTTATTTTTTTTCCTTTGAAATGGAGCAAAATTTAAGCCTTGACACACATTTAATTTTATAATAATTATAGGTATTATATTTAACGTTATGCGCTTACTTGATGACCCCATTGCAATTTATTCGACTTTTTGGAATGCATTCGTTTCAGTTTAGCTATCATTAAATTTACTTGCTTATTACTAACACAAGCTTAAAATGCAATTAAGCGAAACAGTTTATTTTAGATCTCACCATGGAAAACATGGACTGAATTGAGTCTGTGTTGTTTTATAATTAAATAATCAAAGTAAATGTATTTTGTTAAGAGAAAACTTGAAAGAAATATTTTTCTTAAAAAATATTCAAGAATAAATTAATTTAATGAACCCCCATTGAACCCCTGAGGCGTTTATATTCAAACGAATCTTACTCCTTTTTTCATTTGAAAAATTCGTCAAAGGATTTTGTTACACGAGCCCATAACAAATCGCTCCTCTTCCCATTCTCCTAAGTGGAGAGATAAAGGATTGCGTCAAGCATTCTCTCGTTTAAAGAACAGAATTTCTTTGATCAAACAAACAACAAATCTTGATTTGAGTGAAATTAATTATACAGACATTCATCTCACCTACAAATAAAAGATGACTATATGATTTTATACATCTAGAAAATATACTGTCCTTCATTAATAAATGCCTAAATCAGATTAATCTCAAGGAATTCATATCTTAAAACTCCCACATCACATTAAGTATTAAACATTAAATTTCAAACTTCATTGGAACATTTTTACTGTTAATCAATTTCAAGCACTGTCTATTTAAGCTATTTGAAATTTGAAAATAAAAACGGGAAACAATTTCTATTACATTTATCACAATACGGGGAATGGAGTCATTAAATCAAAATATTCCAAACATTTATGATAAGCATGATCATTATGTTAGAAATTTTTCCATCGTAATTTTCTCGCGTCAATTTTCCCGCGTATACACGTCGTCTTTATGTCGTCGAAATTACTTTCAATATTAGTGTCGTTTGTCGCCACCTCGCTCATTTTGTACATTCCAACAAAAGCGCGTTATCCACGTTTCAGCACTATCACGATCGCTATCGTCCTTTATTTCCCTTATTAACACCTTTGTTAAAAAAGTTTAAAGATATTCTCAAAGATTTTATGTAGAACTGGTGGATACCCAAACTTCATTTATATAAAATTTAACAATTTAAGTAAACACACTTCAGACCAGAAAGACCCGACCAGACCAGACCTCGATCTGTGAAGAATCAAACTTTTAAATCACGTGCCATCAAGCAAGATAACATTGCAGATAAAGTTCATTTATGAATTTTATAACACAAATTAAAAATTAAAACGCTAGGTAAAAAGATTTCCTTAATCAAAATAGTAAATTTAGAACAATGTTTTGAAACTTTTTAATAATATTAACAATATTAAGAAATAAACTTTATTACAAAATAAGGAAACCAGAGGTTTCTTACATTAGCCAGTAGATTCGTAATTGCAAAGCTATAGTTCTTAAGAAAGATGATAACTAAAAAGTAAGACTTAAAAATTACAAAACGTATGAAATATTCTCTTTGTCACGTTCAGGTAAAAATAAAATTAACTTAAACTAAAAAATGAGTAAAACAGTTTCTTAAAAAAAAAATTAAATTATTTTGACATTAAAACAAACTAGGTAGTTGTTTTTTTTATTCTTTAAATTGCCATTAATTTCTTGAAACTTAACAGATTTCAAAAATGTTTCCTTAATTTTTATTAAGAACTCAAGAACTTATGAAATATTCCAAAAAAGTATAGTGGTCTATTTGAAAATCAAAAGTTAGATCCTGTATCTTCTAAAATAATGGACGAATTTTTTTTCACATTAAATAAAAAAGACCAAAAAAATAATAAACATTTGGTCTATTTTTTTCAAAATTTTTCGCCATTAACAAAAAAAAGGGGGTGAAGCGTACAAATTGTATCACCCTCTATATCCTATGTTTGACTAAAGTAAATGTGCATACCTTTCAAATGGTGAAAGAAACTTTTTAAATAGATGGAGTGGTTCCAGAGATTACTTTCCAAATACATATAAACTCAAAAATATCACCTTCTCCTTCTATATATTAGAATTGATGTAGGTGGAGATAAGTGCCTCCCTTATAAATTGGTAAGTGGGGGTAATGAAGATGTTTTTTTTATTAGCAAGAATGTCGCTAGTATAACACACAATTGGTGTTCCTTTAGCCTTTAGTCTAGAGACAAAAGAAATTCAAGTGACAACACTATCATACGATGGAGGAAATCCACAATATCCTGGTATTGAATGATTTCATACCCCAACACTTACCGAGTGGAAAAAATTTTATGAGTTCGTCATCAATAAAATGTTCCGCACGTGTAATATATAAAATATATATCGCGTCTTATTTATACAAGGGAAGAACAGTCAACGAGCTTATGTGTAGTCGGCCAGAAAATTCAAAAGATAAACAAAGAGGAAATCACAAACGAAAAGAGTCATTTCAATCCCTTTTTCTATTAAAACACAAAAAGTCGATTTGTTTTAAATATATAATAAAATTCAAATTGCCCACTCATTTCATATGAGATGAGAGGAACCGAATGATTGGCTGACCGAAAATACTTAAACTTTTCTTGATTTTACGTGCCGTAAAAATGAAAATGGTTTTCTAATAATAATAATATAAATAACAATAAAAGACAGTGGAAAAGATTCGTTAAAACGTTTCCATTTGTCAAAAAAAAAATAATAAATTGGAGGCGTAATACTTTTACAACACATACAAAATCCTTAAATAATACTTTCCTAAGAAAAAAGAAAAAACGCCGACTCATCAGACAACAAAACGTTTGGAATATTGGAGACAATTTTTTAAATCTAAAAGTTCTAATATGAATACAATAGAGTTATGTTTCAGTCTCGATTTAACGGATTCTTCTTTTCAATGGATTTTAAATAAAAAAAATGATTGATGATAATTTTTTATAAGACAAAAAGAAGAATGGAGACTAATCTTAAATAAGATTTAAATTTAAGAAGTTTTCACTAATGAAATTTTTAATTAATAAAGTTTTAGGATAAGTCTTACTGTCTATGTTAGAGGTATATAGTATATGAAAATTTTATGCTCTTGGATTTATCAGGGAATTTCAATTTCCGTCGTTTACGATTACGAGCTTTATATTTAAAAGTTCAGTAGATAAATTTTTCGTGTAAAATATTTTTCACTGATTTTCTTTCTTTAAATCATAATATTTTAATACTTACATCATTTCACGCTGTACGAGCTTTTATTATTGTTTTATTTTTTTTTCGATTATTATTCAGCAGTTCGTCTTTGTTTTGATCATTTAAGCTTGGTTACCTTTATCACTGTTTATAACTCCGAGCTCTATTATCCGATATATATAGCCTTGCATATGCATCTTTATGTGTGTGTATTATTCTAGTTGTTGCATATATGTACATACATTTTTTACAACACTGAACATTATTCTTAATAAGATTTTGTTCCCGTCTTTTCTGAATGCAAATCGGATTTGTTGGATTTATTTTTATTATTGTATAACTTGTAGATTTTCTTGTTTGATATCGCTTACTTAATGTCTTTTTTTTGTTTGTGTGCAGTCTTTTGTATGCTTACCTTGACTGAAGAAAAGTATGCACCTGCTTTGGATTCTATTTGGTTAATTTTTTTGTGTTTGAATGCATTTTTAGTTTTGGTTCGAGAAATATTTTTCTTTGAGTAACGAAGAAATCGATTGCATTCGGTGAAATTCTAACATTATCAGAATTGCAAATTTTCTTTATTCAAATATTGTAAGTAGAATGTATTTTTAAATCGTTCCCGAGATAGAGCCCGGGAGTTAATATGCGAATATACACGAAACGGAAGGAACAAATGCAGCCAGTGACAATATGTTCCGGTGAAATAAAATAACCAAGACTAGCGCGGGTTAATAAGATAGACACACGAATAGATGAGGAAGTGAATGCGACTCACTAAAATTCAACGAAAAGAACAAGCATGGAACGAAAATAATAATGGTACGAGAAAAAAGTTTTCCAACTCGAAATTCCTACATTTTCGTTTTCCCGGGGACTGTTTTATATGTGTTTCAACATTTCAACAATAAATTATACCCCAACTTTGTACACTCGGTTGATATTGTTTTGTATATATATATTTAAGTTTGTTTTTATTCCATTTTTACCCCGTTTTTACTCTGTTTAAACATAGAAAATGATTACACTTTTTATACGACACATACGATGCACACTCCCTTAATGATGAGGATGAAAAGCTGCATTTTATTATTTCATTTCACCCGAAAACAACTCGACAGCTTCACGTTTTCATTTATTTACGCTGAAATATGTTAATAATTTTTTTCGTCGTACAAAACCAACAATGGTAATTTCAAAATAAATCCACTTTTGTAATATTGCACCAGAATGTTTTAAATATTGACGCGGTTCCATCTTAATGAAAGGAATATATAGCGTGTTTCTTATGCGAAAATTGTTGCCGAAATCTGATAAATATTTTAGGGTAGGACACAAGTTATTATCACTATTATTATCGTTATGAAAATTTATAGACCCCCAACCAAAAATGGTAATTCACAAACACTTTACTGTGCTTTTGTCACTTTGTCTGGTACCAAGTTGCATTTTGGGTGCAATGCGGACGTCTCTTATCTAACGTAAGACCGTTTTAGCATTTGTACTTTATTAAATCTGATGTCTTTATTATTTGCGACGAATCATTAATTTTCGAAAATGTACAGCAAAATTTACATGCTGAAAAAGTTTGCATCACAAAGTTTTTGGTGTAAATTGAAAATTTCAATTCATTGCCATTCAAGTTTATGAATTTTATACACTGCAGATTTATACATTATAGATTTTAACTATATACTGAAACCAAAACGTAATATTAGCTCCCATTAGAAAACTATTAAAACCGTTTCAGTATCTAATGTTAAGGCTTAACACTTTTTATTAATTTTACTTTCTTCTTCAGAAAGAAAATATAAATTGCATTTAACCAAATCTTTCCTGTTTTGAACAACATTTAACATTAATCCATATTTTTATCAAACAGATAATAAATTAAACCTTATTCAAATTACCTGTTACATACCAAATTATTCTATCAATGCTTACTCTTAATACTAATGTACAATTGTTTGAAGTCTCTTAAGTCGTCACACCATTAAGGATGTTTGGGAGGTAAATCAATGTTAATAGACAGACGAGGATGTCTCTTAGTTATAAATCTTTAATCTACTGTCAAGTTTTAAAATGGTTGACGACACTGCTTAAAAAATATAACAATTTAAAAAGCCAACAATTTAACAGTTGTTAACATGATTAAAACTATAAATAACTAATGTAGCAAAAATATATTTACATTTACAAAACAGTTCTTCAAAAAAAAAAAAAAAAACTAATCGAAAATCTGATTTACTGGTTTGTATTCACTGTTAAATATAGATATCGAATAATTAAGGTTCAGTATAGGCACTGTTTCTTCTAGTTGTATCTCTCATTCATCCTTAGTTTATAGCAAAATTTAAAAATGGAAATAGATTACTTTCTTAACAGAAAACACAAAATTTAAAGATACATTTTCTTAAATATTGGAAATTACAATCTTTTATTAACCACCATTTTACAATGACGCACTTTTTGTAATGAATCATCCTTATCTTAATGTTTCTGGACTTATCCCTTTACGGATGCTCGCCTTTAATTACAGAATAGTTTGAAAACTTTTTGACTGTATATTTTTTCTTTCATATACCTACTCTTAATTAACATTTTAATGCTAACAAAATACCTGAAAGAATTGGAAGCAGCTAAGTCAGGTCAACGAGGTGTCCAAATGATTTCAGAATTTTGCGAATTTCCATAAAAATATGTCTTAAGAATCAGTCAGATGAATTGAGTACATGGTAATACCATATTGCTTCCATCATACTTCTATTGTATTCAATATTATAAAATATTCGAAATTTTTCAGTTTTATTCAAAAATGTTCATCATAGTTTGTTTTTTGCCTTATCTTCAAAAAAAATGAAGTCTAAAATCCCGTTTAGCAGTTGAGTTTATGGAATACAAATTTCATTAAAATTACTTTTGGACTTTTTGGTCCATTTAAGTTTCATATTTTGTGGTATCAGGCGTTTGATTCCCGGAAAAATATCCCCAGACAAAATATCCTCATGAAAAGGTGTGACCATCGCGTTGTTTTTTAAACTAATTAGACGTTGATAGGTACTGTTGTCTGAGGATATTTTGTCGTGGAGATATTTTGTCATGAGGATATTTTGTCCGGGGATATTTTGTCCGGCGATAAAAACGCATGGAACCTATTTTGTGTGTTGATTAATCCATTTAGAATAACGTTACCGCCTCACAAGGACTTTTTCAACATAAAGAACAAAACGTAGGTTAATTCAAAGATATAATTTTCGAATCAGAATAAAAACCTAAGGTAGTTGAAATGGAGTATTCAAAAAAGTATCTTCCAAGGAAGTGAATCTCAATATTTTTTTTATTGCTGTATACTTTTAAATATTTCAAAATTTAACCACATACTGATAATAAGACAAGTTTAAAATAGTTTTACTAAATTAAAAGACAGTGTGTAAAATAGTTAAGATTTCAATAAAAATAAAAAAATATGTAAAACAGAAGCAACAGTATGCAGGTTGTTCTAAAAAAATGAATTATTATGTTTGAATTTTTAAAATTTGATGGTACACCTAAAAAATGTCGCGGTTCCCAATTAAGTTCAGAGATTAAAAATCACTGTTCTACACTATCAGTATGAAAAAATCTTTGAAACATATTTTTTACATTTCTAAAATTTTTCATTTAAGGGTTCAAAAGAAAATTCTATTATTTGTCCCAGTACCAGCCGTGTTTTGATCGTAGATATCTAAGTATTTTTAGTGTTGTTTTTTGGCTTATTCTTATGGCTGACTCTTGCATATAAATTATATAAAATCTTTAAACATTGAGGGGGGGTAGTTTTAATTTGCTGCACACTGTAAAAATACTCAATATATTTATAATAAATTATTTGTATGTTACCTACCTAATTATTATTTATTCCTATACAAATATACAATCAAATTAAATCAAAGGTAAACAAATAATTAATTAAAGTTCACGCTGGCAACATTTACTTAAATGTTAATTGTTTATTATATCAAGATTGGCTTTTTAAACGTTCACTTTTTTAATATTAAATCTATGAATGTGATAACGGGAGCCCTAAAATTAGACATTAAAAACTGCAAAGTTATTCCATTTTAACACGGTATTGTACTTTTAAGTCATTCTGTAATAAAAACATTCATATAAATGCAATGAAACAAATCTACCTCATGTGAAACATATTTATCGTTAATCGAGAATTAACGAAACCAAATATTGAATTGCTCGGCAAATTATTACTAGGCAAATTGTGTAAAATTATCAAAACGAAAACACATTTATTTTCAATATACAGTATACAAATGTGGCCCGAAACTCGATAGATATTTGCGTATGTTAAACATTGAAACATGGGCAAACGAACACTTATATACATACATAAATATTACATACAAACGTACAATATAAGCGTTTGCACGCTAATAATTTAAAATTTATATATTATTCAACAGAGATTTAATTCGCAGGGCTTACAAAGTAGCTCTGTATGTGAACCTTTTATGTTTCGGTTAGAAATTTAAGATATATTAATTAATGTTGAAGCTTAACGCCTTCATTACGAACGAACTGCGTCTTTTGCTTACAACAGATAATTATGGGGAATATGCATGGTTTTCCTTTTGTTCTTTTCAATCTTCGTGCACTTTCCTCATTCTTTTTCTTAGTTATTATCTTTCAACATTTTTAGCTTTAAATTTTCTTTTTTAAGGGCCTTTTTTCCTGTGAGCGTCTCTTAAATCTTAATCGCATTCGAAGATTTCTTTAAATTTTTTATAAGATTTAAAATCATACTTAATTCGTACAGTTAATGTAGCGACAACAGACAAAATGTAAAAAAAAATATAATTTGTCTGTTGTACCTCATTACTCAATTAACAAATACAAATATTTGCAATTGAAGTTTTAATTTTTAAAATATATTTTGGTTGATTCACATTTATTAAACATAAAATTTTATTTAATATTTTCCAATATTAATCGACCAAATTAATATTTTGACAATATTTGAAATTATTTAATTTAAAATGATTAATTTATAGCCAAGTGCAGATCTTTCACTGCGTTACATTTAAATCGTTGCGATAAATTTTTCATAAAAACGCTATTTTGATAATTAATTTCAACTGTGCAATGTTTTTCGATTTGGAATCGTCTTTTAGGTTATACATTTGTTACATATTGCATGGAAATTATTCCAGTTGCAAGTGAACCTTGGCTGCAGCCCAAAAATAATTTATACATGGTGATATTTGCAAATTTTATCATAATATAATCCATATATATATATAACTAATAGTAAAATGCGCTTAATCTTTGAGTAAACGTTTTTGTCTTTATTTACATCAACGACAAATAATGGAAGATAATTTTCTCGTAATAATTCAGTGTGTTTTATTTTGCGTCGCCCTTTCTGTTTTCCTCGTCATTCTAACACAAAATGAGATGATTAATATTCGTTCATTCTTTTATATATCTGTCATTCCCATTTATTTACTATAAAACGTACAGCATCCAACACTGGACCGTTTTCAAGTATATAGATCGCTCTTACATCTCATCAGATGTGTACTACAAATAAAATGCAAAACCTACATAATACTGTGTTACAGCAAGGCTATAAACAGATAGAATATAATCCGAGAGTTAAACAATACTCCGGATATTTGCATTCATTTCCTATTAGTTCGTTAAAATCCGGAAATTGACTCTATATGTCTGTTTGAGGAAAATATATTACACTTTTATTAATGAAAAGTAAGCTACTGACAATTTTAATATATTTTTTTCTTTTTCAATCATCTCAATTCGATTTGCCTCGTTACATCATCGAAAAATTTCTTTATCGTCTCATATTATAATAAATCAATTTGTTCAGTCACAAACTTTTCACAAGCCCTACACATTAGTTAATTAGCTGGTAATTGAAGCTTTTACTTCACCCTTCACTCACTTTCTTAAACAAAAACCTCTTCGAACAAGTTCGTAAAGCTCACACTTTAATTTAACGCTCTCACATCGACGGAAATCAAACTTCTCGAACAACTGTTATAAAATTTACATATAAAGTATCAAAGTAATACGATTTTCTTCATTCAAATAAATTTTATTCAAAACCTCCCAATTTCCAATTTTGGTGTCGTAATATTTAATGAATATTACCCTATTAAAATTTCTCTAATAGCTTTAATAATTTCACGAAGAAAAAAAAGCCTTGATGCTTGTTTAATAAGTAAATACGAACGAAAGGAATAGAGCTGCCTCGAGATATACGAGATTTTCAAAACCTTGACA
Organism: Sisyra nigra; assembly: GCA_958496155.1. Taxonomy (NCBI): domain Eukaryota; kingdom Metazoa; phylum Arthropoda; class Insecta; order Neuroptera; family Sisyridae; genus Sisyra; species Sisyra nigra. Next base: position 25,106,398 of record OY292315.1, read on the forward strand.
TGAACTGATGTAGAAAATGCGAAATACCCACGCACACGTCGCTTTATCTCCTTCTTTCCCTGTCAATATATAGCGGTTTTATAAATAAATTATCCGGACGATTTCGATGGGAATTACAATAGCACGAGAAACTTATGTGTAACGCTACACGTTACTCTTTTTTCGGTTTTTCAAAATCAGAATAAAATCAGAGTCCCATGACGTAGATAAATCAATCCTATCAACCCATTAAAATTTATTCATGATACGAAAATTCAAAGTGTTACAATCGACGGTACAAATTTATTATTTAGTCACATTTTTAGCACTTGTTAAAAAAAAGCAAAACTAACGCCTATAAATTGATCTGTTGCTTTTGATGTAACAACTTATTTAAAAGGCTTTATTTACTTATTTCGTATATTTTACAATTAAATAAATACGATTGGCCTTGTGTGTGTTCATATACGATGTATTTGAGTTCGTTATCTGCTTTTAATACAACCCAATTTGTTTTTTTTAGTTTTGTTACATATGAATATTTATGTAGAAATATTACTTCCAACAAATATGCAAATTTATTTCAGATTTATATTTAATTAGTCTGTGAATTCTAAAACTTACTTAGTGAGTTTAATGCATTTATATATTTTGTTTATTTTTGTGCTTAGGTCGTAAATAATTTATTTTAATAATTTTTATATGCATGCTTTAAATTTAAATTTCAAAATAAGCTCATTTTTGTGAAGCAGTTTTATGTGAGGGATGGAATTTGATTTATTTATTCAGAAAATGCAAAATGCATTTATATAAATAACAAACTTAATTATATTAAGAAAAAAGTTCTACTTTTCCATTTGTGTTCATTTCATATTATTTTAGGTAATTCCAAAACTATAAAGTTGTTGATAAAATTTGTGAATTTGGTAAATTAATATTATGTTGTAATTATGATATTACTACATACATTTTTTAACAGAATAATCTTTATGAAAGTCAAAATACTGTATATCATGTTTTTATAAATTATTTATTAAAAGTCGCTTAAACAGCTATGGTCATGCGCGACTTTCATTTACACTCACGTTTACACTAATTCATATAAAACACTATTACACAATTTTATTTTTTGGTAAAGACCGGTATTCTGCAAGAAGTCCAGGGTAGCACGGAGAGTTGGCGGCAAATCACACCGCTGCCTTAACTCCCTATAGAACTGGCACTCAACAAGTACATGAGATACTGACAGGGCGTCCCCATATCCCCCACAACCCAGCCGCACAGAAAATAGAGGATATCGCTTTCAAAGTTTCCAAAAAATCCCATTTTATTTTGAGCCTTCTAATGAAGGTGCAATAACTGTATGATTCGGAAAACTATTTGAGAGATGGCACCACGACCCAATCTTAGATCTAACCAATGTCTTCTGGTAAGATTAAGGACATTAGGGTCAGCCGTCCACGGGGAGCGGAAAGCTGCCATAAGTTGAAAACGCGAAAACGTGCAAACGATCCAAACACATGGATCGCTAAGGGACCACGTCCACTGGACCCGTATCGATCTAATCCCGTTCTGCTGGAATTTGATTGCAAACTAGTGCGAAAAAAGATTTTGTCAAGAATGTATTGAAATATGTTCTTTTTCATTCGAAAATAAGAAAAGTGGTAGTCATCGTCGATTTGAAGATCATGCCACATATATGAGAAAATTCACCGAACTCCTTTCTTTTTGCATAAATGGGATTAACCCACATTTCCCGCCTTCATCGCCTGTGCGTGATACGATGATGAATCAAAAGGTGTGTTCCTCTTGTCCGTCTGATGATGTTCAAACACTGGCCCATTGATCAAGAGACAAGAGTGAGTGAAGAACATAAAGCAAGAAGTTCCCTCGAGTTTTTAACCGGTTTCCCGATGTTTAAACACCTCCAAATCAGTGTCGAAATATGCGATTGTCACGAAAACGTACGTACATAGCTCGACTCTCGACCTAATGCGGCCAAGCGGCTGTTAGCTGAAACATTTCTTCACTCACTCTTGTCTCTTGGTCAATGTGCCTTGCTCTTTGTCTTTCGTGGTAGTGTTTGGCATCAACGTATGGAACCAACCTAAAGGTGATAATTCCAAAGCGAAAAATTGTCTTCATTAGAATACTCAAACAATTCGTCCCGAACAGCCATTTTGCCTACTATGAATTCGGACGAATCCTGAGGCAATGAACGATGTGCTGGCACGATTTCGTACGTACGGCGCGGCGTTTACAAGAATTCGTTACTACGCAGTTCATAGCTCTACGCTCCCAGTGGACGGCTGGCCTAAGTCTTCTCCCACTAGCATCTTTTTGAACATTAAAGTCCAAAAAATGCAACAAAGTGACCGTCACCCAAATCCTTCATTGATACGGAAAGGTTACACGTTTATCTCTCACTTATTTATACTCAACCCTTTCCAATGCAAAACCATCCTAAATCTTCAAAATTACTTAGAAGAGATTAAAAGTATCCTAAGAAAACTTTAACTTAGTAGACGTGATACAAAAAAAAAAAACAACTGTTAAAGTGTAGTTTAAAGCAAAAGTTTCAAAAACTTCTTGGAGAAAACTGATTAAACAGTCGTAACGTTACAGGATTCATAATGCTGGTGTGTTTATTGTAAATGCATTATAATTCAGTAATAATTGTACCTATTGCAGACGTAACTTGGAATAGAACATCAGATAAAGCCAGACTTTGATATATACTCGTACAACCATCCTATATTTAAGGAATTCATATTTTGTTAATTATAATAGTTGTCTAAAATGTTTAAATAAGAAATAATGTATACTTATTCCGGTTAATATTTGACAAAATTTTGCATCTTCATTTATGATGACGTCACATATTCTACTGAAAACGACTTAAATTCCTTATTTAATTTTTAAATTAAATACGGGTAACTAGATTGTCACTCGAAACAAGCTTGTTAGGACACGTTCCTTAAGACACGTTACAAAATACTTAGTGAATAAGGATCTGGGCGAAAGAAGTGTAAGTTTTTGAACTTGATAATAAAAAAGGATATATAAGTGCCAGTGGTCTATAAGAGAGTGTAATTGATAAACGTATGCAATTTTCACATGTATTAAAAAAGTTTGTTGATCTATTGCCTAATGTGATATGTACGAATATGTCGCCACAAAAATTTTTTCAACAATATGTGCAGGAGAAAAAGTTACTTTTGTTTTAAGTTTTAACTGGAATACATAAAAAAGAGACGAGTAAATTAAACGTTTATATTGCTATTAAGACAAACCAGATTTACTATTTCTACTTCTATCTCATCGCAACCTAAAGCTGCTAACCAAGCTTTTACGACAACTATTTGTTAGATTTTCCTTGGTTTTATGTTAATTTGATCCTGCAATGTCTAAAAATCCATAACCTTTTGAGATATAAAAGATGTGCTTTTGTTCTAGGCTATAAAATTATTTTTTTTCTTTTGGCAACCACTAACGTTACTGTATATTGTTTCATTTTTCTAGCAAATATCGTTCAAATAAAGTAACTATGAATTAAAATGGAACTATTGTTGCAAAGCTTTAAGCTCCACGAACAATATCTTAAAATTAATACCCTGAACAAAACATATTATGAAAGAACAGAAAATACCAATTTTCTGAAAAATTTATTTTTTGCTTCTCGATACCTTTTTTTGTATTTATTTCATATCGTCTTATAACTACTGCTGTTCTAAGTATTCATCTAGATCCTCAAGTGATGATTTAATTATCTTTTAAATACATCAAAAAAGGTTGAATTTTATGGTTATTCTTAATTTACTAAATAAATTAAAACATTTTTGAAAGTATTGAATAAAAAATAAATCGTTTTAATAAGAGCACATTTAATGTATGAAAACTTAAAAAATTATTATTTTTATGGTTTTTTAAAGTGTTGTAAAGCTTTATTGTTTTTTTATATGCTTATAATTGTTTTACACTTTTTTATCAACGATGGAAATCTTTTATATAAACGATAGACAGGAATTGTGTAAAAATGGGTTAATGTGTTTATATAAATCGATACGGACCATTTCTGTTTATATCTCGAAATAAAATAGAAAAAAAAAGACGGAAAAAAGCGAAGATGAAAATCCGTATAAATATTTTTCATGGACGTTCCAGTTATGCGGTTGACAAAGAAAAGTCCATGATAAGCATCGTCGTATTTTCTCATGTACAAAACCTTGAGACACATTATTAACAGTTTTACTACCACTTCTTTTATATGGTCGACCAAATAAAATCAGCCACAACTTTAAGCTGTCTGATGCTGTATGGCACATACGCGAAATAAGAAAATAACATAAAACAAAACGGGAAGCAAACGACAAGAACGGGCGCAATGGGGAAAACGGGAGAGCGTATATGAAAGACATTTATAACTCACTGCGGGACCTTGCAGATCCAACCAGCATCAATGTGTCGGGTTATGGACCATTTACTATCTGTATGATTATTTTATTTTGAAAAATACGATCCGTCACGATATTTCGTTTAATCATCGCAAAAAAGACGAATCATGGAAAATTTTTGAAAAAAACAGATTTTTAATACAATGCGATGCCTTTGATCAAAAAAAAAATTGCAAATGAATGCATTTTGAATTTATCTAAAGCGCGTTCATGCGACTAACCGACAAACCACATAGGTTGTATGAGACTGTGGTCAATTTTTTATTGAAAAAAATGCACACAGTAATAATCTCATACGTTACGAGAGGAAATTTAAGCCATGTAAAAACATTTATATTCAACTCGTGTAATATGCATTTAGTGCAATATCCAGAACAAATAAGAGTACATAAATTTATATGGTCATTGGTGTTGAATGCAATACGTGCTTCTGAGGGCACTGACATATATGCATACAACCGGGGTCAGTCTCTCACACTCCTACAACCGCACGCAAAGCCAAACATCTTTAATGTAATTAGATATGCAATAGAAAGTCGAAACAACAATGATCGAATACGACTAATCAACTCAAAACTCTCACAAATGAACGCAATGAATGAATAAATGTCGAACCCAAGCGACAAAAATATTGAATGAGCTCTATTATTAGTTCATTGAAACAAACACGAAAGCTTCATGCGACACAAAGCACACGATCAGGGACGAAATCAAGGTCTTTGTTGAAAATATCGAGTACTCAAAAGCTCAAGGTTAGCATCTTCAATTCATATCATCCGGTTCATCAATGAAATCCACCATACTAAAATCAACAAAATTCACGTAGTCTTTCACAAAAATACACATTGCCGAGATAATCAAGTCTTATTTAAAAAACAAAATAGGACAAAATATGCGATCGATGTAACCTATTTTTGGTGTGATTTTATGGATCAGTATTAAAAGTTTTTCTTCTTTTAAGAACTTTTCTTCTGTTTCCAATTTGAATTGATTTAATAAAAAGTTCATGGAGCGCGTCGAATTGCTCGCGGCTATCACGTTTATCAGTTTTTCACTTCCTTATATATTTTTCTTCTACACTTTAAATCCCTTTGAGAGACACGATTTTTTCACGATTATTTCAATCCATAATTGAAACAAATTGTAACGTTATTCTTGTTACGAATCAAATAATTTCGATTCTCACACATTAAAAGTTCAATTGAAATTTACGAGTTTGCCTTATCAACGATTTTCAAACAACGAACGTTCGTTGAGTCGACGAACTCAAAATTGAACTTAAACTTGGTATTTCTTGAAAACCTCGCTCATTGCCTTCGATACATAATGTGCGTAAATGTCTCAGGCAGAGACCGAACGCAAAATTTATTATTTATTATTGTACAACGTCCACGGCCACAAATTGTTTAATATTCTCTTGTATTGTTCAAGAATTCATAAAATAAATGAGAGGATTTATCGAGTGTGTAAAAGCCTTTGTTACGTACGAGTAAGATGAACCAATTTAAAAATGCATAAGCAATATAAAGAGCACGATAACAACACGGAAGTTCAACATGTTGATAGAATTTCGATTATGAGTCTACGATATGTAAAACAATTGGAAATTCTTTAAGGAAATCAACAAGAAAGAAGCTTATTTGATTCCGCACACAAAAGCACTTTGTTTTTTTTTTTTTTTCATTTGATCGTAGGAGGAAAAAGTTGGCCGTTTACTGTTTATAAGCATAGAAATGGCCTTATATCTTACACATTTTTATATGGAAGTCTTCCATTTAATAAAAATGAAAATGTGATAAATTACAGCAATAATTTTTTTGTATTGAATAAAATGAAAGAAATGAAAGAGACCAATTTAAGAAGTCCTTGACAAAACACAAAAAACTAAAAGCGACACTAACATTTTTGTTTATATGCTTCACAATATAAAAATTGATAAATACTATCCTTACTATACCATATATATATATATACTCGTATATTAAAAAATAAACGAGTACCTATATAAAACTTGACTATGAAAAAGTAAAGATGAAGAAAATATTCTTGTACAAAATTCTTATCAACTAATTTTTTATTTGTTATCATATTATAAGCAGATAGTTGTGTGTTGCAACTGATAGGTACCTTTTGTTCAAGGGATAACCGTAGTTGCATATTTTGGTCAAAGGACTGCTTTTTTAGTACATTTAAAAGCACAATTTTGTATGAATACTGAACAAAAGTCTTGACTGACTGAATCAAAAGTCTTTTGTATAGGTATCTTAAAAATTAGAAAGAATGGCATGTGAAGACGGTTTTCTAAATTCATTATTATTATGTGTTCAATTAGTACACTGAATGGCGGAAAATACAGATTTAGAATTGGAGGACGTTTTCCTAGTACGAAGCATTGTGCGGAGTTTGTGCCTTCTAACATCGCATAAAGCTGATGTTTAACTGGAATAAAGTCTCCCTTAGTTAGATCATAATTTCAGCCAAATGCACCCGACGTTTTTAGTTTTAAAATATTTTTGTTTGATTAAGAGTGTGCATCTTCATAATGGACACAAGAGTCAAACAAAAGCAGCTTCGGTACAGTCCAGAAAAGGAAGCAGTTTTTTTTATATATTTTATTTCCTATTTTTTAGTTCATTAGAAAAACGTGGTATATTAAAAAGCATTTTTTAAATAGTATTATTTAATGGCATCATCCTATCTAGATGATAATGACCAATAATGACAGATGACAAATACACTTCAATATTTCCAACTCCTATTTTTATATTAACTTGTTGGTACCACTGGTGCATTAAATTCGTAAGTAACGCTTTTTTTAATACTCTAAATTGAAATGTGCATCTGTAGTTGAAGGGAGAGTAAGGTTAGCGTGGCGCCTAGAATTGACGACGGTTCCTGATACAAGTCAAAAAAAATCGAAAATTAAGAATGGTAATTTGCGAGTAGTTGAAACCCTCGATGCTACAAATAATGCCGCATTTTAAGCTAAATGCGGTTATTGGAAAATGGCTAGAGTCTACTGCAAAATGTGCCAACACTTAGATATAACATCAAAATATCAAATCTTGACAGCCCAAAATTCTGTCATTGCTGGATTACATAAAATTATAATTGATAAGTATTTTTAAGAAAAATTAGTTAGTCAGCTAAATTTTATAAAAAAAAAATATTGAAATGCGCGTATTTATGTTTAGTTTCTCAAACAATTTATTTTTTAGAACAGAAATCCTGAAATCAAATGTTTTAAATTTCAAATTTTTGAAAATAAACTAATTTTTTTTAACAAAACGTGGATAATAACTGTATTTTTTTCCTTTGTAGCTTGTCGAGGATTCATATTTTCAGAATTTTGGAATTTTGAGCTATTGGCATATTAAGTTATCGAGAGTATTGGAAATTTGGATATCGGAAGGTTTGGAATTTACACTGAAACCATCGTTACATTTTCTATTTCTGAGAGAGAAGAATAATAAAACGAAGGCATTTGTTCAAGAAAAGGCATTTTTGAAGTACTCGTTTAAAATAGGCATGATGACGAATTTTTAAAAACTACCCAATAATGCTCAGAAACGTATTTTATTCACAATAAATTACATATTTCTTCATTTAATAAAGATTTAGAGCGAAAAAATGGCATTTTAGTTTTTATATTTTTAATTCGTGCCAAAACGCCTTGTTAATGCAATGGCCTCCGCGTGACGTCATGGTCGTGTAAATATGAGCTTGTAAACAGAAGTTCCTTAGTCGTTCAATTAATTATTTTGTTACTAAATATTGTTTAATATGAATTCCAAAGTGTATAAAAGTTGTTATCAGTGTGATAACACATCTTTAAAAACTCCTGATAAGTTATTTGTGTTCGTTCCACGAAAAAAAAAAAAACAATACGAAACAAGTGGCTTAAACTTGCAAGACGAGATTATACAAGAATATTGCCTACTGCTCATCTTTATTTTTATGAAGATCATTTTGACGCAAGTGCACGTGAGTATTTCATTTATTTCATAAATTTAAAGTAGTTTGTGTCATGTTTGAGACTTTTTACCAGCCCCCTGTCACTTAGATACAAGAAATGCTAAAAAAACGTGACCGATTTCTACAGAAATCTGTGTTGTTATAAGAGTCATACGTCTCAAACAGCCCCCTACCACTTAAACTTATCAGAGTTATTATAATTATTATATAAAAATACTTATCATAATTATTCTCATATAATAACAATAATAATGAAAAAATTTAAAAAAGTTTCATTTTAATAACTTGCCTGACGATTAAAAAAAATTATTTCTAACCTCCGACTTCCATAAATTTTTCGGTCTTCGTCAGTCTTTGTGGTCTTCTTCGTTCAACTCGTTGGCAACTAGTGACTGCAAATCCAGTAAATATGGTCACATGGAGTTGTAGGGGGCTGCTTTTTACTATAAAAACAATGTTTTTTGAGGTTAGGTGTGTGGCGGCTGGAAATTGGAAAATGCAGTGTTTATCTCTCGCAGCTGACTTGGGAGAAATATATGATAAAACCTATATGATGTGATTTGCTCTTGGCCAGCGCTGGCCTATGTAATTGTAAATATATTAATGTAAATAAATGTGGGTAACCACGCCCACCATTACAGGTGTCACCTTTACCCTTGTCTTAATAAGTATTTTATTAAAATTTCAGATGCCAAATGATATGAAGAATTGAATGGAATATCATTTGATGAGATCGGTGTCACAGATCCGTATAAAACCATGTGTGAGAAAAACGGGAGGGCAGTTAGCATGTGTAATGTTTGCACGCTTTTCATATATTTAAAATAAACTTTATTCAGATAATACAGATAATTACAGATAATAAAAACATAACTGATTTGATTGACTCTCAGAGAGGAAGTGATCTCTTGTGTTTTTGATCGACTTTCAGTTCATAACAATATTCTCCAAATGAGACTTGTCGATCTTTGTATTTATTCTTCATACATTACAGCATGCCTCCAAAAGCAAAGCTACATATGCTGAGGCTACATATCAAAAATCGTGGCAAGAAAACAAAAAAATTGCCAGCCTGAGACAGCAATTCTACGATTTAGTTGTTTAAATCAGTGATTCTCAAAGTGGGGGTCGCGACCCCCAAGGGGGTCGCGAAAAGTTTTTGGAGGGTTGCAAAAAAATTGATGACATCAGTTTTTTTTCAAATATTTTATAAATTTACTATGGATTCATATTAGGAATATTAGAAATAAAAAATATATAAAATAATTTTTTTGTTATTTACCAAAATTAAGAGTGTTTTTATGCAATAAAACAACAGAAATTAAGTCCTTCTGAATTTAAATGAACTACACCCCCCTCCCCGCTCCAAGATTTTTTCCACACATACTTATTCTTCGGGGGGTCCTTTGATATTTTTAAGTTTAAAAGGGGGTCGCGGACCAAAAAGTTTGAGAAACACTGGTTTAAATCATAATTATGATAAAATACTTGATGATGTAATCACCATTTCCTGCGGTTTAATAAACTTATAAGATTCTTTAATAATATAAAACTATTTTTTTAACTTGCATTTTATTTACTCAATTCACAAAATGCTTTGTTATAACAATGAATACACATTATTTTTCCATGCAGAAAATAATATCGATCAGAACATTTGATACATATCTTTTCATCCTTTTTACATTAATTATTGCTTCAGTTTCATTTGCGCTGTCGTTGCTATAAGCTACACACAGTCACAATAGTATCCTTCTGGCCTTCTTCAAGTCCCGTCAAATACATTTGTAGCGTCATCGCCTGACGAACTTAAAATAAAGAAATCAATGAACAAAAGTTCGATATAAAAATAAAATAAACATTTTGAAAGTGAATTTCAATTATATCACCTATAATTCTTACTTGCTATAAAATACATATAAAAGAGATTTTAGATTATTTGGATTCTGTTATAACTTAAATTATTATGATTTTTAAAAATAAATAATATATATACTTACATGGAAGTTTTTATATTCCTAAATTCTGCTGCACAAAAGTCTTGGTTTGATGCTAAAAACTCTCCCAGCATCAACACGTCAATTTTGGGTAAGTTAGCACTGTTCGCCTTAATAAAACCTTGTTTCATGACTGCGTTCGATTTAATAACAATCACAAATAATGAATAATAAATAATAATAATTCACAATAGTAAATAAAATCACAAAAACAAATCGTTTGCTTGGCTTGGCTTCTTCGGGTTGTTTATCAACATTCAACTATAACTACATTCACTTCGTTCACTTCTCGGTACCATGACGTCATTCGCTCTGATTTACTCTGATTCGTGTTTAACAAAACATGGCAAATTTTCAAATTTTGCAATTCTATTTTATCAAAATAATAATCAATCTCGCTTTAAATAATAGAATAAATGTGTGTTTCGTATTCCATAATTCAAGTTTCATTAAATAAATACATCATTTCAGTGATTTTCAATTACAGGCATCATGCCTATTGGCACCACTTCCCTCAGCATGTCCACCGAAACTATTCCGATAAAAATTATAATTTCATTCGTTAAATTGAGAAATGTTTGTGGCTCATGGGTCTTAAACCTCAAACACTTTCCATAGGACGAAGTTGCAGAGGCTATAGTCGAACTGTGGTGGAGGTTAAGATCGGGTCATAAAGTATAATTTCAAAAGATTAAACTTTTTGGACACTGCTGAAAGAATGAAAACCATTAAAATTTTTGCTATCTAAAAATGCTATGGTGCAGTGACACCATGTTGTTATTTCAACATTTTTTAGTGTACATTTTGTTTTAATTTAGATAAAGAATGAAAAATTCTTGAAGAATAACCACATGCTGCTTAGAGAACACCATCATTGTTGGTCTTTTTTAACTTAAAAGAAAATGTAACTTAACTATTTCGGATTCAGACCAGCATGGTCAGAATGTTACTCATTTTACGTGAAGAAATTTCTGGTGCAGTTGTCTTCTCATACCTTTTGTCCATTGTCACTAAATTTTTATACTAACAAAGTATCTTATTGAAAATGATCCTAGTTTAATTTCATAAAGAAACAGTGTTTTAAAATGAAATCTGGTGACAAAAAAAATTTCAATCAAAGATTTTCTGAAATCTGAAGGGTTTCGAAGAAATACTGATTGCTGATTTGTGCTAAGCGTTCAAAAATACATCAAAATTTATATATTAAATGTGAAGTACAACATACGTAGGGAAATACTAAATAGTTAACCAACCGTTTCATCCTTAACGGCCTTTACTTGTTGAATATAACTTTTAGATACAAAGCTTTGCGTATTACCTATTATGTAGTATTTACTTTGTACGTGTAATGATTATTATTCTGTTCGTTACTAATTAAAGAAATGAATTATAAAATTGCTTCTGAATTAATAACCTCAAGAAAATCTAAATAGTCTGATAGTACCTAATCTTTACATTTTACATCCTTTTTTACAAACTGCCCGCCTAAAAAGAAAAATAAACGACGTTTACAATAATTTTCGGACACACTATTTATTTAGATTTACGACCAAGAAAACATGAAATTACTTTAAGGAATGTAAATTTTTCATAATATTACTAGTCTTCTTATGGATCATTTTAAATCCTACAAGGACTATTCGTTTTGAATTTGACCTGGTTTTGATGTTTTCCATGAACATTTTCTATGTAACTAGGATCGTGTTGCATGCAATTTAAATAAAATTTTCTGTGGAATAGACTTATTGTTATTAAATAAGTCGCGACATTCTACATTCATATTTATATAAAATTTATTTAAATTTTGAATTTTTCTTCTTCAAAACTTATCATTATAGTCGTAGCAAACATAAATAAAATGAATACAACTAGTAAAAAGTTGGTACAAATAAATTATAAATTTTGAAGTAGATAATCTGAAAGTTTTCGAAAAGCTTAAGGGGTTGAAAATCCGCCCTTCAAGCTTTAACTCACTGACATTCAGTTCTGTGTTATCGTTGACGAGTAAAACACTGTATTTACGATAACAAACGACAACAAACAAACACGAGTGCAAACACATGAAAAAGAGAATACCAAATGCAAATATAATGCAAATTAAGAATAATCTCCTTTTTCAAGATTTTAGTATTAAAAGTATGAGGAAAACAAAATACAAGTTCGCGAAAAATTCCTTGATTTCTTGAACGTTCAAAGAAAATCCTTCATATTTTCTAAAATAAAAACTCAGACAGGTGAATGAATTCACAAATATGCTCCATACAAAAAATAACAGAAAAATTCACAAGAAGCTATTTAAAAAGGAAATGAAAATCATAGTTCATAGTCTCCCTCACTCTTGTCATATTTTACTGTAAGTTTTGTGTAATTTTCTTGGAAAAAATTCTGAACAAGAAAGTAAGTAGTTGGCGTGAATTTTTCAAACAAAAATTCTTGTTTTTTTGCAATGACGAATGGACGAAAAAGAAAAATATCAAACTAAATACGTCTGCAAAATTAAAATCGACAAAAGAATGAAATAAAAAACAGCAGCAATGTAAAACATTCTTGGACAAGAAAATATAATTTAAATATGTAACGATCGATTTGTCTGTAATTTCGCGTGTATATAAAAAAATTACATATGTGTGTTGAATTTTCTTCTACAATTGACACATTTTACTAACAATTATTTTCTCATTATATTGACCTTAGAATATTTAAACATAATAATAAAGCATTACAATAACGTTTTACAATTCTCGTTAACTGAACAAAGAGCTTAACATGCTTTGCATAATATAGAGCTTACAGTTTTGTCCATTAAATATGTATATATATATGTATCTATATATGTATATATAATATTATTATATACAGTGACGTAAACAAAGCAATTGGGCTAGCGTTAGTCCCATTCCAAATTTCAAATCAAATATATGTGATGGTGGAAGCGCCGTGCAATTAGAGGTAAAACACAGGTAGGTCTAAATGGGCTTTGATTGGGATGTAAAGGGTGGCAAGGGGATGTTTCGAGTGTCCAATGTGGCTGATACAGATGGATTATATGTGATTTATAGTGTATTAGCTACGTTGTCGATATCAGCCGAGTGCACCAACTAAATTACACGCGAAAATTAAATGCATACGGCCATCCCCCATTCGTCATAATTACACGCCGGCGCCGCAATTATTCCCACCAAAGATAATCTGATAGTAAAAAAGTATCAATTAATCATATTTTAAGGAATTAATTAAATTGACCAAATTCCAACTTATAAAATCTTTCATTCAATTAACGTTAATATGATAGGTGCAGTGACTGCAAATTAAAAAAAGCCATCAGCATATAAAAAAATTAAAAGTTAAAAGTAAACTTTTATCAGTACGAGGAAATATACTCGTATAATAACTTTTTACCCGTCTTCGAGGACCGATAAAGCTTTTACAAACTAAATATAAAAAAGTTATTTAATGAACTTCCTCACTTTTTCCTTCACGTTTTTTCCAATCATTATTAAAAACCGATTTCAATTAATTGCAACTCATCATTAAATTATTGAACCTTGCAACATAAATTAACCGATTTTAAGTATTTTGTTAATTAATTAAAATGTTTGTTCCGGAACATAAATGTAAATATGGCTGATGAAATGAACAATGCAATTATTATTATAATTACGAGAGAATTGCATTTAGTTGAGGACAATGACAACAAAAAGTAATTAACAATTTAACAGATGACCTGCTTAGCTTTACACAAACACAACGACAGGACCGTGCATTATTTTACACATAAAACAAAAAGCAAAGAAGCTGTAATCTGATAAGTAGATTGAGTTCTCTATTACTCGTATTTACTACATTTAAAAAGAGCAAACGACAGAAGATATTTCTTTGATGCAATCGTTATTTTAAAGATTTGTGAAGAAAAAACAATATTTAGTTTTTCTAATGAAATTAAAATTACCAATCAGAAACAATGTTCAAATCAGTGAACCCAATTTTAACGAAATATTTTATACAAATTTCAGTTTAAATTTCGAACAAAGCATTTTAATTGTTGAACGAAATTAAATTTTAAATATTTAATTGATTTTCATCGTAAAAACTATAATTCATATTTCAGGGTTACAAAAAACATTTATTTTAATGATTTACATCTATTATTTTCCAGTTCATATCAAACTTCGATAAAACAAAGCTTTTAATACTTGTTATTGTTTGACAACAACAGCAAATTTCAAGAAAATACTTATTCGTATTTTTGATAGCTGAAATTATTCAAAAAACAATTTTAATTATACGTTTGTAAGTTGTAACACTACTTGATTGGTTCAGTACCTAAACTTTGTTTTTTATGGAATTTCAACAAAAGACATTTTTTGTAAGTTTTTAGACATTTTTAAAGCGTTTGATAGCTTATTAAATATAACTGCAGATTTTTAATACGACTTAATCAATGGATATATAGAAAATAGAGTAGATAAAGATATAAAAAGTATAATAGATATAGGGTATTAGGGAGGAAATTACGAATTGCTAGAACCTTTTCATAAAATATTATACAGGTTAATTATAGGAAGCTTCAAGCTTATTATAACCATACTGTAAGCTTTTGTAATATTACCATGTAATATTACTTGCAATGGTTACGTTCTAGTTGTTAACACGTTTTCTTTTTTTCAGGTCTTATGGAAGATTAGTAGTTACAAATAGAGAAAAAATGTTAAGAAGATTTAAGTCCTTCGTTTTATGGAAATCTCAAAGCTCAATTGTTGGAAAATTTTGTTAAGATATACTTCTAAGATACTTGTAAGTCTAAGCCAAAGACTTTTCAATAACCGTAACAATCTATTTAGTGCATCTGAAGGTCTTAGAAAATCTACCATTTAAAGCTTTTAAAATGTGTCAACACGAGCATTCTCTCAAATCGAAAATTGGGGTATCCTTCAAAGACCATATGAAGCTACTCGTGAATTAGTACGATACTAAATCAGTTCAAAAATGATATAACCATTGAGGAGTTATTAAAATAAATACTAACATTTTGTATCAGATAATACCACAAATTTTGTTTTTTACTACAGCATTATTTCATTTGATTTTCAAGCAACTTAAGTTAAATTTTACTTAAATTCAAGTCTTAATGTTCAATTAAGTGAAGTATTTACTTTGTAAGTTCTTTAATTTCAAAGTAATTTCAAGCACAATTCATTTAAAAAAATGTTGGTCAATTTTAAGGTGAAATTTACTTCTAAAACAATTTTTATAAAGGTATTCTTAAATGTTGTTCTATAACAATGCGTTTTCAATTGTTATATTCAATTTTTAAATTATGGCAAAAACTTCTAATAATACATCAAAAGTTAAGATTCTTAAAAAATGTAAATTAAAGTTAGGAAAAACTATTTTTTTTTTAAAAGTGAATCACACCGTGATATAGTATACGGAAAACAAATTTTATATCTTAAAAATTCTACACCGTTATTTAGTACTCACATGGCAGTGTAAAGTTCTTAGAGACCGTTTTTTTGCCAGAAATTTTCACCGTGTACCAAAAATGTAAAAGGAAACCTTAAGAAACATTTTTTCAACGAAATTTTATTTTTAACTAAGTTATAAATAAAGAAAAATTAATTTTTTACGTATGCAATCATATTTAACTACCAACATATTATTTTTGATCAACACAAAGTTGGAGAAAACATTAAAATTAATTTTATACCTTGTTCACATTAATTACATTTTAACAACCAAGACTTTAAAAGATTAACGCTTATTTGAAATAAAGTAATCACAGTCTCTTCTTTCGTACATATAATTAATTATCAAAATTCTTGATGTAAGGAAATTTTTTTTTAAAAGAGCCTTTGGTTCACTTTATTCCTGGAATTTAATTTCAACGCAATCTTTAATGACGTCAAGTGTAAAATTAGGTCTAGAAGATTTAATTACTTAAAACAATTCCATTTACCTGTGTGTTAATCACATCGTAATTCTTGATCATGCTAATATTTTAATTAAAGAATAAGATCTTAAAACAAATATGAAAATTTAAAGTTTTTAAAAAAATCACTGAAAATACAATACAAAAAAAAACCTGAATGTAGTTTTGCATCACTTAAAAATTTTACCACATTTTTATACAATTAGAAGAAATTCTTTGATACCTCTTAAATGAGAAGAAAATAATTTATTGTCCGGGGAATAAAGACAAAAAACAGGTCAAACTTTTAGTTAATCTAATTATTCTGCAACCACAGTTCAAAGTACATCCCCCGATGCAATTAAAAAAAATAGAGTTGATTAGACTATCGGAGCGGGTAGAAGAATAGTTTTAACTGGCTCCAAAATTTGATCTTGCAATGTCCATCCTCAGTCTAGACTCTAGAGTCTAGAGGGTCAAGCTCGTTACTGCTCGTTTAGCCATACTTTCACTTGGTATAGTAAACACGATATAAATGTTGCCGAGCGGCACTAGATGTTTATTTATTTATCTTACACTATATATACTTACTAGCTGATCCCCGCCCGCTTCGCTGGACATAGCTAAATTGGAGTGATTAATTAATAGAAACCGTCGAAGCAAAATATAAAAAAGGCATTTCAGTTATGTTGACATAAAAAGATAATAAGATAATATAGTTATTCCTCAAGAATCGTAAATTTTCCGGAATAATAAATATCTTCGTATTTTAACTGCCTAGAAATTTCACAATTTGCAGTTCAACCATATTTCAAAAGATATTTACCCGTAATTTGCGTTTGACATACTTTTAACGCCCTAAAAGATACCCCCTTGAATGCGTTAAAAAACTTTTTTTTTGTTCCAATTTATCTGTATGAAACTTTACGTATTTTAATCTCTATGAACTCCTAACGACTTCACCTCTCTAAGTGAAACTCCTAATCAGGATCACTTAAGTCGAACTGTCGGCTTTGGTTATTTATTGGAACATGGATATTTATTTTTAAGAATGAAATCATATCACTGGGGAGGATTTCCTGATTACGCCAAGTTTTACTTGCAATGGATAAATTAAATTTCTCCTCGATAATTCGAACGTTTACTGAACCGCATTATAGATAAGGTAGCCACCTATAAATTAGCTATGGGTTTATGGTTTCTAGGAATTCAACTTATTGTTATACTACTATTATCGTTATAATCTTCAAGTTTGCGAACATTAATTGATAAGAATAACAAATAAGTTTTAAATAATATCGTCTCTGCGATATGTTATATATTCACCTAGCTGATATTCGCCCGCTTTGCTGGACATAGCTAAATAAAATTGATTGATTAATAGAAACGTCATAGCAAAATACGAAAAAAGTCATTTTAGCTATGCTTAGGAGATTTTACAGGACATTTTAGGGTGCTTAGGATTCGTAAATTTTCCAAATAAATAATTATCTTCATATTAATACTTGCCTTGAATACTCACTATTTGCAGTTCAGTAATCTTTCAGTGGACTATTACCTGCCAGTAATTTACGTTTGACATACGTTCTAACTCCATATAAGTTGGGTGTATAAGGTTAAATATTTTTTTGTCCCAATGCATCTCTTTGTAACTCTGTGTATTTCCCCTCTATGAATCGAAGTCCTAACGACCCCTTACCTCTCTAAGCCAAACTCTTAATTGGGATCACTTAAGTTAAACTGTATGCTTTGGTTATTTATTCTTACGGGTATTATTTTAATACTTCGATATTTATTTTTAAGGATGTTATCATATTCACTACAGAGGATTCCCGAATTACTCCCAGTTTTACTCTCAATGAATCGAACAATGGATTAATAAAACTACTCCTTCGATAATTCGAACGTTGGGTCAAACAATAGATAAGATAACCACCTATAAATTAGCTATAGATTTATAGTTTCTAGGAATTTAACTTATAGAGAGTTCACTGGATTTAACTGGATCAATTAAGTTCAACCATGAAAATTAAAATTTTTATTCTTTAGAATATGTATTACAAAAGTCGTTTAAAACAGGGCAACTTTTAAGTTAATTTTAATTTCTTGTACTGCTTAGTCGTTTTAATTTTTGAGTCAAGCATCCGAACCGATTTCAGTTATTAAATACATGGACAACATTTTTTTTCGAATTTTGTCAGACTTTTTATACGTTACCGAATATCGATAGGGAAATATTAGAAAATAAACACACTCTGTCATCTAAAATCTCGACAATTTGGAAAGGTTTACAACGCACGTACGAGGGGAGGTCCAAAAGTCCGCGGAATGGAAGGGAAGGGAGGGGGGAGGAAACGCTCGCTTAGAATTCTACTAATTAGGGACTCATTTGAAATATATGTGTCAAGTGTCAACCATATGACTTCAGTCATCTACGAGATATCGCCCAACAATCAAGTCAAACCCGAATTGAATTACAATTATGGAGCAAATCGAATTTCGTGCCGTTATAAAGTTCCTTACAAAGCAAGGAAAAACCGCTCAAAACATAATGAGTGAGATGGGTGCCGTTTATGGGGACCGATGCCCTGGTAAAACCATGATTTACAAGTGGCATGGTCTTTTCAAACATGGCAGAGAGTCCATTGAAGACGATCCCCGCCCAGGACGGCCGCTTGAGGCCACTACGGCAGACATCATCGAAAAAGTGGAAAAATTTATATCAGAAGATACTCGTCTAAAGAAGAAACAGCTTTCTGCATTAGTTGGAGTATCAGACACCACCATTTTGAGGATTCTACACGATCACCTTGGCATGACAAAAGTTAGTGCAAGATGGGTGCCAAGAATGCTCACGCCGCCTCAAAAGCAACAACGAGTCGAAGCGTCAAAGCACTTTTTGAAGTTGTGTGGCGCAGATTATACCCCAGTTTTGCAGCGGATTGTGACTGGGGATGAAACTTGGGTTCATCACTTTGAACCTGAGTCCAAACAAGAATCAATGCAATGGCATAAAAAGGGTACCCCACTCCCTAAGAAGTTTAAGGTATCGCAATCGGCCGGAAAGTTAATGGCTACGGTTTTTTGGGATTGCAAAGGAATTTTGTTGATCGACTACAAGAAAAAGGGTGTCCACATTACCGGACAATATTATGCATCATTGCTGGAGAGACTAAAGAAAGCCATTAAAGAAAAAAGGCGAGGAAAATGGACCAAGGGTGTGCTGCTTTTGCAAGACAACGCACCGGTTCACACGAGCAATGTTGCGATGGCTTCCCTACACAGGTGTGGGTTTGAATCGCTGGTCCATCCACCCTACAGCCCAGACTTGGCCCCCAGCGATTATTATTTGTTCCCAAATTTAAAAAAAGATTTAAGGGGAAAAAAATTTAACAGCGATGAAGAAGTGAAGGAGGCGATATCGGCTCATTTTGAGGACAAAGAGGAAAAATATTTTTTTGATGGTTTAGAGAAGCTAATCGCAAGATCTGAAAAATGTATTAAGCTTAAGGGGAATTATATTGAAAAAGAAAATTAGTCTCTTTGTTTTATTTAATTTACAACCCCTCTATTCCGCGAACTTTTGGACCTCCCCTCGTATATTAATCTATATTCTAAGTTCATTGTTAATATTTCTTACGTATTAGGTATACTTGAAAATATTACAGATAATGAATTATATAATTGATGAAAATCAAAAGTGTCAAAGCAAATTGTGAATATCAAATCAATTATCGAGTTAAATTTTATAAGTAGGTACCTACTAAGTACTATTATTTTCCAAGAAGTCACAATAAAATTTGTATTTACGTGTATGTGAAACAATTTGTTAGGAACATAATAAAAATGTCACGTTTAATAATCAATTATTAAGAAGAAAAGATAAATATTATCAGTGCAGTTTAGATCAGCTGTTTACCTTCAATGACGTCTATTGAGTGGCAAGAGAAATGCTACCTTAGCGCCGTCAGTGTCAAATCTTTGAAGCAGTCATGAATTTACTAATGTCAAAATCCTGTCAGCACATTGGTCAAAAGTGTACCAGGTGACGAAAATTGATGAAAAATGCATTTTCAATTGGATTTTCGTAAAATCCGTTCTTAGTACGCGTCTACGTGGTAAGAGGAGTAACTTTGCTGAATTTCAAGTCGATTGGACCTATAGTTTCAGAGATCTCGCGATGAGTCAGTGATCGTTTTTCGCTTATATATATATATATATAGATTAACTACACGTTAACAATGATTTAGTTCACTGTTTAATTAGTCAGTTTCCACAGTCACTTATTGCACTGTTACACTTTATTTAACAATGTTCATAATTTATTTACACTCGCGATTCACTGTTTACGATTTATCATTCCCGATTTATGTTTCACTGTTGATGATTTATTTTAAACGGCTTTGACGATTTATTTAAAAGACTGAGCTGCTTGTGTGTGTTTGTCTTCCCCTTATATATGAATTCGGAAAGCTTCTAGAACATTCGGATCTATTATTCCTTTGCCAGGACTTTCTATTTCTTTTGGAATATTTCATTCCCAAAACTTTCTATTTTTTTTGGAAACACAGAATGTGCTAGACGCTCTTCCTTTGTCTTAATTCACCTAGTAATCCTTTTGGTCTAACCCTCGCGCCTCGGGTGGTTTTAAAATCTTTCTACAATGGCGTCGCTCCTCATTGGCTGGTTTGGCTGGCTTGGCCCATCTACTGCTGAGATACTTCACGCTCATAAAATGTTGACACTCCTTTATCTTTAGACTGTGACCCTGTATTTTTTTAGATTTTTTCATAAGCTACAAATTTGATAACACGTATTTGTTCGATAAAAGTTACTGTTAGCGAAATTTTTGTGAAAACCCGTTTATTGTAACTTTAAACCCCGCGTAACATTTTTATCGGCGCATATATCGGCGGGGATTTTAGAGATATTGTTAAGAACCACAAAAGCTTCATGTAAAAATCCAAATTTCCCTTAATTTTCCGAAGTTCAATGTCTTTATTCCCTGTACTTATAAGAAACTACGTATATCGTGTTATTTGAGAACCAATTACTGATAACACATATTTTGAATTTAAAAGGGCCACCAAACAAAATGTATCAATGAAAAAAAATTGACACATCAGGAATTTTTGTGACATCAAAACAAATATTTTCGTAAAAACTACAAAAATCAGCTACTCTGAGAGAAATTTTATGGCTTAAAATACAATAAATACTTATAATTTTTGCGAATACCTATTTGGTTTCTGGTAGATCCATTCTAAGTATCCAACAAAAACCTCCTAGCATTCCTGGACTCCATTTCTAAATGAGAGTCGAGCATATGTATTGTCACAATCCCAAGATGAAGACGGCGCCATTTTAACGCCTACACTTAACCGGCCCAGCGGAAGTGGGCGTCACCATCAGCCGGCCAATGAGAAGACGGTCTGTTATCACATTAGTGGTGGTGAGAAACCCCATACAGAGAGGTTGTGCCGAAAAAGATTACTGGATGAATTAAGAAGGAGTAAAGATTCTGAAATGATCGATAATTCAGCGAATTCTAGAAAGTGGTGTCGACAAAAATAGATTCCAAGAAAAATAGAAAGTTGAGAAACAATGGCGAAAATTCCAGAAAAAGTTCCGAAACCGGATAGCCGATAAGCCCGGGCAAGCATAAGGCGAGCCAGTATTCAAATAAATCTTCGACGAGTATTAAATCAACAGTTGTGAATCAACAGTGTAAATAAACGACATTACGTGTGGTATAAATATTAGACAGTGTTCAAAGTGATTAGTACTTAAATAAATTATCAGTGTATTGTTAAATAAAGTGTATCGAGTGAAATATAAACAGTGACTGTGACTATTGTAATAGTGAACATTGTGAACATTGTAAATAACAGTGTAGTAGTATATAAGCAACAATAACGTAAGATAAATAAGTAAACAGTTGTTAAAAATAAAATCGTAGTCATTTAAACACAAACCATCGAACCCGTAAAAACGTTATATATTTTTAAGGACATGTTACACCGCAAAGTTTCATATGACATTATAAGTTCATTTAATAAGTCTTTGTAATTTTCCGCTTTATATTTTCCAAGAAAACTTTAAACAACATTCACAAACCATTGCCAGTCGAGTTTTTCCTGATAATTCAGTTTTCCTTCAAAGCTCTTATCCTTTATCAGTTGCCGTATTTGTGGACCTACAAATATTCCCTCTTTAATTTTTGCCTCGCTGAGTTTGGGGAATTTCTCTTTCAGATATAAAAATCCACTGCCATCTCTGGGCATAGCTTATACAAAATATTTTATAAGACCGAGCTTTATGTGCAACGGTGGTAAAAGTATGTCATCGGGGTTCACTAAAGGATCATTTTAAACATTTTTATGGCCTGGAGTAAGTGATTGACGTTTGGACCACACTTTCTTTGTATAGTGACTTTTTCTGTCTCTACTGTTCCATTCGCAAATAAAACAGCCAAATTATGTTTAGGTAACCAAGCTGTAGTCCAGTAAACAAAAGTGCAATTTAAAATCACTACAAATTTTTCAAGTGATTTTACTGTATCCAATTTTTCAAGAAGAAATTTCATATTTTCATAAGTCTCTTTCATATCAGAATCATGAGCAACCGACACTGAAGTTCCTATGAACCCATGAAATCCTATGAAGTGCATGATACTTGGATACAGTCGCCTAAATGAAGTTATTCAAACAAAGAAAAGTATAAGAGACTAGAAAGGAATAAGTATGCAGGGGACACAAAAAAACTGGATGTGATTGAAATAAAATTATTGTAATACATTTTAAATGACGGTACACAAACATAAACAAAAATCATCACATAGTTCGTATGACAAAAACAGTGTTGACCAGTGTAATTAATAATTTAAAAATAGTTTATGAGAACTAATAAAATATAAAATACAACGAAAAAATTTAAAATTTAAATTTTCCCTCAAGAATTAAAAAAAATAAAATAATACGACTGTTGATTTTTTGGTACTTATAGATATAATTGATTAATTAAAATTTATATTTAAATTTACTTTCGAAAAGTGGTAGAGATTTCGACGAAAAAACTATGTTGAATGTGCACCACAAAAATTAGATGAGTCATTTTTTAAATTTCTAATAGAGTCAAAAACATGCTATTTATGTGAGCCACTTAAGAAGTGGTAGAACAATAAATTTTCATTACAACTGCTCAGATGCAGTTTGCAATGAATGACTGCTTTCTCAACAATATCTATCCAGCTCACATACACAGAGCATACAGCTACTCATAGTACCCATATAATGAAAGAGTAAAAAATAAATTACGCAAGAAATCAATAGAATTCAATATATTGTTAATAATATTAATTTACTTTTAAATCTCAATTTTACAAAAGCTTTTTTTTATACTCAAAAGCTAGCATCGCCTCAAGGTCTTTTTAGTTTATTAAATTATGAAAGAAAACAATGTTTGTTAAATAGAAGTTTACTCTATCGTTTATTCAGGGAAAAACCAATTTTCTTCTTTTTTTCGATTTTCCACAAAGTAGTACTAGTTATATTTAAAATTCAAAGCTTTTTGTTTTATTTTGTTTATAATTTTTCCTTCCTTTGTTCAGTTTGATAATTATATTATCAATTAAAACCAAATATTTCATAGGCTTACATATAATATCACTAAGAATAAATTACCAACTTTGGTCCGGATTTTTTATACAAACAGAGTAGGTATAGGTATATTAACGTTCTTTATCATAATTAAAATTGATAGCCATAATTAAATTAACTTCTCAAGCTATTCATAGAGCGGTCGATTTTTCATTATAAATAATTTCAATATCTACAAACCCACCACTTAGAAAAATAATTTGCTTTATATTTTTCTTCTTCAACTTGATTAAAACAAAGTTTAAACTTTTATTGGGTTTTGATTGGTTTTTATATTGGAGCTTTAAGAATGGTGAAAAGTTTTTTATGCTGCAAGTTTACTTATTACGGATCAAGATGAACGAGAGTAAGCGTAAGTTCTTTTAAAACGATATATATATGAAATAATAAAATGAAGGATAATGTATTGATTTAATTAAAAGTGTTGGAAATTTTCTGGTTATATTTTATGAAAACTGTTGAAATAATGAAGATATATTGGAATTAAATAGATTGGACGGAAAATATTTAAGAGTTTCGTTTTTAAGATCTAATAATTTTCTTATAATGTCTTTGTTCACAGGTAATTTGTTGAAAGCTTTATTTTGTATTTCGCTCGTTTGTCGACTTGAATATATTGTACATAAAACATAAACACGCACCTTGTACGATATAAAGTTTATATTTTATAGCTCTCTCATCGTTCCTATATTTGAAACTGTAGACGGTAAAATGAAGAAAACTCTTGGTTGAAGCTCAATGTACGCTAGTTCGTTAGTCTGAGTAGTTGTAAAACTTTTTATAATATTTCACTCGTATATCATCTGGTAAATAATGGTAATCGGAAGGAATATAAATAATTGCCAATGAGAGAAAAGTCACAGCTGCTCTTGTATCACATTTCCTCCACATATACGCAAAGGAAGAGAGAGAAGTTGAAAATCGGACGTAGCACAGAGGCCGCAGCAATGCAGAAACACATTGCTGATTTTCCAACGGGAATAATCGCAAATCGTAACACACAAGCAATATGTAGATTGTTTCGTATGACGTCCGGATGCGGAAGTGCGGTGCCACAACCATCCCTATTTTGTTCTTCGCATTTCTCCAATCGTCTTACATACAATCAACCCCAATAAAACACACACACACACACACACAAACAGTTCTCTACGTACTGCACTTATTACAATTTTAATTTACAATTCATTGCATCATAATTTCTCGTTTGATTGCAGACATCATAAATTAGAACACGTGTTATATATATATACATAAACATATAAAACCAACAACAGTAATTTTTAATATAATTTGTGACGTGTTATATGTATATATATATACCTATGCATATACAATCAATAAAACTCGCAAATTTTGTCAGTGGTTTACAAATAAAATAAACACACAATGTGGCCAAAATATGGTCAGAGACATATGTGATTTTGCCAATTTCTCATTATACATTGCGCCAAATTTCAAACAATGTTAAATATTTGTTAAATTGACTGCAAACATAACCAGATTGTATAATATCTATCTCTACATTGCCTAATTTTTTTGGGTTGTCGAAATTTAATTCGAATACTAAGATCTTTGGTTTCTTGAAGGTGTAAAAATGTAAACTGTTAAGGCTATCGTTGGTACATCTTAAGAAATGTCCCAGTTTATTAGTTAAAATACTAATACTAAAATTGTTAAAAAGGTTAAGTCAATGAACAAGGAATAGTTTAAAAAATGAAATTTTAAAAATCTTCGAAACTAGAGAGCGATGGGTTTAAGAGTTGAGCTTACATTTCTCTGAAGAAACTTGTCACTACCCTGCATAACAAGATTTTTTAATTCCTATAATATAGCACGGTGTCAGAGATTGCGGCAAAATGTGACTCAGAACCTGATTCCAAGTATTTAAATGCGTTATAAGGGCTTTTGTTAGCACTCTAGAAGAAAAATAGACAGTAAATTAAAGAACCTGAAAACTGATTGTTTCCGAACGATTTGCACCGACACTGTTGTATAGATCATAGTTATGTCCAGTTTTGATGTAAACGTTATTCAATGTTAGTTCTTATTTAATTTTTAAGTCTTTATCAGCAAAAAATTCTGAGCCTGTTCATAACTAGACATGCGTTTAACAGTAATTCTAAATCTGCCTTGAACTTATTCATAATCGGTTAAAAATGAGACCCATGAACAAAGCTATTAAGAAATCAGCGGATCTTAAATTTGGTTTCGTGTATGAACTGTCCTAGTATGCAGTTCGTTAATTGTTGTCTATAAGACGGTGAACAAGTTTCGTTGTGATACAGTGAAACGAACAGACGTGTGCATTGTTAATTTCAATAAAAACTTATACATACACACAAAATAAAATAGTGTTTTTCAAAATAAATTCCTTGTTATCTGCATCAAATCGTGCGGTCTATTCTAGCAGCTCACCCAAACGGGTGAGTACCAGTTTCCCATTATTAAAATGGATCAAGATACTTACATAGAAAGCGATTCGGACATTTTAATCAAAAACAATAAACCCGCTAAAACTCGCAAGAGATTGGCTGCCTCCAATGCATCTAACTCAAAACAAATAAAAATTACAACCCAAAATCGATACCAAGTACTATCTTCCAGTGATGACGATGATGAGGATAACCAACAAGCAGTGCAAAACACCCCTATAAAAATACCTCCAATATTTGTTCATGATGCTAACAATTATCAGGCACTTGTAAAAGATATTAACAAGTTGAAAATAAATGATTTTAACGTCAACCAAAAGAACAAAAACATATTCAAAATAAATTTGAATAAAATAGATGACTTTAGAATGTTAACAAAATTTTATGACACTAATAATATTAAATATCATACATTCAAAGATCCAGAAAACCAAAACATTTCTGTCATCATTAGGCACGTTCCTTATTCTCTCACAGAATCAGAAATTTTCGACTTATTAAAAATAAACTATCCAGTAAAAAATGTCACAAGATTACACAATCGTGAACGGAAACCCACCCCTCTCTGTGCTGTACTTCTCAATAAAAACGAGGAAGGTAGAAAGATTTTTGAGCTTAAATACCTTGATAGAGCTGTGGTTCAAGTCGAAGCTCGCCGCAAGAATTCCAACATCCCCCAATGTACAAACTGCCAGCGTTTTGGTCATACACATAATTATTGCCGTCTAAGTCCAAGATGTGTCAAATGCGACCAAGAACACAAATACACGGATTGTAAAAAGAAAATCAAAGAAGATCCTAAATGCGTAAATTGTAAGGGAAAACATCCCGCTAATTACAGAGGTTGCCCTGTATTCCAAACTACTTACAAAAATCGCTCCGCATCTTCTGTCAGACCAAATACGAGAAATCCTGCAGTAAATCCTCCTCAAGCTAATCCTCCTCCTAAAACCTCAGCCACAGACTCTACAACTTACGCCTCTATTCTAAGAAAAAATCTCCCCTCCACCAACCCATTCAATTCAAATCCCACTGACACCCCACAAACTCCTTCTCCTAGCTCTACCAATGACACCAATTCATTCTTACCTGTATTAATTGATTTGTTTATGAACTTAATTCGTCCTCTCTTGCCAGAAATAATACCTCGATTTATCAATCTTATATCCTCATATCAATCCACTTCTATATAATGATATCAAAGACAAATATACCTACAATAACCAATATTTAAACCAAACAAAAGCTGGAAAAAATGGCTGCATCGAAACAAATTGGAGATCTTACAATGCTTAATTGGAACGCCGATGGCATAAAAGAAAAGCGCAGTGCGCTCATCGAGTTTTTACAAAGACAAAAAATTGATGTCGCTTGCATTTCAGAAACACATCTCATCAAAGGTGAGAAATTCAAAATTGCGGGTTATCAAATATATCGTACAGACAGAGAAACAGATTTCGCATCCGGTGGAGTCTTAATACTTATCAAAAGAAATATCCGGCACTACCAAACTGCTTCCCTCCCTCTTATTAATATTGAAGCAGTTTCAATAATCCTAAATATTTCAAGTATGGGACCACTGAAACTAATTGCGGCGTATAAAAGACCCAACGTACGTCTTCTCCCAGCTGATATTATCTCACTTTTTAGTGAAAATAAGCCAACTATGCTGTTAGGAGATTTAAATTGCAAGCACACATCGTGGGGGTGTGCAAAAAATAATCCGAATGGCTTCATGCTAAATAAAATTGCCACGGACCACTCATTGATTGTATGTGCTCCTGAAGATTCAACTCACTATCCATACAGAAGGGACCACGTAGCTGATATACTGGACATAGTGGTGCAAAAAGGCGTCCTCAATCAACTATCCCAATCAGTTCTAGACGAGCTTAGCTCTGACCACAATCCTGTTATAATATCTTTTCCCAATAATTTCCCTGAAAAAAATCCTGTCCATAACTCTCCCAACTTTTACTGCTGGAAAACCTTCAAATACCAAATCCAAAATACCTTAAAACCAGAAAACTTCCCATTAACTTATGAAGACAGCATTGATTTGGCAATATCAAAAATTACAACAACTATCCAGACAGCAGCTCAAAATTCCAAAATATATAAAAAAAGATACCAAGCATCATGGAACGACATTCCCTCAAAAATATCCAAACTCATACAAGAAAAAAATAAATGTCGACGACTATGGCAAAGAACTCGTAGCCCATACGTCAAAAAACGATTGAACTCGCTGACACATTTGGTAAGGTCCAAATTGGATAGTTTTCATTTCAAAAATTACCAAAATTATCTTGCGGATATACACCCCGAAGATCCCCAAGCCTGGAAAGCAACCAGAAACATACTACGCAAAAATGAACTGATTCCCGTTATTCATGAGCAGAACAAAATTTTCGAAACTCCCCAAGAAAAGTGTAAAGGCTTTGCTGAGCACCTTCAGTTGATCTTTAATGATGACTACTGCAACTTACAAGATAGAAATATTTACGAGAAAAAGACCGTCTCAGAACATCAAGTCGAAATTGTCACTCCATCTGAAATAAAATCTTATATCAAAGATTTAGCAAATAAAAAATCCCCTGGTCATGACCAAATTTCAAATATCCTTCTAAAAAACTGTCCCAACAAAATGATTTCATTCCTCTCATCGATCCTCAACCGTTGTTTAACTATTGGTTACTTCCCGGTCTCTTGGAAAAGAGCCAACATCATCCTAATCCCAAAACCTTCGAAACCAAAAAACAAAATTACCAGCTACAGGCCCATTAGTCTCCTCTGTACCCTGTCAAAATTATTGGAACGCATCATAAAACAACGATTGCACAGTTATATGGATACGGCAAAAATTTTACCAAATTTTCAATTTGGATTTCGTTCAAACCATTCAACTACACACCAGATTCTCAGGTTGGCCGAGACCATCGAGAAGGGATTCGAAAACAAGCAATATACCACCATCCTCTTCTTAGATGCTGAAAAAGCTTTTGACCGTGTCTGGCATCAGGGTCTATTAACCAAACTCTCTAATTTTGAAATCCCGGAATACTTATACAACATGATCGCTTCATTCTTAGAAAAGCGTACATTCCAGGTTAAATTAGAAAACCAGCTATCTATTGTAAGACCTTCCACCATCGGTGTCCCCCAGGGATCAGTTCTTGGACCTACCTTATTTAATTTATACGTCGCTGATCTTCCCAGAAATGACAAATGCTTAATAGCGATGTATGCAGATGACACAGCTATTATATGCCAGGACAAAGAATTGCCAAATGCGATAAGAAACCTACAGCAATCTCTTAATAAACTAGCAACATGGTTTCGTAAGTGGAAAATAAAAATAAACCCCACTAAAAGTGTAGCAAAGGTGTTTGCTCTCAAAAGATTTAACAATAATCTAATCCATCTGAAGCTAAACGGGATTGATATACCCTGGAATTCAAAAAATGAAGCAGTCAAGTATCAAGGGGTTCATATGGATCACAGATTATCCTGGTCAAAACACGTATCTGTAAAACTAAGGGAAGCAAACGCCAGACTTATTCAACTATATCCGCTTATAAATAAAAAATCAAAATTGCGCACGGAATGCTCCCTTATGTTTTACAGAACTATTATTAGACCCATCCTGACATACGCTTGCCCAATTTGGATAAATACCTCCACAGGGAATATCAAGAAGCTGCAAAGTTTTCAAAGCAAGGTTCTGCGGGTAATTCTGAAAGCACCATGGTTTGTTCGAAACAGCCAAATCCTTAACGAGACAAATCTGCCAAGCATAGACGGTGTAATTAGGATGCTGGCTCAAAATTTTTTTGGTCAACTTGGTTCATGCCAAAGTGCTACTGAACTTAACCTGGGCCAGCGTAGACCAACTACACGGCTAAAAAGGAGGCTCCCACAGGAGGTGGTAGAAATGTTTTAGTAATCATCTAAATGTATTAGTAAAGTTAGAGGATGTAACGACAAGCCTCAAAAGATAATATAGCTAAAAATAATGCTAACAAAATCATGATATAGCGACAGGTGGTTCGCTGAACTGATTAAATGTACCAAAATGGTTAAAAAAAAAAAAAAAAAAAATTTGGTTAGGTAAATAAGCCAGGAAACGCGTTTGATGGTTTCGTATGTATCGGGAGGCGCGGGGAAAAAACGTTCGTCTCAACCATAGAAGTTAAATTTTTTATAATAAACTGAATGATTTAAGCGTGAATCTCTTGCAAGTTTTCTTTCACGAAATTTTCAAAAAAGTTTTTATACTCTAAAGTATTTAAAAATTATCTTTGGTATAAAAAAATCTATTAAATAACCATAAAATTTATATTATACCCTTTGCAACCTTGCTGGTAATAGATAAAGTATATTAAAGTTTGACTGTTTCAAAATGAACACTGGTATTATTCTATTTTAACAAGCTTATCTTGGATTAACTTGAAACATTTTTACTACACTCCTTATAATAAATTTAAACAGAATTTTTGAACAATTTATTTCAATGTTTCAACATTTATATTTTAAATAATGCATGTTCAAAGTAAAATCTAAATTAGCAGACGTTAACCATGTTAAAATTATTGTAAATTTAGTATGATGCAGCTCAACATATTGGTGCTTTATTAAGTGTGTATTAAGCGAATTAAAAGTACACCTTTGTTATTCTTATGAAAAACAAATACATTAAAAACATAAAAAACAAAAAGATGAATGCACAAAGAAAATCAACTTCAAAAAGTACCTTCATCGAAATTCGGTTTTCCTTTTATACTAAATTAATTTAATGTTGAACTAATTGAAAGTCAAGTGTTCGTAGTAGCAAAACTCTTCAAATGTGAACAGCTCACTTTAAGACAATATGTCATTACCATGCCTGCAAGCACACGTTATTTGTAAAAGAGTCTTCAAGTTTCAAGCATGGTCATACGCTTCAAAAGGATATAAGGTGACGATGAAATAAAGAAAACCATCTTAAAATATCTCACAAGAAGAACAGTGATTTTGATAACGTGATAATTTACTACCTATACTTTTATGAGAATACTTTTAAATATAATCATATAGATAATAATTTTTTCAAACTTTGTTTTACGTTATCCAATGTCAATCGTATAGTAAACTGTATAGTATTTAAAATGAGCTAAAAGGTAATTTTGTTTGTTTGTAAAATAAGTTATAAGGAAATGTTTGTGACACAAAAATTATTATGTCATTTGCAAAAATCAAGTTTTGATGACTTCAATCAATTTGATATGAATGAAATCTTACATTTAAGTATGTTCATTTCAAGTGACGAACGGAAAGTCTTTACGGACCATTTAAGAAATTCCGTTGGTTCTATTGAAGCCCATATATTTGTAATTATAACTCATTTATTTTAAGTATAGTGCGGCTCCGTATACATATTTTCTGTTATTAAATCCTAAATGCATCCACATTAATAATAATTAATGAGAATCATTTGTATTCAGTTGAGTTGGAAATATTTTTGCTTCTGTTTAGGAATGGGTGAGATTAAGAATGAGAGAAATGACGAGAAAATTAACTAAGGTTTTGTTATAAGAAAACACCCCTGGTTCGGAGCCAACGACATTTCCCATTCATAGTAATCGGCCATACATGAACACCGTTCATCTCTCATGGTGTTAAATGACCTGAACGAATTTGAAGATGCTTTTCGTCGGAGGATATTGTCCAAAGTTGGTGTGTGATGATGTCACATTAATTTTAAGACTTGAATATTGACCCCTTCTTGTCTCTACGTATTTATCGTTAGAGAAAACGACAACAATATAATCCCGGAACTTTCTCGTATGTCTCTGACACTTAAATTAAGAAAACAGAGGTTCTCGAACAAATTAACACGTGTTTAAACAATATATACAAATATAGCTATGTGGCCCTTTGAGGGACTACTGATCTTACACAATCGACTAGTTAATAGCCGCTTTCAATTATTCAGAAAGAGAAATTAATTATTCACGATTGTTTGGGAAATATTTGGAGAGTCTGATTAAGATATTATTTAAGTGGATGCTGTGAGAATCAGTGAGAAGAGGATAAATAAGACGATGAGCTCTAAGGACGTTATTGTAAGTTTGATGATGGGGTCATTATCACGGCCATCATTGTCTTTTGTGTGATGAGACCATTGTTGAATTAATGATTTATATTTATATTTATAAAGACAAAACCATCATTCTCTCTAGTCGCTTGGAAGTCGTTGAAAGTATCCCTTTTTCTTGAAAACGTTTTATTAAACGATGGACGATGTCTCTCACTTAAGTGATGATGCGTTTGTTTATTTACTATGCGAGCCTTTGACACGTGCGATTGAAAATTGATTTAAGAGTGCTTGACATAGATGAAGCTCGGGAAAAATAAAATATTTCAAGCTGATGATAGATTGATCACTGTATTAGATACTTATAAAAAAACGGATAAGTGCAAGATTGACTCGCATTTGAGGGTTTTATATGAACCAAAATATGAATTTAATAATTATCAAAGTTAATATTCTGTATTTCTTGTTCCTACTTTTGAATTTCAATACATTTTTCACCAGTTTATATTTGGAGCATATCTTTTTACTTGTAAATTTTTTATTTATGTACAAAGTATTCCATCAATTCTCTGCGTAGATTTTTGCTGAGCGATTGATCACAATTTGAAATTTCAAAACTAATCTTTTCTTTACTAACACAACATAAAACTACTGAAGTTTTTATACAATATATAGTTCGACAACTTGGTTGGAATATAATACATCTTTAACATTCGAATGATTCTAATACAGTCAAACCTGAATGAGTGAGAACTGGGCAAGCAAGAAAACTCCATAAGCGAAAGTATCTGCCAGATTCTGTGATCTCAACTTTTTAAACCTCTATAAATAAAAATGAGAAATCTCTTTAAGTCGTTTTTTAGTTGTACACCTGTATACCTGAGATATACTATCCAGTGCCTTTATAAGCGACATTCGAGAGTATTTATCAACTTCTTTTTATAACTCATTCTAAAATACTAATTTTAATATTATAAATGCAAAAGTGCGTTTGTTTTACGTCATCACGCCAAAACAACTAAACGAATCTAGTTGAAATTTGACACGGATATAAATGATAGTTTGCACTAGCTAATGGGCTAATTTTTATATCCAAAATTTTTTCTAGGAAATGAGGTTGTCATATTTTTTCATAGTGATAGTTTAGAGATCAAATAATTATACAAGCTCAGTTTTATCTCAAAAAAATGCACGGTTCCTATGAGATAATAACAGATTGTAAATGCAAATGCTTGCAAAGATGTTTATTATTCTTTCACATAAAAACTACTGCAAGAATGTTGATGAATTTTTATAGTAATAGGTACACTTTATACAGCGAAAACACACATAGGTTATAATTTATAGTAGAAACGTATTATTCTGGATGATTGCAATATCCTTTTTTAAACAGATGAACAAATTATTTTGTATTGAGTTTATCTTTAGTTTATTTTTATAGCTAACGTATTTAATGTGCTTTATATTTGTAATGAAATTCTCTGAAATTGTCCTGCAGCTTGTAATAACGAGATGTCGCACTTTCTTTCTTTAAAACCAATTTTGACTGGCTAAAAACCTAACCAGTAGTTTTTGATACTTTAGAAATGTATTATTTATATTTATTAGAAATAGCTATCATTTATTTATACATATAATAAGATAAAGATTATTTTCAAAATATACTAATTTGGTGCTTTAAAAAAATTAAGTTAGATATTGAATGAATTACTATTTTCCACCTACCTTTTTTTTTAAAGTATGTATATACCAAGGTTATGTACACTTATTTCAAGCCATAACAATAATATTTTGTGATACTAATTAATCGTACAAATCAATAGAAATGTCGTACTTACCGTTAATAATCGCGTGTTATTTCAAATTGTCACTATTCATTAGTTACGTTCACATTTTATATTCGAATTTTAATATAAAGTGACTTTCAAGTTAAAAATAATCTTTTAGTTAATTTTTATACCCCCCAAGATAAACGCTTACTGTTTAACAAAAAATAAATACATTATTTAACATTCGAAAATACAATTGTACAAAAAATTTCTTTGGTTCTGTTTTATATCTAAAGTTTTTTGCTCGACTTTCTTGTTCTGTTTGCATGTGCGTGTTTATTTAATGTAGGACGTGGGTGGTAAATTAATTAATCGAAGCACAGACGAGCAATAAGTAATATGATATTTACAGCAGAGGCTACTTCATTAAAATGAGATTAAATCACGTCCACATGGCGCGAGAATTGAATCAGTTTTTTTGATACAAATTTATTGCGACGCTTCATTTAATTTTCGACTCATATTTTCGTCGATTGATTAAAAACGATTAACATGTCTTTTTCATGAGTATGAAGCCCATCATTTCATTTCCTACCGTTTTATTCAATCCCGTTAAATTCTGTAATAAACCCGATTTTACTATCTTTATTCTCTTAGCAATGATTACTAGGCAATAAGCTTACGATTCAATTAATGCGATCCCTTGGAAAGCCTCGTAATTGTCGTTTATTCCAGTGCAATACCCACCTTGGAACAAAGGCTGGATTTTATTCATTTACGATCAAAAATGCCTTTTTCTGGATTAGATTTTAGTCATAAACCGCGTATAATATTATTAAGTTAACACTGTTTGACCAATAACGAAACAAATTGTACGGTTTATAAATCATGGTCTTAACTGAAATCGTATAAATTTAATGTCCATACCAATCGGAATTGTTGCAGGACAAGGGTGCAGCGCGGCAGGGTGAGATTATCGTAGTAAAACTGGACGAATTAATGACTGAATTGTTAACACTGATTCGTCTTCGCTGTTAAATGGACTAAATGAAATTAGAGACAAGAAATAATACATATATACACACGATAAATACATACATCTTAGCCTGACGAGAGCTTTTAATGGCGAAAGCTCCAAACAATGGCTAAACAAAAGTGACAAGTTGTATCGCAAATCCCTTGCCCTGTACAAGCTTTCGAGGGTGGCGATATGTTGAAAACACCCACGACGACATGTGATGTGATTATTTACACTCATTTATGAGCATTGCACCCGCTCCGGAACTCGGAAGTCACACAAGTTTATTATGTGTAAAGACGTTAAGTTTACGTTTACAACAAACTATAATATAATATTAACTATTATAGACATTATGATGATTACGGGATTTCGAGAAATACGGGATAACTTCTTAAGTACGTTAAAGAAATGATGACCCTTTGTCTTTAGTCTACGACGAGTTAACGATTATTCGACCAGACCAAATGTGAAATGTCTACTATTGCAGACCTTTTGCTTAATGGCTTGAATCAATTTCAAGACGAATGAACGAGTGAAAAATACGATCAAAGACTTTTGAAACACCACCACGCTCCTATTGTCCAAAAATATCTTGAATAAATCTCATATTTTGGACCCTTCATGTTGGAATCTTAATATCGAAATATAAATCTTAGACATTAGACAAATGTTCGTGAACATCTTTACGGGAAAAATCTCAAATCAAAAATATTCCAAAAGTCTCGTTCATCTGATTCAGTTTATGGACCGTAAGAAAATTTACTGTTTCTCCCGTTCAATCTTCTATATCTTATACATAGATAAAAGTATGTAAGAGCAAGACTATCTGAATGTCCATTCACTGCGATTGGAATATAATATTATCGTGAAATAATTCATGAACAAGCCAAGAATACGAGTGCACTTCTTTATTTCTTTTTATTCAATGATTATTTCCTCTTCATATTTTACGAGGAAAATCACTATGAATTTCTGAAATATCTCATACATAAATTACGGGCGCTGCGATATTTTCCAAAAAAGAAACATCTTACATACACTTCTGCTGCGTCTTAAGTGCTACTTCATTTTTCTCGAAATAAAATATTACAAATTGAGTGCATCTAATTTTAAGACGGCCATTTATAAATAGATTCGGGTGTTTCAAGTTCGAAAATGACGCTGAAGTCTTCATGTGTTACGTTATTTTTTTTTTGTTTGACAAAAAAACAAACATTTTCGTAACAAAATAAAGTTTCAAGTTCAATTTCATTTATTTTCGTTCAAAGAATTTCATTCAAATCACGAAATTTTGCACGCGTTACCGATTTAATCATTTTCAAATTTATTTAGAAACGATTTGATTTGATTCTCTTTCTCGCGTCACACTAAAACCAATCAAAGCATTATTTTCAAAATGAACAATTTAAAATTGAGGGACGCGATCATAAACGGGGGTGTAAAGTCATTTAATTAACATCTATGAATATAAACGAGCTTCGTCTGCTTGCTTTGGGTGAATCCCATACGAATGCATTTCTGCTTCAATTTAATTATCGACGTTGTGTGATTATTATTATTACGGGAATTGGGGATGCTCTCCACTGATAGAGAAAATTATCCGTACCAACAAAAATTAAATGAAGAAAATATTTTTCCACTCGATCAACATTGCTTATCTTTTATGTTCAAATCATTTTTTTTTCTAATTTTCTGGTAAGTTTATACAAACAAAACCAGGTTTTATAAGCTTAATTATTTTTTTCTTATTATAATTTAAAACCGCATAAAGTACGGCATACAACCATATACTTGTGTTACGTACATTTATTGAATATAAGCTATCTGGTCTAGACATATGAAATATTCAAATATTTTTATCGTCTCTTTTGCTTTTGATTTTTTGCATTTAACAAATTGTATCATTCTATATATTATGTGTTAACATAAATAATTAAACGAGTACTAAAAACAAATGAAATATTGAACGAAAGCCAGCTCGGGTCAAAAAAAATATTTTTAGATCTGCATAACATTTTTGAAACAATTATTGTCTTATGTTATAATGATTCTAATACATCTATTTTTCACTTATGAGTATAGTATTTTTAAATGAAACGAAAATAATTTCAATAAACTATTTTAATATTTTTTTTTCATTTCTTATCCATTCAAATAAATATATCAAAAACATTTTAAAAGTTTGATAAATATAACATAATAAAGTTCCAACAAGTTTTATAAGAAAAACATTGAAATTAAAGTTTTTTTTAAATACATGAAAGTTTAAAAGGTCATAAACGTGATTAATTCAAACTTCTATATATGTATCAGTTACTGACCATTCCTAACATTAATTCGAGGTGTTTATTTGTGTTATTACAAAAGATTACGAAAATAAAACTTGAGAAATACATGAGAAAATAATTTTAAATATAAAACAGATGTAGGAATTGAGTTTACTTTTTATTTTTGTCTTTTTGAAAAGAGAAAATCTTTCGGTCGTTTCATTGAAATGGATAAAAAATATTCATGAGTATTGTATGTTTTTGTTAGTTGTTCAATTTATTTTTTGTAATGAATATGAAAACCATTTACAATATCTATATATTATTAAGGCTTTGTGAAGCTTTATAAAAAGTTTTCATTGAATACAGTGTTGTTAAAATATAATATTAAAACGTTGTAAAAAATATACTTTTAGATGAACACTTAAAAATAAGAAAAATTTAATTAAAATTAATATAATTGTTTTAGTATATTTTATCAAAACGAAAGCTTTTGACATCAAAAGTCCATCTAAAGGTTAGTAGATATTTATTACTGTTAGATTTAAAATTTTATCGATTAAATGCTTATTGGATAATTTGAAAGCGATAACGCTTTCCAAATAAAAAAAAAAAACAATACTTTTGTTCAGACCAATAATTTTCTATTGAATTAGAAAGCATCATTTTTTAACATTGAATTCAAACATAAAGTTTAAAAAGCTATTTTCGATCATTAAAAAGTGTACGAAATAGAAAAATAAATCTTGCACGTCCTACTGATTGTTCAATACTACATACATTGAACTTTTATTACGAACGTAAATTCCAGAGAGAACAAAAGGGTTCAACGACTATAAGAAATATGAGTAATCATGAATTAGCGTTTCTTTGTTCATAAACGAATAAAATTTTTACAAAAAAAAAAATCGAATAAAATGTACTAACGATTATCCGTTTGTCATTTACATATGTGTGTAAATAAATATGTGCATTCATATACGAATGCATTCAATGCTTACAATAACCCATATTGTTTATCGAGGTGTTGCAATGTTATTTTTTCCTTCAAATTTAATTGCGTATTTATTGAAAAATAATTAATCAAGAGAGGCATTCAATATGAAAATTGGGTATTTAATGTTTATTGAATAACAAGCCGTTTATTTTAGGTCAATTCTCGTTCTGTTAAAGCATTAGGTAGACGTTTAATATCGAATGAACTTAATAGATGGTAATTATAATAATTGCAATTCTTTTCTGTAAGAGTCACCAAAAGAAAACGAGCTATTTGCCATATAATACGACAGTAATATTTTCTTTTTACTCTATTTATCAAGTTATCACGCAATGGTGTTCAACTACCCTTTTTTCTTTAACTTTTATAAACATATGCCCGTCGACGGATATAATGTTATAATTTTTTTCCATGTCCAATGAAAGCGATCAATATTTTCATTCTGCCTTGATTAATAATGCAGTTGTGCATTAATGTTGTGAGCTATTTTGATGAACATATACTGTTAAAAAGTTGGAAAATTAAAAGAAAAATATACAAACAATTATCGTTATGATAAGAAGTATATAAAAATGAGTCAATAGCTCAAGAACCGGAACTTTTTGATTGTTATTTAACGATCATATTACCACGGAAACGACCCGGAAATGCATTCCTTCTCCATGCGCACGCATTTATTTGTTTTTCTTGTCAACGAAATTTATTTCATGCAATTCTTGTAGTCATTAGAAACTTGATATAGAGGATGTAATGATCCTTAACATATCACATTTGGCCTCTTACTTTATTTGTTGCGATATCCTTTATCATCTCATTTTTCTACATTTACTTAGTCTTTATTTTCGTCCCTCTTTTGTGTCGTATTCACTTTATTGGCTTTCGGCTATTTTTGATTGGCAATTATTTCCACGGTACATCCGACGAAATGTGATCCTCAATTCATTTGGCTTCTTTTTCATTTTAATTTCCAAAACTGACCAATTGGTAAATATAAAATATTTATTTGAGTAAATAAAAAAGCTCGTGTTTATACAGTGTTGAGCTTTAATACGATAAAGGATATGTAACCACATTAATGCCGAGCGATTTAACTTGGCGCGTTCAAACTCTTTGTTTTAAGTTCGACAAAAGCGGCGACGACAACCGTCGTTGAAATAACATGTGATGATGTCTCGGCCGTTTATTTTATCCCGGGTTTATCAGTTCATCTCACCATCAAATTTTGAAGTTGAAGTGGTGATAAGGAAAATTCTAGTTATTTTCTTACACCAATATCGTGATAATGAAAAGGCTCAAAACAAATCCGTCATAAATCGATCATAAATTTGAAAAAAAAATACTAATTTTCTTGAGATACGAGCCTTGGATATCTTGAATTTCGTTTAAAATTTTCTTCAATATTACGTCGTCCACCCCGACAACACTCTCTCATTTCTTATCCCTCATTTAGAACAAATTCTCATTTCGATTCTCGTTTCAACAAAGCGAAAGAGTTTCAAGTCGTTCACGAGTTTATTTTTAAAGAGGAAATCATTTTCACAAACAAAACTTTATTTCTTGTTCATCTCAACGATTCTTCGATATCCTTCGTATTATAATGATACATAATCCATTCGGCTACAAAACTTTTTGCACTTAAAAAATGACTTTCAGAGCAAATAAAAATAATATTTAACTAATATTTATTAATTGTATAATACTATAATACAAAAATATTTTGGATTAAATTTAAAAATGTTCTGTTTGTGTAATTACATCAATAGGTTTAGTAAAAATCTTATCATTTACGTATAGATATCTAAAATTTTTGGAATAGTTAAACTCCAAATAGGTACCTACTGATGAACCATTTAACGCATTACCTATATTTTTTATTCAAACTCTTTACATGTAACGCTATTATTACTAAACGTAGTTTAGTTTTTAAATATACGTTTCCCAATTTGTTTAAACAAATTTCACTTCGATAACAATAACAATTATCTGTAACGAAGTCGAAAGGATAAACAAAAAGATCTGGGCCAAGAATATAACATTAATAATAAGACCGATTCAACAAAAATGTAATATATATAGCAAATAATGCATCCGTCTTATTTCACCCATATCACAAAGTAAATAATGTTCGCAACCATATCATATTACATAATGGAATTTGAGACAACAATTTCATAATAATATTGGATAGCGCTTGATTGCTTTGTGTCTCTGTCATTGACAATCGAGAAACTCGAACGTCGATTTGTTCTCCTTATTATCTGTTTTCTTTTTTATTTGTTGAAGCTAAAAATCACCATGGAAAATTTTCTCAATAAAAATCAAAATTTCTAAGGAAAGCTCTGAAATGTACAAAAGTTTTTTTTTTCTTGTAAACAAGGTAAAATTATCATCCCTTATATTTATTTATTTTTGTTGATACTTCCAGGAAATGCGTGTTCTGTACTGTAATTTTCTTTGTTACATATTCTTTGTTGTCTAGGTCTTCTGATGTTTCTTCTGTCGATGTTGTATTGATGTATCTTTAACCTTTTCACATTACCTACTATAATTGTTTGGTAGCCAAGGCTACTAATTCTATGGCCATAAGGGAAATGATTTGAGTAGTAGAATTGAAATGCGATATGAAAAGCTCAGATTATAAACCGCCAAAATTTATTATTATTATTTTTTATATAATTAAACAGCTTTTAGTTAAACCATCATTAAGCTTAAATCGTAAATTGTTAAGTTAATTTATAAATAAAGAATACATTTTTAATTTACTTTGTAATTTAAGAACCTCAAGTCATCAATTTTTTCATCATTCAATCCACCTTTTACAAATCTTAAAAATTTCGTTACCATCGTAAGTTTCAGTAGGAATCATAAATAAGTAAAAGTTCATTTACCTTTAATGTGGGAACATAATTTGAAAATTAAACGGATGAAATCAAACACAAAATTTCA
Organism: Sisyra nigra; assembly: GCA_958496155.1. Taxonomy (NCBI): domain Eukaryota; kingdom Metazoa; phylum Arthropoda; class Insecta; order Neuroptera; family Sisyridae; genus Sisyra; species Sisyra nigra. The sequence goes on from OY292315.1 coordinate 25,147,880, forward strand.
AAAATTTTAATAGGCATAGACGACAAACAAAACAATACCTTTTCATTTCAGCTCATTAATTTTAATTAAGTATGGAACTGATAACAGTTAAGCTTTATTGAAAGAAACTTACAAGTATTAAACTTTATCTTATATTATACAATCATAAATATGAACTATGGATTATTCTTTCTTTCTTGGTAAATTAAAGAAAAACCAAAGTTTTTATATGAAGAAATTCAATATCTTTTTTTGTTATAACTCTTTGTTTTAACTAAAATTCGTTTAATTACGGGGAAGATAATTTAGGCTAAAATATAATTTCTCATATAATTCCCATCTCATTAAGCTAAAATGGAATTTCATTAATTATAGGTATTTCTATGTTATTAATTTTGAAAAGTTTTAAGGGATGTATTTACTTATTTTTAGCTTCAATGTTAAAGTTAAAGATATTTCTATTTATATATTTCCAAGTATATTCTAATTCGGAAATAGCAATCTTATGTTAGTATTAATAATAAAATTTCTGCAAAACACAATTTTTTCATACCATTTAAAATCGACAAATTTTGTCAAAATTATTCAAGATCCAACCATACAATTTTCCTATCCGTGTTATTTTATTTTTGGAATAATATGAGCTATAATGGAATATTTACATACGGTCCATACACATGCATATGCATATGTATATGTATATTTTATAATAAAACAAATGGCGTAACAGTTGTGCAACAATGTATCAAACATACATGCATTTACAGAAACTGCATAAGCCTAGGCTATGTCCTTTGTGTGTGTATATGTCCAGTTTATTTGTAAGCCTTTACATGTGTGGACGTGCAATTAACGAACGTGACAATCAGTGCACCACCCTGGATGCAAGCACATCCCTTGCAGTGATGAAAATGGCAATGCGTCGAGGTGAATATTTGGGGGTTGAATTGTCTCTCTTTAAACGAAGAACGCGCAAATTCACACTATCATAGCCATTGTAATTTATGGACTATTGCATATTGCGAATTTATATTAAAGGGAGAACACTGGGCGACAAAACTATTTATAAAAAAAATGTAAAAAAAAAACATCAACCCCAAGTATCATCCCTTAAACAAGGGTGTTACAAAGATGGTTTTTATCAAAAGATTAATTGCAATCTCACTAGAAGTGATTTTGATCATCAGTTCAATAATATATTACACATTTTTTCCCCGTTTGTTTCCTATATATATAAATGTCACCGCATTTAGAAAATTAATCAAAGTGCTTCAGTTAATGTTATTTTGTCATTGTTGTAATTACAAATAGCAAAATGACAGTGAAATATCAATTGTAATTACCAAAGGCGCGGCGGCAACTTTTCGATAAATGATAATAAAGTAGAAAATTTCGTCAAGGGAAAATAACAGAGAAATGTCAAAATTGAAGCTTAATCGTTTAACGTTGCTGTTTTGACATAAACTTATTATTGAGGGATAATTGAATTTTAACTTTTTAGTTAATTAATGGTCGCTTTTTACAATCTATTTTGTTAAAAACAGTTTATTTTTACTGTTAAATTTTGTATTTTCAAAACACAAAGTGAATCATTTATTGCCATTTAGTGGTAATTAAATAATTTTAGTTTCATGATAGGAAAAAAACTGTTTCAAATGATTTGAAAGGGCTTCATTTATGAAAATTTCTTTGCCTAATTATTTCACCTGTTATTTTTTAGCTTGTCTGTCCATCTGTGTAAAATAATCGTGTCTATAAACGTTAAATTTATCAAATTATCATCAAGACTTAGGTTTTATCGTACGGTTTGAATGTAAATTAGATGAATAGATATTGTAGGGGTCGTTTAATGCAAACAAAGTAATAAACTTTGTACGCCATAAATATCTAATGCCCACTAATTAATAGTTTTAAAATTAAGATAGACACACGGTAGCTACATATATATAGGAAGGGAAAAGGAGCTTTACTTTTTAATTAAGCTATTAAACCGATTAAAAGCTCTAACAACGTGGACAGATCTGGACTTTACTTTGCATTTATATCCTCTGGTCATTTTAATCATAGAGGAATACATTAAGAATCTAATTTAAAATTAAAAACATTTAGAAATGAACAACGGGACAGATGCAACAATGTTAAATGTATAAATGCATTATTCTTTCAATAATAGATGCATTACCGTATAGAGTAGGTATGCTTAGCAATTGTAATCAGAGAAAATAGTGTCGAATGCACTCGAAGACAATGGGACATTTTGATCGTATTATTTAGCCACGGGTCAGTTTTGTATATTATGATGCGTGTGTCCACTGGTTCTCATCTGTTGGTGTGTTTGTGTTGGAATCCCAAGGGATTGGTGACGATCAACCGGGAAGGATACCGTCGCTGACGCAATATTCATTCAGCTTAGGGAACGATGATTGTTCGCCGGAGGCTTAAATCACGGACACAAATAAAACCATTTCAAAGCTGCAAAGAACTTAAAAAATTTGCAAGATTAAAAACCAAACGCTTATTCTCTCGAATTTTTAACTATTAAAAACTGTTTATAAAATATTCATTACGGCATTTATATAGTTTTATGAAAATACCATGTCACATTCAATTAAAATAAACGTATATCATTTTAATTATGTTTTCATTTGATAATTTATTTTAAACTCCCTTTTTTGTTCGTTTGAATAAAATAGTTGTACTTCCAATTCTCATCCTCTCGTTACCTACTTTTTAATTATGAAACAAAGAGAACTTTTTAAAATTTATTTTTTAACATTTATAATTCATCTTTGCAGTTCCTTGGCGCTGATTCAAATTATATTAGTTAAATAATAATTATTGGTGTTAAATATATTCAATGAAATCTAATCCTTTGTTACAGGATCAGGTGCAGAGTTGCATCCATAAAACCCCGTATAATTTAATTGAATATTCCTATGACGTCATTAGCCTAATCCTTTTTGACACATATATGACAATATACGATAATTGAAGAATTCTCATAAAACTTAAATGTACAATACAAATACAAAACGCGATGAGATATTTCAATATTTAACCGTTAGATTTAATTTTATTATTCATTCGCCTTTCCAGACGCAATTGATGGGAATTGTCCCTTATTAAGATATTCTTAAATTTATTATTTTCAAATCCTTGTTGGCCAATATTCAACATTAACTGTGTTATTAAATTCAATTACAAATATACGCTATGTGATTTAACATACGAATAACAATATTATCAATATGAAATTTCCACCCTTAGAATATCATATTTCAAAATAAGGGGAAAAATAAAATATGTTAGGATAAGTTCTTCAAAAATTTACTTGGTACTTAACATGTATCAAGTCAATGTAACGTTTTAGTACTACGAAAAATAAGATAATTTAAAATTATATTTCCGAATAAGCTCGTTGATTAAAACTGTAAAGAATATTATCCGGAAATAGATAGACTATAAAATTTAAAACTCGATAAATTTAACTAGAGTACAAAACGTTTACATGCCGCCAATATAAAAATCTCCTTCCGACATTGTAAGCAAGGCCCTTTTAGTTGCTACTTTGTTATCCAAGTTCCCCAAATAAACGACCGTAATTGCCAAAAGACATAAACATTAAATTTTATTTGGAGCTAAGCAAACACGACATACCAAACGGTGATCATACAACTCGGAGAATCCATCTCCCTATAACACAAGGACCCCGTGACTTTATCCCCAAATCACTTCATCGCATCATCTCTCACTAACAAACATAAAGACAACATATTTCATCCCTCTATGACATTTATGTCAACGTTGAATCCCACTTTAAAATAAGACCGGCCATAAAATTTAACCAACAACAAAAACGACATTATAAAACTTTGAATAGTTAAAAACTGGAAGACACAACGACGCATTATAATCATCCCTTAAAAATAAATATCTACGTAAAAACATCCCTTTCAGAAACGTTTACCTTAGTAGCATCTTCCCTATTCCCCATAATAATATCTTTCAAACTTTTTAAACCATTACAATTTAAACTCGCTTTTGAAATTCAACACTTAATGCTAATGGTAAAACGTGTTCGGTTATTTGTGAAATTTTTTAATTTATTAAACCTATTTTCCAAGATAATTTCAATTAAATTTTAAAACTCATTCTCAACAAGTTCAAAACTCCAATTTACTACCTATATTATATAATTAATAGCTTTCGATTAAATTAACGAAAATTTTTGTCCGTTTATTTTATTTCAATAAGTTTAAATGATTTGAGTTTATGAACATACTGTTAGAAGCATATAACGTAAAATATTATTATAAATTATGTACAGAGTGTATATATGTATGCAAGTTTAACATATATAAGCTATATTAGTGTTAACAGTTGCATACACTCAACATTTGCTAGCTTAATAACAAATACAACACATTGTCATCTATCGTTTACTTCTATTATGTGTACATCTTTTATGAATTATGTTAGTTAATTTGATTCAAAGTATTATTTAGAAGCGAGTCTTAATAAAAAGAATGTATGATAAATAAAAAGACCACAACTACACCTATTTACTGTGAACTATTAAATATATTCTTGGTGTATACATACAAAGCAATGTAAGTAATATAGCGTAGTTTCTGTTTTCTTTATAAATTTGTTTTTATAAAAAAATCTAGCTAGAAATATACTATTACAAGCTACAGTGTATGAACAATGTTAAGGTTTATTTTAATTATAATTTTCACCGCGAACATGCAAATTTCTCAAAACAGACTTAAAAGTGTTTCATAACTTTTTGAGATAGTGAATGTTATAATTTGATAGAGCATATAACTTTCAACTAATATATAATCAACATTGATACCCTAAAAGTGGCTTTGCAAAGAAGTTGGTAAAAGAAAATAACATTGCAACATTTTTAAAAATACAAACTGCTTACTGCTTAATCATTTCGTGATGAAACAGTTTTATAAATATTATATTTTTATATTATTTTTAATATTATGTTTTTATTACCGATGTATCACTTTATTTTCAAACTTTAAAAACATAATTTTTTTCTAACATAAATTAGGACTAGCTTTATGGACTATATTCTTTTTGCTTGGAAAATAAACAATGAAAATCAGAACAAACTAAAAATTTAGTTTAGGAAAACCCCTGCATCAAACTTTGTTCAATAGAAACAAACCCATGAAAATTGAAATATCAATTGAAAAGTTGTTATTTTATCTTCTTTCATAATACTTTTGATAGTAAATTTTTCTTTGTAGAATTTATATTTTTGAGGCCTTTAGAAAAATATATAAGTAATAACCTTACTAAATAATTTCGTGTAGATAGTAATAATAAAATAATTTTTTTACGGTCCATAATATAAGTAAATATAAAAGATTAATAAAATTTTTATTTTCAGAGTACCAGAATTTTGCATTTTTCAACTCTAATCTTATAAAACTGGCTTAAAACTAACGTTAATCTAATTTTCCAAGATAGCTTGATGGGAAAAAGGACCTAAAAACCCCATCGTCTTTTGAGCTTAAGTTATTTTTCAATTTCGCTTAAAAAACTTTAGGTAATTAACTTGATGAATCAATCAACCAATTGGTAAATCTAATTGTTGTTTTATGTATTATCAACGAAAGCTCATGATTACACAAATTTTTTCTTTGACTATCGGTACTCAAAATATCGGGATATGAGTAAGATATCGATTTTACGATTCCGTCGTCCCAGACAATGAAGTTCGTTCAAACTTGATCATAACAATAGAATTATACTGTCTATAATTTGTATTTAAACGACACATACTTCCATATCTTCTAAATTATAAATGATTTTACAACATTTATCTAAAAGTGATTTCGTTAGAGACCCAAAAACAAAAACTTTTATCCCCCTCCCATTATAACACTAAAATAATAACCAATCAGAACCTTAATACAAAGGATTTAAACATGAAGTTAATAAATGTCAATAATAAATAATCGGAAATTAAAATATATAAGCAGTTTTTAAAATAATTTCTTCATGTTATATTTTGTTGAAAATTTTACAAGGTGACGCAAAAGTTTTTACCCGATGATCTTTAACTGTACTTTTTTTAATAAATGAAAAACTTTATTTTTTTATGAAGTAGAAAAAATGATATTGGTCAAGTGGCTGCCGCCAGAGTTTGTGATCATACGAGCTTGATTTATGGTATTTTCTATCACCATTACCAAAACTTCTGGCGATAGGATTCCCGCACTCCTGACGGATATTCTCTTTTAGGGTCTTTCAAGAGTCCGAGGCTTGTTGACAATACACCTAGGTAGTTTATTTATTTGTTTCTTCCATATCGAATTTAATTTTACTCTCTTAAATCAAAATAGTGACTTTCGACTACAAATAGTGACTATTCACTATACTATAGTATAATTTTCACTACAAAATAGTGAATAGTCACTATTTGTAGCCGAAAGTCATTATTTCAATTTAAGAGAGTACGTATTACAGAATTGTTTTTGTTTTAATGATTAATAGAAAACGCAACCGTAATAATCAAAGAATGAAGCTTCAAGTTAAGTTAAAAATATTGTCGTCATTATACTATACCAAAAATAATACAACCGTTATAAATTTGAATTATAAAGTTATTTCGGAAATATGAAGAAAAATCACACTTAAAAATTACAAAAAGTGAAATATTAAATGTAAAACAAACTGAGTGGTTATGAAAAATTATTCTTGTTAATGTCATGAATAGTTTCAAAATGAGTGTTCGTATTTTAGTTGAGATTTAAACAATTAATCATTTTCTTTTACAATACATGTAAAATACATGAATATTTCAGGCGTTTATATTATAGTTTGGTATTAAACGAATGCAAGGTGCGAGATATAAGTATAAAAAGAAACTTTCCTCTTTTTATTATTTCATACCAATCGTCAAGTAGAGTACAAAACTCGTCTCCCAATTGACTGCTGCAATTCGATTCTTTGTAACAGTCAAAAACCTTGACACACTATTTATCCTGTGCCTCACAAACATACCTTTTCAAATTCTCCACAAATATCACATGCTTAATGATTAATTGGTCCCTTTTATCCGGTATTTGCTTCTATTATTATTAAACACATACAATGCAATTGTATACAAGGGGAGAAAGGTTTTTTGATCCTTACGTAAATTGTCTGTTTCAAAAAGAAACGATAGGAAACTAAATCTTTCTTTTTCAAAAATTCAAGATTATATTCATAGGTGAAAAATTTTCGGTTGATACGTTAGAGTGAATAAAAATAAATCATTCGCATAAAATTGAGTTGTATTTGAACTAAATATTAGCTCTGAGTGAACTAGTTTTTAAAGATTATTTAATGAAGATTTTTGGGGTTTGAATTTTGATTTATTGCCGTAATTGCTATAAATAAAGATGTTATACTTTGAACCCTTTAGTATAGGTATTATCATCTAAATTCTATTGATATCATAATCCGTTTCTTCTGATGGTATTAAAGTGAATTCAAAGTCATTTGTCAAATGCAATGACGTTACAAGCTCTGGACCGATTTATTTGTCCATCTTTAGGTCTTTAGTTTCAATTTATCTTTGTGCCACACAAGTCGTTTTGATAATAATTGTATATTAATTTATATTGTCAGTTTGCCAATGATTCCATCATTAATTGCATTTGTCATTTACTTAGAAGAAACATCAACGTTTTCCATTTGGCTTGAGACGCAAAGTCTAGTTACATGTTTTATTAATTGACAATTTTGTGCATCGATGCACTGATTGTTGCAAACGACAGATATATAATATATTTTTATCAAACTATGCGACAGTAAAAAGATGCGATCCGATGCATGTGTTAATCATTTTAAATTGATGTTCACTGTTGCAATGTTTGAAAACGAAATGAAAAACAAATCAAAACTAAATTACTTAGCACGGTTTTCTTTGGTGAACTTCTAAATTTTTAAGTTTGGAAAAAGCTTTACGTTTCATTCCGGTTATCTATGAGAACTCGCATGTATTCCTTTGGGGTGGTCTTGTCAGGTAAATGTTGCCAGAGGTTGTTTGTGGTTCATGAACATTAAAGAGTACAAACCACCAAGTTTAACTGCGAGGGATGGGCACAAAAGTTCGAGTAAATGACAGTGTGGGGCAAACTAGATACGTTGATAGTTAAATAATGGGGGTTTGGGGGAATTGACGGCGTTTACTAGACGTGGCGTGAACTTGTTTCACGTTTCAGTAGCTAATCGAAAAAAAATAATAACAATAGCAATTTTTATGTGACTTGGATAAAATACGATACAATATTGCAAACATTGATCCACAAAAAAGTGTTTAAGTAATATAGTTTTTTTAATTGAAATTATTTACAACGCTTTTTAAATTTATCTTATCGTTATTCATATTTTTAAATATCAAACATAATGAAAATTTATTCATAACATTATCTTTCAACAAAAATTAAAAATATAAAAAGTTAAGTTTAGTTTCTACATTTATTGTATATCTACTTAACACGAGCATGCGTTGAACAAAAGATTCTGTTAATACAAAATAGCTTTATGATTTAAAGAAAATTATATCTATTCATTAATATTTTTCTTTCAATACAAAACCAAAAAAACGCTTTACACTTTTAAATTCCATTAAAATTTTCCTTAAAAAAAACTAATTTTGATGATATACTTCAATAATATCAAACGTTGTTTGCGCATTTTCATAAAATCGCAATGTTAACAGCATATTTTACTTTGGAGCATGTAAAAAAATACGCCTGGAATATCAAAAATAAATAGCTTAAATATTAAGTTAAAAATCAAATAAAAAAAAGTCAATATGGTAAGTAAAAATTTCTATTAAAAGTAGAAAATCCTTAACCCAAAATTTGCCTAACTTTTTTTTTCTTTTGTCGTGTTATACAATTTTCATTGTATTACATAACAGTGTAAAAGTTCTTTAGTTAACTTCATACAAGGCCATATACTCCTTGTATAATATTTAAAAAATTTGAAAGAAAGAAATGTTCAATTTCATCTCAAAACGAGCTCTTAATATTTAATATTAGGGTTTGTCTCAATCTAGAATTTTTTTTTAATTTGCATAACTTTGAAACAGTTCATTGTAACAACAATTTGAAAATGGGATTTAATCAAAATTTTATGCTATACAAAAAAGGTTCTTAAAAAGGTTCTTCAGATCAAACGTTTTAAAGATACCAAAGTTCAAAAATAACACTATTTAAAAATGTTTTATAGTTCCCAACAAAACTGGAAAAAAAATTTTTGGTTGCGAATATTTTAATAAATATAATTTGTTGTTGGATTATGTTATAAAACTTGTTAATGTGCACCTAAAATATAACGATTGGAATGTTTTACACAAGTAACCGATGAATCATTTTCTTAATAAGTTTTACCATTTTTATTTACTTACTAGCTGATTCCCATCCGCTTCGCTGGGCTAAATTGAACTGATTGATGAAAAGAAACCGTCATAGCAAAATATAAAAAGTCGTTTTAGTTATGTCGGCATAAAAGATAAAAATAGTTCCTTAGGAATCGTAAATTTTCCATAGTAATAAATATGTTCGTATTTTTACCTGCCTAGAAATATCACTATTTGCCGTTCAGTCATCTTTCAACGGATTTTCACCCGTAATTTACATTTGACATCCTTTGACCTCCTTAAAAGTAACACCCGCGAATAAGGTTAAATAATTTTTTTTTCCAATGCATCCCTATTTAACTATGCGTATTTTCATCTCTTTGAATCGAACTCCTAACCGATTCACCTCTCTAAGTCAAACTCCTAATCGAGATCACTTAAGTCGAACTGTTTGATTTGATTATTTATTCTTATGGATACCATTTTGAAACTTAGCTTTTTATTTTTAAGAATAAAATCATATTCACTACAGAGGATTTACTGATTACTCCAAGTTTTACTCTCAATGAATGGAATAATGGATAAATAAAATTACTCTTTCGATAATTTAAACGTTTATATATACTGAGCCGAACAATAGATAAGATATATATATATACCTATAAATTAACTATGGATTTATGGTTTCTAGGAATTAAAATTATCGTTGTATTACTATTATCGTTATAATCTTCAAATTTACGAAAATTAATTTATAAGAATAATAAATTAGTTTCAAATTATATCGTCTCTGCAATATGATATGTAATATGTACCTACATTGTATCACAGCTGCTTGCCGAGCTTGTTGTGCAGTTTTTATAGTTTTATATTTTTGCTCAGAAAGTAAACATTTTTCGGAATAAAAAGTATTTTATAGCACTTTTTGTAATGTTTACTACCTGTGTGTGAAAATTTCGTCCAAATTGATTGGATCAGCCGTTTTCAAGTTTGCCAGGAACAAACAGGCAGACAGACAAAACTATTCGAAATAAATAGTAGCCTATAATGTAAGTTACAATATAAGTTACAATATTTAGTAACTTTTTGTGAAAATTTCATTGAAATCGGCCAGGCCGTTTTCAAATTTACCCTGGACAAACAATGTTTTTTTGGATAAAAGTGCAATGAAAATGGCATTTATTAAGAGAAAAATAATTCCGTTTTTGTTCGCTCAAAATGCAGAAAACTTCAACCGTATTATTGGTATAGATTAGCGCTTATCATTGATAATGAACTGAGCTTTCTAGCTTATAATTTCATGTCAACAAGATTTACGTGTAGACAAAACATAACAACTACATGAAACTTTTTTTTCAGTTTTGTATCTGATCTAAAGAGCTTTATTCAAAAGACCTTTTTTGTAGATCGTGAAATTTTCATCATATTCTCATTTTTAGATTGTTGTTACAATAAACAGTTCCAAAGCTATGAAAACGCAAAAATAAAAAAAAATTTCCTGTGTTATTTAAATGTGAAAATTAAAGGTTAAAAAATGATTTGGGGCAAACTTCAATATTGGTATTAAGAGCTAGTTTTAGTACTCAAATTTTTGTATTAGTAAAAAAAAAAATATAGTTTTGAACAACATAATGTTTTTTCTGCAAGACCTAAATTTATATTACTAATAATTTATATTATATAACCACACAAATGCTTAGAAGTAATATTTCCCTCAATATTGTGTAGTGTTGAAAGGAAAAAAAAACTTTATCAAAACAATATTATTTACTGATATTTTATCAAAATAACATTGAATTAGGTCACTTAGTGGCGTGGTGGACTAGACAGTTGCCTTATACGCCAGTGGTCCTGGGTTCGAATCCCAATGAAAGCCAAAATTTTCTGGGTTTTCGGAATCGACGGTCGCTAATGACCAAAGTAGTTTAAGCGACCTTAAATATAAACCAAAAAAAAAAAAACATTGAATTAAAAAGGCAAAATTACAAAAACTATATAAAAATCAAGTCTAATTGTATTAATATAAGTTGTTGCTAAGCTTGAAAAACCTTTTGTTGTTCCTTAATGCTTTTATGCTCATGCGGAACCAGCATCTATCAGCAAATCTCTGATGTACAATGTACATTGTAGATACATAGGTCAATTCTGATGAAAGAAAACCAAAAGAAAAGTTTATTTACATTTCTATAGTGCTTTCCAAAAAATTTTTAACAACCTAGTTTCGCAAAATAGGTTCAAATGAGAGTTGTTATTACACATTTAAAAACATCATTTAGTTTTTTTTTTTCTTATAAAATAGCTTATGCTTTTTCACTTATCTTATACAAACGACTGCATATACATTCAATTAAAATGCGGACATCTGGATATAAGTCTTGAGTCATTTGTATTTAAATAAAAAAGTTTATTAGTCATAAGATTCAACACACTTTAAAACTTTAAATTATCACGGAGATGAAACATATTGTTTGTCTCTGCATTATATAATTTTTCGTGTAATACTTGTTTACTATTTAACATAATTATTGTATATGGTATATTTTATATTAAATAACCTGATTTTGTACAAAACAATGTTAAATACCAAATAACATAGCTATTTTAATAAATTAAAAATATTTTTTGCGCACATTGTATTTAATGTTAGATATTCCTTTCAGTGATTTTCGTTATTCTTCCAATAAGAGTTATTAGTTAGACAATTAAAATACCCCAAAGGCTATTTTTTATAAGAAACTACATTTTTCACAAATAAAAAGATGAGTAGGTATTTACTTTTTCAAATGGTATGCGCTTCCTTCAAGATTGCTCCAGTAATCACTAAGTAATCAGTATATGTATATCAATCATTTATCTCTTACTGCAACTACAATGTTGCTAACAATGCTTGTAAGATAAGCACAAATTATTTATTTTTATCATTCATGAACTTTTTCTTATATATTATATTGCTATGGTTCACGTTTGGTCATTGTTTCACACACCTAATTTCATCTCAAGAAAATGTCGTTTTTTACCATTTAGATTACTTACTAAAAATAAAAATGAAATGTGTAGGTTTGAAATTAATGAATATTTTATATAGGTGTTTAAAACGAATAAAAGAAATCCTTATTGTTCTTTGTTTATTATTTATTTGATGCAATGAACAATGTCCGATGATTTTTATAAAAATAGGGATTTGAAGAAAAACGTGTCTAAAATGATAAGTTTTAATATTATGTCATTGCTTTCAGAGTCAATTCACTAGTTGAATACCCGTTCTTCGGCTCAAACACATGATCATACATAGAGACTTCACCTTGCTGCGGGATAGGATGGGATAGGAACTGAACGCTATGGGTTCTTCTATCGTTCGGCGGTGTCTGATAACAGTTCAACGTCCAGAGCCAAGGGTGTTTGCGATTCGCGCTAACGTAGCCCCGAAAACGACCTCTAGCCAACCCCTTTAATTGATAAAAACGAAATTTCTGGTACGTTCAAAGCCCGCACGAGCACATCTGCACAAGAATAATGGTTGAAAATAAAAATAAAAAACAAACAAAATCATCATCGTTTCTAAACTCCTAGCCAGACACACGGGCCAACCACCTCCGCACTTATATACAGTCTCGTCAGTGACGTACAGGGTGTCTCAAATATAAGAGAAAAACCGAAAATAGGAGATAGGAGACAGGAGATGATATCTTAAGACAAAAAGGACTATTCAATTTTTTTAGATATACCATTCATTAATTATCAACTTATCAAAGTAAACATCAAAACATCATTACACGATTTAGAGTAAAAAGTAACATTTAAAATATGAACCATTGAGTTGATTAGAAATTAGTGAAAATTGGTATAATAAATAAAGGTATTTGTCTTAATTAAAAAAAATGTTAGTGATTTACTGAAAATAAACTGAATCAAAAAAAAAATAATTTTCAAATTGTATATAACAAAACTATTTTGTTTGCAATGAATATTACCTATATCTAGGCAGTAGAAACAAATTTTTTTATTTCTGTTTTTCACTCTCCTTTCTTCTTTCTATTTATCTTTTTGCTTCATCTCTCTCTCTCTCTCTCTCTCTCTCTCTCTCTCTCTCTCTCTCTCTCTCTCTCTCTCTCTCTCTCTCTCTCTCTCTCTCTCTCTCTCTCGGTGCATTTTATTTCATCAATCACTATTGGCAAGCAGGGAACATAAGGATTAATTGATTGATTTAGTTTAGTTATGCCAAAGCACAAGTTTAATGGCAAAACAGTATTACACAAAATTATATAAATATGTAAAAATATTTCATAAAAAAGAGTATAATCTAACGAAATATAATAACATTTAAGGTTATAAAATATACAAAATTAATAAAAAAAAAGATTATAAAATCGATTAAAGTTTCATAAATGTTTGAGACATAATTTATATATCTATTTAATTTAAAAGACAGTGGACAATCGAAAACTAATAATGAAGTATTTAACATCAAGAGATGACAAAAACGATATCCAAGGAATAATTTCTTCCAAAGAAAAATAGTCACAACTACAAACGAGTCTCTACAGTCTACAGTCACTTTAACAAAGGGGACAAAGGGGATTGAAAAAGAGGTTAGAACTAAGGAAAAAGAAAGGGACGGTCATCTGGAGAGGATATAACGCTTTTCGTTACGTGATGATTTTGCCAGCTTACTCTAAGCCCATCAGTTAAGAAACTTCGTTCCATAGGTTTGAGTGCTTTTGCTTTCAAATAATTTTTAGGAAACGCTTTACTGACTTTTAATTTACCAGAAGTTAATCATATGGATAAATTCCATTGGACGATACTACAATATTTGGACACTAGTATAACTTTTGCCTGGTTTATTAGGATGAATTACATCATATAAAATCTCTACTTCAATACTTGTAAAACATATTCTTAGCTGGTCAGAGGGCAACAATAAATTAAATAAATTTTGGATTCATTTTTCTTTGTGGACTTTTCTATTATTTTTGGGACATTCTGTATACAGAAGGAGAATACATTCATCCCGAACGTCGTCGTCGAAGGAGCGACGTCGACGTTAATGATAGTGCTCAAGTTCAATGCGCATGTACGCCAGCACGTGGTCCCCCAAACCTATTGAATGCGCGCAAACATCCATTGTCGACGGTATGGAGAGGTATGCTTTATGTGTGTGTGTGCGTCGCTTGCCTCGTCCCGCGTTCCACGCCGCTCCCGATCCACGAAAGTGAATCGTGAACGTTCCCCACCACCCCTCGTTCCCCGTCACCGCACATCCTCCGACGCAATCCGGGACCGGTCGTGTTCTCGTGGATCGCAGCTCGTCGCCGGCATCGAGCACTTCACTCGAACGCGGCGCTTCCATTGTAACGCGAAAACTCGCCCGGTCTGGATGCGTCTCTTGTGCGCTCCTTTCACAACGACGGACTTCTCTAGCTCTTGGCTCGCTCGCTTGCTTGCTCTATAGCTCCAGAGATATCGCCGCATTCATTCACATTCATCCCGTGAGTGTGCGTGTATGTGTGTCCTATCTATGCGTCCTACTACTTATGTGTGTATCTACACACCAATTTATCAACAATAAAACAACTTTTGAAAAATATAACAACTCCTACGAACTTCGTAGTCAATTTCAAAGAAAACACACTTTGAAAATTATATGCTTTAACACCACTTTAACGTGTGTTTATTCAAAATAATTACAATAGTAATAAAATAATTAATAATATTAATAATAAATAATTACTCATTCTAGCCAGCTAATTATTGTTGTTATAAAATTGTTCAGTTTAAAAAAAAAATAAAGAAATATTCATAAAATAAGTTTTAAAAAAAAACATACTTCACTTGTGAATGTTTCGTCTATTTTGTCAGTGTGTATTTTGTGCAAATTATTAATAATAATAATTAATACATTTAATTAAAATAATAACCTATTATAACTCTACCAATAAAAACATTTAAATAACAATACCATAAAAAGTATATATATAAACATTCTCATGTCAATTTTCTAACAAGTGTCAGTAAGTTTTTAACGAATTGAAGTGAGAAAAACTTTATAGAATACGTCGAGTTCAATGATTAAGTAATCAAAAAAACTTAGTGTTAATAAAACACTGAAATATCTTCTTTTTGAATCTTATGTATGGCTACATATAGGTAAGTGATTAGAAGTTTTTTACTTTCTCAAACAACGTGTTGCTTTAAATCTAACCCTTTATACATATATCACCAATAGATATTAATTACCCACATATTGCCCTTTTAGATTCCACTAATAATAAAGCCGTTTTACTCCCCAAGGGTAGTAGGGACTAAGTGCAGAGAAATCCATTTGTGTCATCAATTCGCGAATGTGTCGCTTACAAGTTGGTCAATAAAAAGCTTTTAATACACGCGAAAGGGATGAATATGCATAAAAAACACCCTTTTTATCTCATTCGTTTGCTTGAAAGAGAATGTATAAGATGAACATTGTTTATTATGTGCGAATTGGATACAGAAAGAGATTGTAACGGTTGTAACGATATATACTGATTTTGGTAAATGGTTCATATATGAAAATTGAAATAAAAATGTTTTACTTAAAAAAATAACCTTTTTGCAGTGGAAAAACATTCTTTTATATATTCCTGTGAACTACCAAAAAAAAAACATGGTATTTTTCTGGAATTATATAAAGGGGAAAATTTCTAACATTTCATATTCCTGGGTTACGTTTCTTTTTCGATGTGATACTCTAAAAACCGTAAACTGGCAAGGAGTAAAAGTTTTACAATCCCAACGGGATAAACTGTGCTACTTAAGAACGGAAAATATGTTCAGTTGCTATTGGTCTAATACCGCGTGTATGTTCTCATCCCACTGCAATCCCAAGCTTTTTTCCTCTGGGAACCTAGTGAGTTTAATAATGTGAAAATTATACGTTTTTATTTGGAAAAAAAAGGAAAACAAATGTATGACCAATCCATTTGTTGTGTTAGGATTTTTCAGCTTTGCCTCTGATTAATTATGATTAGCGTTCAAAGAGTGCTTTTTCCAATAAGCTACCAACCCCTTTTTCATATCTTAAAAGAATTTTTTTACATTTCTGTTATTTTATCCTTTCATTTTTTTTCTGTGGGAAAGATGAAAAATTCTGCATTTTTATTACTCAATTTCTTTCTGTTTGTGTTCGTCCTTTCGTTCATATATTGAGGTACGAATATCGAGTTTGTTGCGTGAGCATTGCGTCATCACTATTTTCATTCGTGCTTGTTGCCTCTCTAGAGATTTGCCCCATAGTGCCGACGCCATCACGATTGCATTGCCAGAAAAAAGAGGGCGAAGGCAAAGGGACATTCCACACAAACCATCGTTTGCATCTTTATTTCACCTGAAATTCCTCTAGCAGATGAATAAATAATTGAAGAAAATCTTAATGAATTTTCAACTTTCGTTATCAGGGAAAATGTATAAACTTCTATTCCTTACTTGGGAATTTATCTTGGAAATAACTCGCAGACAAGATCTTTAAAAGAAAATTTGTTTTAGACCCGCGGGTTATAAAAAAAAAAACACATGGATTATTTGTTTACATAAATCCTATTTAGATATTATTAAATTGCCTTCTCCATTGTCGGTACGCATTTTCTTATCAGTCATAATTTATGGGGTATTTATTATAATCGTTCCGTTTATGATAAGATTTCAAAAGAAAATTGCCGAAATACAAATATTATTTACCGGGATTTTTTATGAGATTTCATAAAAAAATTTGAATAATTCATTTTTTTAGTTAAAGTAACTTTTAAATTGTAATAGTTTGCAAAATTTTACGTTAATTTAACGGTAAGTTTGCTTTAATTTGTTTTTAATTAAATAATTAATCAGACAACGAGGCTAATCTTCTTAAACACGCCAAGATCAGCTTAATGTTTTCTATTTAAATAAGCTTTATTTTAATTTTTTCAAGATATAATATCGAAATGTATACCTATATAAATTGAAATAATTTGTAAAATGTTTAAGATACTTCTCTATGAGCAATCATAAATCCATTAAATCGTTTGTCAATGTGCCAAAAATTTCATGTTTCCTGGCTTGGGAAAATTCATCACCATCAGCAACAGTATCGTTATTAAATGGCTGTTGATAAACATAGAATATGAGGAAAAACAGAAAGATTTGAAACACACAAATTAAACTTGGAGTGCAATAAAGGAAAATGTAAATATTATTATCATAAAATTTCATCGTCCTCACATTGTAAAACGATAAGAATTTCAAGCGAGAGAAAAAAATGTAAAAAATGCGCAGCTCTTCTCAAAGCAATAACGAGATGATTTCTTGATAATTTTTTTTTGTGCGATACAAAGAGTATTACATTGAGCTCTTCTTATAATACAATCGATCTGTTTTATAATTTGAAATTTAAAACGTTAAACTCGTACCTCCGACTGCGTTATGTCTCTATGACTCGCCAAAAAAAAAAACTATTTGTAATTACAATAAGAGGTCTTCTTTTTACATTTAATCGATTCGTAATTGAACCCGGATATAAAAACCGTATTAAATTTTTAAATTTATACTTAGACTGAGTTTAACATTTTATGATTATTTTCTTAGTGGTAGTTTGCTTCTTTACTGTTTTCCCTAATCTGCAAATTTATGAAAAACGTATTTTTCTCCTGGGAAATCACATAGTCAACTTACCGAAACCCTGTTAAACACAACGATAATGATACAAAAAAAATGCTTAAAACATTTTTTTTTTGGGTCTACTAAAAATAATGTTTTATGAGTTTTCAAGGTATATTCTTTATTGGAAAAGAAAAAAAATTAATCTTGAAAGTCGTACAAATAAAAGTTACGAATGAATGAGAATGTCAATGACGAAGTCGTTTGAAATTTAATCATCTTAAATGAATTTCTTTTATAAACCTCGTTCCATAGAATCAACTCTCCCATTCAACGAGCATTTGAAACAAAAATTATCATTTTAAGCTCTTTCATTGGGAAATATCACAAAGAAAATAGTTAGTAACGTTAACTTTTTCCATTTGAATTTTCGTCAAGTCTGATATTACAAAATTTTTGTTAATCACAACTACAATATATTCAAATGAAGAATGGAAGAAAAGTTTTTTTTAAATGATATTTTGTTCGGTTCAATGAATTATCATCGTCACGACGTGTCGATGTGGGTGGATGTCGTTAACATTTGACAATAAATTGTCAACGAACGGCCAAAGCAATGAGCACGAGGATTTTATTCATTGGCGTGCTCATTGGTTTTCCGTGATAAATTTTCGACCGGGACAAAAACATCGCTAATAATCAACGTCATTGACATATACAAAACACTAAATACATTTATGGATAAATTGGCTATAAATTTTCATTTAAATTCGAGTTCATGCCATAATAATATTTAGAGTACAAATGATTTATCTGAAACTATTTATAATTACACCATTATTTCCGATGCAATTCTGTTCAGAAACTTTACGACTTGGCAAAAATGTACTACTATGAACGATTCATTAAAACGTTCAACTCATTTTTTTAAGTTTGGTTTGTTGTTTCCACAGGAGAGCTGTCGTAATTTCTGACAAAAACTATTTCAACATATTCTTAAAAATTGGTATGGCATCGGATAAAAAACGATTAGATTATGAAACATAAATTTTCTGTATTCTCTTTATCAAAAACAAATATTTTTAACGAGAAACGCCTTGTTAAACATCAAACAATTATTTGAAAAATCGTGAAATCATAGCATTAAGTTAAAAACTTTTAAGCGAATGGAATTTTACTGAATTAATAATTTTATAATATTTACACTAAAGATATTTATGGTTAAATATTTTTTTAACTTATACAAATTTAAATGTACAATAAATGTATACGTAATGGTAAAGTCTCAATTATTATTAAACAAATAAAAACAAGCTTCATCTTTTAAGAGTCCTGTTCATTTAAAATAGAAGCTTTAGAGATCATATTCTTTTCTATTTTCTTTTTAAATTGTTTTTCATAGGAACAGATAACACTATCAAACTGAAGTTCATATCAAATACTAAGATTCAAAGTTATTTGGAAGTGTTAAAATTTGTCTAAGTCAATTCAATCAAAACATATTATTATTTATGTTAATTATTATAAGATACTTTTTGTGGATCATGAATTATGAGATCAAGAAATTATGAAAATCAGAAGCGTGTGAAATTATGAAAATATGAAATTTGTTAATATCCAGTGATTTTAACCATTTCAATTTTCATCAATTATTGAACTTAAAGTAATAAAGTCAAGTACTGAACCTATTGTTCACCGTACGTGTATGACGTGTATTTTCTTTAATAAAAATTAATCTCTCATATTTCAAATATCTATAAGTAGTAACTTTGTGTCTTGTATGTCCAAATTCAAGTTTAATTTGAAGTTCATGGGTTCGAATTTCGACCTTGCACTATTTTGACTCTAACTTTTATGTCTCATTTTTTATATTTATGTATTTCAAATAGCATAATTTTAAATTGAATTATTTCTAACAATCTTTTCAAGCAATCTAACATTATTTATTCATTTTTATTTACTTATTGATATATACCTTTACAAATGTAACATTATATTACTATAAGCTTTCTCCACATATTTATATATATATATATATATATAAAATTATTTTATACCTAAAAAATATTCTATTTACTTTATTAACAAAAATCATGAATTCTTAATAACTTCAACAATAAAAATACACGATTCCAATTTGAAAAAAAATAATAGATTAATTATTTAAATATAATTTATTTCGATGAAAATCTGCCAGACGCTCTAAATATTTCACCTTATATATTTATTCAAAAAATGATATAAAAAAATTAATGTTCTAAGTTTTCTTTTATTATTACTTTCATTATTTTCTGAGCAATTTTATTGAGAGCGAAATCAATTGAATTTAATCACGAAATCCCGTTTTATTTACTTTATTTTTTATGTCAGTCTAGTGCAAATCTTTTTGAAACACGAAAGATTTATATTTTAAAACTTTTCTTCTTCGAAACGTTTCATTACTTCATGTGTGTGAGTGTGTGAGGAATCGGCTTGTTGAAAATTGACGTAAGTAATCCGGAAATCTCCGGGACGAAGCTCTTAGAAAATGTATAAACAGATATGAAAAAAGCATTGAAATGTGGTGATATTAAATAATAGGAATCCACAATTCTTTGTTTAAAAAAAATGTCATTGCATTAAATTTTATTTTTCGGTATTTTAACTAAATTAAATTAACTAAATGTATCTGAGGAAAAGTAGAAAGTGACAGACAGAGTTTGTATTTTAAAAACTCAACGTTTATTAATAATTTGAGAAATCATATTATAATACGTTTAGCATAATTTGCAAAATTATAGATGATTTATTCACATTGAGTTATGAAGAAATCTAATAAATTACGATAAAGTGAGATTATAATTTTTGAAATTTTTGCCAAGTTGCCAAGTTTTTTGTCAATTAAATTCTATTTATATCTTCGGTTAATTTTTTTCTTTTATTTCTTGAAAAGAATGAAAGAATATGTTTTATGGTAATTACTCAAGTTATTGATGATTTGTTAGGGTTTATAAATCTTATAAGTCTATAGAGTTCATAAGACCTTATATATTACTCAAGAATGTGGTTAAAATTAAAAAAAGAACGTGTGGGGTTAAAATTTTTAATTACAACTTAAATACGTAAACCAACAATAAAATAGTGTTTTCTATTACTTCCCAGTATAATATTTGAAAAGAAAAATTATTAAAATTTAGTTAATTTATTATAATATATAATAATTTATAATAATTAATATATAATATATATAAACTATATTCTATAATATTAATTGCGTATGGTTCGAATTAATTTAATATTTTTATTCAGTTTGTAGTTTGGTGAAAATCTTATTCCTGTTCAACATTCCTAATCATGGTCCTTAATTATTAAAGCCTTAAATAGATTTAGAGTAATCCTGAATATTTGATAAGTATCTATTTTATGTTGATTGCGGTCGCACAGTTGGTTTGTTCAAAACACCATTCAAAACAGAAGCCTACATACGAACACAAGTAAAACACTCAAAAAGTTTCCATTGGCAAACTAAAAGGGTCTAACATTTATTCGAAACCTAAAATTTCATCTATATATTTATGTAAATGAAGTTTACCTCTATGTAACATTCAGCCGAAAACCGATAACTTTTCAACATCCCTCTATTGATTTTTCAAGAAATAATTCTCTCAACGTAAATCAATGAAAAGCGTAGTAATTATAGGAAATTGATTCAAAATTAAATCTTTACAATTTGCAAAATGAAATCACACTTTCACAACTACCTCAAATTATTCCAGCATACGCCTTAATACAATATGTATGTTAATTACGTTATCGATAATATTTGAGAACACATATGATTTCCATTCGTTTGTGATGAGGAATGAGGGTGAAATGTGGTGGAGAATCTCATATTAAATATGTTATTTAATAATAGGAGAGATTTAGAGGTTTAATCATTTGGAGTACAATTGATTCAAGTTTGCGTTTCATTTCATTAGAGAAACTAATTGGGTCTTATACAATTAATAAAATGTGTCTGTAGATTATTTTCTAAATTGGAAATAAATTACGTTTGAAGTTACTTGAATTTCTTGTTTTGTTACGCTTACGCCATATAATATACACCTACTTATGTTATTATTAAGGATAAAAATATAAATTAAAATTGTTTTATATATATGGTATTAATGAGTATTAATTTTATGAAAAAATAATAATAAATATTTCCAGTCCATTTCTTGTATGACAATCATTTGTATGACCTTTGAGTGACATTTTCCTTATACAACCTTAATACCTTAATAAATTTATGTTGGTTAAATGTTAGTTTAATTAGAACTCTCGGGAAATATTTAAATGAAAATTAATAATCCCTATTTCCACAACGATAAATAAAATGAGACATGAGATGGTTTTGGAAACGCAATGCTGTATAAATCTTTACAGTTTTAAATTATTTAAAAGTAGAAACCTCAAAACATACAACCTATAATAATTTAATTAAAATATTATTAAGTTTATTGAGGTCTAACTTATGCACTAAATTATAAGTGTTCTGTATAGGTAATATTATATACCTATATTTAGCTTATGGCTTATCAATTAATTCACGAACAACTAAAATCAATTTTTGAAATATTCGTCCTTTATTTTTATTTGTAAATGCTCATAAATTTTACATTTTCAAGGTTTTCAGAAAAAATTGCAACAATTATCGATTTTCTGACAATGTAAAATTATAAGTTGTGTAAAACTAATTTATTTCAAACGATATTTTTTTATTTTTTAACGCAATGTTTCTTATTGAAGGTTGTTCATTCTTTTAATGTTTTTATTAGTATTTAATGTAAAAAAACACAATTATTATTATTTGACTTAAGTCTTGATTAGGCACTTTAAAAGCAAAAATATGATCCTAAACTTAATGTGAACTTTTTGGTTAAAACGAAATCTTATTTTTTTATAAGACACCCTGAATTCGTTTAGCAAAAGCAAAAATACGATAAACTTCTTATTGTTCATTTTAAAGATTCACTTATCCTTTAGGTTTTAAGAGTCTCAAAAATGGGATTTAAACTTTTTCCATGGAGTCACAGACTTTAATATTTAAAATTAATTTTAAATTACTCTTTTCTATCTATTTTGAGAAAAATGGTCTTGACCTACAGATAGAAAAATGAACTGACAACAAAGTGACTTTAAAAGGGTTTTGTTTTCCTTTTTGTTGATACTAAACCCTAAAATTAATGTTTTAATTAAATACCTAAAAACTTAATTGAGATGAAAACATTTTTTCATAAAAAAATTAACAGAAAATTTCATAATTCCATTATAAATAAATAATACCTCCACCGCGTTTCCATGAAAAAATCATCAATTAATATTGAATTAAGTAATTTTCCAGTTTTTTATTTCAAATTTAAATATGAAAAAGAAATCATCGTTTTGTGTGAGGAAAATATAAACTAATTAAGAATGTGCTATGTTGATTTATGCGGGACAAATTTTGTTTGTGCTTAAAACGACCACGAGTCACAAAGACGTTGATGAAAGAGACGACGAATGGAAGAAAAAATAAAGAGCTCTCCAACATTCGTTTATAATACACTCCCACTTCCGTCTCCGTTTTCTAATTGTGAACCTCTTTCATAATGTACTGTATTAAATATAGTGAGACAAATACCATTCAGGGCCATCCGCGACTTTTGACTCTAGGACCATGACCTTTTCAGTCAACCACCTTTTCACCTCATTTAGAACAAACAAAAAAAAATTGTAAATTAATTTCAAGTTTTCCGCGTGAAAATATCAATACGTTGATTGGGTACCGTTCAACGCTTGAAATATTTTCTTATAATTGATGTAAGCTAGGTTGTTATATCATAAATATCTTATATTTAACTAGTGGCTACCCGTGACCTCGTTCACTTATTATTTAAGAAAATAACTATACACAGTTTAGGTTAAAGAAAACAAACCTTTTTTCAGTAACAGAAACATTAAAAACCGTCTTACTGCAAAAAACAAGACAATTTCTGAGGATTTCATTAAAAATAAAATAAGTATGGTATAAAAATAATCTCAATTAAAAATTGTGAACTAAAAGTAATTTTTGACAGTTTTTTTTAGTAATTTGCCACCTTGAATTAATTAGTGAATTAGGAGCACACCGAAGCAAAAGATTTTTATTTAACGTGTAGATCTATTGTTGCAAAATTTTAATAGAATAAGTAGAAACCTGATAATTAAGTAGTACCTAACGCTTAAAAATTTAAATATTTCAGCTCTCTTTTTGAGCTACTTAGGGGTGGAATTTTAAAAATCCATCCTTAGTCGTTTCAAGAATAGTATTTCCAGATTTTATGTTTTTACTATCAGCGCATTTTTTTTAATAGTACTGTTATAGTGCATTATACCCGAACAGTTGAAGCCACACGACAAATAGGTCTTTTCACAACTGGGGTCTTTAACAACTGGGTCCATTGATAACTTGGGCTATGGACATGGCTAAGACCATTAGTAAATGAGGGCAATGACAATTGGAGCCATTCGCAGGTTTTTAATCATACTAGAGGTCGCCCAGTGGTCGAAATTCGATCATAATTCGTTACAATTTTTACATACCTAAGGATACCCTTCACTTGTAACTGCCTCAAAAACTTTAGTTATTAAGCTAACTACAGCAGATAATGAATTGCATTTGCGAATGTTTGGAAAATAATTTCTTGACTAATTTTTTCATCAAGGTTCATTTAAAGAAAGTGCATCATATAATGATTGAAAATATTTATTTTAAGTTAAGGAAGGAAATAGGTGTAGAGGTTTCAAAATATTTTTTTTTCTTCCATAAATCTTTTACAAAATTATTTCAGAATATTCTCTAAAAATTTCAAAACTAAATATCAATTCGTTCATATCATATATGTTTTGAGGTTCTCTGAGTCCAAAAAAGTAGTTTTTAGAAACATGTCTGTGTGTGCCTGTGTGTGACAGCCATATTGTATCGAACGCTTTTCCGAATTTCACCAAACTTGGAAATTTTCCTTCATATTATATCTTGTTTTGCCGTGAAGCTTTTAGTTAAAATCGGTTAACCGAAAGCTCCACTTTATTCTCGGAGTTTTTGAGCTTTTTCAAATTTTTTCGAAAACGGCTGCAATGATTTTCTTTAAGCTTATGATAGTTCTTAGACTTATTAATGGCTAAAACTTTTATTTGAAACTTTTTCTTGGGAAAATTTGATTAAGGACGGTTTTGGGGTGAAGGTTGGGAATTCATAAATACATATACTATGTTGTATACTTGTATGCATATAGTTCTGCTATGTATAGTTATAAGGTGCTTATATATTTCTTTTAACCAACAGCGAGTTTCATAAATGAAAGTAAAAGAAAGTAACGCCACGCAGCAGATAATGTTGTTTGTCAATTCAAATTACAGTATTCTGAAATGTTTTTTAGACAAACAAAAAAAAATATGACTATGAAACATCAGAAGTAATTTAAAGTGAGTTTCCTACGGTCAAAAGTAAAACAAAAGTACCTTTATGCTTAGATTTTTTTATTTAAAAGCCAAAGATAAAAAAATGGAAATAGGCTGCATAAGTCCTGTTTAAAACTATGAATTAAGCTAACCTTTTTTTTTTCAAATAGTACCTACCTACCTAAATTAATTTTTTGTGTAATTTATTTGAATGATTTTGCCAAAAGAATATAGTATGAATTATTTATACGTTATATAATAATCAAGAAACACCTGATAAAGACCAAATAAAATGGTTGAAACGTTGTGTATTTGAGGTTATACGTATCTTTTAAATATATTTTTAATAATATTACTCAATAATCAAATAATCGGTTAAATTTGTTTTCTTCAATTTCAATAATTACAATTTCAAAATTTAAATTCCTCTCACAATATTTTGTTTAAATAATGACATTTGGAATATGGTTGAAGTCTGTGGTGAAACTGAACAACTGAGATTTAAAAATCTACATATTTGTGTGTATTGTGTGTCTGTGTGTGTCAAACGCGTGGTAGTGTGTGTGACGTCTTTTTTCATTAATTTAAGGTATTTTGAAGCATTATTATAAAAAGATATTATCTCATAACGCAACTTCCCCATATAAACTTTAATTGTGTCAAGTTTCATACTCCTCCGTTCGTATAATATTCGGTAAAAGGGGTTTAAAATTTTCATTTCTAAGAAAACTTTAACCCAAGCCATCCAAGCTGTTTTTGGTTGCCATGAAAATATAGAATCATTTTGAAAGTTCATTATTTGACAATCAGAACTACAAATTATTGTGAAAGATTTCACAATCCCATAAGATCAACGTTTACTTGGAGTCATCCGAGTTTGTAGACATCTCTTGGTACTATTAATAATAAGGACAAATTCATCAACAGGAACATTAGTGGATACAAAAAGTGGAAGATTCAAACACATGAATTAAAAATTCGTTCATTTAAAGAGAAATATTTTCAAATTTTTTGAACTTGCATCCCCCTACTAGTATAAAATTATTTTTAACCAAGTGATGTTTAAAAAGTACCTACATTAACTAGTTAAAAATATGTTCTCAAAAAAATTATTATTAATTGATTCAATGAAAAATTTTCTTGAAGATTTAAAAAATAACCCTTAAAAGAATGAGTTAAGTTAATATTACAAAAGCAGAGAATATCATGGCCTATTAGAAGGCATCAGAGGCTATACTTTTGTTTACTTGTAAAATCTTAATTGCAAAATTAAAATTTGAAAAGTTGACTTTAGGAATATGAATCAAAGAAGCAACACTTTCGACCCTTTGTTTATATCATTTAGAGGTGGAATTTTGAATAATTCCACCTCATTGAAGGTCAGAGTCTTTTTACAAATCCAAATTTTAACTTTCATGTTCAGTAGCTTATTGAGCTCCACCGTTCAGCCTCCACCGTCTTAATCAGCCAACGATAGGTACTATTTTATTTACAAAAATTAAGTATAATATTTAACTGTACAGTAAAATTTTTTTAAAAAAACTGATGCATTAAGTAGTATTCTTAGTATTTTAATGGATATTTTATATAATTGATACTATAATAATCTATATTATATTAAATGTTTTACACAAGAAAAATATTCCCATTGAAAAGCACCCCTTGGCTATATCTTAATAAAACTTTTTTTCAAAACAGCATTAATTATTTTTCTAATTATCGTAAAAACCAACATTTCACTTAACGTTTATTTTATTTTTACGATCAATATATGAAATATAATATTTTTATATTTATAAAATTTTCTATATAACATGAAAATCGTTTCATGCCAATAAAAATTAAATTTTTTTCCTCGCATCAAAGTTTCTCACAGCTAAAGTGGGATTTGCAAAAAATTCACACTTTTTTCTGAAAATTACTTAGTTAAGGCACTTATCTCTTTTGCAATTTTTTCTATACCGTCTGAATGCTGCAGTCAGATAAAATTAGTTAAATTGAGCAGAAAACAGAGCATGACCTCCTAACGATTGTGCGACACGCCGCATGACCAACATGACAAAATAATAATAATAACGAGCGACAACCCGAACGATAAATAGGAATATTTATTATTATCACCAACGCCTTTTTATACAACACGTTCCAAACAAAGAAATAAAGCCTTTCTTCCGCTTTCCGACCATATTTCTCATCTTTTAAACTAAAACACGTTTCTTCAATTTATTACCTAAAATGTTCTCCTTGTTCAATATGAAAATGCCAAAAAATCTTTTTTTAATTTATGACGGGTAATTAATAAAAATTAGAGCAAATATCATCCGATTTGCTAATCCTGCAGTTTATTGAGGCTTTCACGAAAATAAAAATTATCTTGGTCACTTTTTTCTTCTTTTTTTTTTTTAATCTTGAGTTGGTGTAAAAAGGTAGAATGGGATAGTGTCGGGGTCTTTGGCCCGTATTCATACCATTAATTTGTTACGAAGAACGACGCAAAGACCTTGTCATTATTTTTACGCCTGCAAAAAATCAGACGGCTTTATTATAACTCTTTGTGTTCCAGACTTCAGTCCTTGTTCTTATATATGAAACGGATCGAGGGAGAAAAACGAAAATTTCTTTTTGTTTCAGTCACATTTTCACACAAACAAATGCCTCAACAATCTTTATTTTGTAATGGATTTTTTTATCCACTTTCTTCCTTTTCCTCTAATCTATTGTAATGTGTATAGATTATATTTTTTATATTAGACTTATTTTATCCCATATATAACGTAGTCAATGTTAAAATAACTGGAGCGAGAATTATATAAATAGCTGAAGCAGATAGAGAAAATAAGAAAATAAAAGATATACTTGTATATTCTTGGGACGATTTATTTTTTCTGAACAGAAAAAAAAATCTGATTCAAGAACTAAAAATTATTTTTTTTTTATCTTGAAATTACGAGAAAGAAATCAAATTGAAAAAAATATATAGAGAATATTGTATTTTTCTTATTTATTCATACATTATCTTGTTATATTTTACAATAACATAAATAAATCATTATAAAATTATCAATTTTTATCCCATCTGAAGTTTAATTATTCTCGGTGATATGAATGAAATTAAGTTTAACAGTTTTTAACATTTTGTAAATTTATCGTTTTCGTTTTACATACTTATAAACTTTTCGTTTTATGGTTGGATCTTACTACTACTAATTTTACTCAATTAAGATTTAATAAATGTTTAACGTTTTCATTTAATTATTCTTCAACGTTAAAATTAATGGAATAAAAAGCAATTTAATGAAACACTGTTGCTTTGTAAAATAAACATTTGATAAAAACTGTTGATTAACTATCAAATTTTATCAAATACAAATAATTTGTCAAATTACTTTAATGTTTTCCGTGCAATATCATAATTATAATATATTTATAAAATCTTAAAGATAAGGCTTCGCAAAAAATTAACTTTCCAAACTTGATATTATTTGTTGTTTTGAAATTCTTTGAGAAACCATTAAAATAATATATTGTGATTTCCACAGAATTGTTTGTCAAAATTTGCACAATTACAAAATTGTTATCTTTAAGCATTTTATTGGCGAAATGTATGACAATTTTCTTGTTTTGCAAGATTTGTAAATTATGTTTTAGCAGATTTTTTTTTTGTTAAATTTAATCAATACTTTAAACATTTGAATGTATTTTAATTGCGTTTTTATTTTACTCTAATCGGCTAAGTCCTATCTGTAAAAGTTAGTAATGGTTTTATGAAATAAAATATTATTTATTTTTAATAAAAATTGACTTCTTATGCCGGGTTCACACGCTTCAACTTGAGTTGAACGATAATTTTCAATCTTTTAGACCGTAGCGGGGTAAGCGACGCGAGAAGTGAAGCACAAGCGAGTTGAATGGGAAGCAAATTGAGCAGAATTGAAAGATAATTATCATTATATACATCAAAAAGTTTGACTGACAATGAGTCAAACTTTTGTTGAACGAGTTTTGTTGATCAGTTTTCTTTCAATTCTGCTCAATTTGCTTCCCATTCAACTCGCTTGTGCTTCACTTCTCGCGTCGCTTACCCCGCTACAGTCTAAAAGATTGAAAATTATCGTTCAACTCAAGTTGAAGCGTGTGAACGAGCCTTAAAGTTAACCACAAAGTTAAAATAGTTTACCACCTGGCCATTATACAAAATGACCTTTAAGAATGATATAGTTATAGATAATGACCATGCTTTTTGTTTAGTTTGGTTCCTTAAAAAAACATGTTCCCAACTATTTGTAAACATTTGGGTCTATTCCGTAAATCGTGTCACTTGGAAAGTGAGAGGACAGTTAAAATTTGTATTTTGAAACTGTATGTTGATTAACTTAAATTTTACACGTTATTAAGAGGAGTTATTTTATCTAAATAAGCATTTACCATATACAAAATATCTGCTACGATGTGTCACAGTACTTTCTTTGACATAAATCTCGCGGTTGGTTAAAAGAACATAAAAAAAACACAATTGATTAAAAAAAACATAAATAGAACAATATATAAATACTACATAAACCAAAGTACACATAAATATACAGCATTGTATCTTATATACGGACTCCCACCCTAACCTAGTGGACCCTCCTTATTTGAATTTTTTCAGGAAAAATTTTAAATTAAAAGTTGTAGGAATTAATAATTCTAAGAACCGTAGCAAGTTTAAAGAAAATGGTTAGTACGGTTTTCAAAAAGAATTGAAAAAACCCAAAATCTCATATAATAAAAGGGGGCTTCCTCTAAACCAATTTCAACCAAAAGCTCCGCGGCACAACTAGATGCTATATGAAGGCAAAATCCCAAGTTTGGTGAAATTCGGATAAAGCTTTCGATACGATATCGATGTAACACACAGCCACAGAGAAATTCTAAAACCCACTTTTCTGGATTCAAGGGACCTTAAAACATGTAATTAAGATTAAAACTTGATTACGAAAATTCGCCCTGATTACAATACTTTCTTTACGTAGTAAAAGTAAAAATTGTAGTAGTAAGGTAGTAGTAAAAGAAAGTAAAATTGAATTTAAGTCTAAAGAATATAGACAATTGAAATCTAAATACAGGATTTTAAATAAAACTTTGTCTTTTATCACTATTCTCATGCTAACCAAACTTCAATTAAGTTCAATTTTATTTTGAATTCAAGTATTTAATGGAAATACTAAATGTAGTTTTATTTCAGGATAACTCCATAGTTGATGCTAGAAAAGGCACGTTTATAAATTATAATAAAAACAAAATTTGAAAAATTATTATTTTTTATTTTTGCTTGTTCCACCCTATAACTCAATGCACACACATCTGCTCTATTTTCTTGCTTATATATTATCTACATTTGATGGCATAACCATAACACTGACAAACAAATATTTACACATCACGTACTTATCGATTATGTTCGATTGTTACATCTTTCATGCGTATTATGGGATTTCATGACCAACATGTCCCTAATTAAAACACCAACCCCGAATAAAGGGCGCGCATATATGACGCAGGAATCGGGTCATCTTCAATCGTTTCGAGTGAATCATTTAACGGCTGTAGAACTCATAAACAAACCCAGGAAACATTTTGAAACACCCCGGATGATCCACTCTAATCCTCATTTTTGTCTCATACCAACTTTTTTTTGTGAATTATTAAAACCGCTAATAAACACATGCGATTTGTTTGATACTGTAACATGTTAATCCTACACAATACGATTTTTTCCCGTTTTTATATCCAGTAACTGCGTTTAATTGACTTAAAATTAACGCTTTTGTATATGAAAAATTAAATAAGTTGTTAAAAATCTATCTTTGATTGATAAAATACAATAAAAACTGTTGCTTCTTATTGTGGAGAGATTCCAGTAGTTTAGCGTTCTTTTTACAGTGGGAAGAACAAAGACGAAAATATAAGAGAAAAATTCCCAATGGTGGGTTATCAGTGTATTAGAGAGCATTTTATCATCGGATATTTGTTTATTTTCGATTTTGATGCGGAAATAACTCTTATCGTGTCCTCATAACAATTTTATCACCAGCCGGTATGACCCACAACGGACGATACAAGAACGTTTCAACCACAAATGCTTTTTTTACATTTAAATTTCTTTCTCTGAAAAAATAAATATTTTTTATATTCGCCTATAAATCATGCGGTATTTTAATGTTAAATATTTCAATAAATTATTTTAATATTACCAAATAGCAAATTAAACGACATTTATAATTATTTAAATCGTTTGATACCAATATAATAAATACATAAAACGTTAATAATGCATGAAATATAAAATACGATTAAACCTATTTTCATTAAATTACGTTCAAATCTTTTTTATGATTAGCTATATGATTAATTGTAGTGGCTTGAGATAATTACTTGCCAACAAAAAATAAGTGGATTTCACTGAAGATATGTATCAGAATCGGATAAAAAACTACATTTGGCTTTAATGAACGTTTAAGAAAATGAATAGACGCAAACACGAAACCAATGTCGTTTACAAATTACAAAGAAATTAAGGACAAAATTAGTGAATGAGGTCAAATTGCCAAATTAGGATAATTGTTTTAGTCTGTGAAAATTATTTTTAGTTCAAACGTTCCAAAAGAAATTGCGATAATTATTTTCGGTTATTTTTAGTTATCCTTATCAGTAATTGTACTTGTATTTTTTATTTGTCTAACCCGTATAATGAAGCAAAAATGCAAATTTAAATTTGGTTTTTTTATGAAATAAGTTTTATATTATATTAGTTTTTGGAGTTTCACCTTAATTGATTTTTACAAATAAAGTATAAACTTAAGAACAATACATTAAGCTAAAACTTATAGAAATAATACAAAGAGTATTAAAAATTAAAACTTTGACAAAAAGATAGCAGAAACTTGTTTCGTATAGTTATACTAAGTTAGTTTGTATAAGCTTTTCTTACATTTTCTTAATTAGTACAACTTTAAAACTAAGACATTTTGAGGTCATATAAAACACTTTTCTAATCTTTTTGTTTTTTACTTTAATTTATTAATATTTTTTATCTTTTTAAAAAAACTTTTTCTTTGTTTATTAATGGCGTCATTACAATTAAGCTCAATTATTAATCAACCGTTTGCGTGAAAACTTAACATAAAAATGATTGTTTTATTCAGAAGAAATCTACTCTTTAAAATAAATCGAATTTTTGGTTAAAAAATTTCATGAAAATTTTGCCATTTTCTTTTAGTATTAACATTGATGTTTACCACCCAATATATCGTATAATATGGCCATAAATCAGTAAATCTTACTAAGACCATCCACCAAAGTCTCAATAGAAGCTATCTCCTTGTTTTCATCTTAGTAGGTATTTCAAACAAGTCTAAGAAGGAAAAAATAAATTACATTCCCGAATCCATAGACACGCATAGAACGCAGAGTTTTCATTCTTCATCCCATTTATCCCTCAACCCCTGTTTATTGTACAAACATGTCACTGATACGGTTCTCAATGCAAAAACCAAAAAAAAAAAGAAAAGAAAAAATCCGAACATAAGAGATGATGAACATTTGTACACGAATTTGTAAAACGGAGACAGATGACAGAAAGAAAAAAAAAACGTGTTTGACGAAAGAAAATTTATATCTTTTATTTTTCACGTTTGTATAACATTTGTAAAGATAACGCATTTCGCCAACCACATTTTTTCAACCCAGTTTTGTGCTCTAAATACATATAATATATCGTAATAATTTTCGTCAAAATTTTCTTAATAAAACATGATTATTAACGAACCCTCTAACGAGGGTGAAATACAATCATAGTTTCAAATAATAGAGCAATATTACATCCACTTTAACGCCTCTCCCGTTCTTTCCCGATCTCGCTCTACTCATTTAACATTTCGCCATTTAATATTTATTGTTTCCAGGGACAATTTTCCCTGAGCCCGTTCTTCTTGTAAAATACACCCGGGTACATTAGGGTTAACATCCTCTACATATCCAGGTACCACCTCAACTATACATATATTCTCATACATCCTGATAATAATGCTGCTGATGGTCTCTGGAGTTTTCCAGTTCAGATCTCCCTGAAAACAAATACTACGCGTATTACACAAATAACCTTCCATCCCTTTTTCACTAAAATGATAATTATAATATTAAGGGTTAAAACTACCCCTATAAATATGAATGAATATAATTACAAAGGAATATGTATACCGTTTTTTTTACTTTGCTAAGAAAAAGACTTTCAATGGATAAATTGATTTTTCTTGATTTTCGAAAAGTTTTGTGTTTTCCAATCCATTTACATTGAATATTTATGATTTTATCTTTCTTTTTGGGAAAAATAAAATAAAACTCACTTTGCAAGTTCTTTGATCTTAGGAGAAAAAAATCTACTTGACTTTTTAATCAATATTTTCTTGAGGGATGCTCTTCGGGACAAAAACGAGTGCAAAATGAATGAAAAGAAGAAGTAGAAAACGCGTCCGGATCTTTTCGTACAAAGTTAGAAAATATAATATTTATTCAGTGAACTCAGGGATAGATGGATGTTGCATTTTTCCTTTGGCGAAAAAAAAATAACATTATAAAATCATTCGTGAGTTTCTTTCTCTCTCTCCTCGCGTCTGCTACACATTCTTAGTTCGAAATAATGCTTATTCGTCGACTCTTCAAAAGTAGTCGGAGAAGTTAATCTCTTCAAAAGCAGCTCTGTGTCTGAATTGTTTGATCTTTTCACAATAACTTTTTTCGATTAGAATATTTATTTATTAATAACATCTTTTAATTTTATTTTCTGTTCTTGTTTTAGGTAAGTCGACTGAATCTGTTCTCCAAAATGTAACTGCCTGTCCGTGTCCGTTAGCTTTCGAGGTAAAAATATCTTTGATTCATTTTCATTTTTGCAACCTTGTCCGCATTATATTCAAGCCAAATTGCATTGATCTTGACTTTTATAAAAGACTTTCAATGATTTCGGTTTCTGGCTCAATAGGCCTTTGGCCATCATTAAATATTCTGAGTTTTTATTCTTGATGATCTTAAAATAACTAATATGTACTTAAGTATGTTTCTTATAATTAGTTAAAAAATTAATGTTGGTTTCTTAAATCTTATAGAAAAAATAGCGAAAATTTTAATATACGAATATGATAGTTTTATAATTTGGAAAAATGGATATGCCTATTAGTTAGAAATTGGCATTTTTACAAGACATATAAATTTTCATAATTTTCCCATTGAATTTTTAATAAAGATGATATTCGTGTGATGGTTGAATTTCTTTAAATCAGTGGTTCCTAACCTTGTTATTAAGAGGGACCCTCAAAAACTCTTTACTTATCTTGCGAACCCCTTGAAGATAAAACTACAAAAATATTTTATTGATATTCATTAGTTAAGGATATATTTGTTTAAGGCTCTGACATTTTGGGCTTTCCTCTTCGACTTATTTGGTAGCTTTTAAAGCTGCCAGCAAAAGAAACTAAAAGCGCGTAATATTCTTCATTGTTCTTTCGTCTCAAACTAAGAACCAATTACCATCATTTAAATTATGTTGGTA
Source organism: Sisyra nigra (assembly GCA_958496155.1). Lineage (NCBI taxonomy): Eukaryota > Metazoa > Arthropoda > Insecta > Neuroptera > Sisyridae > Sisyra > Sisyra nigra. The sequence continues at coordinate 25,182,874 of OY292315.1, forward strand.
CTTGTTTTACAGTAAGATAAAGTGTAATGTTGGTAACTTGATTTTCTCCCTAAGACAATGAAGAGGATAGAATAAATACTCTAACTGTTAAGTTAAATAATAAAGTGGCAGACCTAAACACTGAGATTCACCACGGACCCTTTACGAACCATAGGTTGGGAACCACTGTTTTAAACAATTCAAATTTAGTCTTTACTTTTTATTTGGTTTATTTGGTTTCCGGTTCTGGCATACGTTTAGCATGAACACAATAATTATTATCAAATGATTTTTCTAATTGTTTTCGTGATTGCCAATTACATGGCAATCATCCAATTTGTGAAAAAAATTACGAATTCGTTTATCGTAACGGCTTTTTTGCTTACTGAAAGAGTTTCATCTGAGGCTAATAATGTATATATTGAAATCTATAGCTTACAAAGTTAGTATCTATTCTTTTTTAAATTTGTTAACTTTGTTGAAATATTATAACCAATTTTTTCAATCAGTGGAAAACACGTTTTAAGTTTTACAGGAATTACAGGTTTTATATTCTTAGAACGACCTGATTTAAAAAAAGAAAGTAATAACAGTAAAAATTCGCAAATTTTTTGGTTTTTCTTAATTTTTTTCCGAATCAATCAAATAAAGAAGTGAATCTTAAGTTGTCGAAATTCGATTAAAAACAAAATTTTAAAATTAACTGAATTGGAAAAGGACACTTAGAAAATACCTTCCTTACTAGCATGCTTTATCTTTTTCTATTCCCTTCCTTTATACTTTTCAATTTCCAAATCAATTATCATAACATTTCTTTATTTCTTGGAAAGATTAAAATCCGAATCATGTGGATGAGTTAGAACTTTTTATTCCATTAATATGTCCGCCATCTTTTATCAACAAATTATTACATATTTGTAATACATAAAATTGGACAAAATTTATTTGTATTTCATTCTTTCTTGAAACTTAATGAATTTATTGCTCTAAAAACTTACACAATGAATGCTATTATTAATTTATATTTTCTTATTGTAACCTGAACAAGCATTTGTACATTTACTTTGCAAAGTTACCTATAGTATCAAGTTCCAGTTATTCTGTTTAAGACGATTAATTTGTACCCACGTTAAATGAAAGTATACTTGACATAAATACAGAATATTTCCAGTGTTAAACTGCAGCAGCCAATTAACGTAGAATTTGAACATTAAAATTGAACTTTTAATTTGTATGTATTTTTGAGTAAACATTCAACATTCGTATTGACCTGTTAAGTAGAAACGATTAATATTCTACGTCTTTCAAAGTTGTAATTTAACTGAGACAACGAGTAACTTTTAATGTCAATTTGTATGGAAGCAATTTACGAGAATTCCCGAAGATATTTAATACTTATTGAAACAAGTAGATAAAAGGAAACTTTTCTGTTTTTGTTTTAAAACCATAATTCATCGACTTAAGAAGTATATAAGACATTTATATTTCATTAAATTATTATAGCAATATTTACGTCACCGTCTAACAACGAAATGAAGTATGAAAACGTTTCGAAACAAAAAGAAACGAAAGCGAAAGTTGCTCAGAATGTGATCGAATCACGTTTTATCTTTACAACAGCTATGTGAGTATTTATCACACATCACAAGACACGTCTTTTGAACATGGAAGAGTTCTTAAAGAATTTCACATATCATTATTGCATAAACACAACCGTGCATTATTCGGTGAGAGTGATTTTGAATAATATTAATAAGGCGATATAACGGATTTACATTTTGGGATTGGAGCTGATTTAAAAATTAAATTGGTTGACGTTAGTGTGTGTGAAGTGGGAGAGATGGGATTAAACGCAGATTTCAGGGATAAGGATGTTATTCAAATTTATCAAGTATTCCTTTCAAATTTAATTCAATGTAAATGCGATAAAGTGGATTTTCCTCCTTTTGTTCATCGTCAAGTTATTGTGCCTGATAAGGATTTTCACCATTGACAACAATCAAATTCAATAATCATGGATTTAATTGCCCTCGAAAATTGAGACATTTCTCAGTTTTTTCTTTTTCTTAATGCTTCTTCCATCCATTTACATTTAAAAAAAATATTTTAAGAACATGAACGATTGTAACTAATAAACATTTTAGAATTGTTTTTCTTACTCAAAACAAGTATTTCAATTAAATTTTATAATTACTTCATACATAATAAAATAGCTTAAATAATCACCCGATGAACCTTACATCTATAGCAGATGTAATTTTTTTCTTATTTATTCAAACAAAATTTTCTCACATTCTTACGAAACAAAGATAAAATAAACGTGTATGAAAGTATAAAATAATAAAGTTTATGATAAAAAATATAATTGAATCTTATGTTAGTGTAAGAATCCGGTATTAAGCTTTGAATTTTCTTCAATTTTATCTTTAAAAGTGCTTTTTTGGGTTAAAAATCTAACATTAAATGAGAAACAAATAGCAAAAAAAAGATTCACACACACAAATAGTCGTAGTGAAATTGCAAATAAAAAATATGGTAACAAAAATGGTAGAGCGAGATTAAATTAAATTGCAAATGAAAATTCATGAACAACAACGATGGAGGTTATTATATTTTCATGTTTCATACAATTTTATGGTAGACAAATATTTTTTTACTCCGTTTTTTCACTGTATGAAAAAATTATTTCTTTTTAAATATAATATGTACCTAAATATAAAAATTGATTCATTTTATGAACGTTGATGATACATAAAAAATCTCATTGAATATTTTTTCAGATAAATTTTATACTGTTTTGAAAATTTGAAGTAAGTACGTGAAAATTTGAGGCACGAACGACTTCTACGTGGGATGGAAGTGACTTCAATAAGAAACGTTAAAAATAACTCGATTTTTTCCCTAAGATATAATCAATTGATGAATATATATGTTTTTAAATAGTTTATTACGTGAGATATTCACTCTCAATATACACAAAAATAAACACTCGAAGGAAAATAAGTATTTTTAAATACATATGTCTATACATTTTTCAAATTATAATTTTATGTTTAAACTAAGAAGTTTTTAAGACATTCGTAGTTAAATAATTATATTTATAGAAAGTATTTTTTCAAGATTTTTAAAAGTTTGAATAAAAATGATATAAACAAAATATTTACATTTTAATTTAAATATCGTTGTTAGAAAATAATTCTTTAAAAATATTTTTAGAAAATTAAGTTAAACAAATAGTCATTTTATTCTGTGTATATAACTATGAAGAGTTAGAGGAGTGTTAATTTAAAATCTAAATACATAATTGAAAAGAAATTGTATAATATGTAGGAAGGTAACACTTACAAGGCATTCCAGGTGTTCAATTTTGGTCATTTATGGATATTTAATTCTTCATCAAAATTTAAATAACTCATTTTTCAACAGCAGGGAAACACTTTTTAGGAATGAGGTACATGTTTTAAGTTACTTCTTACAACTGCATTTAAGCTTTTTTTTTCTTTTTTTTCTTCTAAAATTTTTAGCCTCCATAGGACTGGATTTAAAGTAAAAAAAATTATCTAAAAGTTCTAAGAAAATGGATCTTAAATCCAAATGATTGTGATATATTTTTTGCTGAGGTTTCACTACTTAGCTTGATTGTTATGCTCCTTGACTAAAATTTGGCTTGAAATCAAATTAAACTCAAACCAAATGTTAATATTGAAATGCCAAATCAAGTCAAACAATTTCCTTAAGTTATTTAAATATGAATATTAACGTTTAAATATGAAAGTCTACAGACAAATGAGCTTGATTTTATGAATCCCAATTTTTTGCTAAGACGTACCAGAAATTATAGTTGCGAACAGCTAAAATGGTTAGGCCTTAGGTTTCTGTATTTCTAAAGCATAATATTTTCTCAAGTTTTTGTATCAGATACTTATTACAAACTAAGTTTTATACAAATTTTTTCGGTACCGAAATATCTACCCAATAAATCCAAGATTTCTCTTTTTATTAGCTATAGCAGAGGTTCCTAATCTTTTTTGGTTTGCGGCTCCTTTAATACATCGGATTTTTTCCGCGGCTCCTTTAATACATTCGATTTTTTTCAAATTTTTGACTTTTTTGAGAAACTGCCAAACTTTTCTGTTTAAAAGCGATTATCCATTTATTTATTTAACAGCGAAAAATTAAAAACGGAAACTTTTTTCCTTGTGATAATATGAGATATCTATTATTTCAACTGTTTCGGTAATATCCATATTAAGACTGGACAACCACCATGGTCGTGGTTGCAGTGGCAGTTAGTTCGTGTGTCCAAATGCATTCAATAAGGGGTCGACACGTATTTGATGTGCACTTTAATGTGATTAGATTAGTTAAAAAATAAATTTAAAAAAATTTTTTAAAAGTTTCAGAAGTTGGAAATTCCAAGTAATTTGCCGAATTGTTTAATTGAATATTTCGCGGCGCCCTTATATGACGAGACCGCGGCTCCCCGGCTCACACTTTGGAAATCACTGACAATGAGCTATAGGAAGTCAACGTTTAAATGTTACTTTTTCTAATTTTTTTTCTAACTTATTTTCTTATGCCTATGACTATCGGATTATGAGCATTTTAACTGTCACAAATTAAATATGATATGCATGTATGATCGGTGTCACCATTACATCTTATTTTAATGATCTCGCTGCACAAATTGTTCGTACAACGAAAACAGATCAATTCCACACAAACCGACTCGCACCAACAGCCTAAACAAAACGATTGTAAATTACTTTTCGATTAATTAAGTTGATAAGATAATAAAAGCGAGATATTCAATCTTAATTTCACTTACAACTACAATTTATAATAATTGAAAAATAATAAAGCTTATATCAAAAGTTCAAAGATAAATATTTAAAAAAAAATAGAAGAAATCGTTCACTTCCTAATTACCAATGATTGCATGTAAAAAACAACTTTTAATTTTCCTCTTGGCATTTCTAAGTCTTTATGTTATTAAACATCATTTTATTTATTATGTAATCTTCTTAAAGGTTTATTATTTGTTTTTCTTTAACAAATGCGTGTGATTCTTAAGTTTGATTTACTTAATTAAAATAAAATATTTTCTTATCTTATTGCGAAGATATAAAAACCTTGCAAGGAGCTTTTGTCGTTTGTTAATTAGTGATAAATTTACTTGCATTAATATATAAGTGCATATGCTCAAGTCCACTAATCGGATTTTACGTAAATCGGCTTTTATTGCTCTATATATATACACCAACAAATTCTGAGAAATGTATGACGACGCCATCATGTTTGAAGTGATATCAACGTCGCTTATAATGTAACTTAATTAATGTGTTGGAAGAACTTGAATAATTGAAATGTAAGCATCTATATTCGCTTTATTTAGAGAAAATTATAAGATTATTCAATCATACTTTATATTTTATAAGAACTTGATATGTAAATTTTAAAAAAAATAAAAATGAATATAATATGTTACTTGATTGTTATTGTTTGGATCACTTATTACTTGATGGTCATTTTATAATAGTTATTCGGACAAAAGTAAAAAATTATTCCATCATCTTCTTCAAATATAAAACACTACCGTGATTGATTAAAAGAGAAGCTGGAAAAGAGAAGCTTTGTCATAGAACAGTGGTACTCAAACTTATTTCGAAAATTGGTTTATTTTCTTCAGCTTGAACTATGTTTATTTGGTTTAAATTTACGTTAATGAAACCACGGGTAGCGGGTAGCCACCGGTATAATACTTCATATATTATATAAGTTAATATAGACGACTTAAAAACATTTAAATAAATAAGTGCTAATTGTTCAATGACTATTATATAGTTAATATGTGTTTTTTTGTAAAATTGCTCTTTGGTATAATGAAAAATATGAATCATATACCATAAAAAGTTATATTTTTTTATATACCTATTCATATTGAGAAATGCAATTTCATATTTCTGGCATTTCATAGAAGGCCTTTTACATCTATAATATCTGCATGGCAACATTGCAGCTTTCTAACTAACGAGTAACGATACATAAACGAAGCCGATGCAACCGCCAAGATCACAGGCAGACAGACATACAAATAAACAGAAATCCTTCTACAAGTGGTTTGGCTACAACGAACAACAGCACTACTAAAAAGATCGAGTCGCGTCTTCCATAAGATGTGAATAACGATAATAATGTATTTTGAATGAAACTGATTCGATGCAACTGATGATGCATCTTCGATCTATCTAAACAAGATGAATAATATACCCTTGCACGGCGAATCATTTCAAAAATCACATTATTATTAAAATACACTCCGACCATCGTGTATTCTTCTCAACAAAGCCAACAACTAGTTTCAGTAAAATCTCATCAGTTTTCTTGAGCGTTTATTTCCATTTTTTTTTACAGATGACGTTGTAAATATTTTCATTTCAATGTCACAGCAAAATATTTGCGTTTGGACACTTAAATTTTGAAACGATTACATGCTTAAGATGAACATTTGTAAATGATGTTCCAACTTCCGCGGAATGAGTAAACCAATTTTTTATTGCTTGTTTTTTACTCTATAGTGATTTTATGGTGTGTTATGTTAAGTTCAACAACTCTTACATATAATAAAACATTATCGAAAGAAAAACGCGTGAAAAAATATTTTATTACATATTTCCGTATTATTTTTAGTAAATTATAAACGAATTTCTAATATAGTAATATTTCTCACTCAAATAAGAAAATTACTGAATATTATTTCGGAATGAAATAAAAGAGTATCATATATCTAGTTCATATATGGACTTTCTTCCATTTCTTAAGCTTCTAGTCCTTCCAAATCTCGTAAATTATTTATGAAGCACTTAAGCTGAATTTTTAGTGCCCAATAATATGTATAAATGGCCCTTTATTATATCTACTTGTTATTTTTGTCTGCTTTATCATGTAATAGGATTTAGTCTATATGTTTTTTCTTGTGCTAGTGTCGTAACCTTTTAATAAAGATATTTGCATCGTTTATTGAATATGGGTTTAAGTGAATGTTAATATCAGAAATGGAGATGATTATTATTATAATAACATAGCCATATATGGACTGATGTTTGCAATCTCAGCACGATTAAACACGTATATCTATTGATCTTTACGTTCTGTCATATTGCATATGGAAGAAATTGCTGTTAACAAAATATATTTGAAGCAAAAAATTTTATCTCGAATAAAAAATCTATTTATTCAATTTATGTGTTTATCATAACGATATATTCGTTAAAATTCTCACAGATTTTTTTTAAACTTTGTGAATCATAATTGATTGATAATTTTCTTAGCTAATATTTGTTAAATCAATGCTTGTATATTCATTGTTAATTTAAATTTTAAATTATTTCATTTTATAATTCATTTGGTCGAGTAGTTTTAAAAATTTAAATTCTACTTTTGTATAGTTCATTGCTTTTTTTAACTGATGCATACCTATGTATTTTTTAAAACTCTTATTTTGTAGTAAAAAAAAAGTGTAAATTGTAAAAGCCATTAGCAAATGCAATATCGATAAAAGTAGGTTTTCTAATAAAATTGAAATTTGTGGAAAAATCCTTTTTCCCCATAACCACAAATATTTGTCGTAAAAAAATCAAACGTGAATTGAAAACGGAAGCACAGTTGAATATTATCGTATATTGTATGCCAGGTTTATTCCCCATTTTCCTGAGTTTCCCTTCTTTTAAAGGCAATAAACCTAAATAATAGAGTTCTTTTCGTAAATAATTCTCTTTTTTTTCTAATCAACTGACGGCGAATACACAAACAAGCCCCAATAAAAGACAAATAAAAATAAATAAGAAGAAATTTTATGTCGGATTGAACCAGGAAAATTACCAAATAATTGATGTTATCATTTAAAAAAAAAACAAGACTAGATTTTATGCATGAATTGTGCAACTTTCTTGACTGAAAAATCATGCCAAAGGTTCTATTGTTATCATATTATCGATCGGTTTTGATGATAATAATAACAGGAAAAAAGATTTTTCGGGGCTCTTATATTTGTGTCGTCGTACCTCGACTCTTTGTTCCTCCATCGTGTATTTGAATAAATCGAAAATCAAATTTTTATTTTCATATTTGTATGTATGTATAGGTGGTGTTATTGACAGCTTTCAAAAAGAATTTAACAATGCATTATACTTTTTCGATTCCTTGAAAAAGGTGATTTTTCGAAGAATTTTTCACAACAAGAAAACTGGGTTTGAAATTGTATAAGCTATTTGTGTATTGAATTTAACATTCAAATAAAAATTGAAAAATCGTTTTGGGAGCAATTGATATAAATAATAAATGCTCGTGTCTCAAAAATTTTTTGATAACAATAAGTGATTTTTTCGAGCTGAAATTTAGGTTTTTCTTTTAAGAAAACGTATTTTTAGAATTTATTATTTAAAGTTTATAATGAAAAGTAAAATTTTTATCGAAACTGGAATTAATAGGGGTTCATCTTTTGACTTTATTTTTATCCTATTTGATTTAAATTTGACTTAAAATCAAATCAAACTCAAAGTAAATAAGTTATATTTTAATAACAAATTAAGTCAAGCGTTGACATTGCAAGCTCTTTCATTTCAAAATTAATTCAACTTGAAAAGCCTAAGTACTTTATTTGATAAATCCCTGAAGATTGGTAAGATTTTCTTTTAGATACAAAGGAAGTTTTTCAACAATGTTTTTAACATTGCTTGCACAATAGCATGGCGAAAGGATTTGGTCCTATTCAGGTATTCAACGAAATTGCTCGTATTTTTTCCTTAAAATTTTGAAATAATTTTATTTTTTACCTCTTTTTAATAAAAACGTTATTAATTCCCTAATTGTCAGAAACAGTAATGAGTTTGATTTGAATCAATACCAAGTCCCTTGTGTTAAGGCTATTCGGACTCATGTGTACATGAATATATCATATCCGAAGTATGTGCTATAATTAAGGGAGAACCAGATCCCCAGTGTATGCATGAATCGTGGGTGACGATATAAGGGTGAGAATTGTTTGAATATCGATATTAACATGTACACGTGGAGGCTGCATCACGTGAATATGAAATACAAATATTCCATTGAAATGACACGTTATAATATAAAGCTGAAGTAATCAGAGCGAAAATCCAAATGCAGCCAACTGTTGGTCAAGTCTCGGATAAGCTTTTTAATAGTAGAATTTAAATATGTGCATGTATAATGGATATACATAAGTACCATATATATGTGTTTTAAATTCCTACCACATATCCATCTCTTTTTACAAAATTATAAAATTATTTTTAAAGTTGAACTTCAATAAATTAAGATGAATTGGTTTGAATTTTTTATAATCACATATCACATAATTGAAAACAATATTTCCCAGAACTTAAACTCGTGCGAAATTCAAAACTTTATGCAAAGATCTATAAACAAGTTATATTATTGTAATGTATACGTTATGTACACATCTTGTATAATAATATTCAAGCCTGAATCTAACGCAAATGATGATCGATGGAATTTCCACAAGTCCCGTTCCAAATAATTGATTGTTTTAGTTTTTGATGAAACGGAAAAGTATAAATTTTTATCTTTAAAATTTTGATTTTAAAACTCTTTATCTAACCAGAAGATAACAAAAATGAGTTTTTTTGGAAAAAAAGCCCCTCAAACTTCTGATCTAAATCTCGTTAGACTTAAAGAATACAATCTCTCATCACATTGATTCCATCATCGTCGTTGATAGTAATAAAACTAAATTCATTTAAATTACAAATTAATAGTATTTTTTCTCTTGGCCGTAAACGACTCTTTTATACTCAGGCTAATGAACTTGAGTCTACATATTTCATATCATTACTTAAATAATAAAAAAGGCAGCATTTTGTAAAGAATTTATTTCTATTTAAATCAGATAAAAACATTTTTCTCAACAATTTACATAAATTTTATTTTTATATTATTACCGGTTGATTTGCAACTCCATCACACTTGATAAAACAAGATTGAAAGTAAGAGTTTCTTTTAAAGGCTTTCAATTATCACATTCTAGATATTAAAAAATAAAAAAATCGTGAATTTATATTTGAATGCTAAAATATCAAGGAAAGGAAGCGATTATTATTTTTGGATGGATATATATAAAACAGTTCGTAATTTTTTCTCTCTTTTTTATTACTACTATGATTGTTCTAACTATGAAGTCGCTTTTAAAGTGTACTCATCGAGAACAATCAAATACGTCGTTGACGACAACGTGAAAATTGAAAACGCGACTTTGAAGTTGTAAACAGAGAAAACCTCTTTCGCCATATCTTTGTCGAGTCCGTTGTTTCCATCGTTCTTTCCATTCTGTTTATATTCTCGTTCATTTATGGAACGTTTTCTCGGAAAACAAAAAGGCCTTTTTGTTTTCATTTATCATCATACACAAATATCACGAGACCGCAAAACAGCTCTTTTACAGCTCCATTTATCTACCACATTTTTCTTAGTGTGTGTGTGTGTATGCAGTATGTTTTTTGTGCCCGATTTTTTTCATGTTTAGAGAAAAAAATGTTTAAGTCGTTTTTAAATTGTTTTACTACGTCCAATTTATGAGCAGAAAAGTTTTATTAAGCTCGTGAGATTTGGCGGAAACTTTCTATCATTTACTCAACAAGGTTTCAAGCTTTTGACTCCCTTCATTACAGATTAATTCTCTCCGTGATTTAGTTCGTTAAGTATCCGGTGAATATGAAGAAAGTTGGACAGTTATGTTCTATTTAGTACATCTTAAGACGCCCAGGTATTTTACCGAAAGAGCTCTTAATTAGTTAGGCGAAAATCTGAACTTTGTAAAAATTTACACAAAGTTTTTAATATAATAATATCTAGCCAATTTTTGCATCGTATTTATCGTGTTGGGAATTAAAAAGAAGGTGTTTTACATAGGAATCTTGACCATAGATCGCGTTTAAAACGTAACATGAGGTTGAAGATTATAAATTCACTTTCGTTACTCTTCTTTTGCATACTTGTGTTTGAGACTAAAGTATGCTGTCGCTTAATGCAAAGTATATGTGTTGTGCCTCCATACTTTCCACAGATTATCGTAACAATTTATGGTCATTCGACGCTTGTACGAACCTCGTGTGTGCTTATTAAGAGAATCAACATAAAGTAGACACAAAAGTCACAACCTCGAGTTGAAATACACCATAATAATGTTAAAGTTGTTACACAGATAGAAGAAATAATATAATGAAAAAAAGACACGCTCACGATTCTTGGATAAGAAGCATAAGCAGAGGGAGGCTGACTCGGACTTGGCCGTGCAGAATTAGCATCAGCCAAAGAAGTCAGCAGCAGCACAATCTTTTTCAGTCTTTTTCTACTATTGGAATAAACCAGTCGTCGACATATAAAATACACGAACCTGAGACCAGCCGGTCACCAGAGGTATATTCAACTCGCGCGCCTCAGTCAAGGTTGCTCTACAAGCAAACAAAGGAAGTGAATAAATATACACCCATACAATCACAGCTTTATAATAAGCCCAAGTCTAAGTACAAAATAGTCTTCAGATTCAAGGAGCAAATGTATAAAAATCACAACACCTAAATAGTCTAGAGGGAATCAACGGATGAGTACCAAAAACTATTCTAATGGATTTTTATTTCAGAATATCTTCATTGTAAATATAATATTATGCCATGACAAATCTTATAGTCAGATATTTGTATATTTAAGGGGTATATTTGAGGGGTACAGTAAGACTTTTGAAAAATCGATTTTTCAATACTATTTTTGTAATTAGCATGTATTTAAGTACACACCGAGAAATTTCAAGTTAATCCAGCGATTATTTTCAAAGTTACATGCGAATATGTATGTAAAGACAGTTTTCACTCTATGCAAAGTGCTTTTGAAACTTAAGACGCGTTTTTCTCAAAACTGTGTTTAAAGTTGGTGACCAAGATTTCTCAGAAATGACTGAACTGTTCACTCTTAAATTTGAACACAAACTTCCTAAGGATATTTCTTAATATTTACTCGAAATTCTTTTTCTCGTCAAAAAATCCTATTTTTATAAACAATTAGAGGTCAAAATTTTAATCAAAAATCGTATTTTATTTTGAGAAACGCCATTATATATTATTAATGAAATCCGTTTGAATTTTTTATTTTCAATAATCTAGTCGAGAGATATCGTAGTCACCCCAAGATGCCTTTTTTGAAATGAGGTTTTGGAGATCAACTTTCAAAATTATAATTTTACAAATACAAAAATGTAAAATGACTGTTTAAAGTTGCCATAATATGTGTACAAATTTTTATATTTCTAAATTCAAAAGTGTTCTCAGAAAAAATCCTTCAAAAATCAGGTTTGAAACAATTTTAGAGTTACTCGTATATAGTTTTTAGAATGAATAAAAATGTTTCATATTTTTCTCAAAAAACAGAATTCAATTTTTTTGATCAAGTTATTAAAAATAAATTTTATGATAAAAAAAAACAGTTTCATATTCACTATCGTTTCTTTACTTAGCTAGATTTGTAGTAAGAAATAAAAAAATCTTTTATAACTGACGACTTTTTTTCAATTATTGTTAGAGGTTCACTACTTGACTTTAATTTGACTTGAAATCAAGTTATACTTGAGTCAAATAGTATCCCTAATATTTACGTGCCAAATCAAGTCAAGCATTGTTTTCGCAAGTTATTTCATTTCTAAGTCAAAATTTCCTGTATTATTTACTCAAGAAATGCCCAACTGCTTGACTTGGTGAATTTTTATTCATAACTCGTATAATATACTCGTATATCATACTCATAACTCATTATTCATGTCTGATTTTAAGTGTTCAAACCTTGAACAATTTTGAAAACCGAGAAAAAAAAATGAAATAGTAAAGTACTAAAAGATAATTTATTTTTTAATACTATTTGTAACTTAAATTTTTTATATGCTTAATAGTAAAGCCGTAATTAAAAAAAATTATAAAATAAAAATCACGTCAGAACACATCAATAAAAGAGAGGCATCAATAATTTAACGTCAAATTTGCGATTGCATTGGGTTACTTGCTGGAGTTAATAATTAACTATTTAAAATATCCCCTAAACTGTTAAGTTATTGAAAAAATTGTACGACATAAATATTATTAACAAACAATTTTTCTATAATTTATGCTATATGATTACTTATATTAATTCCAATACTTTGAAAGTTTTCAATACTGAAAGTATGTGTCATGCCAAATTATATTTTTATAATCAAGGCACCATAATATATGAAAGACATTTAGAAAAAAAGGAAGTTTCACTTCAAAAATTCTATCAAAGTGATTTTATTCATTAATCAACTAATGATTGGCAAATCCAACTATACAGCGGCCAATGCTGGACCCACATTCTACATCTGAATCTACACAATGGTGTAGACAAGGACTACATAGTTATTCTTTTCTTTTATTTTATTATTATTATTTATTTCTCATTTATTCCTTTATTTTTATTTATTATATATATATTATGATTATATTTATTTTTTTAGTCTTAATGATAAAAATTTTATTAGAGGTAACTTAAGTTATCTGATTCAAAAATCAAATAAAAAGATGTTTACCAAAAAAAAAAAAAAAAAAAAAAGAAGTGATTTTCGGCACTCATTCGTCAAATTCTCCTAGACTAATGGTCAAGGTGAGGGAGTGACAAAAGTCTTCTTCCTGGACTAAATTAAAAAAAGCGTAGCATCCCGTTCGATTCACTTGAAATAAAATCTAGAGGAATGTTCTAAAAGAGAAAACGTTAAGTAATATTAAAGCATGGACAATCGTTCGGGCATTTTCAAGTCGTTCACATTATCAGCATCTTTTTTCTCTCATAAAAATGCTCTAATGCTCTCTTTGTGTGGTGGAGTTGTGTTTGAAATTTTTATTTGTACTTGCTTAAGTATGTACAATGTACATGTATCTCTTTCATCAGAAAACAATCTTTCTGTAGGAGCGACGAAAACGTTACCTACTCGTTATCTATCAAGTTAATTTCCAAGAGCCATCATCATCAGCATCGTTCTTGTACGCCACAACTTCAACGATCGCGTCAGTACCATCATTATGGATACAACGAGGAAAAATTTTCCGCATCTTGCAATTGCAGTGGAAATCATTTTGATTGCTGTTGTTAAAATCATTGCCCCAAGAAATCAACGAGATTCAAATAAAAAATATAACCATTTTTTCTTCTTAACTATTTAAATCAATAAAACATATTATATATAGGTTATCAAATAGAGCTTCTCGTCTCAAAAAAAACCCTAAGTCATAAAAAGACCACCCAACCACAATTTATTTTTTTATTTTATTTTTGATTGGTTTCGAATTTCTTCAAACCATCGACGTAAAGAAAAATCTTTTTTCGAATTTATTGAGACATAAAACACTTAAATTAATTTGATGATATCATTTTAAAAAATAAAAAAATAGATTTTACACGTTTGAAAACTAAATTTTTGCTTTAACTAAGAAAAATATATATTCAAATTTTCGATGACCTCCAAATGATTTTTTTAAACTATAATTATTTTATTTAACTACCAAATTTGGAAGCAGATGAATTTCACAGTTCAACGGATCCCAAAACATTCCAAAATTGAGCAGAAGAACCCGCATTTCCGTATTAAAATTATGTAATCTCATTAAGTTTTAATAGAAAAAATTTACGTGGAATTTTACACGTTTTTTTTTTTTTAATTTGTTGAGTAGGTACTTTATCTAGTTAATTTTTTTTTGGAAAAATTGATTTTTAAAGTAGGTAAGTAATTGGAAATTATGAACAACAAAGAGGCCTGAAAAGGAAATTTGCTCGAAGGCTTTTGAAAAATTGTATATGATAAAAACCTATACGACTTCACAGTTCATTGAGATACGCTCGAATTATTTATATAATTGGAAATTCATTCTTGATAAAAGATCTCGGTACAAACAACCTCTATTAGATACAGACGAAGCTTGCAAAAATGCGAATACAACGAGTTTACAACTCGGTTATTTTCCATTTTTGTATTGATTTTTCATTTTTATCATATTTCCAAAGCATTCAACGAACAAATTCACAAAACAATAAGTTTCGCTTGTGTTTCATGGTCGCAAATATCTCAAGGTAGTCTCGTTCGGTATAATTACACGAAACATTTTACCATAACATTAAAAAGGGATTCGAAAAGTCGGAAAACGGAATGATAATTTAAACAACGATCGTTCCCCATTGAAACCAATAACAGCGCCACATCCGGTTTTTGGATGCGGACGTTTCCGTCCTTTTGTCCGTTTTCACGGGTCCAAGAAAATGAGAGGCGCGGGCGATGGACGATTCGTCACTTTTAAAATTACTGAAACGCATCTCCGCTGACACACCGTAACACACATCTGTTTATTCTCGAAAAATTCCATTAATTATTATCTAGAACATTTTGTGCAACCCTTTTTCAAATTACTTTTTCTAAAATATTGCCCTCACATTTGATTAAAATACGTAGAAAATGTATCTCTTGAATTTTCTCACTTTATGTTAATATTACTGAGAGAATTATATTATTTCTTCTTTGTCTACGTTCGTCAAGTTCATTACGTCCATCGTAACGATTACGACGTTGATAATGATGATGATGGTTATGGTTATTATTAACCACTTGAGACTTGAGAAATTCTGAGTAAGTTCTCCCTTTGAGTCGTCTTAGTCTTCATGGAAACAGTATTTAAATAATAATATTCTCCAAGTTCTCGTCTGGGATAGGTTCTTCATTTCTCTCACGTTTAACTATACATATATACGAAATAAAATATCTTGTTCTTATATTATTTTGCATGCAAGTATATTTTGTACATCTTTATTTGTACAAAATTGTTTGTATGTTGGCTGATTTTCACCTTTTTAACAAAGAACTAGTCGAATTTAATGATCTGGCGATAAAAATTGCTCATTGATATAAATTATAATTAGGTTTTGTATTGATTTTCTAATTAGTAATATAAGTTTTCTGTTTTTGAACACATAATTTGAGTTATGTCGTTGAGTTTCTGTTTTTCTTTTCCACTAAAACGTGCAAACCAAATAAATATGTAACGACTATAGACTAGAGGATTAGTTGGGGTTTGTTTTGGAATAGTTGTAATAATTACTATCAGATAGCAGTTTAAACAATATTAAAAGATTTAACACATGCATTTCTTAGATTCCAGTTAAATTAGGTTTAAAATCAAGAAACGTTATATGTTCAACACTTAAATACAAGTAGAATAAGTAAAAACTTATTTTATTGAAGCCTTATTTTTCATTTAAAAAATAAAGATTAAAATTTCAATTTCAAAATCTATTTTTAAGTTAAAAGTTTTAAAATTAGTTTTATCTTTGTACGTTTCTAACAAACTAATGTATTCAAGAGAACAGTTTACATAAATATATATTTGTAGAGAAATACGTAGCTTCTTTATAGTTCTTTATGTTTCCCTCTTCTTTTCATCACGAGCTACAATTAAATTATATTTAAAACGGAAATTCTAAAGAAATCTTTGACAGTACAGAAGAAGAAAAAATAGACAAAGAAAAGAGTCCTTTTTTGTTCACGATATGGATGACCGATCAGAGCGTTATGAACTCTCTCGTAAGAGTTAAGTCACGACATAATTGTTATTTATCATAGACCTCACTATAGATTCTATCTAGATCCAAAGAAAAAAAATCCATCATGGTATTCGAGACCAAAGAAATGTTTGATAATAATTATTGAATCATTCTCAGATTTTAGGACTTGTTTTAAATGTTTTTAAATGCTTCATGTCTATCATCATCAACATTGGTACGTCAATAATTTTTATTTTATTTTTATAATGCGTCGTCATTCGAATGTTACTGAAGATGTGGGGCAATTAAACTCACTTTCAGAGCCGATAGACATGAACAATATATGTGTATGGGGATGCCTTAGCGATAAATATAAAATATTTCCCTTGGTCGCATCGCGTAGGAGTCGAAAAAATGAAGGAATTTTTTCGAACGATCAAGTTTACGTTTGAAGAAGTAGTAGTAAAGATTCGTATCTTGAGTGCACGCTCTCTAGAAAATGATAGTGATGAAGAATAACGAAGATGAAGCGTGGAAGGTTCAACCAAGACCCGCTCAAGTGGCACAAAAATGCCTTACCTTACACAATAGTCGTTTAAATATTCCAAGATTTACATTGAAACATTTAAATTATTTTGAATTTAATCTATTTATTTCATTCCGTTTTTGTTATAGGGTTCTGTGTCTCCAATAGAGAAAATTAAATTCAAAGGATTATTTAGTTGTCAAGACTGTTTTTCTTAGGGACGGATAAAGAAAAAGAAGGTGAATTTTCATTGTAAAGTTTGAACAGAACCTCGGGCCGCGAGTGATTCTCACCTTTTTTTATTTAATAAAACTTAGTTTTCCAAGTGCTCATTCAAAATCTATTCAAGATAAACTCACAAGAAAATATCAAATAACAATTAGAATTTCTTCAAACAAAATTCTTGATTGATGTGAACTTCCTGTTGAATTTTTCTGAAAAATTAAAAAAAAAAAAAAAAAAACTAAACAAGTTTCTGTTGATTGTTCAGCATCAAATTCCAATCCCCAAAAGGGTATCAGGCAAGACTTCTAATTTGGTAACCAACCGACTCGACTAATTGTCACAGGTCCTTGAAAACGGATAAATTCAACAATCTCTCACGCTGACCCCTATTAAAAATCATTCATTTCCTTTTGGAAGATCAAAAGACCAATGGCCGGACCCCCTACGCTTACAAAAAAAATTAAAAAAGGTAAATGTACTGCGATATTGTCAAACGTTAAAACACTAAATATTAAAAAAAAAAAAAAAAACGTATCCTACCAAGGTTAGCCTTGATCGAAAAGTGAATACCCGCCAAATTTAAATATGAAATCATATGCCATCGTGGTCATTCGGGTAAGAAATTTACCACATTGTTTGCGATACAAAACGGACGAAATTTATCATTAATCAGACATGTTTTGAAGTTAAACATGTTTTTATAATGGGGGCAATTAAAAAAACCAATAACAAAAAACTTGTGTGTGGGGTTAGTGTTTAAAACATTAAAGTTCACTCGATCTAATCGGCATTAATTTGTAAAGATCACGTTAAGCAAATTTGCAGGATCTTTTTTTATCGTCATTACTAATTAAATAAAGTCGTTTTAAATTAATTATTATTCATACGCCCACTTGATAATATTACGTCAAATATTTTCTACCAAAAATCATTAGTCAAAATTTTATGAGAACTCCATCAATTTTAGTCAAACTCTTCAAAATTCATATTTTTTTAAATTGAATCTTAATTTAAATTTAACAAATACGGAACTGAGTTCAGCTTTACAAAAAGGCCAAATGTAAGCCAATTTCAACAATGTTACTAATAAACTAATAAAAAACATTTATAATTTAGCTATCCTCTATCAAATACGATATAATACTATAGCCTTATATTATATAAAATCAAACTAATCAAATTTTGATCCTTTTTTGAAGATATCTCGATAAAATTCAAGTTAAAGATTATCCATTTTCGTTAAAACAAACAACAAAAATTGGTTGCGTATTTATTGTTTAGAGACTTGAATAACATTCGTCGTTTAAACGAACTTATAATAAGTAAACGCCACAGCTTTTTTACTCTATTTAAAGATCAGAAAATCTTGGTAAAACAATTAATTTTTTTCTTTGTTTGAGTAGTCCGCCTTCGCGCATCATCTTGGTTTTTATCTTCTTCGGCACAGCTTCTCGTTACGAGTTCAAGAAGGTTCATTTCAGCCTCGATGCGAAGTTTGTGTTCAATATTATTATTATATTTAATATAGAATAGCATTTTTTTCAAGTAATAAGCCATAAGAGCGTTGAGATGTTTTGAAAATTCATGTAAGATTGGAGTTCAAGTCTTTTTGCTCTCCCACATCATCTCGTGGCTCGGAAATCGTATTGAATGTATATGTAAATAAAAGTAGTTTGAACATATGGCGACTTATGTTAAAATTGCGAATTTAGTCTTGTTTAATATTTTCTAAAATTGGCCCTACAAGTTTAATATTCAAGGATACGTATAAGAGGTTATTGCACCATTTATATCGCTATCAAACGTCTATTTTTCTTTTCTTAGCGAAATGTTTTACAACATTTTATTGTTACAAATGTTAACCATCACTCAACCGTCATTTTTTTAAATTATCTTGAAGATTTTTATTGCAGTTTTGTGAGTTTTTATCGTGGCAAATGTGGCAAACTCCTCGACTATCTCATACATGATGGATATAGAAGAAAAAAATTATGTTATTATCATTGCCATGATGGGCTCTCATAATATTTGCATGAATGTGTCGATTTCAACATAGTTTTACTTGGTAAACTTTTATACATACATTTCAAAAATTGAGTTAAAATACTTCCAACGATTCATCTTAAAAAAGTAAAATTCTAATTGAGCCATCAATCTTTAAATTTAAAGCATTTTCTCAATTATTTTGAGTACAGTTTAAATCGATATTGTTTCGAGAAAAAAATATCGACAAATGAAGTACCAAATTACTTTATTATTATTTCAGTTTTTTTTTATTTCTCGTCTTCATTCTTTTCTTACGAAAATTCGTAAAAATTTTAAACGACAGAACAGTTCAAGGCCTTGTCTTGATCACTAAAAAGATCATTGGCCGAAAATTATTATGAACTAACCGATGTCGATGTGAAAAAGAAAAATATTTACAAATTTTTAACAAAATATGTTCGTTACCAATCATTACAGATTCAGTCGTCAGCCGTGCTATTTATCATAAAGTCTTGAAGAATGTTATGAAAGTATTAGCGATGATATTTGATTTATAGCCACAAACATAATAAGTTATTCATATCAAATTTTATTAAGAAGTTATAGAAATTTCAATTTACACGTACACATAAGTTAAGAACTTTATTTATAGAAAAATGTTTCATACACAAGTAAAAGAAGTTTCTTATTAATAAACTTTAGCTAAATATTAAATTATAAACCGATTATTTAACATGTGAATTTTTAATAAAATCCAAATTAAAATAAAGATTTCCTTCTTTCTTATGTAAAATAGATTCATTAAAAACCTTTTTTCATTTAAAACAACTTTATATTTCAATAAAAATTTGACATTTTTCGCGTGATAATTAACAGTTCCTTATAAAATAATTAAGAAAAATTAAATGTGATAAACATAATGTCAACTTGTGTTATTTAAGAAGAATTAAATGACAGCACTAAGGCACAAATTTTAAATGAAAAAAGTTGTTATTACTGAGGAAACAAAAAAAAATGCGTTCAATGATGCAATTTCAGTTCTGAGAAAAACGCAGATGTGTCTCAGTGTAATTATTATATTTAAGAACCCGATGGTATGAACGATGAGATCATTTTCTCGTATTTACTCGTATTTGCGTTTCCATCCACTCAATTTCAGTTTTTTTAAGAGATTATTTTGTTTTCTATTATTTTTTGCCAACTAAATAGCTTTGGGAATATAAAGGGGAGTAAAACAATGAAATAGGATAATATTTAGACTGGATTTTCCAACGAAAAATACGAAAAAGAAAAAGAATAAATAACGGTAGAACACGGAAAAATAAAAATGAAATAGACGCCTGGAGTAACGAGAAACGATTCAAACTAAATAAATTGAACCGAATGGAAACGGGTATTTTATTTATCTCATGCCGAATATTTTTAATATATCGGCTCGATCGAGTATTGGTACAAGAGGGTTCTATAAATAAATTTGAATCGAAATCATATCAAAAACATCGAGTAATTATAGTAATAGTCCGAACCTGCGTAGGTGGCATTCCATCCACCATGATATGTACATTTTAGTTTAGAAGAAGTCTTAAGCGTGTTAAGCGAGAGCCGCGGGTAAAAGAAGGTCTGAACCCATGACCCGTAACGTACATGTGAAAGAATGCGCGTTTGTATTTTGTCTGTTCGTTTTTCTTGTCGGTTATTCCTTTTATTCATCCATTTATTTTTTAAAGGTTGTTAAGATGATGTCGAGGGGAAGCTGCAGTGATTACTGTTTTTCATGCTAAATATATAAGTTAAAAAGGGATAAATGCCTCCGTAACTCAGCCTCACGTAAACAATATTTTATTAAAATTAATTAAAATACAATTGCTTTGTTATAAATAGCTATTGGCAACATGGCAAGCAGTCAAAATATATTTACCATGTTTACATATAGATAGTTTTTTTACTTTATATACATTTTTTTTCGTTTCAAAGGCAACCTTTTTCATCAATATTAACTTGGATATATTTTTTCGATATTTAAACAGAAGATCTTCACACTTCATCAAAATGATATTCATTATTCCAATAATACGCTGTTAAACTTTCAACAAGTTCTTATAAAGCTAATTTTCCTTCTTAACAATCTCTCAATACGTATAAAATATAAAGAAAATTCTGAATTCTGTTGCTTGTTAATATAGCATAGATTTATTCGATTTTCTTTCCAACAAATAAAAGTATACACTTAGAGGGCCGAAATTAAACCACACAGACCAGTAATTTAATTGTATATTTGTACAATGTAGTAATAATATCCCTTGAAATCCAGATTCATCAGAGCGTTAAGTTTTTAGCTTTGACCGACGCAGCCATTTTGGTTTCGGCTGTTTAAATAAATTAATTGCCTTTTGCATTGTTCTTGGGGGAAACAATACAGGGACGAATCATGTTCAATGGTGATCATAATCGCAATAAACTAAATGCCGTCAATTCGAAGAAAACACAAAGAAAAAGACAATTATTTATCGAAACACTTTCGTCGTGGATTCTACATTACTGTGTCTATTCATTACGAAAATGTTTCGTGCAATGTCAAAACTGTTCTTTATCCAGGAAATTTCTATGTCTATTTAACGTTGTTTTTATTTTTATCGTCTTTTTTATCTAACATACCTACCTCAATTTTGTTTTTTTTCTTTAATTCTACTTTATTAACACATTGCATCGTTAGCACATAACGTTTCATTTCATTTGTATAATTATTCTCAAAAAAGGGCTGTGATCTAAACATTTCATCAAAGTAAAAAAAGATTTAGTCTTTTTAATGTTATCAAAATATCTTTAAATCCATGACAAATTTTTGACATCTTAAGCAAACTTGTTCAAGTCATTTAGCATCTTTAAAGCTATAGAGGGAAAAAATTATCGAGTTCCTTAAAATAGTTTAAAACTTAAAAAATAATAACATCAACTCATATTATTCGTGATTGATATTATAAATAGTCTAATAGATTACTAATATTTCTTCGGGATCTTTTTATTCAAAATCCTTTTAAGATTGTCTGGGTCTAATAGTGTTGAGTAAAATTGGTCTTGCAGTTTTGATGTTGGTCTTGCGAAAATGCAATACCAAGATCAAGACCAGCTGTATACTTGCAAGACGAAGACCAAATATGCAAGGCTAAATGAAAAATTATAACTTCCGGTGGATTTGTCAGTTAAACTATTTGAAGCAACTTAATCAAATTTTGAAATAATTTTTTTGTATTTAAAATTTTCAGTTTACTTTAAATTTCAACACTTTATATAAAAAAAAAAAAAAAACTTTACCTCTAGCGATGAGCAAAATTGGTCTTAGTTCTTGTAATAATCCAAGATGAATACCAACTCTATAGGACAGTTTTGGTCTTGGCTTTGCTTTCCTCATCACTAGAATCTGTTACTGTGAATCACTAGAAATTTCAAAAAATCAATTTTTTGTGCCATAGTATAGAAAAAAATTTTCAAATTTTAATAAAACAAGTTGTGTGTGATTGTTGTGATATCTGGCGTTTAGGCGTTTACATACTCTTATAAACTTATTTAGTTTCAAGATGTGTGTTCGAGCTGAAAAATTTTGCAATTTGAATGAAAATGGGCGTTGAATAGTTTCAAGAATAAATGAACAATTCAATTTACCTCCAAATATCCATCATCAAATACACAGTTCCGTTTGTGAAACAAATTATAAAATAAAATGAGACAAACTGGAAGAGAAAAAAATGTCATAACTGGAGGAATCTGTGACTGTGGCTGTGACTATATAACGTGTGTAGACCTAAATTCCATATTCTATATCCTGCGTTATCATCGTAATAATATTACTATTATTATTTCATTTTGTGTGCTACTTGTTTGAGAGAGTGAATAATATTATTATCATATTTGAATAATGGCGCCATTTCGTATTCTCTCAGCAGCAATAACGTTCCATTTTATTATAATAATATTATATAGATTGACGTTCAGTGACCCCCATCCGACGTGTGTATATGGGTAAAAAGGGCGATGAAATAATGAGAAAAAGATTCCTCGAAACGCCCATTTTTTCCCCATCGAACCTGACGAATGCAAATCGCAAGATGACGATCATTATATTAGAAATTTAATCTTGTCGTCAAGCTTAAAGCTGCCTATCAATCTATAAGGCTTCTATGTGAGAAATTAACCAATGAATTCGACAAACATTGAACAAAATAAATAAAAATTACGAAATTCGTGCGTTGCAAATATCATTAACATTATGTAAATCGTTTTAAATCAAGCCGGAATAGAAAGACGTAAGAAAAAGATAAATATGCCAGTGATAAATTGGATAAAATGTGACAAAATTGAATTAAATCGAATCTTGACGTTTGTATTTTTACAATATTCTTTAAAAAGACTGAAAATATTCTAATTTCAGCCTAAATACAAGCCTTTAATATTAAGACATCTCCTTACTCTCAACATAATCAATTACTTCAATTTATACGATTAATATTTATTTTTCGACTTTTTCTCGTTCGTTTATTTGAATTATTTATAAGCGTTAACAGCTTAAAGTAATAAAACTGATAAGCAAATGATCGATACTTTTTTATATACTTACAGTAAAATGTTATTCATTTAAATACGGGATAGTTTAAATACTTGTAAATTGGGAATGGGATTGGAGGATGAAAAGTCTGAAGGACATGCAGAGGATAATATTTGTAAGATGAAATTTCATTATTTAGTCTTCACTCTGCGACTGGCAATAAAATGAATGAAAATAAATTTTAACTTAATGCGACTTATTTTCATAATTCAAAAATTTAAGAATCAAATTTTTTGTATAATTTCTTATAATGTGTTCAGTTTGAACCTATAACGGCTATAATGTTTCTATGAAATATTTAAAATGTTCCGAATGCACGCGGACCAATCAATTATTCAAACAACATTAAAATGCAAATGGAAACCAATTGCATTTTTTACTCAATAAATTACAATTGATTAATTGAGTTGTTACTCTCGTGTCCGTTCGTTCTCACATTGTATTTGTCCATTGTATGACGATATAAAATACAAATTCAATATAATTAGTTTTGTATTTTACATTTTAAATGGAACATATTATAATGATAATACTCTTTTTAATAATTCCGTATCTAAACAGTATATGGATTCGACAAACAAATAAAATCCTATTTTTTTATCTCTTCAATTCGTATTTTAGCTCTCCGATTTCAATGCTGATTTTTATATTTGAAATTTAAATTTTTCCAATTGTCGATTTAAGTTTCGAATATTTAATTTGTAGTTTAAAATCCCGTAAGAATTTTTTATCAAACAAATTATTAGATTTTCCACTGATTTTTTCTTGTTGAATTCCCTTCAACAATTTTCCATTTGAAATTCTTCAATTTTCCTTTTTTTTTGTTACAGAATGGCTTTGTGGAATACCCATCCCATTTGTTTGTGGAAACGTAAGAAAGGTAAGGAAAACTACGGTTATATATATCTACCCGAAAAAAATATATTTGTCCTGTTTTATTCGATATGATAAGAAAATTCGTGTAATAACCAACGAAAACATGAACTTTTTTGTTGTTGATATTTCTCTCCGTGTTTTTCCCGAGATTTACTCCACTATGTGCTCTAAGTATTTAATGAGCGACCGTGTTAAATTTTACGGTCTGTCATTTCCGACCGTCGTCGAAGTTATTTTTCCAAATTAACGAGAAAATAAAGTAGAAAAAAATAAAATTTATGTGGCAAAAATGAAGCAAATAATTCAAAATAAAAAGAGTTGAGAAATGTGTTGGTTGTTAGATGATATTTTCTACAGGAACAAAAAGACGATGCTGATTTTTTGAGTCCCTCTCTATGTGATAAAACGGTGACAGACACACGCGAACTTTATAATTTAATCTACGTTCATATCAATCCAATTATTTTAATCAATGAGCACGTACACGGATGGTTATCATTCCAATGAAAATAATCTTTGTTTATCGCAACACAACAAATTGGCGATTTATTATTTCGATCGTTTTCTAATCCGATTAAACTATCAAATATTATTAGAATAAATTTCAATTGACATTTTTAAACTATAATTATATTATGAATTAATCTACGAGTGTTACGCGTGTACATGATTTTTTAAAAAATGTGCATTATTTATTTAAATCTTTAGTATTTTAAAGAGAAAATTAGATGTAAGTAGAAGAAAGGTAAATTAATTTTCCGCATGAAATCCTTTTAATTTAAACTATTCATATTCTAAGCGGGAGAAAGACAATATAGTACTCGGGAAAATGTAAAATTAAAATAGTAAAATAAACATCATAGAACAATGAGAAATCCTTTGGGATGAAAAGGACCGAGGCAGATGTAAGGAGAAATGATGAGACAAATGGTTAAAGCTCTAATCCAATAATAATCATAAAGAAAATGAGGGTAGATGGTGAAACCTAGAAATACCATAGTTGAGGGAACGGAGAACGTTTTAAAAAGGGTTGACAGGGCCAGGCGCCAAAAGGACTTAAATGACATGGAAGAACATGTCGCTATGTCCGAAATGTAGGTAAGGTGGCATAAAAGTTATGCATCATTGGCGGTTTTCTCCATTGGTAACAAAAATCAAGTCACGAACTTCATCAGGAAATTATTTCTGTGGCAAAAATTTTCTTCTTAATATTATTTGGTCGTTATGGACTCAACTTGATCCTCACTGCAGGAATAAACGGAGCGCATAATTACCGAGGTGAATGCACGAAAGTATTTTTGTCGCGTTCAGAACCGCTCAATACATCATCTCTGCATTAACGCGCCCATCCATCCCTTGCATTCCTCGCTTGCACAGTATCCAGAAAGAATGGACCGAAAACTTAAATCGAAGAAAAAAATCACGCGTTCGTGTCACGCATATTAATTTCACTCAATTGTTGCAAACATTAAAGCAACTGCTAAAGGTTTAATTATAAATTCTTGAATTGTGCCATTTAAATTATTCGTTAAATTCATAATCGGTCCTAAGATTTATTTCATACAATACAAACAAAAAAGGGAAATTTCTTATATAATTTTTTCCTTTCACATAAATTACGCACATTTTGACGTAAACTGGAGTTGATTTTAATGAGGCCAACTTCTTACGTAGATTCTTCCCACTCAAATTTCAAAAAGTGTCATTTTCATTTGAACATTTTTCTTATTTAATCAAAATGAATTCCAATATATTCTTATATATTCATATAATTTGTTCAGTTACTTGTTTATAAACATTCCAAATTATGTCAAATCTATATAACTATGCAGAAAATCGATATTTGATATTACTTTTACTTAATAATAGTTTGTTAAAAAATCTGTTAAACCATCTAAAATTTAATCAAAATTTTTCATTCAGGAAGTGGAAACGTTCACGGATCGTTTAACATTTAATATATTTTCTATTTGATCCCTGTCTAGAAAATGACTCGGGATTACTTCAGAGTTTCTTAAAATTCATCAGACGCGCATTTATACACCGCCATCGTCGCGGCCAATACCCACAGCCATATCTCCACTCGTGTCGATCCTTCGATCTTTTCTCGTTCGTAACGCATCTCGTCTTATGAATAATTCATTTGCAACAATCTCGTACATATAGAGAGACGATGCGGCTTTTCAATGTATAAATTTACTAAATGTATGGAAACTGGACCCTTGTACTTAATAAATGATTTTATATGTGATCCGAAAATCGGCTTATCCCAAACTCGTCCCGAGTCTAACCTAATTCCTTGGCTCGTGTCCAATCGACTTGTTCAAAGACACGATTCACACAACATACACTAACGGAGGTTTTTGTACTCTTGTTGTTCCCATTTTCTCATTTTCTCGTTCTCCACCCTTATTTAAGTCCTTTAATCCAGTGAGGTGATAACTATTTGCATAGTCACTTGAAATAGAAAAGAAGATGTCATTCCCATAAAGAAGATACCTTCAAAAGTACATGTAAGGGTGCGTTGTTGTTAGCCTCGTCATCTTTACGAACGTCGAAGTAGCGTTAGCCTAAGGCGACGTTAACAAGGGTTGTTCCATCCAGAAGATTTCTATGAACTTCCTTAACGTGGATTCGTACGTACAATATTTACAATATGACACTACGTTAAATTGCCTTACTATTACGAAGGATTTTCCCAAATACGTGTGAATGGAATTTCCATTTTATGTTCTTATCTCCGCTCTCTTTACTGTGCTTATACGCAAATTTCTTCTTAATTAATTAAAAGGGGCGTGAATAAAGAAAAAAAACAAACAAGCCGTTAATGATAAAGTCCTTGATCATCAATATCAAGCATTGTAGACAGTTTCGATAAACTTTTTCAAGGTTTTTTTTTCTGTTATATCTTTTCAAGAGTAAGCGTAACTAATAATGGGCCATTCTCTTCATTTCTTATATTATCTTATATAGTACTATGTATGTATGTATATGTTCGAGTGAATGACTTCTCGCCCGTTTTAGTTGATCAATAATACGAGATGAAGTGGTATAAGATTTTCAAGAAGAAAAGGAAATATTTAAGTTTCACGTCGGTAATATGAAATGTCTAAGACATTTCAAGGATACGAAAGGACATTGTTAAAGACAATTGTAATAATATGGCAATAAGATTAATTCATAACAAAGAAAAGTAGTCATTAAATTTCCTTGACACGTAGGAAAATCACACTAAATTCTAATTTTTATTTCTAAAACTTTTTCGAAGTATCAAATCTTATATAGTTTATAAATTTAAAGTTACTTATAAAAATTGTATTTGAATAATAAAAAAATAATACACACACTTGAAAACTCGATGGTATAAAACTTGAGAATGAAAAATGAGAAGAAAATTTTAATGCTTCTGAAATGGATATAGATTATAGGTAATTTGTAGGTTTTATTGCAAGTTGGAACCAGCACACAAATCAAATTTTAATGATAATAATTGCGAAAAAGTTACAAGGGCACCCACGAGAAAATAAAAGGGGTTGAACATAACGACATCGTTCAAAATGAAGCCTACCTTATTAAATATTCGCTTAGCGAGGTCGATTCCAAAAATATGCCACATTTTTATTTATATATCCGAATAAAATTGTCGTTAAAATAAAAAGAAAAATACGCACATTATTAATCTTTGTCATGTTATATTTCACTTTAGTTAGTTATGGAATATCATGGTTTAGTAGGATTTGAAATTGAAAAAAAAAGTTGTTTCTATAAAGAATTTTGTCATTTCCTGGTAGATACATTGATTATGATTATGCTTCAAAGAGCTTTCTTAAGCTTTCATCCATAGTTCGGAGGTTGACGCTGTTAAAAATAACAAGAGTTTTTCTTGCAATTTTTATCATCTGGTCTTTGTTCTACGCATTGTTTTTAAACGAAGCAAATAACAAGTAATAAAGTGATAATGATCAAAAAAGGAAGCTAAAATGTTGCGAGTTTAGGGATATTGGTGGTAGTTGTGAGAGAGTAATGGACGTCGGGATAGTATTTAGGTTAATATACACGTGTCTCAGAGGGATGCTCCATCAAAATTCCTCACGTGACTCACACGATTTTCTCTTGTTCCACGTGTTTGTCACGCGTATTTTACGAGCAACTCAGAAAAAAATTACAGTACACGCTCTAATGTTATGATAGCATGCCTCCATTATGCTTTTCAATTTCCTTCATCCCAATTCCATTGTTATCACCACAAAATATTAGATAATTAATGTTAAAATTCATTTAGTAAAAATATGGGAATTTATTGCACAATCGTAATAAGAAAAATAATTTTAACATTTAACTTTGGCGAACGTACAAAGAGATGTAATGAATTCACTGGTAATTTAATACAATGATTGTATTTATACGTCAAAACTGACCTTATTTCGTGATATTTAAATAAGCAGTATTAAAGATAATTGTTTTATTTGTGATTTTATTGTTTCAGGTGAGTCATTGATCTTTTTTTTAACCATCCACCATCTTTAAACAATACGATGTCAATTTCCGAGTGAGTGAGTATTTTAAAAATTATCTCCGAGTCGTTTTTTCCTGTTTGCGTCTCTTTTATATTTTGTTTACACAGACATTCATAAAAATATTAGATGTATATAAAGTTTTTGTAGATCAACGATAATAGTAATAACATACAAAACTATACGCGCTGCGTTGAGATGAAGACGACAAAGAAAACGAAAAAAATTCTGTCTGTCTGAGAGGAATGTGTCATGATGATTAATTGTCTGTAACGATATTTCATTCTTTCTCCATTCGTAACAGTGTGTAAGAGCCTTTAAAACTTGTAGTAAAATTTAAACGATTGAGAGAACAAAAGTCTTTTCCGAAAAGTTTTCCTTTCAAACAATCTCAAACAAGAGAAAATTTATTTTAATTCTAACTCCAATAAATTGAAATAAGTGTAAATGAACCGATTGAGTTCGCCAGCTGTGACATATGTATATGGATGTTCTTGTTATGTCAATTAATTGATCATTCTTTCCCGAAAAACCGTTAAACAAAAACGACCATTGATCTTAATTTAATAACAATTTAAAAATAAGTTTCGACTATAAACTTTTATAGAGTTCTTAAATTAATTTTAGGAGTAACTTTAAATTGTTCTGTTTTACGTTTTTATTTTTTATAAGGCGAATAACGAGATAAATCCATTTGAAAAAATAAAACTTTTTAAAGGAAGTCAATTACCCACGACCACCTACTATGCCTTATTTTATTTCATATTTATTTTTCAAGTGTAAATAAAAGGCCTTAAAGCCTAGTTTCTAACGTCATATTATAAAATGTAATATTACTTGTTCATAACTTGATATTTTATTTTATTTTTTTGAAGTCTTGCTAGGGCTGGTCATGTTCTATGGCTATTAGGCCAGGATGATAAATTTATATTGTTTGAAAACTATACGATATATGATGTGCATATAGAATATTAATATTGTTATAATTGTGTTGGCGTCAGCTGACTGAACAACATGAGTAATTATCTGAATCGTTCATAAACGTTTTGAACGATTCTCCCTCGATCTTTTAGGGTCTACTTAGGATGTTTGTGGGTTGGATGGACTGATTTTTAAATTTATTTTTAAAATGTAAACAATATATGGCATATAGGGACATAAATAATTTTTAAGGCTAAACGCCTCTTGTCTTTGAAATACGGCTTTTGTAAAGTACACATGTGTCTTGGTTTATATCAGGCTTGTGGATGTCTCGTCTCGACAATTTTTATGTGGCTCAGGCCATATGGATTTCGAATGATATGAAGTAAATTTTAAGCTAGATAGAAGCGGCCTTTTTGAATATTCTTAGACTTCTTCGTATTTCAACAAAACACAGTTAAGAAAAATGGTTATGATAAACAAATTTAAGTTCATCAGCCCATATGGTTAATGTTCTTTAGAACCACCTTCATGATTTAAAAAATCATATCATTAATGTGACATTTTTAAATAAATCCAAATTAAATTTTAAAAAGTCTATGTTTTATGCAAGCAGAGGCACTTATGTATATTTCATATTAATCCTTCATTCATAATGACTGAAACATTGACTGATTTAATGATAATAATGAATCGAACAAAATTTATTTTTAAAAATTCGGAATTCAAAATAGGTTCTTGAACTATGTGCTCTATGCACATTTTAAAACGAATGCCATTCAATTACAGGCCTTTATTGGTGTGTAAACAGAATAATTTCAAACCACAAATCAATCGAAATTAAATAGCGTTGAGTGGAAACATATGAAGTTTGGAAAATACGAAATTTCAATGATTAAAAACTGCAGCAGTGAAATATAAAAGAAATGTGAGCACTTGCAGAACGTATGTATGTATGAAAAAAATTAAACAATTATTCAAATATAACAGAATGTATAGCATTTAAAATTTTGTTTGTACTAAATATATTCACGAGAAAATATCACACAGCGTTTTATGGTAAAGTTCAAATGTAAAAAAATTGTATGCATGAATTTTGAAAATGAGAAAAAAAGTATAAATAAATGCATAAAATTTACATTTTTCAATTTACATTTATTTAAAAATAACAGCTCTCTGTTGCTTCCTCTTTTCTAGATTATAATATCCATTTATCATAATTTTTATTTGTTTGTCATACAAACTAATATTAAAAACAAAGAATAATATGGTAGGTACTTTCAAATTGGGGCATTGATATTGAAAAAGATTTTTAAAACTGGGAATGTCAGACAAACACTTTACAAATTCTTTCAATAAAGAAAGAACAAGAAAAATTAATTATTCACAAAAATGCTTGAAATTCTGTTTCTCGAAAGTTTTTTTTCCCTTCTACTATTTATTTATTTATTTTTACTACGCCTCTGTTCTTGCTTTAGTTATATATTCAAAAATCCTCGCTCATCTCTTCAAACCCCTTGGTTCTATTTATAAATATGTATCTCAATGAATCTTTAAAAATTTCTCCTTCAACATCATCATCTTTTAGATCCAAAACGTTTTTTATTTGTCGTCTCATTCTGGAAAATACAAGGAATTTATTTGAAAATAAAACAAGATAGAAATGGGAACATTATGAGAAATGAACGATAGTATGTACACAAACAAAGGAGCTGCAGTTGCAGTCGCGATACTGCAGTGGTGGTAGCTATCGTTACTTCTTGGCACATATCAAATAATAATATCAAACTATAGAAGAGAAATTCGTATTTGTTGGCAAACGATTGGGACGTGGTGGCATGGAAAAGGATAGTGGTTCCATATCATCTGAATTGTGAGACGCAAGGTCGGGCGAAAAAGATGAAAACTACGTGCATTTTCGTTCATATTATATTCTATTTCGTTTGGCTGCGGGCCAGAACAAAAACCTAAAATTACTTTGTTGATACCACACAAATAGCGCAAGAGTGTTCCCATTTATAACGGGAACATGCCACGATAGATGGATGTGAAATAAGACGGACAGAAATTCAAGGTTAAATCGCTCGTTGTGTTTACATTTTGAGAATTTCTGGAATGCTTCACTATGTAATTAGAATTTTATTGCCGATTTTTCTTGTCAGATAAACGAATAATTTTATTTCAATTATATCTCCAGGTTATTTCTTAAACCGACCAACTCACACATTTCTTTCAAAATTAAATATTTACATTTTCATTTAGTGAAGAACCACTAAATTATGCTTTGAATAATAATCATCGTTTAGTCTAATATTGACTGAACCAATGCCCTTTTATTACATATTCTTTTTTTTTGAAGTTAAAAAGTTTTGTAGGTCAAGAGTAGAAATATAATAAGATTACGGGCAGTATTTTAAACAGAAAATGTGTTTGGATAGAGAAAATTTCCACCCAATCAAGTGAAGAGGGTTTTGTGTGTTTTTGATCAAAACGGGACGATTTTGAAGCGACAACAAAACACTCATCTCATAAAATTCTCCGGGATAGCCGGGATAAAACGAAAGATGAAGAGGCTTCGCTTTTGTGGATATTATGTACTGTCACACACATCCGGAGAACGACCTATCTATCAGTCGAGAGATATTGAAACGTTTCCTCTCAGCAAATCTACGGCGACCGACCAATAAGAGTCCATATGTCAGCACCCACGTCAAAAAATATTTTTCATAGATTTTTTTTTTCAAAAAATTTAATAAATAAATTTTATATGAAAAATCTTCAACGTTTGAGCACGAAAAAAATGGAACGAGTAAACAAATTGAACCTATCAAAACCGTGTGTTTTGTCTTGAAAACATTTTTTTCTTCATAATATTCGACAAAAATAACATTCGCGTTTTTGCCTTTTTCTAATCTAAATACTTATCGTAAATGGGAGTCATTTATTTATGAAACAGTAACCTTTTCCATTTTTTTAAAGTAAAGGATGATTTCCATTTCTGGAAAAAGAAAGAACACAATTCGAGAGAATGGAAAGATTGAATCCAGAAAGGGAACCAATGATTATGCCCCATTGTATAAAAAATAATATCAAACATTCAACGAATCGTTATTTTCTAAAATTCCCTCTCTTTTTGTTGTTTGTAGAATAAAAAGTTTAAACGTTATCATCTTTCTCATTTCATATATGAAATATCTATATTATATGAGTAAATTTCAAGTGATTTTCACTCGACATCGTTTTCAATGGAATCAATTTCAAACGGTTTCCTTTTACGTAACAGCTCGATATCGTTCAACCTCTCACACAATCCCTTCGAAACTCTAGAAACTTTCTACCCTTTCTGTTCCATTTCCACCTTCATATCGGGATTGAGGAAATTTGTGGGAAACGATTTGGATTTTAAGATAAATTATTTTTCCTAAAATTCCTTTAAACTCGCATTAAAAGGAAAAAGCCAAGCCTAGACTTTTCTATCATACGAAAATTTCATAAAACTAAATTGAAAATTCGACAGACGTTTGAAAAATTATTTCATTTTATGAATAAAACCGATAATTGTTTTACTTTAAATTTATAGCTTTCAATTTGAAACAGTCGCAAAAAATATTAATAAAGTTAATCCTTGTATATATCAAGATTAATGATTCGAAAACTTTTCTTTTTTCGTGTCAAGTTTTATTGACCAAAATCAATGGCTTATTGTTAGTCTCTCTAAGGAAATAAAAACTCAAAGCCTCTTGTCTTATTTTCGTGGTTTATTAATTTTGTCGGTCACAACCTTTTTCAACCCTTCCACACAACCTACAGCATGAAAGAATAATTTATCATCAGAATAATATTAATGATCTAGATTTGCACTCGAATAATCTGGAGAAAAACGTTGCGAAAAATCGACACAACCTTTTCGTTGCCAAATTTGTCACAATACCATTTATTTATCGTTGAAAAAATCGTATGCATTTGTAATAAATCATATATTTCCAACGATTAATTTCGTGAATGAAAGAAACTACGGGCATATATTTACGCTTTTCCTTCGAGGATTTTTAGAATTTAAAAATGAACCAATCGTAAAAATGTCTTCATAAATTACTGTTTGATTGACATATTTAAATTAGTCTCAAAATATCGCTATTTTATTTTTCTCTCATTTTCTTTCGATTAATTCATGTTTCTTACAATGAAAATAACAACGTTTTTACAGAGAAATATATCTATAGATGTACATTGTATGATATTATATATTTATAACAGAAATCTTTCTAAAATTGCCCTTAACTACAATGGTAAGCCTCAGTTCATTTTAAGACATGATCTTTTTTTCAATGTTCCAATTTCCTTGATACAATAAAATAATCTCTCTATTATTTATGTGGAGATATAGAAACGGTTCTGATTGGGTGACTTTTATAGGGATACATTTAAGTGTGGGGTTTATTTTTCCCTTCAGTTGTGGTTAATGATGATAAGCCGTAGTAAAGGTAGAGATAGACAGATTGATCGTTACTGACAGGAAATTACTGATCTGTCTTATTTCGAAGATTTTTTTTTATATTCTTTTTCAATTACATTCAACATGAAACATGATCGGAAATATATTTCAATTGATTGAAATTATGTGAGTTTATTTGGAAGCCATAAGCTTAATTTATTTTTGATTTCCGTAACAAAAGCAAAATCAATCTATAAGTGTAATCAATAAAAGAGTGGGTGTTGTTGAAATGGCGAATAAAAGCACATAAATCCCCATGTCTGCAATATATCGATAAATAGCGAATGACAAACGTAAACTTTTTGAACGTCTCTATCAAAACGTTAAGTTCTCGTCATTCGATATAAAAGTACCTAGCACACGTAAACGAAAAATACAAAAGCAAACGACTTTTAGCTACAAAATACAACGTTTTGTTTCGATAAAATAGAAAACGTTTTGGGAGAGTATATTTGGTCGTAAAGCTCTCATCACTATCGTCGTCAATAATCACGTTTTCTGTTCAGTTAGTATTTTCTCTTCACAAAGCTTCTTGAAAGTCTACTTTCTTTATGAGTAAAACTGGATCTTTTCAACAATAATAATAATTTTTGTGGGCAAAAACTCTTGTCTTGCTGTTGTTTTCATTTCTTTTCATTGACTCGACGTCATGTACAAGCTGTGAACGTGCACGATAAAACCTTTAACTGAAGTAAAAACCCGTGGGATTCTAAAGAAGAGGAACAAAATAATCTCAGTATCATTTCACTTGTCTCGTATTCAGTCTGGGGCTCTTTAAGTTTACGAGATGACATCTTCCACTTACCAACTTACATAGCTTTCAATGAAGAAATGGTATGATTTGAAAACCACCCCTAGTTGCGTGTTTTCCATCCACAGACTTTCTATTTTCTCTGAATGTGCCCATTTTCCCCCTGTATCTTATATTTTGAATTACTCGAGCCAAGTATCTTTAGAATGTCTAAGCTAATTTTCTGTCTCAATTACAGTTTTTCAAACAGATGAAAATGCAATGATTTTGTAAGTTGTAAGATTTTAACACATCGTCATGAATATAAGATCTCAAAAAGTTTAAAATATTTTTAACATCTGTCTTTTAAAACTTACTCTAAACTTGATAAAACTTCAACGAATTGAAGTTTAATAAAATTATCCATGTACATCTCACAAACTTGACTAGTTATAGTTTCTTTTTAAATGTTATGAAATGTATCAAGTTTTTAAAGAAAAGCTCTCTTTTCTTTATTTCTTAGAACTAATTCTTTTCGTAAGTTAACTATGTGTGCGCGAGAGATGTTAAAGTGTTTTATAAAAATTATTTTTAAACAAGCTTCATAAATACGTTATCACATTGTATTTAACACACACACACACGTGCTCTTTTAAGTACGAACAAAGTTAGTCTTTGACTCATATATAAAACAGACATTTTTCGATTTACTCCTTCCCTTCCTCTCAGCTCCAATGTGTTTCAACATCATTAATTTACATTTTCTCAAATTAATTCACAGTGCCTCCATTACATTGAATTACTTGTAATTCTCTTTTCTATCAACGATGCAGAATTTGTCTCACCCACACTGTCAGTGTAACATTCAGCCAAGATTTCAAGCATACACTGAATAAGAGCATATAAATTTGTGAAATGCATCGAATGCATATAAGGTTGTCTACAAAATGCACTGTTTGCTTTCAAGAATATATTACTTGGGTGTGTAAATGATCGTCTTTTTTGTTCATTTGTGAGTAAAATATCCAGGCTAAAGATCGATTCAATACAGTAGGTAACACACACACACACACACACTTTATGTATATTTATTATTATTGTTGCAATGTTGACGCGAGGAATGATAACTATGGAAAGTTTGTCGCAATGCATAAAACACCAATGATGATGATGATGACGATGGTGGTGATGAAAGCTCGATGATGTCTCTTATGTTCTTATAATACTCTGACGACGACAGAGTCGTCAGTTTTCATTAAACTTTTACACCAAGTCTTTTATTACATACCTCTACTTATTTGCTCTCTTAATATATTCTTTCCAATGATAAAATAAACCAGATTTAAAATTGAATAGTAATTTTCATTCCCTACAAACATAAAAAGCAAACATGGAAATTTTTGAATGAAAAATCTCTTTCTGCTGCCATAGTAAAGTAATTAACGTTTTAATATTGGAAATGGGAATTTTAATGCTAGTGTAACAGAGAGCATAAGTCACACAAACATCCATGATTCCAAAAATAAAGGCTTGTATCTTTAATTAACTATAATCAAATGGTTTTGCTTTTTTTAGGTAAACAAAAGACCTGTATATATCCTATCTCGGGCTTTTTTAGTTAAGCTTGATAAAATTTAACGTTGTCATAGTAAAAAATGTATGTATTTATCTTCTTTTTGGTTGTAAAAATTTTGTTATCACTAAACTATTTTAAAATTACCAAAATTAACTAATCATCAAATCAAGCATCTGAATATTTTGGCTTGTAAAGGAAATAAAAATAACTTTTGAAGTCAATGTTTTACTTGATGTGATATTAAAATACTAATATTTGACTTGAGTTTGAGTTTGACTTTGACTAGGTTTCAAGCCAAAAAGACAAACATTTTGAAAAGTAATTTTAGTCATGAGTGATCCTTTAATAAAAAAATCGTATTATCAAACAAGATTTTGTTAGACTTTTATTTGAAAAATTTAACTATTACCTTTAGAAGAGAAGTAAGGGTTTGCACTTTAGAAAAAGTTATTATAAAAGCATTTCATGTAGTTAAACATTTCTAGGATATAATGCCAAATTTTGAAGTCAATTAGAGTAAAATTCTCTAAGTTATTAACTATTTATTCCACTCTTCTCTCTCACTCTCTCGCCCCTTTGTAGTTTTTACAATAATTTTAAACACGTTTTTTTAGGACCACTATGAATTACTGATTCATTTCAAACTTTGTACATATTTCTACCTAAAAATACCTTCTCAATCGACTAATTTAATTTCTTTTACATTACATTTAGAGGATTTACTACTAACAAAACGGTGGAATTTTTCTGTAAATTAGCAGTTTTTACTTTAAATGAAGAGAATGTTGGAGAATGATTTGGTGATATTTTGATTACATTTTAATAATCTTTGATTTTACATAATTTTTGAATGAGATACAGTGAACACCGCAAATATTTTTTTTCCAAAGACGTTCTTTTGAAAGGATTTGTCACTGGGTTTATTGTCGATATTTTACCATAAAAAATTACTGAATGTTGTTGAAAGATAATTAATAGTGTACAATATGTTTAAATAAATTTGATATGTCTATATTTATAAAAAAAAAAGGCAAAAATTGTTTTTTTAAGCTGAAACCCTTGCCCTGTTCTTAAAATTAAAACTCAATTTGAATAAAATGAAATGTACCTATTTCATTTATTGATTACAAAGCAAGTGATTATACATAAGTTTTATTAATCATGGCATCTTAAAATAAAAAAAAACGAAACAACGAAGTACCAATACATTTCATTGTTGTTTTTATACACTTAACTTAAAAATTAATGTAGTAATCAATTACTTATAAGCACTAGAAAGCGTCACTATAAACAATCAAAACCATTATTTTTCTACGTCACTGTACAAGAAAAATTGAAGCTGCAGATTTCATCATTCTCAGTATAGTTGTTATAGAAAAAGTGCCCTTATATATTTTTTTGGAAATCATTTCTTTTTTTTTATGATAAATATATTCATCGTAACAAGTTTTTAAAGAAAATTTACGACTTCTAGTTTATCATTCGTTCTTTTTAGAACAGAACAGAGGGCCCCTAGCTGCTGTCTTCCAGTCATGATGTTATTTTTTCGTCTTATTTTTTCTCAAACGTTTTCGTCTTTCCCAAACAAATATATGTATATATGTCCTATTAACAACGTGACGATATTTATAGAGCTTGTTAACACACGTCAAATGAACATTTTCGATCACGTTAACGAACAAACTCAGATAGATGGAGTGGACTGACTTTTAAAAGTTCATAAGATGCTAACAAATACTAGCAATACATGTCAAGACGGTTTATAGAAGGCAAATAAAGCTGACTATTTATAACCTATTTTCTAAGTTTCTACAACGCATTTCACCCTTCTTCTAAAGTAAATAAAGCCAATTACATTATATGCAAAAACCAAAAACACGTTTTAAGTTTAAATTAATCAAATTTAAGGAATGATTTGAAAATTTTAACCTTTCAAAATCAAAAAGCTTGGATAATTTTGTTATTCAGCGAGGTAAATGTAGTCGTGAGTTGGTAATCTTTGATCATTGCAGCTTAAAATTATAACATCAGGGAAATGTTTTTTACGGCACAAGTTGAAGCCAATTTAAAACCGAATATAATTTTAAAGAGCTTTAATGAAAAAGAACGGAACTTTGTCTGAATTTATTACGTCCCCTGGACTAAAAAATTAAAAAGAAAACAGAGACGTGAGTGAGTGAACATCACGAAATCACGCTTATAAAACGGTCTTTATTTTTACTTTCGTCTTATTAATTTTCCTCGAGCTTATTCAATATTATCAAGTGAGTGAAACG
Source organism: Sisyra nigra (assembly GCA_958496155.1). Classification (NCBI taxonomy): domain Eukaryota; kingdom Metazoa; phylum Arthropoda; class Insecta; order Neuroptera; family Sisyridae; genus Sisyra; species Sisyra nigra. The sequence continues at coordinate 25,222,201 of OY292315.1, forward strand.
AGTGCATGAAAGCACAAGAATACGTGGATAGGAAGCATCGAGAAGGAACAAGCTGTCGAGGATCGAAAGTTTGTAAGATGCGAACTAGAAGGCACCAGGGGTCAGAAAGATAATGGAAATAGGAGAAAGTTAAGGGAACTCAAACAAGTGTTAAAGAACATAAATTTTTTTTGATAAAATAATTAAATTTTACTAAGGATGCCTTAGATTTCTTTTTCGAAAAAAAAAATTATTGAAATTTTCAGCATCTTCCTTTAAGAAAACAGGAAGAATAGCGAGAATTATAAGAATGACGAGTTGACAGGGCGAAATAGTTGGATTTGAGATTAGAGACTTATTCGTACATATGTATATACGAAAAAGAGCTTTCACAAACGCATTGCGTGTGGAAGAAATGAAAAAAAAAACACAGACCTCGATGATTTGTTGCATGAACCTGCAATATTTTACTCTTTTTTATATGCCGTAGACCTACACAAAATTTATACCCCTCATGGAAAAAAGCAACGCATGCACAAATTTCATAAAATATTTTAAAATGAGCCCAAATTCTATGAGTTACATATAGAAGAGAAAATACTAATTAGTGTTTGTCTTTTCCACGGTAAAAACTATGTGAATGCTTACTTTAACGATTAAATGTCCTTTAAAGTTCGTTTTCTCGTGTGAAGCCATTTGAAAATTAAATGTGTCATCGTTTTAACAAAAAACCTTCATAATAATTTTAAAGTAATAATAATATTCTCAGTGCAATAGACTTTTGTAATTTATTTTTATCATGAAACGTGATAAATCACTGTCGTACTCCTTTCTCATCTTTCCAACGAACAGTTCTGTTTACACCCCAAATTTTCATTGCTATCGTATCTTAATATCTCTGTCTTTTCACACCGATACTGAATATGTCATTCCTTTTTTTTCCTTTCTCACAACCAATACTGACTTCATATGAGGAAAAAAGTTCAAAGGGCTGATGTAACTTTCCACATTTATCATTTTAGTTACGTGAATATCTTCCTTATTTTCCAATTTTATATTCAGATGAAGTTTGAATTTTCATGAAAAATACATTCTCGACAGAGTCTAATATTAAATTCAAATACATCTCCAGAGGCTAGTTTTAAATAAAAAACGTCGTTTTAATTCTAAACTTTTTATACGAATAAATACTTACGTAAAGGTACATTGTTACTGAAATACACGGAATGAAATGTATTGTGATTTAATAAAACACTCCCCAACTTTTCGGCCGAGTTCTGAACAAAATAATTTCAAAAGCTAACAGTGAAATGAAACAATCCGTTTTCGGTTAAGTGAACATTTTACGAATACGTGTATTACGTGTTCGTAGTTTGTTTGTCGACGGTTTTCGTTTCAACAAATTTTGAGGTTTTATTTAATTTCACTTAGAGCGAAAAAGCACGAAAGGAAAGCAAGTTTTAATATACTATCTCTGCAACGCGTGCCAACCGATGTTGATTTTTCGTTTTAATTAGATTTCGGGGTTAGTTAAAATTAAATATAGCGATTTTTTCTACATCAAATCTACTTGCATACAAACACAATTCATGTCGTCAACATTATTTCACTAATATTTTAATAAAATATTTTTATTTTTTAGTTGACCTCTTAAATACAAGTAGTTTATTTAAGCTTCTTTTCCAAATAAAATTGGAAATTAAATTTAACTATTGTCTATTAAAAATATAATTTTTCTAGTATTTAACAACTGTAACTATCTTTTGGATAAATTTAAATAAAGTTTAATACAGCAACCTCGTAGTGAAGTTTTTCATTATTATAAAAATATTAAAAGAGAGCTTTGAACATCAAATCAAGTGCTTTTTGGACTACCATTAACTTGGACAACCACAAAGCTCCCATTTGAATTATAAAATCTTTTTTATTTCTGTCATTTATATTTGAAAAAAAAAATAACCTGAAGCATTTATATTTTGCGAATGGTTGCTTCAAATATAACAAGATTTGGTCGAACAATAATTAAACAATATTTCAAAAGCTCGTTTAATTTATAAAAAATATTTATTTTTGTTTATTTTTATAAAATCTGCAAGGAATAATAGAGTGTAGGTACTGCTGTTTAACACTTGTTATTTGTAACTAAAAAGAAGAGATTTAATTTAAATAATGACACATAGCAAGATGAGGCCAAGAACTATTAGATATAAGGATACATAAAATTAAGTATATAGTGGATGAATCAAAGATATACATAGATCAAATTAAGATCAATCAACTTGAACATCAAATCAAATCGGGAATCCTTAATTGGATACAAATAATATACTTAAATAGGTATATTAATGATATAATGTATGTAAAGAGTAAATTTTTATTTGTTAAGGAAAAAACTAATTGTTCCTTTTAAGAAACTAAGAACATTGTTACAAATTTTCTTTACTCTTTAATAAAAATACTACAAATTTTTGTTTTATTAATGCTCAAACGATTACAATAACAGCTTTTTAAATGGCTTACCAAAAAACGTTGATGTAAATCGAAATTCAATTATTACCACTCAACAATATATTCAGGAACACTTCAACCATAAAAGCTAATACTACTTTAGTCCAAAAAAATTAATATTTGTACTGAAAACATGAAAACACAAAGTAATATAGGTCTATATTGGACATAAAATGTCATTTATTAATTACATGAAGTATTATCCTGTTTGAGGCCCATTTTAATCAAAAATTTTGGACTGAATAACACAGTCAAAATACAACAAAAAATATTTAATAATAGTTTTAATTAAATTAAATATAATAGACCGAGCTCTTATATAAATGTCAAATATATTGATAAAACATTTTTATTTACAATCATTCGTTTTTCTTAACGATGAAAAACGCGGTACGCGGTGTCGTATTTTGCTCTGCGTCAAATTCATGTATAGAAAATAAACGGGAAATTGAATAAACAACCTGTAGTAACACAATCCACCTACCTGATATATAACTCATTCCCATTAACTAGCCCATTCCACCCCGTTCTGATCAGAATAAAGAGTTATTTATTAACATTTTCGTGTCGCTGATACGAAACTAATATGTAGTTCGGTTTTTTACAGCTTGGAAAGCTTGACTTAAAACAGCTATAATATATAAATTGTGCATTGTTATGAAACACTCCGTTTTCAAGGTTTAACAGATTGAATTAAAGTCTTTGTTTTAATAAAAGTTACCCGTAAAAAATTATCTTTTCATATAATAGGGTTTTTTTTTTTTGTCGCAAAGATTTTTTTCCTGACGATGCATTTCCATTTTTATACCGTTGTTTCATTCCATTTGTAATCTGTCATTATTTTTCTCTATCATTTATTTATTTTTTGTTGTTGTTGTTGTTATAGAATAAGATGGATATAACGCCTGGGAGGCATTATCTTTTCTCTTGTTCCCCATTTATTCTGGTATTTTTATCCTCGTTTATATCCAGGCTTACCTTACTTTTTCCATCGTTCTCTAAACACAAAGAGGTTCATAACAAAATAAATATTACATATAAAATGTTTTAAAAACCCAAGACAAAATGAAAATATTAAACTTTAACCGCCCGCTGCCATTTGCATTATTTTTATAAAAATATTTAAGGGATTTTAGCAAAATTATTTTATCCGACGTTTTCCACTTATTTTTCAACCAATAAAGTTTTCTTTTCGACGAAATGTAGGCAATTTACAAAGTTTTTTATTTTCCCGTTTTTTTAGGCTATACTTACGTTCGTATTTAATAATTATCTTTCAACAAGTTTTTTACATTTAATTGTAATAAAAAATTTTTTGTTTTTTATTGATAATACAATTTTTATGTTTGAGGGAAAGCCTAGCGAGAGCGAAAACTAAATGCTGCAATCACACCCATTATCATTTTGTCGTGGTGGTTTGCGTGTGTCAACCTAATACAAACTTCCTATTGCAGTACGACATGCAAAACATTTAATCCTCATGAAAAATTTGTAAAATGAAACGAAATGAAAAACATATCAACGAACTCGTAAAGCTTTGTGATGAAAAAAGATGTTAACCATGACTGGTAATAGCTCCCTCTTTTATTATTAAAATTCGTTTAGGATTTTATGGAAAAAGGAAGAAAATCAAATTCGTACTGCTTCGTGTGTATCGTGAATGCAATATTTAGTGCTTTTAGCTTGTAAAATTAATATTTATGTCCAATTAAATATATATCCGTGACATATTAGACATATCAACGATCCTCGGATGGCATATGAAAATTTATGCGATATTTGGAATTATTTTACGACTCAGTTCGTTAATAAAGACGCTCATTTAACGATCAAAATTTCGAGGATGGTTTTTATTAGATAATAAGAAAAAGTTAGACAGTTTAAAAATATTAACGAAGACGGAATTCGTACGTACGAAATTTAATTGTTCAATGACTCGGCAAGAAAATGCTCCATTTTCCCAAAATTTTTTTGTATTATTAAATTAAGTTAATCCGGAGGATGGTAATCAATCACCGTAAGCCTAATGGGCTTGTTTAGGCTCCAAACCGTTATCGCAAGAAAAGTATTTTCTTTAGACATTCCATGTAGGTAAAAAATAACATTTACGAAGAGAAAAAAACAACACAAATACGGAAGGTTTGAAGCACGCACTGGTAACACAGATATACAAATGAAGGTATGATATAAACTCGAGAAAATGAGAAACCTCAGAATATAAAAGATTATGGCTTTTCTCCATTTCACATGCATCTCGTCTACATGTTGTGTTTTTCTTATTCAACCTAAAGACCGAGTTTTGGTCCCCCTCTTTTACTGCGTTCGCTCTTAACACAAAATAACCTCTAGCAAAGCATCAACCCTTATTTTAGAACAAAGCATCATGAAAAACAACGTCACTTTTCCATTATTATCTATCTCGGTTTTATTAAGTTAATTATGCTTTAGAACACACAAAAGCTCCAAAAACCTGACAAGCATCATAACAAAAAATTAAGATAAACGCTAATATTATAAACAAAAACATTGAACCTTAAAAATTTGAATTAATTAAGAAAAGCTTTAAAGCTCTTTATGAAAATCATTCATTCGTATACTTGAACGATGGTATGTTTTTTTAAGAAATTTATTTAATTTGGGATTATTTTATTTGTACAAGTGTTTGAGTTCTACTACAATTAATACGCTTCAAAGCTTTATATGATCTTAAGGGATATGGTCTACTATTTTAATTCGCAAACTTATCCCTTATTATCTCACTCAAAAATAAAATACTGAATAATTTTTATAACTGGATATAAAACATGTTTATACTTTCTTTTAAATAAAATGTTTCACGAATAAATTTTGTGTAAAGGTGACAGGATTGTTACAACTAAAAAGTAACTGAGTTAAGTAAATCGCTATGTCGTCGTCTTAAAAGTTCCTCTTTTTGGACGCAATATTTAAATAGTTTAAATGAAACGTGAACGGCATTGTATCTTATCTATCAAATAATAAATCTCAACAAGTGTTTAGGATGGTGGGACACCACACGTTCCATGTTCCTATTGGTATTTTTGTCGTTGTTTGTTGGGTAAATTGCAAAGACGAAACGATAGGAAGTTGGGTGTTTTTTTTTTTTTAAATTGGAGATTTATAGTCATGAAATTTCTCACTACCGTATACCAAACAGTCACCAAATTGTAACTCACTCACGTTTATATAATATACTTTAACTTCACGTTTTTAAACGTGAGAAACGTTTTCATTTTCCCAAATTCCGACCACACAACATTTCCTCTATTGTCCCCTGTCGTACGTATATCATTGTTCCTCATTGTAATTCGCATATTATACTTACGATTTTTCCCGGAAAAAAATCCGAAACCCATGTGTCAAGCACCATACTCCTGTTGTCTGTTAACCAATTTATTCGCGTTGCGTATACGTTTTGGTCGTGTCGTAAGGTTACTCAAAATCGGAACGAGTCGGAAGATCGAATGTTCTTCTACGTTTATAATATGGCTATATAATATGTTCACAACCACGTAAAAATTTTATTTATTTTACTTTCCACCACATTATTTAACTCCCACCCTTATTTAATACGCATATAAAAAAACAAATACGCCGTGCTACGCGCTACGCGTATTCGGTTACTCATTGTAGATCGAATGCTGTGATTAACAAACATTGCCGTATAACATTAAAACGCACGAAATAATTATCGATTTGTTAAACCCGAAATCAAAGCTGCGAGAACAAAGAAGCCACGTGGAATTAATTATAAGCCCTATAATGTCAAGTTAAATAATTATTTATGCATTAATTCGAGAGTTTAGATGATATTCGCTCGATTTTAACAAATTATGAAAATATATTATGATGCCACATTGTAATTTGTGTAAGTAATTCACTATAGTCGATGTTTATATTTTCCCACAATATATATATATATATATATGTAAACGTACTTATATCATTATTATACATTTAATTAAAATAATACAAAATCAATCAATTATTTTGAACTAAAAAAAAAATTCTACAAAACGTATCTAAAATTTGGAGTGAAGTTTTATTATTTCTTTATAATATTTCTATTTATTTAATGTACCTCCGTTTTGAAACAACTCAGTTAGTCATTTAGTCTTGATATAGTTTTATATTCAGAGACAGAATAAATATCAAAATTTCAACTTCTTCAAATGATGCTTTTAAGTTTCCCAGAACAATTGAATTTCAGGAAATAAATAACGAAGTTAATCCCGTACTTTGGCTGGGAGTTATTATTCTGGAAAATGTAACGGTTCTAAAGAGATAACTGCAATATGAAAAGAATTTCTTGAAATTCTGATGTAAATATTTCTATAATTATCATACAGTTTAATTTAAGTACGCTCAGCTAAGTGAACGAATATCAACAAGTCACTTCATTACGATTAAATGCCCATAAGTTTACTCAATTACAAATCACTGAGAGATTTTTTTTAGTTTTTAAAAACCCCCATTATCACAGCCTTGACAAACTTTGTACTTCAAATCTAGTCTATCTTGACCAAAATGCTCTTTTATAAGGAAGTGTCTTAAATAATACCTACTCCTTTTCAATAGAAAACACATTTTCCTTTTGATTTAGTAACTACAAACCACCAGTATTTCCATTTTTACTTACGAATATATGTATATCATGAACAAAGGAGTGGGTCTAAAAGGCTCAAAACCTTGAAACTATTTGCACGGAAGAGAGTAGCTGCGCCTTTATTATTAAAAACCGTACTGTAATTACGGACACATGAATTATATAATTTACAAACCATAACATAATTTGGAATCCATACACGTTGTAATATTAAGAAGAAAAAAAGCCATTAACAATTAAACCTAATTAATTTTTTCATCAAACTAACCCTCATGATAATTTTATGTTAAAACAAAACCTTTTTGTAATTTTCCATAATATCATATTGATTTTCATATATACATGTACCTAAAACTCTTTAATATACCAAAAGTTCACTTTAAAGAAACGAAAATATTGAAATGGCTGTTTTATGTTGATAAGAAACAGCGTAAAAATAAAAACGCTTCTTCTTTTATCATCAGCATTTATCACAAAAACTGAAACTTTATAGAAAATTAAGATGACAAGATCGTCTTTAAAGTTTGATCGACAGGTGTCAGAAGTTGATACGTTAAATTACGGATATATATATCCCTTTTTTCCAATCATAAAAATTCATTTCAAAACGATCAGGAAGTAAAGAAAATATTATGTGTGTTGTTTTAACAAAGGCGTATTTTTCGTTCATTTAGAGTTTAAATTATGTAAACACTTCGAAATTATGTTATATTTGTTTACCTTTATTTTGTTCTACCCTATGGAAGAAATGTAGCTAAATGAAAATATGTTTGGCATGAAACCTTTTTTCGTTCGTAAATATTTGTCTTAATATGAAAAATGTTGCAATTTTTTTTTAAATTTAAACTAAAAACGAGAACATTTATTTCTAGAGAAATATTTTAAGACTTTTGTCGTTATGTTCCCGAACCAATTAAATATTCCATATTCGTTCCTGTGGCATGCTGGTGCTTGTGCCTGTTTGCCGCTCAACAATGTATAATAATATTATATAATATAAAAGATGCGGATCATAAAACGAAACGAAATTATGATTGGTCATAAAATGTGTAATAATATCACGCTCCAGAATTGTTTGAGATTTGTAACAAATTTATTTCCCAAGTGATTTTCATATTCGAGATAGATCCGTGGTTTTCAACCGGTGGTACATAGACTATTGGGGGTGTGTGAATCTATCCTCAGAGATTCGTAGTGGATCTAAGTGCTTCTGACTGTATAATTACACTTAATTCACACACGTTTATGTATATGCACAATGTTTTGTACTTGATTTATAGAGGGTCCATTAGATGTTTGAGGCTCGATTATGGTAAAAAAGTTGAGAACCACTGAGATGGATGATTCTTCGTCATCCTGGTCTTGTCGTTTCGTGTTCCCATTTTAATTATCGCACGTCTAGAATATAATCATGCGAGTTTTCTGGGAGAACTATAAAAATGTTATGTTATCCATTTGTGGTATATAACTTATAGTTCACGATGTGTGTTTCCTTCATCTAGAAAATCAGTTTAGGTTAACGAGCTTTTCGGTTTCGGCTTTATTCGACTAATTCATTTGATCGCGGAGATAGATTGAAAAGCGCGCCGCTTTTCCGACTCGAAAACGTCTCCATTAAGCTGACCTGTCGTATGCCGTTTTAACAGATAATCTACACGAACGACTATAATGCTCCGCTTTATCTTTTCCTATTGTCAGTTTTTATGGAAAAATGACTCGCATCAATTTCTGTCGCGTTTCATTAACTTTTTCATTCATTTCTCATATCTTTCACGCGATAAAATTTTAGATTTGACCGATTTTATCGTCGACTATTTTCCTTTAAAAATACTTTTTTTTCGAAAGAATACCATATTATTTTTGTTTTAAATTTTACGATAATTTCAATTCGTGATTTCACATTAAAGGAAACACGAGGGCGGACCATAAATTGTCATAATATTATATAAATTACTTTACTGGTTTCAAACTGATTTTTTCAATGTAGTCTCTCTTTGTTAAAGGTAAATTTAAAACTAGGTATATTTATAAGAGAGAAACCTTTGGTCGTTTATATAATTTAAATTACTGTTATAAAACTGAAAAATTATAAATTTGACATAATAATAGGTACACGACGTTTATGTCTTAATAAATCCAATTATTCATTTTTACACTGACAGCTTGAAAACCTGAAAATCAACTGAGGTAAACTCTCAGCAAAATTGTAGGACGAGATAAATCTTATTTTTCAATTCTTTTATTTCCACTGAAGAAAGAATAAGTTTGGTAAATCTTTGACAAATATTACATTTACACTTATTCTTTATCTCCAACCATTTGCGCAGCGATTTGTAATTTTTCCTCATTCTGTTATCCTTTTTGTTCCGTTTTTTGATTAGGAAAATATTTTATTTTCACTTTATGACTTTTTTATCGTCCACACAAGTCAAATGCTGCGCGCTCTCAACCAAAACGAAACTGCACTTTTCCCATTCTGCAGCTGTGACCCAACCTTTTAACTATCCAGCATCTTAAAGACGGCCACGTATAATAAAAAATATACGACGGACCATTTTTCTTGAAAGTGTACGTGCGTTTTCCATTTTTTTGTTTTTATGCCACACGAAATGAGGGATTTCAATTTAATTCGACGGATTTTTATTTTAAAGGAAGCTGGTAAATTTATCTTTGTTTTAGGGCAAAAAATTGCAGTCATTGATCTGAGGAATGGTTGTAAATAGGCTTAACGATTGAGCTTGATATTATGCTCGCTTGATACATGGACGATGTTTGTAGAAAGCTCGCTTTTTGTTTAGTTCCTCATATAAATTATTTATGAAGTCACCCTATTTTCATACAACCCTTTCGTATACATTTGGCCTACTGCCGTTTACTCCATCAAGGGGGTGCTTTGCGCAGCTTTTAGCTAGTCTACATGACATTAAACTAACGTATGCTACCGCTGTTGCGGCACCTTAAAGTTTACCAATCTCCATTCTAATGCCGTCCTCGTTTTTCCGGGTGAAACATATATGTTTTCACACGCACCACCACATCAACCCTTTCTTATCGTTATCACATACTTAACAAACAACCTATTTTCTTCGTCCTCGTCTTTCAACTTCCGGGAAAGCGGCATGTATTACTCTATTTACCCATACAATTCGAACAATGAACGAAAAACAAGCAGAAAATTTATAGCCACTCTTAAATTTTATTGTTCTTTGCTCCTGGGGAAAAATGTATTTAATTTTTGATGATTTTTTTTCTCCGGCTGGAATTGGTCCAGATGTTACGTGAATTAGATACATTTTCCACGATTAATGGCGAAATGAATTTTTATTGGATTTATTTTGTAAATTTTGCAAGAAAAAAAATTACACGTGGGATTTATAGTCCGGTTGTTGATTTTATTTGGAAAACAATAATTTATGTAGGAAAAGAAATTTAAAACGTGAAACTGTATGTATTTGTGAAAGCTTGTACGAAAATTATATGAATTCCTAAATATTATTCATTATTCAGTGATACCGAAAAAAAATCCGAAAAGTAATCACTTGAGACCGTCACCATCGTAAATCCTTCGACAGGAAATATTTTTGCAAAGTAAAAGGGAGTAAATTCCATGTTTTCAAATATAAATTCGACGCTGGGGATTAAGAGAGTATAAAATTTATATTGCCTGAAATGCGTATCACCTTGAACCAACTTTTCATCTTCTGTTATTTGTCTTTTTCCAATAAAATAAATACCTTATAATCATATCCCTTAAAAGACTAAAAATTAATTTTCGAAAAAAAAGCCTATACCTATCAAATTTTATTAAGTAATGAAAGGTTTAATCAAGAGGAAAATTAAAGACGTCACAATAAGGGAAACCACCGACAGAGGGGAAGTTATTTCTGATTACACATACATAAGAGTCGAGAAAACGAAAAGTAATCGCATAAGGATTTTCTCGGATTTTTCCTTCCATCTTTTTATTCCAATCAACGCTTTGCTGAACAAACCAACAACCAAAAATACGATGTCGTTTTTCTTTGATTATAAAAATAAGCTCTTGCACTTCTTGCCACCCTCGTCAAACTGATAGATACTCGTTAAGTGTTTCAATGTTCAATCAACGATATTATCGCATAAAAAGATGCTTGTTTTTAGTTCACCATCTTCAAATCAGCAAGTTTTCCAAACAAAGTACTCAAAAGTTTTTGCTTCAACGATTCCATTTTGTTTTCTTGTTTGATGTAAGAAATAGAGGAAATGTATTTGATTTCATTACCCAGAGAATTACATAAATAGTGAAATTTATTACAGAAAGTCAATAAACACTTAACATTGAATGGAAATGGGGAGTGTTTGTTAATGGATCTAACTGGAATTTGTCAACTTGAATTAGGTTCAATTAACTTTATACAGTGATATATTTGACTTGGAATTTCTTAATTAAACGATATTAGATCACATCGCTTAGATTTTCATCCACGCATTCATGCTGTCTTTCCCCAATTACAAGTTTTCTTGCCAAAAATTATTATCATTCCCGTTGTCGCGGTTGGGATTATCATCGGCCGTAAGAAACTTTATTACAAAAACAAACAAGAGTTTTACAACGCTCGTTTAATAACATCATTATCAGCATTCAAGACGTTAATTATTGTTTCAATAACGTAATTGCTAAGGCAAATTTAACAATTACCGCTATATTACAAACATTGTTATTTATTTGGAATTTACCTGATTTTTAAATCCCTCTATTGCCCTTATTTCTAATGACAACAAAGAAAGTATACCTAATGTAATCTTCATATTTCGTTCATATCGAAATATTTTCTACAATAAAAATTAAAATAATTAATTTAAGAGTTAAAACACATACTTTAAGTTATTCTTTAAGGTTACATTTTTGTAGTTCTTATGTCTTCAGATAATTAATTACTATTGCTGTTGAAAGGGATAAATATTCATATTAAAATTCATTTATCCTACCCTCGGATGGCAAAACTCACAAACTTGATTTTTGTAAAAATATAATTTTAGTTTTAAGCAAAATTGAGAACAAAAAATTAATTATAAGTTTTATTTTAATCAAATTATAATACATCTTTCAACATCAACCTTTTCGACTCATTTCACTCTATCTAGGGATCTAGAGATTCATCAGAGCAAATTGTTGAACATTGTTTTAAATTAATTATGCTTGAAATTTTTAATAATAAAATATTATGAGGTCAACTATCTGACTTGATTTATTTGTTAAATATAAATCTTTGACTGGAGTTTGATTTGATTTCAAGTCATAGTTGGGTCAAGTAGCCTGAAAATCGAGTCAAGTAGGGAATTTCGTAATCTAACTTAAAAATTGTTTCACAGTATGAAAATTTTATAAGATCCAAACTTATAACCCAAAATTATAAAAGTTCAAGATAGAGAATGTAAGAGCTTTAATATCTTAGCAAATCTAAAATGCGATATCTTCAATACCTTATATTTGAAAATTATTACAGGAACATGAACAAATCTGTACTTTATATTCCCATATAAAGTTTTTTATTTTTGAATTTCCAAAATTTTTCATTAGTTTTTATCATATTGAAAAGTTTTTATCGTTTTAAATTTTCATCTAAAAATTTGTAAATAATAAAATAAAGGAAATCGTAGATAAAAAATGTGTAGATAACGAAGCACCACATGTGGTACCTACTCATTTTTGTTCGAGAATGGCCCGCTGTTTAATTCAACTAATAAAATTAATGGACGCATGCAACTTCTATTGCTTCGAACTTTTAGATTATCCACCCACTCTTAATGTTACGAGCCCACCATAAAATTAATATTATGGTATTATGCTTACAAAATATTTTTGTTAAACAATTAGTTAATAATATCCGTTTTTTTTTTGCAGGTGAGAGTTTGAAGCATGAAATTTTGATCTTTTTTTCTCTTTATTTGGGTATGTATGTAGTGGTTTTATCTATCCGTTTGAATGGTTGATAAAATAAGCCAATTGGTCAAAGACTCCGCAATTATTATCTTATGAGATTAACGTAAGATTTCTAAATTGCCTCATAACCATCAATCAAGGACTGTCCCTAATGAATGTCTACTGGCCACATCCCTAGACTTGTGAGTGACGTACATTTTTGAACCAAGCCAAAATGTTTTCTCGCGCTACGACAAACATATAGAGATGTAATATGAGCTTGGCAATTTCTCGACTTTCTCATCGCTAATTATTTCTGACAATAGCATACCTTTTTTTCTATGTTTAATGATATTTATGTCACCGAAGAAATTAAGGGATGATATTAGAAAATGTCCAACGAGTGCAATGAATGAACAAGATTGAGCGTATGATTGGCTTTTGTGTTTCGAATCATTTAATCAACCTTTGACACTAAACGATGGCTCATTGAGGAAATGAAAGCTATACAGTAAAGGAAAAAACAAAAAACATTTAAAACGCCAAGAAAGAATCCAACATCGTCTTATTTCCGATAGTAAGCGAAAGCTTATTTTATCATGGAATAAAATCTCACATAAAAGATTCGACAGCATCAATAAAATCTTTTCTTCGTTTTCTTGAAATAAATGCTTTTATATGTTCATCCAAATCAGTCAACTTCATGACAAAATTTACATTCAATTAAAACAATTGTTTTAGCCAACCAATTTTCTCTTGAACGCTCTTCATTCATTACAGTCTAGACATGAGAAAAAAATATTTTTTTACGTAATTAATTCATTTAAATATGTGAATATTGAATGAGTTGACGATGATGAAAAGTCACTTGGATGAGTAGATTTTTTACCTCTCAAAAGAACTGTTCGATTATGTTGTCAAAAATTCTTTTTGCTTTAAAGTTTTAAATTTAATTTTAAATCATTCTTATAAAAAAAAATGTTTGAAATTGCTGGTATGGTAAAAATTGAAAAAATCAACCACAAAACGGATAAAAAATAATTTCACGTTGAAACGTTTTTTTTTTCGTTTTTAAACCTGATTACATTATACGAAATTGTAGCATTAGAATAATTTTGACAAATTGATACAATATATTATATTATTTTAAGCGGAAAAAAATTTCCAATTTTTAGCATAAAAATAAATATAGAGTTGGTACTTTAAAATTGTAATTTGCCCATTAACATGAATTTTTTGTAGATATGATAATCGACCTTGCCAATTTTTTTTTCTATTTTGTTAACTTGTAATTTACATAACTAATTAACAATGCCATACATGAACAATCATCAGATATTTAAACGTTGTCAATTTATGAGGCTACGTTTTGAATAAATTAGCAAAATAAATATTACACCCAAAAAAATATTATTTCTAATTGTTATTGTATGATAATTATGAAGGTAAAAAATATCGTTTTATACACGTTATTATATCTACAATAGATATTATATATTAATTTTTTATGCTAACGGTTCCAACAAAACTAATTTGTAATTTTATTCATGTAAAACATACAATTTGAAAACATCAGTTAAATGGACCAAAGAAGTTTTAAATTATAAAAAATATTCACTATTTCACATGAATAATGAGCCAATAGCTAGATAATATTTAAATTTTTTCTCGTTTACCTATTTAGGTACCATCCTCCTATGGATGATGGAAATACTATGTAAAACTTTTACCATCAAATTATAATTAGTAAGAATAAGAATATTTATTGCATAAATAAATCAAAAATCAATTTGAAAAAGTTAAATTGGTTAATAAAGATAAGATGTTGTTCAATTTGTGATTAGTTCCGTTGAAATTTACGATTTTATTTCATATGATAAGTTTTATGTGAATAATATCCCTTGCTGGGAAATTTTGGAAGTCAAGTGTTTGAAGATCGATTACCTTGGCACAACCAAGTTATATGATCAAAATTAATTTATTCCATTTTGGAAGTGTTTTGATTGGGAAAATCTCTTGTTAAGCGCTTTTGATGAGCATAATAAGATTTGGAAACTTTGTTAAGTCTTTGCTATTAATTATTTCGTTGGTAACATTTCCGTTATTTTCACATTGAAGGGGTATTTTAATATCAAAGAACTTAGTGTCAGAAAATAAGTTTATTATTCTTTAATAAACGATTTTTTTTAACATTTAAAGTCAATCTTTAACAACTAAGATCATTAATGACTTTAATACTTAGTGTGTTTTTATGTTGACTTTGTGACTATATTAGGTCGTACGTATTAGATTTTTTTGGTTTTTTCTAATATTTTGCCTATTGCCTATTGAGGCACTCTTTCATTGTTTTTGATAATTTGGTTACGTTTCGTCTATCGTTGCACGCTGGATATTGGAGAAGTAAGTGCTTGACCGAACTTTATTGGTTGCAGTAATGATAGTCATCCTTTTGCTGTCTCGTGAGTAGCCCCAGATGTGTGTAATTTGTATGCCCGATACGCAGTCTAGTTATTTTTGATTGGCTAAAAGATTTTTGTTTGCCGTGAATAAGTTTTTATTTATAATGGGGGAGGACCTTTTCAGATATAAAAAGGAAAAATTTGACACATTAAAACACAACATTTTCAAATTTTAAAAGTTTTGTTTTTTCAAAAAATTTATTGTCAATATATCAAATCAGATTTTACCTGATTAAACTTTTGGTAAAATTCCGTTTTAGACACCCCAAGATTTAAATTTTTTGTGTACATTAATGACATCGCGAAGTTTTACAGAAAACCAAATAGCTTAAATATGTAAAACTCCGCGATGACAGTATTATTATTTATATTTAATATAACATTTACATTAAATAAAACTGAAAATTGCGTTGTATACCAAAAATGTAAGGTTATGTCTAAATCTTGAAGTGTCTAAAACGGAATTTCACCAAACTTTTTTTAGCAAATTCATTTGCTGTTTAAAATTTTAACCATTAAATGTTTGATACACCTCCAGGCCTTAACACGTTGCAAGGATGTAGGTAATCAGATTTTGCTTTAAATTTCGATTCAGAGCACCGAATTTTTTTTTTAAATGATGGCCTATGAATACAGTATTTTGTCAAAAATCAAGAATTTAGGTAATTTATGACATTTTTAAAGCGATTTAAAAAACGATTAACGAAAGCCGTTAATGTGCAAAATTCAATGAAAATGTTTCCAGATTTGCAATTTTTTGTTTTTAGATCAATAAATTTTTGGTCAGTCAAAGTATATTTGACGCCTTGTTTACTCAACTAGAATCCAAGTGACATTTTTCTCTTCTCAAAATTGAGAAATTATCTCAAAAGACCTCATTTTGGGACATTCAAGCACAGCTATAAAGAACCAACTGAAAGTTATTCCAGTTTCCAAACAGCACTTTTATGAGTAATGGAAGATTCAACTTCAGCACTTTGTAACTAGGATTTGCAAACCGGTTAAAACCGGTTTTTTTGTGAAAATTAAAAACCGAAAAACCTGGTTATTCGATAAAAATAATCGGGTATTTTTTTAACTGAGGTTAATATTATTTAACATGAGTTTTACAAAAGAACTTGGGCGAAGTATTTAAAGACCCAAATTATGCAAAAACCAAATCAAATTCAACCGGGAGTTTTTCTGCCATATTTGTCAAAATCAAAAATGTTAACAGAAATGTTAAATTTTGGCAGGAGTATTAGAAAGAATGTTTCAAATTTAATCAGAATCAGAAAGGCTGTAGGTAAGGATAGTGAGATTCAAATAATTGAGATTCAAAAGTGAATGAAGTGGAAATGTCGCTAAATGATGAACTCAACATGGCTTTCAAAAAGGAACAATTGTGTGTGAAAAAAATTCATGTAGTTGTTAATGTAAATACCAGTTAGAATGCCAGTTATTTAAAACAACCGAATTAACATTTTTACTTTTAAATACCTTAATCACAGTTATACCAACTTCGACAGATTCAGAAAGAACATTTTCTGTATCAGGAAATTGTTGCAATAAAATTAGAAGTCTTCTTAAAGATGACCCAATTAATGTATTAGCATTTCTAAAATACTATTTCCTTTTGAAAAATGAGTAAAATTAATGTTTAAAGATATTTGTATCAGTTTTATTAAATTTTGAAATTCGCAAATGAACTTTTGTAACTGAAGCTGAATTAAAAATAAAAAATTCATTACTTAATGGTGTTTTTTGCAAATAAATACAATAAGTGAGGGGTGATTTTATTATAGATTTAATTTTCTTAATAATCCGGTTTTTAACCGGTTAACCGGGTATAAGATAGAGAGAAACCGAAAAACCGGTTTTAACAAAAATACGGTTTTTTGCAAACCCTTTTGCAAACCCTAGTTATTTGTAACCTCCCAAGATAATTACTTTGAAAGAGGCAGTGTGGAATAATTATATAATTTGAATGAAAAAATTGCATAAAACTAGTTTTACAATTATATTATCACACCACGTACATTCACACAATTGTCACCACCAAAATTTTAAGATTTGCTTAACTGATAGAAAATTTCTGTAGGTCTTGAATCTTAATTTTTAATCTTATATCTAGGGATTCGATGGGGATCGAACCCAGAACCACTGGCGCATGTAGCAGAGAGAGCAGTTGCTCTAACCACTGCGCCATCAAGTGGGTTTAAAAAGATTTGTTGTTAACAAAAATATCAGATCTTAGTCGATTAAACTTTTTTGAGAAATTCAAAAAAAAAAAAAGATTAAAAAGATACCATTAAAATTTACAAAAATTGATCTTGGAAAAAATTGAAAAATTTCAGAACAAAATTTCCATTAATTTTGATTGTTCGCCTATTGTTGAATATACACAAATGCAAATTTATGATGCTTGAACAAAAATATAAAACACATTAGTTTTTAATGAATAAAATTTGCTTTTGTTAACAAATACGTAATTTTGCGTTGAGAGTATTTTTGTGTTATTTTTGAAATCAAAAATCGTTCCACATTTTTTTTTTCTACGAAAAAGAAGAAAAAAAATGTGTGACCAAGTTAATCACATTATATTTTTTATGAGCTTTGTTACTTTGTTATATGATCCCGGTAATGGACCGTGTATATTGCCTTCAAAAGTCGACATTTTATGTTTTATTTGGCGAAAAGTAATAGCCACGCTTTTATGTGCCACATATAACCGTTTTCTGTTCTCATTAATTTCAAAGAAAATAATAAAGGAACGAAACCCATCTAAAATTCTTAAAACGTTCAAATTGCTGTTAGTGTTCATGTTTGCAAAACCTTGTATTTGAACTTGCATTTGCCAATGTTGACAAATTGTTACGTCACGATTGGTCAAGTCCCTTACACCATTGCCATTGTTCAGAGTGATTTTTTTTCTGAGTATTGTTTTCATGGTCGTTTCTAAATTAATTGTGTGTTTGCTTCAAATTGAAAAAAATATAACTTTGTTCGGTTTTAATTAGAGTGACTCAATAAAAAACCAAATGAAAATCGTGCGTCATATCTTGAAAATCTCTAAATAAAATTTGTCAAAACTAACACTTTTGAACCATATAAAAACCAAGAGTATATTAACGAAAGAACCCGTAAAACTCTATAAAAAAATGTAATAAAGCTTTCATGAATCGATAAAAGTTAAAAAGAAATATTCATGCGAACGCAATTATATCTCAAATGAGAATTAGTGATTAAATGGTCAAATAAAGATGAAAAATTTCGATAAGACGCAAAATTAAACAAATATTGTTTGATATTGAATTTTTCCTTATTAATTTTTCATTTCATTTCTAAACGTATTAAGATATTTCTCGTTTTCTTTTACATTAATAAAGGAAATGGATACTTTCATGAAATACAAGTCTAACAACGGAAAGCCAACACAATAAAACAACCCCTTATAATGTCGAAACTTGTTAAGTTCATAAGGGATGTTATTAAAAAATATTCTCGCGTGAATTGACCACTCGTGTGTCCCAAAAACACAGTGAAAACTCAAGACGGAAAATTCTTTTAAAAAAAAATTGACACAAAGTTATATTTTATGCTTTTATTAAATATTTACATTTTCACGTACTTAATTTTTTTCGTGTTTAAGAAGCGAATGTTAAGGAAAAAATATAAGATATATAATTTTCTGGGTTATAAATTTTTATGGAGAGATCATCTCTGATGATTATGTTTAGTATACTATCCACCCACATCTACCTAGATAAATATTAACTGAAATTTAATATGTGAAACGGAAATGTAACAAAATCTGTTTAAATATGTGTAGATTGCTAAGGTCGTTATAAAAAAATATTTACATACATTACATATTTTGCAATATATAATTGAAGTAATACTTTAAGTATGAAAATAAGAAGTATATGTATATTAAAAGTATTTTTGTTTTAAATTCCACACCCTTTCAGACACAGCCTTATCGGTTTTTTGTTCAATGTTTATTTGTTTGTTATATAAAAGTGTTCGCATAGCGCGCGATTTACGGATTTATGAACAAGAAGTGATTTTTTACGATTGTTTCAAACAAGAATTTCCAAGATAAAGATAACGGGCGTTCGCGTTCTTCAAAACTCTTCGCCTCTGCAGAGACGTAGAAAGTTCATATCATACATATATATATGTTTATATACATGAGAGAACATAGACTTCATATTATTTTAATGTCTGATCAACTTAACAAGCCGTTTTAGTTTCAGTTTCAATCCACAGCATTTTTTCTCCAACTTGGTTTCTGTTTACTTTTTACTTTTACTTTCAACGCGATAAATAAAATCGAAAGTGGAAATACTGGTAATATGCATGTTCAACTCAGTACAATCGTTTATCAAGAGATTATATTCAGATAAATTCTCAAATTATTTTTGTGTATTTTTGCAATTTTTTTTCGGGGTAAGTTTGGACCAGAGATGGATAATTGAAAATTCATTTCAATGGACTTACTTTTATAGGCATAGTGTGAGGCTAGAGCTAATATTTAATTCAAACCGTTTATCTTGATTTGTGGGAGGACAAATATGTATTCAGGTCGTGTATTTTATTTGCAATGAATGGCATTGATCAGTCCACTGGATTGAATCAAACTCATGAACAAACTTTCCATACGAGATCATTTGAAACTCGTGCAATTACAAAATTTGACTTTGTTAATTAAACTTTACTGAAATTTAATCAAATTACTTCTTTAACTCCAATATTCATTTACATATTAGTTTATAACTACCCAAAAAATTTACTAATAAAATATTCGATGCAACTTTTAACATTAATTTTAATTATCAATTAGAATCTGTATAAGCAATTTCAATGTTATAAATTGAAGTTTCAAACGAGGGGACTCAAAGATTTATTTTTGATTGGCCTTATTTTTTTACTAAATATTTAATCGAAAATGAAATACGTAGAACATACGATCAATTAAGTAATTCATCCCTTGCCTTGTTCATTCTATTTTCGTTTCAAACCCCAACTGTTGAATGTATCTAATGATAATAAATTTTTTATCAGTTTCCTTGAAATTATTTTCAGATATTTCCCAAATAGAAAATCACATTTAACTTTGTTTCCCAAACTATTTTATTTTGACATTCAAAACCGAAATAAGCTTCGAGGTGATTATCCCCGGTAATTTATGAAATGAGGAAATTACTTTTTTTTTCTCTGTGTATTGTACAAAATACTACGTTAAACTTTTCTATCATTAGCGTGGAAATTTAATTTCAGGATACTAACAAACTGGCTTTGTCCCAAAAATCTACTATTATCAGCTTTTCACGCAGTAATTAATAAAACTATAAAACATTGAAATTTATTTGAAAATTTACTTTTTCAGCAGTTAATTTTACATTCATTCGCATTTATCAAAAACTTTTATCGTATTAGTTGTGCATAGGTACACTTGAAAAAAAAAATAAATTAAAGGCCAATTTTATTACGTTTTTGAAAAAATAATATTTATAGGTTCTTTTTTGATAAAAGTTTGTTATTTAATGCAGTTGTAATAACAATAATTCAATTTATAAATTATAATTAAAACAACAATAAAAGTAGAAGTTGTAAGTTTATATTATGTTTTACAAGTTAGTATAAATTTTGAAAGGATAATTGGTGACAATTTACTAAAAGTTTAATTTTAAATCGTTTTTTATTTAAATTAACATAAAATATTTTGCAAAACATAAAAGCTAAGGCATTACGAGATCATGTTAAGTACAATAGCCATTACCTAAGTCACATATATTATTTATAATAACCCATATTTGTATTGCTGGTTTTCCTAAATTCCTTTGATGTTAGGATTTAATAGCTGTTAAACCAAAAAAAAAGTTTCATTCAAGATTATTTAATATCTCAAAAAATTAATTAAGCTTGATATGTTGACCTGAAATCAAAATAACGTTTGAACAACTAAACTACAAACTTTATTTTTAAGCTACTTGACTTAAAATGGATTTAAAATTTAATGAAAATTAGGTTAAGAACTTTGAAAATCAGGGCAAACAATGAATTCTTATAATTTCTTCGTAAAATATTCAATTAATTTTTAATTTAAGTCTAATATAGTTTAGTTCTAGAATGATTTATTCATAATGAATAAAGGTAAGGAAATCCTCTAAAAAATATTTTGCACACATTGGCATACATTCGTTGCATAACATTGTCTACATTTAATTTCAAATGTCTGATTTAAAATACATACCATGCCTTGTCTATAAGGTCAGTTCAATTTCAAGGAAAAGGAGTCAGTTACAGTCAGTCAAGTAAGAGCAGGTCCGAAAATATTTTTAAAAGATAAAATTTATTTAAAATTGCTATCCATAAACTGAAATTTATTTATTAGCTCTTTGATGCTTTTATATTAATAACATGTTTAATACCCACCAGCGTTGATTATAGCTTTCTAGGTATAACCGATTATAGCTTTTTTTATACCTACTTGTGACGAGAGTTTCTGCGTATTCCTTTGGTAAGGATCTCCAAATTCCATGAATATGCTGCGAAAGTTATTTCATTCCAAACTATAAGCGGTTTTCCATGTATCTTCTGCTTGATTAAAACCCGAAAAATTTTTATAGGATTGGCGTCGGAAGATTGTGCTGGCCAGTCCAAAGTGGGACCGTTATTTTGATCCTTCCATGCGCTACACACTTTACTGAGATGTTAGGGATCTTTAACCTCTTGAAGGACCTAACCTTCATTTTGGTTAATAAACCATTTTTGCAGTTGGTAATAGAGCCTTCCTATAAATGTTGTTCATTTTTTCTGCATTTAAATTGGAACTAAACAAGAACAAGTTTCCAAACGCTTTATTGAAAAACATTCCCAAACATGAACCTTAACAGGGTGCTTTACGATCTGTTGAAGCAATCTGTATCCGGATATTGTCCAGGCTCGTACTCTAGTCGGAAATGGGCAAAAAGAAGATTCATCGAAGAAGATAACGTTGCTCCAATATCGATCAGTATTTCATTTAGCCCAAAGGATACGTTTCTCTACATGACATATATACTCAGAAATTATTTTTAATGTGTCTTGGTATTTAATTTTATGAGCGAACAGGTGTGAATGAATTGTTTCGTGGGTTATTTCTACGCTATTTTTTCTTTTTCTTTTTTTTGATTCCTTCACGTAGAGTTAGATCGGGATTTTTTAAATATAGAGCGTTATTTGCTTATTAACTCTTTCAGAGACTGTGGACGATGAACCTCGATTGGGCAAATTGTTAACATTTTTAACCCTTAATTATACATAGATTTACCCACTTTGTCACGAATGGTTTAGATTTTCTCATCTATATTGCCGCTGATATATGAGTCTTTTTATGCCCCTTGAGGTGTGTTTATAAGAACACGGTTTCGTATCGCGACGCGTAACCGGCACACATTATAATTTCTTGCCAATATTTGGAAAATTTTAAGAAATAAATGTTTATTTACAAACAGCAACAATAATAGTTCCCTCTACATCCCCAAAAAAGTTAAGTTGTTAGCATCATCCAGATTGACCAAATAATTTAAGACTTAACATGAATCTTCTTGCCTTAATGTAAAGTATAAAAAGTGTTTAAATAACTATAAAAATAAATTTATGTAATATGAACTTGTAAATGAACTACTTAATTTTCAAGTTTTTTTTAAATATTTATTTCAAATTTGAGCTACTAAAAAGCATACTCTACTACTTTTTTGATATGTTAACTACCTTTGGACGTAATAGTAATTAATGATGGTTTCATTAAAAAAACATTTCTTCTAATATATTTTTTCATTTTTAAATGCAAATGAAGCCTTAAAACTTAAAAACGTATATTTCTTGTTCTTATCAATTAACTTTAAATATTTTTATTTTCCAATTTCATTTTTTAATATTAAATATTTTCACTATGAAAATTTCTTTAAGCTTCTTTTGAGGTGATATTTTATATCAATAGTTAATAAATAAAATAAAAAGTGTTTGTTTTTGTATTTCATCTTTATTAAACGCATATATTTTAATAGATGCTTTTAATAAATATTGATTAAAATGTACGTGAGAGTTAAACAGGAACTGACTGGATGACATTTTAAAATAGTATTTATAGGATTTGTCGAGGATGATTTTCCACTTGAAAATGTAATGAAGACTACATGCCACTTAAAAATAGAAGAAATCACCACGGAAAATTTTATTCAAATTGATAAATGATTAAAACCGTTTTGTGCTAATTTCTTTGATCTTCCTCTGCATTAAAAACAGAGAATCATAAAATTAAATAGGTGTGATAATTTGATTAAAGACAACGTATATCTTAATAAATTAAATATTAAGTTTTAATACGTTTTATACAGCGTGAATTTATATAAGCCAGCGTAAAAACAAATTACGATTATAAACAAATCGTTAAAATGAACGGTAAGAGCACTCACCAACCATTCAAAAAATAATTAAATGCAGCAAACTCGAAATATTACGCGTACTATATCAATTTATCATTTCGAATAGCATTCGGAACAAATAATAATATAATCTGAACATTTATAAAGATTAATTGTGGCTGACACTCGGAAGATATAATAGGCTCGTATTTTGAAACGAAGAAAAATTACATTGGAAATTCTCCACGAAAGTAGACGAAGACAATTGGAGGAAAATAAATTGAATTTTTAAGGAATTATAAATAGTAACGAACCTATGATTTATTGTTTGGAAAAAGGGAATTTTATTTTTAGATTATTGATGTTGAAATGTTCAGTTCGTTTGAACAGCTGATTAATAACGTTTTAACCCAAATTTTTCGAATATAATAAATAAATAAAGCAGTAAAGAAAACTACGTGACACATTTTGTATGTAAGTTGCAGTAAATGTAACTGACCATGTAATACTTTTTCAACCCTTAACGGAAAATATCGTAACATATTTTAGGGTGGATTGAAAACTAAGAGACTCAGGGGTGGACTGTACAGTGAATAGAAGGGGATGCTATACTCTCTCTCGTTAAATAATAAAATTAAAAATACAATTTCCATTCAGTTCCCATGGTTTTCGTATAATCGTTTTGTTCGTTTAGAAATAAGGCACACGTTCACAACTACTGCCCCCGTGAATGTTGATTATTTTCAAAAGGGTGATGTGAAGTCGATGATTTTGTATGTCGTGCGGGTGGGCCACGAGGGCCATATGTGCAATGAGTCATCATTCTTGTTTGAATTATCGATCGATACTTTCAGATGCTCGTCATTCGCTTTGATACTCTCCTCATGTTTAGGCCCTAATCTTTCCTCTTTTAAATCCCCCATCTCTCAATAAAAATATACGCTCGCTCCCGATCTGCTATTGGCCCCCTCTATCATCTTTGTTACATTTTGTTAAAAATGCACATGCCATGAATTTTGGCATTTCACATTGAAAAGATTCAATACTAACGTAAAAAAAATATTCATTTTCTTGAAGCTATACCGCTCTTAGTGATATTAGAGGTAACATTTTTGTCGCTAACTATATAACGAAATTTCCACAGGATAAAGTAAACCTGTATAAAAGAAAGCCTAAGAGTCAAGTGCTTATATTTTTAACTTATTTTAATATCACTAGACTCGTGATAGAGAGGGTAAAATGTTGAGTTTATATTAAAATTTAAACGAAGTCAAGGGGAAGACATTAAATAATGTTTTAACTTTTACAGGTCAATTCTTTATATAAGGATTTGAAAAATCGTAGTTTTCTTGAAATGTTAAGTAGTGCATTAAAATTGCTAAATGATAATCTTCTAAGATTGATAGTTGTGATAATTCACAACTTCTTTCTTCATCTATATGAGATAAGAATTTCAAAATTTTCCAGTTCTAATGATATATTAGTCCCCCTTGTTTTTGTAGATAATAGATTTGTAAAATTGTAAATCATTGAAAAAAAGTTATTTAATACCATTTCATTAGTATTTAATTACATTTTGGCACACTAATTTTCTTGTCCTTGTATGTGATATTCAATATATTAATTTATTAATTAAATTTAAATAACCGTATCGAATAAAGGTGCTTTTTATACAGTTGAATATGTACTTGGTAGAATACATTTGCTTTGAAGTTTCTTAAAAGCTAGTGTTGAAATTGAAAACAATTAATTAAATTTATAAAACCACTTTCCATCAAAATTTGAGTCATCACACTTATCTTCAAAAATAGAAATGACTTTTCTTGGAACAACAGAGCTTTATCTTGTTATATTTGACGCGAAAAAATAAATAAACTCGTATGATGATCACATAAAACTAACAAGCATTAACGAATAAATTGAGAAAACGATGACAGACAAAGTCCAGATATTCCAGAGTCGAGATCCCTGTCGAGTGTTTTATCTTTCTCTGTTTACAATTTCAAGGAATTTTTGTTAATTTAAATGCGCTTTATATCGATTTGCGTAACGTTAAAAATACATTTGGCGTGTTTTAAGAGAGATTTGTCCAAAAAGTTAAGTATTGTACAAACAGAGTTTGACCAAGTTTTCCTCTGTGGCTGGTGGATTTTACGGTGAGCCGTAGTTTCTCTTTATTATTTCAGATGGTTTACAGTAACGTCGTGCTCGTGTCATCCATTCCCGTCAAACATTCGTATAATGATAAAATATGGCCCACAGTTATTCATTTGCTCCATCGTATTTGTGCCAATCAATAAAAATAAATGGATACAGCGTTCACCTTTTATATATGTGGCAAAGAACATTTTTTTTTCAAATAATTGCTACGTCCTCTTTTCCTTTTTAGTTTTCCAATAGAATTTACTGATGTTAACGAAAAATTATGAACGTTTGACATCAGCGAATTTCAAAAGCATTAAATTCATTTTACTTTCATAACATAACATAACATATTTATATAAATTAGAAGAACAAGCTTTTACTTTGAACATTTCCCTTACTTTTTTATCTTTGAACCCCAATTATATCAGTAGCTATATGTGTACACAATATATATATATATATATCTGGAAATTCATTTAGAAAAAACGAATTGGTAAACTCGATAGCAAATTACATAATTATTCATAATTTCCTTCCCCATTCATGGGACAACGTATATGTAATACGTTATCAGAGTTTTGAATCGTTTAATAAAGTTTTCAGATTTCTCTCAGAAAACTTTATCTTTGCCGTATGATATTATGAAAGAAACGACTACTACGTAAATGAACGACGACGAGCTTTTCAACACGTGCACCCTTCACAAACTGGAAACGTTTCCCTTTAACCCCCCGTTTCCCCTTTTTCGTATACCTCTATATACACCACGTACATATTCACCTAGGTTTATGACAGTCATAAAAGCTCAAGTTTTTCCTTATCGTCGTCCATACTTTTGATGGTTCAACTATATGTTTCTTTAGTCTTTATATATATCACACGCATAAAAAAGAGCAAACAAAAAGATTTTAGCTTTGTATTTTGTGCTTCGTTAAATTATATTTCAATAATTTTAGTTTCAGTGAAATTTAATCGTTGGAAAAACCATAGCAACATCAACGAGTCGTTTTGTGTTCATTGAGTGAATTTTATAAAGGATTTCTTTCCATCTCACTTAGTCCCAAAAGTTCTGTCATATTCCCATATTTCCTTTTATTTTGTTTTCGGCACCTATCCATCAATGTCCGATGAACACACGCTCTTTTTGATTGCTCTTGAAAAGTAAAGGAAAAGTTGAATTGAGTTTTAGCAATATTTTTACCACCCTTGACGATTCATTACTTTTATTATCATCGCAACAGTCGTGAATAAAGTTTTATTTGGATTTAAAAAGTTTACTCTTACCTCTTCCAATTGATATTATCAATATTTCAATGATACGAAGAAAAAAAATTCTAAATCTATTGCATGAATTTAAAACCATTTTATTTTTCATATTTCTTAAACGTTGCTCTTATTTCTACAATTTATTTTAAATATTTTAAAGGCATTTCACCATTATTCAATAAATAGAACCTTTGGAGCGTAAAATTTATTTGGTTTGGAAGAAAAGACGAAATTTAATACGTAATACATTACTTGACTTGCGGAATCGAGGGATGAGAAATATTTTAGCGAAGAAAATGCTGTGAGAGTGTGTTTTTATATGAGTGTCTGCATAATATTCGAAAAGTAAAAGAAAGTTTTGAGAAGAAAAAAAATCATTTAAGTTGGTAAATATCCTCGGTCTTAAAGGATTTCTTACCTCCCGCAATGGAACGAGGATGCACAAGAAGATAGATATAAGAACCAAGTTTCTCAATAAATATCATACGGACCAAGTGAAAAGAGAAACGTTAAATAAAATCCGGCTTCCCCTTCCTTTTTATTTTCATCCCTCGAAAGATAATATATTTTTAATACTTACTTTATTAGTAAATAAATTTTAAGTTTTATTTTATCTTTACAAATAATTTTTACCTGTAAGTTATTTAGGTATTTAACATGGTTTTTTTTCTATGATTTCAGGTGAGTTTCATCATATAACGTTTTCATCTTGAAAGTAACATTTTTGACCAAAAATGGTAAGAGACATAAACTATACTTGTTTTAATAAACTCTTTTTATTATTGCCTTCTTAAGAGCTATTATAATATTAATATTAAAAATGTTAAGTATTATAATTGACTTGTGTGGGATTTAATATAATAATATTACGAAAGGTAAACCTTTTAAATATTTTCACATTTAAATTTATCGTACGTGTTTTTATTTTCTTTATGGGTATTTTCATAATAAATATTAACGGAATTGGATAAAAATAGTCAAAGACTCCATTAAACAGACTTGGGAATTGAATGATTAGCATTCCAGGAATGAGAATATTTAGAGAGTTGGCAGTTTAAAGTAATTTAAACCATTCTAAAGTAGATAACATCTTGTTTTATGTTTGAACAAAACCACTGAAATATCTAAAATTTTAAATGAAAAAATTGACAAAAAATGAGTTTTCCAATCTTGTAATCTTCCATCGACAATTAAAAATCTTTGTATTTTTAAGAAAGTTTCATAAGTTTTTGAAAACTCTAGATCAGAGCCTCCAAAACTTTTTTTTTGTAGATCATTAGCTATAGCAATCTAAATTAGAGATGTTGATAAGTTAAAACCAACTTACTTTTTGGGGTTTCTGTTTCTTCCCGAGTCGAAATTTCAGACCTTTGATTATTTTTCAATATTGTCTATATCAAAAGGCCTAAAAGTGTAAATGTAAAAAATTTAAAAGTGAAAAAACCGAGTTTCAAAGAAAAAGTGTGAAGAAATTTGCTTTAATGTATTATCTTGAAAGTAATCAGAGAGATGTTATACAATTAAATACAATTTCTAAAGAAATCCACATGGTTGGGTATATTGTGGATTATAATAAAAGGAAATCCTGGAAAAAAATGATGGCAATGGCGACAATAAAGGAGCTGGTAAACAAGGACAAGGAAATTAAGAACTAAGAACTGATATTTGTAATATTCTTATTACTTTTAAATTTATCGCTTATATTAATGAAACTTGTATATTTAATGAATAAAAAAAACAAAATATTAAAATAAAAATGTTATTCTTTTTGAAAAAAAACCTACCAATAAAACAATAAAATAGAGTGACAAAGAAAGGGTGGAGAAGAGAGAGAGAGAGAGAGAGGTCTATTTGAAGATTTTGCTGTAGACCTGTTTTGGGCCTAAATATGGTATTTTGTCCGATAAATGCCACTTGGAGGTTCAAAAGAGGTCTTAAATTCAAATGCAAATGGTCATGTTTCAATCTACTTGAACCCAGATTTTGAGGTCTAAAATAGGTCTAAAATTTCGACTCGGGTTACTTATAGTTTTTTTTTTCTTATCCAGTTCTTCACTCACTCAGGTTTGTCAATGCATGTAATAAAACTTCCCCAGTTTGAAGATTTTTAATTTTTTTGGTTAAGTGCTTTCAAAATAATTCGTTTATAACATTGAAAATATGAGTGATGTAATTTTCATTTTTAGATTTATCAATGTGTGTATATAAATGGTACATTTCGATTATGTTCTGTCAAAACTCCTTGTGCTCCCCTAATATAATTGTTTTAAAATCTGAAAGTAATGCAAAAAAGTTCAATTCATTTTCATGGAAATTAAATTAGTTGAACCAAGGGAAAAATTCAGCAAAAACAAGCGAAAAAATAAACTTTGCAATCTGTTTTGTATAATTTTTCTCATTCCCTCCAAAAAGTTACTTTACAGATCTGTCGACACACAGATAAAAAAAAAAGGCCTTATTCGTTCCGTTTTGACAAACACCCCGTTACACCTCCCCAACTTTTAAGGCGAGGGATAAGTTTAATTTTTTTCAGTCGTTAGTGTAACAAATTTCGTAGTCTTCACATCCGTTATCACTTATATATATGTGAAGGTATGTGTGTATGTGTGTGAGTTTTTCTGTTGAGCAAATTCAGAAAATAAACTTTTTTCACTTGGCTCTTTCATTCGGCCTTTGTTCGTATTTTTATTGAGCGCATGGTGCCTATGTGTTTAACTGGCTATAGTTAAAAGAAAAGCCAGGCTAAAACTTTTCAAATGGAAAAGAAAGCAAATTGGAACTGTGGAAACAAAGTTTATTTTTTCCTCCCTTTTTTTGTTTCTTCTTGTGTTACGACGCTGACAATACGGCACTTGTTGGAAAAATCAAGTTATCAAATTATCAAGTTACAAAGTTGCATTTTCTACATGCCAATGAAAAAGGAATTGAAGCCCTTTCCATCGTCCTTTATTTCTAGTGTGCAGCACCTCACTTGATTAAAACTCACGTTCTTCGCTCTGGTAGGATGTATTACATTACAAAATGTCAAATACACACATCGTTGTATTATTTCCTCTTGTTTCACGTGCGTCATTTCTTCCTATACATTTTATTCGTTGTTCTAAATTACATTACTACACAATAATCGTTGCGAATAATAATAAAACTCACAACATATACGTTTTTGAGGCTTTTTTCGATTTTTCACTAAAAGCATTTCATAAATTGTTATGTAATTTTACTTTTTAAAAATTGCTAAATTATAATTTTATAAGAAAAATAAATGAAAAGTGGGCGATTCAACTTTCCAAATAGGGAATTCAACTTTCTGATCTATACTCGTTCTTGACTAACCGTGCGTATATATGTGTAGGTAACATTTAAATAAACATCATTAATCCTTATTTTATTTTGCATTATTTAAAAAAATTACAGACATTATTAAAAATATTAACAAAAACCTTGCTAATCGTACAATTTTCTACTAGCCTCAATTTTTTCACTGTCTTCACCTTCAACGGTTTACATTAAAGATCAAGTTTATAAGTAGATATCCGGGATCCCATATTTTCACTTTTAAGGCTTGGATGTTGAAGTGGTTTTCACAATTAATTATGAAAGGCCTTTAACGCCGTTCCCCAGGCTTTCCATCAAGGTCGCTAAAACTTACATTCAATCAGTCAAAAAAGGGCTAAATAAAAGAAAACAACCGCATAAAAATGCCATTTTTTTAATAAAACAGTTGACATTTTTCACCATTTTCCCCCAAATATATCAAAAATACAATTTTCTTTAGATATGATAATGTCATCGATAACTTTTTCATTTTCCATATTTTGTCTAGTTAAAAGGTCAGTACAAGTTGATATGCATTTATAGATAACCTTTTGAAACTGAACCAAATAAAATGATCGAAATTCAAAAGAAAAATCAAACTGCACCCAAATCTCATATCAAATGTTCTTTTCGAATGTCAAAATGTCGTTTCATTATATTTGACACAGTTAATAGGTTTTTCTTTTTTGCGTTAGTGATCCATGTAAACAGCGCTTTATTGGTTCATAAAAAAACGCTCCTTGAAGAAATCTATTGGGATATAAAGAAAGACCGTCGGCCTCTTCCCGGTAGCATTTTCCTATTTTGTTTGTAAATACAAACAAAGAAAACCACTCAAAACAATTCGGAACAAAGTGTTCAAGCTAAATGAAAAAGATAACTAAAGACAGCTATAACGAAACGACGAGGTGTTTGTGGGTTCTTTTTCCCTAAAGAATTATCGATATTAAATTTCCTTTTGTCCATAGCTTATGAGATTTCTGTTTTAAGCACAAAAAGTGAGTTGTTAAACCCGGAACTGAACAGATTTGGAGCCAAATTATAAGTTAAATATATTTTCAAATAATTTATAAGTAACATAATATAAAACCACACAAGGCCATCCGGGCCGTAATTTTTTATGCATGTATTATTTATCTTACTGGTTCAAAAGCGTATTCATAATGTCAAAGTAGTAATAAAATGCGACAGATGAGTCGTGAAACATTCAATAATTTCTTACCACCAAAATCATAAAAATCGAGATACTTTTATTTAAACTTTACATTTGACTTTCGTTAAGAAAAAAAAACACCTTAATATGTAACATAATATAGTTTGAAAAAGTAAATATTCAACCATTAGTAGTGTGTGAAAAGAATGTTTTTCTACTTTTAACGACCTATAAAATATTTTATATTTTGCCCCTTGCTAGATTCTTTGGCCTTCTCATCCATTTAATATAATAAACCCAACGCAAATGAACACAACGATAATATAATCGACATAAAATTTCATTTTCCTGGAGTTATTCTTCTCATCACAGTGTTTCGCATCTCGCTCAGACATATCACAAAGCAATTTTTAAACAAAAATAAAAATGGGACAAAAGGCCGTGAATGCCCTCGACTCATGGCACATATGTATATATATCTGGTGTTGTTTTCATATTTCTTTTTTCCTCGGTTTTCTATTGGCATTAACGACAATCACATAAAGAAAAACTGAATCAACTGGGAAAACGTCGCAGTGAGGGGTTTTTGCAAAAGATTGGACGTACAAAGCAAATGACGAAACTTGAAAAATGTAAATTTCCTTTCCCCAAAGTTTTATGCTTATGACCATTGTTTTTATTTTTCATATTCTCGAAGCTTTTTTTCGTGCCTTAGCAAAAATTTATTAATAAACCCACCGCGAAAAAGATCACACTTAAAAAAAAACACGATCGGAACATGTTTTAAGGGTGAGAAATAAAATCCAATTTTATATTTTAATTAATTTTCCCATTTATGCTCAATCAGTCGATTAATTAAAACAGAACAATAACCACAAATATTTTATTCAATTTTTTATGGTCTTGATCTACATTTCTTTTTTACTTCTTTAATGATTACGTCATGGTGATTGCATAAAATTTTAGAGGAAATGAATAAAGATAGGAGGTCACTTATTTCAAAAAACACATTCTAACTATTGCATTTCATACTCAATTTCCCTCTTCCTCGACTTTTCAACCTACTTTAATGCAGAACTTTCTCTGTTTATTCAGGCGACCAAATAAGAATTATTATAATAAATACTTAATATAATTTGTTGCAAATAGAATATTTATTGTTTTCTTCGGCTCGATAGCAATTACATTATGTACCTACTTGTAATTTGTGAACAAAATGCCGCTGAATTCGAAAAGGGAATATTCGAAAAAAATTAATATGGGTCGCGCCGTGCCGAAGAGAGGTGAAAGAAAATAATTGTAATATTCAGAAAACGAACACAATTGAAATGTAATTAGGCGTTATGTAATCAACAAGAGCGCCGTCATCTCTTCCAACATTTACAACCTTCACTTTTAAGATCAGTAAAATGGAAATCAGAAAAAGAACACTTTCTAGAGTTGAGAGAGAGTGTTGAGTGCTGTGTTATGTCCGTCAGGCGATAATTATATTCATTTGTCCGTCTTTCATTAAAATTTTGTTACGTTTTACTTGTTCAAGTTTTGCGTGTTATTCAAAAATACAACTATGAGGCAGGAAGTTTCAATGTTATTTTGTAATAAGTAACATTATAAAGTTAATCAATTTTTACTTTAATTTTTAAAAGGGCTTACATACTATGTTATTAAGGGTTTTTATTTCTTTCAACGATGCGAATTGATTTATTTAAGTATTTTAAGCCTTGAAATTGCAAATAGAAGTATTTAATTTTTAAAATAAAACTTATTTTACAACGTTTTTTATTCGAGAATAGAAAATTAATAATAGTGCGTGAGCATCGTTGGTTGAACTAACAATAGATTTAGTTTTCAATGATCGTTACTTAATAATCGTTTTCTTGTAACGTCATCGACCAGATGTGACGCATACATTGTTGCAAGAAGCCTCTAAGTATTGATGTAACAAAGTGGACCAAAAAATAAGTTACATTGAGACGAAGATTTAAAAACCTTTTTGGGGTCATTTGAAATTTTATATGTAGAGCTTCATTATTTTTGGTTCCTAAATTTTAATTAGAAACTAGAATATTTGATAAAGAATGTAAAAACAATTTATTTTACCGATTTTATTAATTTTGTAGAAATAGTGAACTAAAAACTTAAAAATTTAGAGGGTTTGAACATAAACTTGATAGTAAATTGAAACAAAATTGATAATAACTTTTGTCAATTTAAGAAATCGAAGTTTCTTATTACACTCGAAAGCATAGATAAAATCAATGCATATTGGAGAAAAATTAAATAAGATTTGTTTTAAGAAAACGAGGAAACTGATTGAAGAATTAGAACTAAGTAAAAACTATGAACAAAAAACTTACATTAGTCTATAACTATTTATAAATCTAAACTATTATTTTAAACATATTGTTGTGATTTCATTATAATTTTTTCGTGAAAAAATTACGCTAAGAACCCAAAGTAATTACATCCCCAATTGTTGTAATTCTCTTCTTGTATTTAATATGTATGCATATTCAACAGTTGTCTGAACCAGTTCCTAAAACGATAATTATATTTTATTAATTAGAAATTATTTACATACACAAACTTGAAACTGTTCATATAAAACATTATATATTCTAAAATTCAATTTTAATCTAATATAAAGGTTGTAAATTTGAACACGCTCATATTATGAATGCATACTAATGAATTCATTTATATTTAACAATTTTCAATTGCTATGAAAACCCGTATTTTATATGAAATTATGATAGAATTTTATTTGATATAAAAATTCATGGCTTTTTTTACTTACATTGAGTTTCATACTAACAATAACGAGAAGTGTTGCAATCCCGAAAAACTTTAGTCATAAAATAAATAAATATTTTTACATAAAACAAATTAAACTTTGAATACTTCATCCTCATATTCAAGTACCTATACTTATACTTACTAACACCTACTTTTTACGGTTTTTTGTTCTATAAAAATTTTTATTTACCAAATGTTTGGTTAGATTAAACAAATACTTTAATATAAAATAATTTTAATTTTGTGTTCTTTGAAAAATGGATATTTTTATAAAAAATTAATTTTACTTTTTAAGTAGTTAAAATCGATTGTTGCTTTATTTAAGCATAGTTGCAGAAATAAATTTTGTATATTTTTTTTTGTCCGATGAAATAAAATATTGTTTCATGAATAAATATTTGCATTAATAACTGTAGCTCTTATTTAAAAATACAATAAAACAATTATATTTTGTTTTCCGTCACGATCATTTGTGGTGGATTCCATTTACACGGTTAAGAACTTTGATGGTGACGAGCTGAGCGCTTAGTCTCAATAGCCTTGGTTTACAGCCCATTTATTTATTTAAAATCTTTTCAGTGCCATATTTGGCTGGTAATAAAGGCTTTAATAACAACATTGAGAATTTCATTAGTTTTGAGAGTTTAAATCAAATATTTAGAAGTACGCATAGCCGAGAATGATTAAAGAAAGAAAATTGAACATTTTACCTTTTTAATATTAAATCTGATTCAATTAGTAATTGTGTTTCCTTTTGGGTAAAATGGAGCTCTTAAACACGTACGGAGCGACCGAAATTGAGAAATTCAATCATTGAATCTATCGATCACTCGATCGGTAATTACGTACGCCTCCGTGCAAAATGTGAACACACTAAAATAACCTTCAAAGGATAATTGAACTTTAATAAAAATAAAATATGGCCGGCTCAAGATAGACACAAGGCTGAAGGAAAAGAAAAAGCAAAACTGGTTTTCTAGACGTGCAAAATTAGTTTCCTACGAGCATCAAGTTGTTTTAAATCATTCCATTCGAGTTTACGGCTAAAAACCTTTTGATATTTATAATTTCTATTTTTGGTAATTGATTAAAAAAAAAGAAAAAAATCATTTTACTGTAGTTCATTGATATTTAAGAAATATTTCTCAAATGAACAGGATTTTTAAGTTCATTAAACTTTTACAAAACGAAAAAACTTCATCAATATTTTCAACTTAATTATTATGCAGTGGGTTTTTTCATTTTATCTTCGAAGATACAAAAAAAAATGCTTAAATTCGCTTTTGTGAATTTTCATTCAAATTCTACAAATTGACTTGGTGCATTTTCTTATCATGTACATTACTATATTACAATACACTGTCATGTCCTGATTTTCTGTTGAGGGGGTTATTTTGACGATGGGGAATACTTAATAAAATTTAATGTTTCACGTTTGTAGCATTTAAATTGAATTTATCAAAAAGGGTGGAAATTGAAAATCAATACAAGAATAATATAAATGTTTCTTTTTTAAATTAAATTTTAATAGAAAGTAAAGAAAATTTTCAAGGTTTACACGAATGATTAATCAAATTTACTCCCGTTCGCGTAATAGTTTTCACTTTCATTGTGCATGATTGATTATGCAGTCAAGGCTAGGTCAAGTGTTTTTTTTTCTTTAACTTACTCTCAATTGTAAAATTCAACAATCATTTACATCATCATCTCTTTCATTATTAAACTATCACAATAATTTCCACAAGTGAAAGCCCTGAAAAACTTAATTTGGAAAAAATTTTCTCCACGCTCGGTGCGACCAATTTTTCAACAAAACACACAAAATATTGACCTTTCTAAAATTTAATTTAAATTTCCTCGAACAATTAAAACAATTCATTTATTAAATTGTCGATTTTAATTTATGACATCCTCCTTTCTCGTTAAAATCCTCTCAGATTTCACCCTTAAATTATATTTATTAAGGACATGAAAATTGCTCGCAAATATAAAATTTATCTAAGGGTTGTGCCGTTTTTGTTAATTTCATCCCTTTTTATTGAAATGAAAGATGGTGTGATATTCTATGAATATATTTTACTTTATGTATCACATCTAAAATGAACAACACATCCTGCATAATATAACAAATATTTAATAATCCTTTTGTAATTTAAGATTTGTAAAGTTACCGAATTTTTCGTAACATTTAATTAACCAGTAATTTAATTGCTTTTTTAACGCCTCTTTAATGTATAGGTAACCTAAGTGACTATAATACAAAAGTTGAGGGGCATACAATCAAAACTTTTTTAATTTATTTTAATGACGATAACATTTTTTTCTTATGTTCGAGAGACACAAGTGCTTTATAATTGGTAAAAAATTTTCAAAAGTGTATAAAATATGTCGCACACCTGCAATTATTTTCATAAAACGCAAAAAATAGCTTAAATATGAACAATAAAATTACCTTGAATTAAATCCAAACTTGTAAATGAAGAATTAGAATTACTTACTATTTGCCGATGTTAGCTGATTCATTGTTTGAATCAAGGTATTGCGGCTAACACATTTTGATCATTTGCGAAAATAGATATATTAAAAACTTTTCATTGTTATATTGTATTGTAAAAATCAATAGTTTACTTATTGATATCACAACCAAGATTATATCTTTGAATTATTTAGGCCACAAACGTTGGTATCTAACATCTAGATGTGTTAGTTACTCATGGCTTGCAATATGACAAAATTTATCTAATACATATACAAATATTAAGTTCATAAAATATGTAAAACAAACAGTTTAATTGTTGTTAATGAAAAAGCTATTAATGTGTAGTATTTTTATTTTTAGGGTGGGTTCCATACTTCCAAAAGGAAAAATTTAACCCTATTTATATGAAATATTTTTACCCTGACATTTTTGTGAAATGAAATAATTTTTTATTGAAATATTTTTTTACTCCTTCTTCTCTACTTTCGAGTGTCGAAATATATGATTCTCTTTCTCTATAAGTCATTTCTTTGTTCTCTCTCGTGTAACAAAACTTGCATGCATACAAAGCACCTTTCTCTGAAATCAGTTATGGTAATTGTCTATGAATTATACATTTTTGAAAAAAATTAACAGCAAAATATTTGAATTTACAGTGATTTTTGTTTATTCTGTTCAGGTGAATTTTATGCACATTTAATAACAATTATAAGAAGTTGTTTTTATGAATTTGGCCTCTTTTATATTTATTGCATTTTAAATTTGATAGTACAGCAAAACAATCTAATTGAAATCATCTTAACTATGAAAAACCCAGGATATTTATTGCAATTTCTCAGGTTCCCAGAATTATTTTTCCTTCACAAGTTGATGGAATGATTGGGCAACCAAAAATAAACGTCTTTGAATCTTACCAAACTTTGAACAGTCATTTAAATGTATATAGAAACTTCAAGACATGAGCCAATTTCCCGATTTTTTTTTTGTGGTAAAAACAAATATTTACGTATTAAATATTCTATCTATAATAATCAATACATCAAAGTCTATCTATCAACGTCTATTTGGGGGGTTTCAAGAAAATTTTTTCTCATGGTATCCAAAAATTTAATCTATATATAAAACAAAAATTTTAGAGCCAAGACGTAAATCTCAATAATGTCAATATTAAGTCTCTCTCAATTAATTTTTTCATTTTCCATTTAAATAACAAAAAAAAATTATTTTTGTATTTAATAACTTTGGAACAGTACATCGTAGCAATAATCTGAATGAAGCGATTTAAAGAAAATTCCACGCTCCACAAAAAAGGTTCTTAGAACAAGTTGAAAAATATTTAAAAAAATTAATAAGTCTTATTTTTAACTCTGGTATCTTTAAAACGGTTAACCTAAGGAACTTTGTTCTAAGGATTTTTTTTTATATAACGTAGAACGTTTTCTTTAAAATTCTTCTTTCATATTGTTATTACAATGAACTGTTCCAAAGTTATGAAAATTAAAAAATTCCCTGTATTACTTAAATAGAAAATGAAAAAATTTGATGGAGACAAACCTTACTATTAATATTAAAAATTCGTTTAAAGCATCAAAATGTTTATTTCAATATGTATTTTCAACTTTTGGACAACTTAAGAAAAAAACATTTTTTTAATATCCTACTCTAAATAATTTATAAAGTCCAAAACAATGATAACTTTTTAAGGTACTTATATCAGGGTGATAAATAAAATAGAACACAGGGAAGTTGTATTTCAACCTAAGTAATACACAGCTGTAAAGTAGATTTCCATTTTTTAAATCTCTTTCGATTTATGGTTGAACTTCATATAAATTTATGATTTCTTGTGGTCGGTATTGGACGTTAATTTTTAAGTGTTTTATACGAAAAAAATTGATTAATCGAGTTTATGATGTGTTGAATTTGAAATTTTTTTTTTATTTAAAATTGTAAGCGCTTTTAAGAACATTTTTTATTATTTAGTATAGTAAAAAACTTGGTACAATGAATAAAGCATATTAGAGATAAAAAGAAATATTTTGATTAGAGTAAAAATACTTCGATAAAGTTAATAAAAACCACTAAACACAAACACTGATTATAAATGCTACGTTAAAACAAACTGTTTCGTAAGGGCAAAAAACATTTCTCAATATCAGTATACGAACACTTCATAAAACTTTTTATCAGAAGGAAAATGATTATTATTTATCAACTTAACAAACACTATTTATTAAACAATGATTCAAACGAAAGATTTTTTCAAGTAAATAAACTAATATATAATATATCATGCTTTATGGTTTTGTTTGAAAAGATTAAGGAGTCTCAATATTTAACAATTCTAATTAATTTAATGCTTTCCTTTTGAAGAAAAACGTTGTGTAGTAATTTAATGTTTTGTGTAAACGTTGCAATGAGTCATGGTCTTCAATATAGAGACATAAAATAAATTCCGAAGTGGCATATAACAATGCGCTCATTTTCTTCTAACAAAAAAAAAAAAGTAATTAAAACACGGGCAATTTTTTTTTATTTTTAACCAATAACACGTGATCAATATTGTTTTAGTTTGGATCAATTTATTTTGTCTGTTTGCCGCGTGAAAATATGTGTCTAAATAAATATTGAAGCGATACTATAATAAAATAATGCTCCTATATGTTTAAATATATTCGTGAACTTTTTTCTGCTCTTTCGGAAAAACAAATTTGCCAAGAAAAAAATTGTGTATTTTTATCACGTTCAATAGGATGTGACGCACTTGAAAATTTTCCACGCTTTTGTTTTTAAATTTTCAAAATAAAATTCTAACCGTATAACAGCATTCTAATTCATTTAAGATTGAGAAATGTGTAAATCCAAAACGGTGAAATAAAAATCGCAATCGAGGCTTCATGGATTTAATTTTCCACAACGAATTGCGGCAGCATTTAATTTGATAATCGACCATTTACGCGGTTTATTCAAATAATTAGAGATATAATTTTCGTTTTATTCTACAATTTTGTGAATTGAAGAAATTACATTTTCACTCTCTTCTTTAAATCTAATTAAGCTTGCGTATTAGAATCTCAGAGCTCAATTTGTACTTTAATGTAATTAAAAATATAAATTTACCGCATGTTCACCAAATATTCAAACCTTTAATTAATAAAATCACGTGTATATTGACTATTAACATGCGGAAATTGTAAGTCGATGACGGGTTCAACGTCTCAACCAACAATTTCCTTAAATGACGGATTTTTCTCATTTTTATCAAAACGCGACTTATCTTCAATACAATTTTGTATATGAAAATATTTTAAAACACAACATTATCGTTGAATGAACGAAAATTTAATGCATTTTGCTAGAACAAAAGTATTAATAACTGGTACGTGATTGTCCACTCGTTTCTCAACATTTGTTTGCTGATTAATTTTCTTTCTTAATAATTTGCAATTATCACCAAAGTGCATTGTATTTTATCTGCAATTAATAACTCAAATTTTCCAGGTTTAAAACTAATTGGCGATTGGTGGAAATTGTACAAATAAATTGATTTATACTAGAACAAAAATTTCCATGAAACTAGATCAAACACAAAATAAATTATTTATATTTATGTGGCTCTTATTCATGTCGATCAAACCAATCAAAACCATTTAGAAAATAACACATTTTGATCTCATTATAAAATTGGAACTTGAAGCACTTTGAAGTATAAATTTTTTTCATTATAGAATTGACCGTTGAATAAATTATTTGTATTTGAATAATACACAAGTTTAACAAAACTAATTTTCCATGAATATTTTTCTTATATTTACCTAAACAATAAATAAACAGAAACTTTGAAATACGAAAATATTTCACAGATTTTCTATTTTCAAATATTATTTCATATCTATATAATCAACATTGAAAATTTTGATTTATTTTTATTTGCCAAGATTGAATTTACGCCAAATTTCCCCATTTTGCGTCATGAAAATTTATGTAATTACTACGTTTTTTGTGCAGTTTTAATTTTGTTTTGTCTTGATCGGTTTAATTTATTTGTGTTTTGCGAATTGGAATAGAAAACTATCACGTTGTGAAAAAAAAAATGCTTTAATATACGCGTCGATTCTTACATTCCCAGACTCAAACTGGTATTAATTTTTTTTCTGAAAAACAAGGTGCGAAATGATTACTGAAATGGTGTATCGAGTAATGCGTGCATGTGACTGAGATGAGACATTCAGTCGCGAGACGGTATCAAGGTAAAAGTCCTACACAGTAACCTTTTGTTACTTATACGTGCTTTTGGTTATATTAGAGAACAACGACAAGTCAAATCTGGTTAATTTGATTAAATTACTGTCATGGGCGTGCCGTAGAGGGGCAGTGAGAGGCAGCCCCCCCCAACACCATTTTAAAGTGATTAGGTAGTTTTCTATCTCTAAATCTCTTGTATTGATGAAATCGTAGTTGAAGTAAAATTATGAATTTCTATTTCAAAATTATCATACTGGATATAATACTAAAACATTGGGGTTTGGAGTGCAATCGCGATTTAGATCACTTCTGAACCCGTTTACAAATTGAGCTTTACAATAGGTTCTCTTAAAATTAAGAATTTATAGATTAAAAACTGAAGAAATCGTTACGTGAATGCCTCAGTAGTAGGTAATATCCTAACATAGTACGACCTATTCCCGTCGAGTTTTCATAACAAAGCAGCCTATGTCGTTATGATAACGATTCATTATTTCTCTTAAATATGATAAAACGTAAATAATTTACACAATCTAACGTAAAATCTTGTTTTATTTTGTTAAACTTTCTGTATGCTCAACACTTTCATGACTTTTGATAGTCGAAATAACATTTTCTATAAATCTGTTGGTATTTTTTTTAACCTTATTGGTAGAAAATGATAAAGTGAGAGGGCTTGAAAAGTATATGAATAATAATTATTAAGCTTACAGCAATAATATCTATGTACCTACGGTATACGATTTTTGGAGATCGATAAAAAAGATTTCCACAATTTTGCATTTACAGCATACTTCTTTAGAGGTTTACTCTCCCCAAAAAGCTGGGTACGGCCATGATTCTATATAGATACTAAGAAATTTTGGACGAGCCACGTGTTAAGATTTCTTTTGTGAGAAATTCGTCGTGGTTCGTTTGTTTCTCGTGGTCAAGACGCTGTGGTGTCTTGGAGTTGATGGCCAAAAACTCAATTCTATGAATCTTCATCACAGTTTGATCGTTGTGTGTATGAATATGTTATAACATTCTTGAAAGAATATTATGAATCATAAGAAAATGTACATGAGGCTGATGTGAGTTTGCGTGAGTGTTGTCTGTCCCACCGTACATCTGTACGTCCGTCTGTTCGTGTCTGCCTGCTTGCCGTCTTTCTTACCGTATACTTAGGTTCAAATAAAAACTACTTTCGGTTTTTGTCTGGCTCAGTCACCAGAGAGAGGTTTGAGTCAGTTCACGGCGTGGCTTGCCTGAGCCTTCCATTCCGATACCAAGAACAATCGTGTGCCAACATCCAAGAGCTGCGGCAGCTGTTGTTGGCTGGATCACATCCATAAAACAGTGAAGCTAAATGTTAATCAAATTGTGTTATTCACTTCTGCTCAACAACAAAGAACATTCTTCTCTGATCCGTCAAGAACTGAAAAAATTGTCACATTTTCATTTTGAAATCCACAAGTTGTGCCGTTCTAACATTTCCTTCCATCCACACTAATCCGATGCTGCGCCCTGCGTGAATCAAGGACCCCCTCATGCAAATATCCACCATTCTTTTCCGTTAAAAAATACGGTGTTAAAACAATTTGTTTTTAATTTAAATTTTTATTTATTGTATTGTTATATAATATTAATTACAAAAATATTTACTAGTGTTTCGTTGAAAAATCATTCCATTACGCTCTGAGAAAATATTAAGTGAATTTCTGTGATAAAAATTTCCACATTGTTTCAAAAAAACCATCAGTGCTTCATCATTCACCTTCGTTTTGATTTGTTATTAAATTATTACAACGTGTTTTTGTTATTTGATTTTTTGGAAAAATTAACATTCGCAATAATTTATCAAACAGTTCTGTTTTGCTTCTGGATTAAGATTAAGTGTTTTTTGTATATTATTACTGTGTGTGACAAGTAGAGGAAAACGTTAAAAAAATAGGAAAAAAAGGTAAGAACGTATCTCATACAATTTGATTTAAATAAAACTGTAAAAAACATAGATGTAAAAAAATAAATAATTTCACAGTTGCTTGACTCGTAATGACATTTAAATTTATGAGGCTATTTTTCGAAAAATACGTTTACACATTAAATATCAAAAATTTGAATCGTTGACGGTTAGAGTTCGTTAAAATTTGATTGACCAACAAAACAATGGGGTTTTTTTAACGCAAATGTTGAATGTAACAATAAAGAAACGATCGATTTAGACCAAGTGTTTAAAAATTGTATAGTACTAAAAGTTGTCCGTTTTTCTATTACATTTTTCAAATCGAACATACTAGAAGAGAAGCAAAAGAACAAAGACTTCCACAAGCAAGTTTGTTGAACTTCTTGTAATAACCGCGGTTAATTCACATAGCATCGTCCGATCTGTAATTAAGATTCAAGGCCGTTCCTTTTTTATGCGTATGAGAACAAGAATTTTTTTTTTTCAAAATATTGTCGGAACAAAGAGATTTTTTTATTATTCCACTCGATTTGATTTTAATCTATTTCTTTTTACTTCAAATTTCAATGATTTTTATCAAGTATTGAACGATTTTTTTCGAATAAAAAAATCTAATTTATTTCACTAATAGTATAAAAAAATTAATTGCAAAGAAACATAAAAAAATGTTCCATTACTCACTAAAATAAAATGGTTATATACCGTGTATGAAAAACAACGTGACAAAATTGATTATTTTGAAATATGTGCTCACAATCAGACCCCTATATTTGACCACGTTGAAAATTGCTTACAAGCGAATTTTCAAAATTACTCGATGATTTATAGCTTTTGAACTGATTTTTTTTATGTTCGACGCTTTTGCAAACATTAAATGATTTTTCCTTTGAAAACACAATTGCAAATCTATAATTAAATTTGCCCAACAATAGCTCGTTACGATTAACTATTTATTTCCCTATGTTTTATTTTATTTTTTGTTAATGCTTCATGTCCCAAATGTAATTATTTTTCACAAAATAGGCTATTGATATTAAACATTAAAAATAAATACACTTAAAAAACTATCTTCGCAAATTGAAAAATATATCTTTTATATAGCTTATATCTATTTATTTATAATTTCCTATATTGTAAATAAATATTAAATTTTATTGATAAAACGATGAAAGAGCTTACTTTAAACAGTCGTGTGCATTCATTTAATCTTTTTGCTTCATTTATGAAGTATCTTTGTTTAAATTTTTTTAATCAGTTTCAATTAGTACAGAAAATAAATTAATTGAAATATGTTTATTTTATATCTGTATAAGTGGTAATTTTTTCTTGTATTTCATTTCTAATCAAAGTCTATCAAAAAATAGCCAATAAGTAGTGATCCTTCTATACTTTTAAGGTTCCTTCTCCCGAGCCGTATGCGACCTTTTGTCCCCATAAGGGCCACTCTGGCATAAAAACCCACTGAAATTTTATACTTCTGAGTCTTTGGATTGATTTAGAAATATTGGA
This sequence comes from Sisyra nigra, assembly GCA_958496155.1. NCBI lineage: Eukaryota > Metazoa > Arthropoda > Insecta > Neuroptera > Sisyridae > Sisyra > Sisyra nigra. The sequence goes on from OY292315.1 coordinate 25,266,919, forward strand.
AAAAAATGTAAGCTATTTTATAACACAGGTAGTCCGTTTTAAAAGACTTGGAGAAGTAAAACATGATCATGCTCAACTCCTGGAATAGTCAATCACTGGTTTTTATAATCAGCTGCAAGCATTCGCGTTTCTTTCCCTTTTATTTACTTTTTCATTCTAACTATTCATGCAAACAATCTTTTTCAAAAGTTAATTTTATTTAGAAGAAAGCATTTTTATTAAACCAACTTAAAATTGAAAATAGTAACATGTTACCTATGTACTTACAAATTTGACCTACTCAAACTTTCCAAGGAGATGCAAGGACGTTGTTTAGTAGTGGTTGTAATGACTTAAAATTATTATTATAATATAATATTATTATATTATATATATTTCTCACAAAATATGTATTAAGTTTAAAATCAAGTTTTATTCAATATCCCCGTAATTTCATGAAGTGCTAAAATATTATATCAGTAAGCAGATGTGACCGATAAAAAAAAATTTTTAAGCCATTTTAATGTCCATATTTGACTCTTCGACTAATAAATTTTTCAATTACTGCTCTAAACTGAGTTCATTTTGGCAGAGCAGTTTAAAAATGAAAATTGTTTTTTATTTTTTGTCATTTGCTTTACTTGGTTCAATTTTTCAAAATGCATTTATTATTTATGAAACCTTCATTTTTATTTTCAATGATAAAGGAAAGGTTGTGAAACAGTTAATTTCACCACAAATATTTTTTCATTGGTAACCTATTAATAAGATACCCCTTGTAATAATAACCACCTATCTTTGAATTTTTCAGGATCGAACCGATTTTCTTTCAAATTCTTTTGAAAGCCTCAATTACCTTCATTTTACTAAGGATTCATCAAGTCAAGTAATTTGACCCTTTATGCAATGAATTCAGTTTTAACATTTTAACGTCAAATTAGTATTTTAACTTTGAAATGAAACAACTTATAGATGCAATGCTTTAATTGACTTTATATTTAAATGTTAACGTTTGACTTGAATTTCATTGGATTTCAAGCCAAATATAATTCAAGTACCCCGAAAATTAAATCAAGTACTTAGGAAATCCTTAAATTTTACATAATCTGTTAACAAACATTTAAAAGGACATTGACATGATAATAGTGTCAAAAACTCGATAGACTTAATACTTTTCGTGATTTGCAAGACCATTAGAGCTATTACTGTTTTTAAAGTGTTCAAAGCAAAAGATCCAGAGCAAAACTATAATTTTGTTTAAAACATTTTTTATAAGGAATATAAATATTAAATTTTAGTATTGATTTTCTTCTATATAGCACTTGATGGAAAACCCGATTATGGAAAAACCTTGGCACGTTAAAGAAAGAATAAAATAAAAGCATTCTGTTCTAAACATTTGGTATTAATGTCAAGAAATTGCAAAGATAATTGAAAGGCATTATTGCACAATATCGAAATTCTTCGCTAATTTACACAATTATGGAAAAATTCGAAAAGAACGCATTGCAATAGGTCTTATCCTTCGACAATTAACTGTAAACAACTAATTAATAACTATTTTTTTCATCCGTTATAATTAAATGTCTTACTTTTAAAGCACAAATAACAAAAAAATCAAGTCCTTGCTCCTTAATTATGATACTTTTTTATCATTGTCATAATAACAGGTCATATAAAAATAAAGATAATTTATATTAAAAGTACTGAATAAAACGGTTATTAAATTTCAAGAAGTTCCAAGATTGTTGCAATCATTACTTCAATTCCTAGTTCTTTAAGACTATCGAAGATTTGATTTTAATGAAACTTAATAAAGAGAAGCTAAACGGAAAATTTAAAAAAAGATACCAATGAGGAAAACATAAATTTTTCTTATATATATATATATTATTTAAAAATGTTTTTATAGTTAGTTCAAGTTTATAATGTATATAAAGTAGCAGTAAAACCAAACTTGATTTCTAAAAGGAAGTTACCTTCATTTTTATTGATATAACAAACATTTTTATAAGTTTCCAGTGTTGTCAATGAAACTAGTAACCAATGTTGAAGTCATGAATGAGTGTAATCTAAAAAAAAAACGACTTAATACGATTTAATTCTTATTAAATTAACTGTATACAGGAAAAATGTTCCAACGATTAAACTTTGAAAACATTATCCTATTGTATTAAGGTAATTTTGGGATAATAAATAAAGTAAAAGTTCATTTATAATAAATTGAACACTGTGAATTTTACACATTTTTGTTTCGTACGTGCTTAAATTTTAAGTGAAAGTATTTTTTTTTTTTTTTTGAAAAATTATAACTTCACTTCGTTAACCATTTTCATGCATTCGTTTTTATATGTATGCAATTTATTTAGCCATCCATTGCATAATAATTTTTCCTTCCTAAACACTTTTTTCTCGGTGAAAAGGTACAAAATGTTGACTAATAGACTGTAATACGCGACTCCCGCATGCTTCCATTCGCAACAATGCAAGCAAAAAGAGAAAATCGGACGCAATAATAATGAAAGAAAGATGAAGAGAAGTTTTAAAAATGCGCTGCTGTTGTTACAGCAGCCCACGCTTCTCGACATTAACGTGGAAAAGAAAGTGAGAGTGTTTTTGCATGTAACATTTATATTATTATATTATATGTTGGCATCAACTGCATAACTTGATTTCTTAATTGCATACTTAAACCTTCACATTCTTCACTCAACACCCATTAAACACTATCTATGTTGTGTCTTTTCAAAATCAAAAATAAAAACTAATAATTATACGTTAAAAATCAATTTGAAGAGTTCTCAGAGATTTTCAACGACTAGACATCAAGTTTTTATTGGAACCTTAAATGGATGGTTAATTTTAGATAATATTAGACCCCAATTCCATCAAATACAATGTTGGTTTTATCCGAAGCCAATTTAGACGACGAGGCTATCAATCGATGGGTGGCAAAAAATATATCCTTGCTGCTCTCGAAAAGCGTGTTTCCTTAACGTAAAAACCTTTCTCTATCTCAGAGGCATATTCCACCTCGCATTTATTATTAAAATTTAAAAACAGATTCTCTCTTTGTCCTCGCCACATGTTTGCCCGCTCCCATTTTAGTCAATGTCATTAATAATTTCTGTTTGAGTTTACCTTGCAAATAAATTTATCGCATCTCTTTCTTTCCTCACCATCTCTCGTTTGATGAAAATATTAAATAATTCAGTGAAAACATTTTCGGGTGAGAGCTTCAAGCTCTTGTAATTAAGCGATCTCTCACGTTCAAATAAATTGAGTTCACTCTAATCAGATGGAAATAAACCAAACACCTGTAAACATGCTGGGACTATCTCTCATCTTTTTAAAGCAAACTCTTCCCGAGCTCATCCCCAATCGGCTCTTCATTCAAATCGAAATGAATTTGAAAATAATTGGATTGGTTTCATTTGAAAATAATATCAAATTTAATAAAATATTTATGTAGATTATTCTGTTGAACTTTTGAAGATTAAGTTTGTTACATTTTCATCCCTCATTACTAAATCTAATTATAAATGTTATTCATCAGATCTTTGAGAAATTATTTTGAATGAAACGAGACGAAATATTTTCGTGAGTCACATCGAAGGAATGTTGTTTATTTTTTTATTTTATTTTATATATATTCGTTTAGATAAATAAATTACAATAATTTCTCAGATAGATCGAAACAAAACTGTACGGAATTCTCGTTTTATTTTGATTTAAGTTGGTTAACCTTTCATGTAAATTCCGACTTATTTTTTTACTCTATTAAAATTAAGGTTAATTTATGTAACAATTAGTGATAGGTACTTTCGTTTATTACATCGTACCAATTATAATTAAAATAAAAATTTTAAAAACCTTTGTTAAATGATATGTAAATATGACGGGTTTCAACGCCCTTTTTCTATGGCTTACGGTCTGGTTAATTTCTAATTAAATTTCTGTGGTCATTTGTGGCTTTTGTGTTGGAATTCTTTACATTCATTTCGATATAACGCTCCTGAAATGGAAAAACGAGGATAACCAGCCACGATTTTTTTATTTCTTTCCAGAAAAATTCAAAATTTCCTCCTCGTCGTTCAATTTGATTTGAGTATTTTCTTTAATTATTTTTTGCGTGCGTTAACCTTTTTCATTGTCGTCCGTTCGCGTACATATTTGACATAATAATTATTATATTCCTACACAAAACAAGCCAGACAGACAAAGCATACCTAACAAATACATAACCTGAATGAAAATGACTCTTTGTTTCCACGTTATTGATCTAATCAGTTATATAAATAATGTAATATAATAGCTAATAGAAGAAAAAAAAACTTAAATTAACAACTCTCTCTCGTTTCGCTTCTTATCTTTCTTGTTTCATTTCACTCGAACGCATATGAATTCGAATGAACATTTAAACTCGATTTGTTACTAAACAAAGTAAGAAAAAGTATTACTGGCTTTAAAAGTATAAGTAAAACTGACTTCTGTTAAGTAATCAAATGTTAACAGAGAAACTATTTAAAATTAATATTTTCATAACAATTTTTTTAATAATATTTTCTTTATATATATATTCAACGTAAATAATATTCTAAAGTTCAAATTTGTTAAAAAACATAACAGAGAAAATACATACATAAGTATATAATTTAATACACAGGAGTGCAATGACGTTTCAATTACATACATATTTAATATTTTCATAAATAAACTTTTATATTTTTTTTCCAAATTAGTCTGACAAATTTTAATTAAAATTTCCGTATATATTTGATTACTATGAGCACAATGAATGTTATTTCGAACAATTTAAATAATAACTATTATAAAGATAAATAACGCCGTTTTATCAATGAAAACAAGCAAAAAATTTAAGTTTAATGTTAAAGTTAAACACATATATTTTTAAAAGACGAAAATAAAAGCTTAAAGAGCAGATCGGAGACAGGTACGCCTAACTCCATCCAAGAGGCGTTAGAAGAGCCAAAGAAGTGGAATAACACAATCTCCTATCTCAGAAAAATAAACCTCCTAAACAAAATTTAAAAATCAATTTACTTTAACAAAATAAACCGGACAAGTGCTTATGACTATTAGCAGTTAAAGCGCTATAAACAAGGTAGAACAAAAGCTTAAAATTTTAAATTAAAAAATATAAGTTAGTCCATATGTCACCTCTAACGTATGACTGAATTTGACTTCTTAAAATTCTCTTGGAATACATGAAATACACAAAGAATATGTCAAAAAAAATATATAAGATAAGATAAATATCTATTAAAAAACTGAAAAATAATTATCAGATATTATATTAATTATAGAAAAACTTTTTATATGTAGAATAGACAATTATACAGAAGATTTAGAATTAGACAAAGATAGATAATTACTTTGTACTGTCTCTTAAAAATATTTACACTTAATTTTATTAAAAATCTCTGATTATGTTTAAGCATCGACAACCACGTATAATTAATAATCAATAAACAGAAAAAGGACAGCTACAGAAAAAAATTTACCTTTAAGTATAATACAGTGAAAAGCATTTTCAATCAATCCACACCACATAATGTAAACCCTCCAATGTTTCGAATTCTATAAGATAATAATTTATAAAACTAGGAGAAATAAAACAATTTAATATAACAAAGCATGTTCCAATCCAGTATTATTTCAAGAGAAAAAAAAAATGAAATTGTGCTTTTTTTAGACAAGTAAAATTTTCTTTTAATGAGTTTTTCTTTTCTAATTATTTAGGTTACTTTACCATGAAATTTATTACTCGTTTGCGTGATTTTCACGAATGATTCTTTTTGTTTGAATTTTTTCTGTCATTATTTAATTAAAAATTTATGTCACATTTTATTATGAACTTCAGATCAACGTTTTCCAAACGAAAAATATTGACAAGATATAGAACTTTGTGTAGATGAAAATTTCAAGATTATAATGTCAAGACCTTACAAAGAAAATCATTAACTTAAAACCACCCTTAACATACACACCTGTTGGTTTTTCACCAGAACACTTTCGATTTTTCTATTAATAATTCTAGCCTTTGAGATTTGGGACGATATTCGAATTTAATTTTTATAATTAATGAAGAAAGATGATGAGGGCCGACTTTTATGTTGATATATATGAAGTACTGTCAAGGTTAATGTTTTTAAATTATCTTACGTTAATTATTTAATAATCGGTTAATTTAAAATACAATTGTGACTTTTCAGTATCAAAACAAGAATTTTAATTAATTATTTATGAAAAAAAGATGTGATAGTATCATATTTCATTATTTTTTTTTCTATTAGACTCCAGAGGGTGCTAACGCTCAGGAGTGGTTTTTTTCTTTCTTTTTTTTTACTTTAAAAAATTTAAATTTGCTTTTATAAAATGGCTTCAATTAAAAATTTATATTTTCTAGCTAATTTTTTTGTTTAGGTGTGTGTCAAAAAAAAAAAAAGATACTCTTACAAATGATAATATTATCTCCATTTAAATTTAAAATTGTCCACGCATTTAACAATATTCTTTATCAGGCAAAGAAATAAAAAAGTCAAGTAAGCAATTTGTGTCTTGATGTTTTTGTTGGAAAAAAAGATAAAAATTTACATAATAATCAAACAATTATCAATCGTTTTGCTGATTAAGAAGTCATGAAATGCAATGAATTGATAAAAAATCAATCTTCCTATTAATAAAAAAAATCAAGTTGAATTCACGTGCTCAAATTTTCTCAGTTGACACTTTTCATTAATTATAATCAGTTTGCACTTTGATAGAAGAAATTATTTTAATATAAGTATCACGTTAAATTTGGCTTCTCTTTCTTTTGTCAGTAATTTTTCTGTCAGTCGCGGTTTTTCTTCAATGTTGGCTTAACCTTGCAAATTAATTTATACATTTCTTTGTAAATAGATACCTCAACTTTGTTTTTTTTTTCTTATTATTGCTGTCGCTTTCTGCCATTCGCTTTTACGTTCACTAAGAAAAACTCATTTTGTTACTGTCACTGGTTAGTTGATATTCTCAACGAAGCAATGACGATAAGCACGTTTCAAGTATCATTTGGCCTTTGGCAAATTAGCCATTGAAGTGTTGAACAAGCCATCGATAACCATAAGAAATATGGGTGAGGAATATCTAGAAAAAAACATTTAATGAAAACTCTATCGAGGGAAGCATGCAAATTACCGAGAGCAAAAAGTAATTAATTTTCAATGAATAAATACTAAATGTTTGTATTCATTGAGAAAACGACACATACTCGAGTTTTCCTTTTCGTTAGGAAGTCATTCATTAGGTTTTTCCATGTCTCGTTTAGTCTTAAAAAAAATTATTCTAAATTAATTTGAAAGTAAAACGTTCTCAAATAAAAAAAATCATCACTATAGACATTCTTTATATCAAAGGATTAGATCATCAATCCTGACCAGAATTGAAATGAAAATAAATGGACATGCATCAAGATTGGTAAAAGGATTTCCGTTTTAATGAATAGCTCTATTATAAACAATTTTATTTATAATTTTTTAAGAAAAATATGAACAAAAAATGATTGTAAGGAAAGAAATCGAAAGTAAGTTAAATATGTATTTGTGTTTGCTATCACACTTCAAATAATTACGTACGACTTCTCCAATTTACCAAAAATAGAAATGATACAAAAACACATAATCAAAATAATGAACGAACCAATTTATTTTCATAAGATCGCAGCGTATAAAAACGAGAATGGTGGAAAAGAATTTCCATTTATTAACCCAGCAAAAATTTATGATGAAAATTATTTTTGTGTCTCACAATTTTTTCCAATAACTTCACCTTTTCACAAAAAAAAAAATGTTCGTACATACTTACTTACTCATCAGGGAATTGTCAGGCTATGTTTATGAGGGAATTTTCATACGTTAAATTTAAAGATTATTTATTATTGATATAAAACGTACCGTACGAAATAAAAGATACTTATCAAATATATATTCAAAATAAATGTAATTTGGAAAATATGTTAAAGGATATAGAATATTTTTTGTACGTCTCTAAAAGTCGCTGAGACTAGCAAAAAAATAGTACACAGTCAGATCATAAATCTATCACATTGTAGATTTTGAAAAGAAATGCATAAAAAAGTTTTCTTTTAAAGAAAATCACCGGAAAAAAACAACTCTAACCCTTCAAAATATTTGCTTTTTCTCCAACATTTTTATTTATGAACTATAAATATAAGAAATAAGCTTAGATTTATGTGCTATTTGATTGTAAATAAGCTTCAATTTGACAAGTTATCAGAATGAAGAACGTAAAAAGCTTTTTTTGTTCAGTCAAGCTTAAAATAGCTCTAAATCGCTCTTGCTTGCCAATAACAAGAATATTTCATATAGTGAAGTATTATATTTTTATCTCTGAATAAAAATAGATAGATTTTATAATAATTGTCTTTCATTCGGATATATGTGAAGGAGGCTGAAATGTGGGCTGATTCAAGTTCCAATATAACGTGACTTCAAATTCAACAAGTCGTTGTTGTTGGTTGAAATAACGGTGGCGGTGGCAAGGTCAGGAACTACGGCGGCCACCATGAAAGTGAACGAGCTTAAAACGCGCTTTATCTGTCAATGAAAATCAATAATGTGCTTTTCCTGCTTATACGCGTTTGTTACAAATACCACGTAGAAACTTTAATGACGATACCGAGTTACGTGTCACTACAAAAAAAAATCTCTATGAAATTTCCCAATGACTCGAAATTTCTCGTTCGAGATCTTCTATCTCACAGAAATTTTTCTTGCGAATTATCAACGTGTATACTTTTAGATGCCACCTACAATTTTAGAATCACAAATCAGATAAGAAGCTTTTACGTTCGACAAAATTAACTTTCAAGGTTTTATCCAACAATAAAATAGTAGATAGAGGACGACTTACTCATGCTTGATTTCATATTTATATCGTTTACCTTCAAAGCTCTTCTTCGTCCTTCTTATGTTCTTAAGCAAACTGTTCAACTATTAAATGAGTTATTTAAAATTCGTACTGGGGTCCTTTTGCTGTGATTGATTTTTATAATCATTGCATATAATTTTTTTAAATTGTACCTTAGTCAGCTGCAGGCATCTAAAAACACTTCATTATTCATACATATCTATATATAGATATTTCATGTGAATTTTTTTTTTCTTCTCATTTTATCAATCTCGAGGGAGTCAAACGCGTGATATATCTTCAAAAGACAGTATTAAACTCTTATTTCTCCTTACATTTTCTATCAAAGAGTTCTTAGTTGTAAATATTTATTTCCATCTAGCCATCAACGTATTTCGCGAACGCTTCTGCATATGTTTTGAAAGCGATATCCAAAAGGTTTTTCCAACATGATCAAATGTTTCTATTTTCGATTTAACAAAAAAAAAAGGTAAACCGAAGCCTCTGTTTTATACATCAACTATAACAAAAGCGAATATTTTGTTTTATGTTTTTTACTCGTATGATAATCCTTTGAATACATTGAATATTGATTTACCTTCCAATGCTCCTTCCTGTTGCTCAATATGTGTGCTATGTGTGGATATTTATTTAGTGTTCAGGGACAAATGTTTTCCAATAAATCCAGAAAAAAAAACGGCTCATTTCTCTTTCCGTATGTTTTTGTGCCATGTTATTTAAATTCACTGTTTTATAATAATCCAAGGTAGCAGAATAATTTATTATTACATATTACTTTCACGTAACTGAAGAGAAAGTTAAATGAAATCACTGAACCACATCACCGTCGTAATATTACTTCAATTTAAAAAAAATAATCATCACATATGTGTATAGTTTCTCACTTATTCCCATTGAATTTCATCAAATAATTAATTTATATATCCAATTATTAATTTATGAGGAACATGTTTAAAAAACCCACAGCTATGTAGGTTTTGTAATTATTTGAATTATGCGCCATCAAGCATCGTTTTGTTGTGTAAGAACTGTGCGATGTTTGAACAACAAATGTTCGTTAAAAACGAGAATTTTAATTGTTATCAATTAAATCAAAAATGAGGTCAATTAAATTACTTTTTTCGCTTAGACGAAAATCAACCGAAAAGATGAAGGAATAAGTATGATGAAATTAAGCCAAAATAAAATCATAAGAAGATTATAAGTAATTAAAAACTTTAATTGAAAAAATGTTGAGTCGAGAGCTCATCTTGATTTCAGTCATTAAAATTAATAATTATTTAGCATTTAAATGAGTATCTTTTATATGAAAATTGATATTAATTTTATAAAATATTAGTCGTAAATCGGTAGTATTTTATTATTCGATCAATTTAATTACAAAATGATATCAATTTCCGCGTAGTTTTCAGTTGAATGTTCTTTTTCAATGTCACAACTTTTTAAAAGAAATATCCTTGATAAACGTCCCGTTTCGTCAAAAATATACTGTGAAAGTATTTTGTGTATTATGATGAAAATATGAATTGAAGCAAACAACGAAGATAAAGTTGGAAAAAATATTTTTGAAGCACATTAATATTTTCACAATGGAATCTATTCTAACGAATCTTTCTTATAAAGAAAAATCATATATTCATGTTATGGCAACGAGAAGAGGTATAAGATTCATATAGAATGTGCTTGGAAAGCTGGGAGATTGTACGAGAGGAGTGTTAAAGACATTAAGTGCAACCGCATAGTGAGTCTTCCTGGTTCTCCTCCCGATAGGGCCCTGTAGACAACGGAACTAACCTGTCAAAAGGTGGCACTGGGCGCGCTATCTCTCGGCTTTTCAAGGAGAACGGGAGAACACAATTATTAATGGAGATGAATGCGAAGACGAGCTCAAAACGAAAGAGGGATGTTTTTTCGGGACTTGGTAACGGACCCTTTGAACATGTCGTTTCCAACCAAGCAACGTGTCAAAGTGGGTGAAAACACGAAAAGTAAAAATGAAAAATTTACCAAGGAAGAGGCACACGTTACATTAAATAGACCGGAGTTTTTATCAAACTAAACTACACGAAATATTACCTTTTTTTCTCTGATAGATATAAAAATTTTCTTGTACCTATATATGTACCTATATAATATTACCTACGTAATATGACGAAAATATGTCAACATTTCCAATAAGATATAAAGAAATGTATCATTTTATATACTAGAAAATTTAATAAAAAAATTTCAATGACTTCTAAATATTTCAAACGCACGCATTTATTTAGCACCATTAGTCGTTTTATGAATGCAGTAGGGCACTTTCATTAAATCGTAATAAATTACTTGATGTTACTTCAAACAATACGAGTCATCCTTGACTGCATAAGAAGGTCGAAAATTTCCTCAAGACCAAACACCACAATACAAACAATCCACAGTACCATCCATGGTATTTGTAAACAGCATACTTTTAAAATTTACAGGAAATATTTCTCAACCATTGCTCATTATAATGGCAAGTTTTTCTGTCTTCCTGCGTCATTAATCCGAAAAAGAAAAGTTTTTTTTTCTGCTTTTCTTTGCATTAAATAAGAATAAATTCTACATACATTACATAAACTAATAAATATTTAACAAATATCAAATTGATTTTCCATTAACAGACTATATTTATTATGTAGAAGGACTTTCATCTAATTTTTCACTCTATGATTTTCTTTACTATATTTTCAGACGTACACCTCTTCTTTTTAAAAATTCTTTTTATTACAACTCGTTTATAGTCCTAATTTGTTTTTAACTTTAGTGTTATTAAATAATATACATTTTTTTGTTAATATCAATTTATTGATGTGATTTACTTTTTTATGAGGGGGTAATTGCGAAGTTCAGGTATTGTAATTGAATAAAAAACTTGTTCGATGCCTCTGAAAAACGATGGGTTGTATAAGATTCAATGAGTTCGATGAATTCTATGAACATAAATTGAGTCGATATTGTCGGGACGCGTTTACGATCTGCCTCATTAGGCAACAAAGTTCAGAGTTGCTTCATTAATTGCAACTCATTCGCGTAGATATAATATTATCTTGTTAATATTATATTCAAACTCTATCCAAACATTCCTTTTCCATTTGAGAGCCATACGCCTCGAGCGCAAAATCGAGGCCCTTGAGTACACCATCCCATTTCTTGTGCTGTGCTCTTGGAAATTAGATCTACAATTCCCATACACCATGTTTTATTAATGGTAAAGATACAATAATAATGTTATTTTCTGTAATCAGAATCAAGAAATTGATATTTAATAAATCAATTTTTTACATAAAACGAAGAGAATTTCTCGTTTAACGAGCTGGTGTCACAAAAATCAGTTTGCATACGAGAAAGGTCTTTTTTTTGTTGAAACGCAAGTGGAAATCAAATATCCGTTGTACTTTTGTTACAATCTGAAAAGATGTTGTGATTTTCACGTTTTTCATATCTCATATTTTCACTGAATATTATCATATTACATGCATGTGAATATGTGTGAGGATAAGAAACCTTTTTAGGTAAATGGAAAACTTGTGTATATCAACAAAAAAAAAAATCGTATTCAAATTAAGAAAAAAAAAAAAGAATATGTTAAAAATGTAAATTGAATTCGTTGTTTCACATTGAACTATCTTATTATAAGTAATAATTCATTACGAGAAGGAAGAAGCTTTTGAACTTGTTCTATTTCAAGAATCGGTAACACTGTACAATGGAATGGGATCGCGTGTATTTCTATTTGTACGCGCCACTTTGGTAACCACTGTTTTGTGGTCGTATTCATCATTTTGTATTTCCGCTGAAGGTATGAACTTAAAGGCACACAGTGTCCAACCGTCATAGAAAATTTATTACATTTTCTAACAAGCACGAATTTTCCACGACCACAAATTTACGTGCGATCAAATCCCTCCAAACTTTCTTACAACCATCACATATTATTCTGTAATTTGTCATAAGGTTTATTCGGAAATTTTAATTGAATCCGTTTAAATTACATGTAAATAACTCGTATTGTAGCGTCTGTAGCATATCCTATTTTGAAACTTTTTTCATGGCTTCAAGCATGAATTTCAACAAACTACCTCGATGTAATATTCAACAGAGATTATAAAGGTGGAATGGAATAAGTTAAACGTAACAATCTTGTCTAAACAAATAAGGTTGATTGATTGTAAACAGCATGCGAATATAAGCACCTTGATTAAATCGATGAAACCTCATTGTATCGTTAAAATATTTACGGTCATGTCAACACCACAAACTACAATTTACACGTGGTATAAATATATATTTAACTCATAATCATAAATTAAGACGTATTCACCATATTGTCTTTTTCACCACTTAATAGCAAAAACTAATTTCACATTTTTTTTTTTGTTACAGGTGAGTGTCATACTAATGGTTACGCGATGAATACTGTCAACGTCACAACTTTATCTTCAGTAAATTCTCTCAGGAGATTTAACTGAAATTTCCGTAGCTTTTATTAAAGCACTACCGAATATTAACGTCAAAACTTACTTGTGAAATGCATGAATTACGTAAGTTTGTTACATTCAATTTAGTGTGTTCATTTCAATTCTTAAATCGTCGTAAATGTTTTGTGAATAATGCAGTAATTTTAGAGGAATATGCGTAGGTTGTTAAGGGTTAACTTTGGCCTTTTACGCTCATTGGTTTCTCTCACGTAAGTTACATTGACGCATTTGTGTTTAAATAGTCTGTATCAATAGGACAGCCAATGACGTGAAACAAAAGTAATTTATAAAACTCTCATCTATATATATATAAAGCATTTTCAATATGTTTTATAGAACGCTTTTTTCCACTTAAGAACTTTAAGAAAATCCATTTAGATTTTTAATATTAATTTTTTTTACCTAACTTTGGTAAATTTTTCTCGATTTTTCTTCGGTTTTATACGCGTTAGCTAACCGACCCTATATTTTCTCATTTTGGGGAAATTTAAATTACAAATTTTTCCATCATCATGTATACGCCACATGTAACTTAAGCCTCTTTCGCATTGCACGTTTTACGCCAGCTTGTTCTTTGAGTTTGAAAAATTTGTGACAATCGATTGAAAAATTAAATCAAAAAAAAATTCGTCAGTAATCAAAATACACCCTTGATAAACTGAAATAGCATCACTTCAAAGAATCAATTTTTAAATCCCCAAGCGATTTGATATGATCAAAGCAAATGCTTTCGAGGAAAAAATACTCACTACAAACACGACATATTTTCATATTTTGCTCAACGTTTTTCAACTGAAATTGGCAAAGCGTATCGATTATTTGAAACAAAAATTCAATTAGGTACGACAATATACTTTTTGTTCCATATTTTGAATAATAAAAATAATATATTTTTTAATTTAAAAAATAACTTTTTATTTCATATTTATTTTTTTGCATATACTGTTGTTTTAGAATCAAACAACCCTTAAGGCATGTGGGAATAACACCTGTTATTACTAGTTTAAAACTATTTTAATTAAACGAGGGATAAGACTCAGAGATATTGCAAGAATTAGTTCAAAAGTTATTTTCAAAGAGCCTTAAAATCAATTCACAATTTTACATCATTTAATAGTCAACCCTTAAAGTTTATTAGAAACTTTTCCTATCGCATCAACGACAATGTTTCGATATCCGTTTTCCGGTTTCATGTCAATTAACTGCGTTACATGTTGTATCCATTTTGTAACCCTTGTGCTTTTACCCTAATAATTTGCAATCGCTTTAAGAAATTATATTTTGTAAGTGAATTGCTACAGGTGAATTATTATGTAGATGTATATGTGATATGAAAATTAACCCAAATTTCATATTTTATTAGGGTTTCCTACGTCAAAAATGGAAAACGAAACCTTTATACGATCGCTTGTCTGATTGGATCTCCGTCTGTTACGGCCAATTTCCTCTAAATATTCTCAACAACAAAAATTTGGTAGATTTATAAACTTTGTAAAGCAATGACAGGCGACTATCGATAAACACAAATTTTGAAGGTAATATCTGAGGGTTAAAGTGAAGAATATTTTTAAAAAATTGGAAACTGCATCCAAATGTTGTTTTTAAAATGTTTTTTATAGTTCCAACGATATTAAAAGAAATAAACGAAAAATGACTATTTCTCCTCACTATCTCTAAAAGTAATGGACCTTAATTTTGAAAAGAAAAAATGACCAATACATGAGTTTTTACCTTATAATTGTAATAATTATAGAACAAAAATTTTAATCCTAAAACTTCGAAAATATAAAAATAAATTTAAATTAATTTGTCTGGACCGTTCCAATAATACAACTTCCATTCAAACAACCGAAGTAGAGTATTAGTTAAACTTATATACTTATATACTTATATACTACTGTACATTATAATTCTTACCAATAGTAAATTAGGCTATATTTAAGTCATATTTCAAGTTTTCACGGGAATAGGAATTTTGGATTATTACTCGAAGCAATTCTAGTCTTTGAAACAATTCAAAAACTGAATAAGTCATTGCTTTTTTTGTTAGTTTTATCACTAAAATTTATCACTAAAACTGAACTTTCTCTTACTTCCTTATACCCTAGGTCTTATGTACTTATTTTTTCTTGCATTTTCTAATTCTAATACAACCATTTGACAATGTTTTCCTTCCAACTTTTTAATTTCTTTTAATTGTCATCTTTTTATTCTTAAACTACATCAAAATCCCCAAGGTTATCCATCCCTTGTATTTAAATAGTCTTCATACAAAACATTTTTAATACTTAAAATTTTGGGTTTTATCATCACATTTTTAGACTTCTAAACAAAAAGTGCCATTGTAGAATAAAACCCTTCTGCTTCAAGTTTGCAAGTTTCTTGCACTTGACCGTTTTTTTTTATTATGAAAGACTTGACTGAAAGGCAGAAAAAAACGTTACTTAATTTGTAAGTTATTGTTTGGATTTGGTTGAGTGATTCTTTCGCTCGGATTTGGGAAGGTGTGTATTTATGAATACGTCTGTTTTCTAGCTTTTATATGAGTTTGTATTTATTATATCTGTTGTTGTCTTGTAGAGGGCAGATCATGTATGTATTACTTCCGGTCGGACGGCTGTCACAAACCGGACGTGACGGTTGGCGTCCCGCCAGTTGTTGACTACAACAGTAATAAGTAGCCAGAGACATTACTTACTCATTTTCAAAATAGAAGCAAAAAAAACGTTTTATTTCTCCTAAAAAAAATAAATAATTCCCAAAGCCTTTTAGTTCCAGATTTTTATTTTATAACGTAGACCAAAGACTGTTAAAATCGAACATGTCCAAGTTATAAACAACGTTTCTTTTTTTATTCTTCAAAAGTATAAACAGAAAAGAAAAAGAAAAATTGAATATCCGGTTTTTCACGCTCCGAACTGGCTTTATTTTAAACGTTCGTATTTTCATTATAAATATTTCACTTCATCGCCTTAATTTTACTCGAGGAAATTAACGAGGAAGTTGTATTTTTCATCAATATTTCATTTTCTTGCAATTGTATTTGTAGTTAACATAAGCATTTTAATAATTAATATGTTTTTATTAATTATTATTCGTCAATAATTTTGTTTCCAGAGAGTCTACATTTTTCGTTAATTTCCCGGTTTGTTAAAGAAAATGAAAGACTTAATAAGAAAAAAAGCGACACTCAACGAAGCATTTATCCGTTAAGTTCGTACTCGAGAAGAATTTTATCATTTTATTAAATCCTAACGTCTTAGGAATATTTTATTCGCCTCTTCTCCGCACATAATAATACAACGAAACGGTCAAGATGCCGCCAAAATTTTTTTAATAATGTCTTTTGCTTCAAACGGCTTAGAGACTCGTTTCTTTTATTCGATATTTCGCGGGTACATTTTCGATCGTTTCAAGTTCAAATAACAAGTCAACAATAAGAAAACATGAATAATACCCTCTTATAACAGAAGCACTTAAGACCAATTTTTACCGATTTCTTTTTGAGTAAATTTGGTTGATCATTTCTAAATAAAAATAAATATTTTCCAGACAGCTGCTTTTATTCATTCACAAAATTCTTTAGATTCTCTATATAAGAAATGTTTAAGTACATACCCATAATTGTGCACTGAACCAGGTATATATTATTATTATTCTAAAGTGCTACTAAAGGGCCTCATTAAGAAAGTAAGAAAAAAAATTAAAATCAGAATGCATTTCAAGAGTAAAAATTATTTTAAATAATAATCATAATCATAAATGTGACGCTGTGTTGTTACATTGTTCCTGTTGAAGACTTATTCAACCCTTACACAAGGATCCATTTACAAAAGGTAACATTAACACACTCACACACATCACAAGCCAAAATTGCCGCCTTCTTTACCCTTTAAATGGCAACTCAAAACTCGTCTAGCGATTATTATTTTTTACCAATATGTGAGATCAGATCGCGCCAAAATCAACCAGTTAAATTTCAAAAAGAAATAAGTTACTACCCCATTGCAGTGAAACCCCTCTTGAGATCAAAACGCGGGGGTCACTTTTATCTAAATAATCTTAGTACATGTCTTTGAATGACAAACGGAACTGGTTTTAAAATTTCTTCAGAAAACTTTTTTTCTTCTTTTTAAACTGACTTAACTTGCAAGGGGTGAGTTTTACAATCAATATAGGGGATGATGCGTGTAAATAAAGGTTTCTTATAAATTTTGGCGCCATTTCAACTGCCTTGGCTTCATTTTTCCCCTCTCTTACCACTGAGTAAGTTAATTCACTTGTCGCAACTTAAAAAAATAAACAGCCCAATCTTGTTTTATAAAACAAGATTTTTTTTTTGAAAAAAAAAAAAAGAATAATCAAAACCTCATATTGCAGTGGTACGGTCTTTCAATAAAGTAAAGAATGAAACCTCGAAATTGGCGCCAGAAAAAAATGAGATTCGTTGCAAAAAAGTTGTAAAACTGGAAGATTTTTTTTTTAAATTATCGAGTTATGGTGACGTTTAACTAAATTTATTTGTATGAATAAAAAGGGGATATTAAAGGAAGATCGGGGAGTGTACTTGAATTTTTGAACAAAGAACACAAAGGATATTATTTTAAATTGGCGCTATTTTTATCACGATCTTTTTAAGCATTAATTCCACAAGCTATTAACTTTAACAAAATATAAAAGACTGAAATAAGGTTAACGAACGTTTGTAGAAAACAATATTTTTATAATTAAATTCAGGGATTCTAATTTTAACACTTAATGTTCAATAGATATTTATGTAATTGTTATATACTTATGAAAATGTTTAAATTGATTTGCGATACAAAAATATTAATAAGGTATTGAAAAACATTTTTCTTTTTGCTTAATCGAACATTCAACCCACTCATTAAAATCTTTATAAAAAGCTTAGTGAAAAGTCGATTTTGTTAAATTTATTATGTTTTAAATG
Source organism: Sisyra nigra (assembly GCA_958496155.1). Lineage (NCBI taxonomy): Eukaryota > Metazoa > Arthropoda > Insecta > Neuroptera > Sisyridae > Sisyra > Sisyra nigra. The sequence goes on from OY292315.1 coordinate 25,285,306, forward strand.
ATAGGAACAAAATTAATTTAAAATGATGTTAATATTTATACAAATATACAAGTGGCAATGAACGTACGAGATTAATTTTAAAATTGTTTCCTTTGCTAAATTATTCGTCGCTCTATTTTCGTCTCTTTACATTTGTCTTAACACAAAATATAAACCGAATATAATTTCTCGTTTTTTTTTATCCTAAATGAAAGCACAATCTTAATTTTTAGCATTCACAAATAAGACATTCGTTTCAAGTTTTCGCCATTTAATAGAATCCTTTGAAAAATATTAGAACAAAGTTCTATGTGGAACGTTTTAAATAGCAGCTTTTAATTAATCAAAAGAAAATTTACAAGGGAAATTTCGTCCTACTCAATATGAATAATTTAATGAGTAACATTACAAAATTTACTTTTGACCATATGTACACATAAATAATCAAATATTATTGATATTTTTTTATATTTTACAGCTCAATTTTCAGATTGAAATTTTATATTGATTTCTCATGTAAAGTCTATGTTACACTTGTAAATTGTGGAATTATATTTTTTCAATTGCGTAGTTTGGAGAAAAGAAGATATATACCTAAGATGAACATTATATCGAAATCATAGATACATTGTTACAAACTTGCTTAACAGTATGTAAATAAATATGAATATATTAATTTCAATGGGAATGTCGTCATGGCTCTGTAACTTTGGTTTTAATTAAACCCTTGTATCTCTTTTTCTCTCTTGCAATTAAACTTATTGAAATTTTCTCTACGTTTCGAATATGTGTGTAGGTGGATTTCACCCTATGTTACCTTGAATCACGCCTTCATTTATCTCATCAACGAACCTGACACAGTCTATTTCTTTGATTAGTTCCAGTTTGAATACTTCAAATTAATATAATTTTTTATGGAAATTTATATTTCAAATAATCAGTTCGTTACTCAAAATGTATCAAATAGAGTAAATCTGTGAATTAATCAAAATCTATCATAGAAACTATTAAATGAATCAGTCATAAATAAGAAATTTTTTTGACTAGGTTAAAAATATCAAAAGAATATATTTATGTTTAATTTTTACATTAAAATTTTTCAAGAAAAATCAAAACAGAAAAGTCGACGATAGTTGATAAAGTAATTAAGTAATATTAATCTCAGCGGTGTAAGAGAGAGCATAAGCCACTATATATACAATTTTTAGACAAATTAGTTTATTACTGCTAAATTAGTATTATTAATAACGTCAGAGAATGCATTCGAGGATTTAATGGGTATTAAACGGAGTCACAGAAGAAGAAAACTATATTCGTCTCAAGTCTTAACCATAAATAATAAAGTGGACATTTCAACAATGAAATTCAATATCACTAATAAAAGTTATTCTTTTTAATTATGTGACATCGTTAACGTATAATTAAAGGAGTTTTAGTGACTTTGAAATTTAGTGACTTTCGTTGTGAACCCCTCGCAGTTTTATCTTCATATTATTTGCATAGAGTATCTAATAATTATTTTTGCTATGAACCATTTAAACAATTCTTAGTTTATTTTACGCTTACCATTAAAGAACCGGGCATATAGCTAGTTACTAATAATACTGATCTTGCTACGTCAGAAAAAAAATTTTTTTCATAAAAATATTTTTTTTATAAAAATATTGATAAATAAATGTTATAATATATGACCTTTATTTGAATCATATTTATCAAGTGAGGGAAGAAATTCAATCAAACTCATGGATATAATTAAACCCCCGTGACCTCGTTGGGGTTGAATGAGCATAAATTCGAGCCAATAAATTATTGGGAACGATACGCAATTTTAAATACGAAAATCGTATTCGATAAAATTTCATAAATTAAACGACGAGCACGCCTCTACTTCGATAGATAAAATTGCAATAAACATTTTTGTGGGAAAAGTTTTTTTTTATATATATAAGCTCCAATTTACATAGGTAGGTAGAGCTTATTTTTATAGACACTTTAAAACAATTTAGTTTTGAGAGGAGCACCGAAAACGAGAAAAAGTTTTTTCTTCTCGAACGTTTTTGGTAGTGTTTCAATCAAGCGATTCTAAGTTGCATGCTAAGGCATTGGGATGAAACTTGACGGTGGAAAAGTTTAAACGATTGGCGCATTTTGGAAATTGTCCTCAAGAAAAAAAGGGAAGAACCTATAATCATACAAAACGATGTCACATTGAATATTGATATTATATTTTTTTGCAAATTCCATTTCTTGTTTTTGATATTTTCATCAAATTTTTTATGGAATATTTGTTTTGGGCAATTTTTTATAGCTTAAACTTTTTGTTTATGTGACACAATTCAATTTTATGATAAAATTGTCGCTATTATAAACATGAAAATATTAAATCTATAAATTTTAAACTGATGTATAAAGTGTATAGATTATTATTATCAAGTTTAAAATTAGTTGTTCCCAATTTCAAAATGTTATAGCGATATTTGATTAAAATTAGACAAAATCAATACCTTGTTATTATTACTACTGTAACTTTGTATCCAAAACAGTAATTCCATTAAAGTTGAAATGTGTGTAAAGTTTTCATTGGTGCAACACATTTTGCTACGTCTCCTGCCAATCTTCGCGATTCTCAATGCTTCTCCGCTGTTAAAGGGGTTGTCGAATACGTTTTCAAGTTACAAATCATCCTTTGCTATATTCAAATTAAGCCCGAGTTCCAACTTGAAAATATGTCACATGATAGCTATGTGCAAAGTCTAATAACAATAATAATAATTTTACTGGCTTTTGTAACGCTTGAACAAACCGCAAAATAATAGAACAGAAATGAGGATGTAAAGACAAATTTTCAATCGCTCTATAACGTGCACGGTTTAAGAGGGTGGCAGGTGTGTTTTGAGTTAAATATCTACCAGCTTAAGACACTTAACTTGATTGTCGTCGCTCTTTCCACCCATTACATAAAATCATGCAGAAAATTAAAATTTATCTAGAACATTACATTTTCTCGAAACTTTATATATTATTATTACCTGGTTGTATTAAACATTTTCTCACAGATTGAATATTATAAATATTTCCCCATGTTAAACAAACTATACTTTATACGTTATTTATATTCCTTCCTCTTTTGATCCTTCGTGTATTTTCTTTTCGTTACACTCATACAACATTTATCAATATTAAATTGCAAATTAGGCGCCGTTTTGTAGATTATGAACGATCGAAATCTTTTTTATCATTCTCTCTATTCTACACGCTCGTCTAATATTGATTTTCTATCGCGGAAGTAAATATTATAGTAATATATCCCTTATATTTTTCACAAAGAGATCGTTTAGGGATGAACGTGAAACATAAAAATGTTTAGGGGTTGTTTACAAAATACATTATTGATGATACGCGATCGTTATAATCATTTTAATATTATTTTTTAATGAGGGTTTTTGTTAATAATACTTTAAATAAATTTTTTTAAATAAATTTCTCTATGTCTTGAAAACGTTCATATCATGAGATATTAAAAAAAAATGTTATTACATAATTAGACTGCCAATGACTCGAATCTTTACCGTTCAATAAATTTTTTTTCGACTTATTCGTTATTGATATCAGACCTGTATTTTATAAATAATTTACATTTAAATTAAAGCCTATAGAGATAGTGTAATTGGAAAATACTGCACAAGAAGAAAAGTAAATTGAGAGAAAAATAAGACGTGATCGGGGTGGAAATGAGCCGGCAAATATATTTATGGAGTGAAATTACTTTTATCAAAGGCGCATTGGGTGGTTATAGAAAGGTTATTTCAAACGAGAAACGTAGATGAATCAACCGCGAAGTAAATATGTTCCGCGTGTGGTTCGACAGAAATAGGACTTGTATTGGGGCGGATGGAATATTTAAAAGCATGTTTTTTTTTCTTCCACACTGTTTTCAACTGTTTGTAGAGCGGGAATTTCAATTGAAATTACCAACAATTTTTATTAGATTTACTTAAAAAACGATAAAACAACGGAAAGGAAACACCGAGTAGAAATTTAATTAGTTCAAAGTATATTAATTGATTTGCTCCCATTTACTATATTTCAAACCCAATAAATTCAATTGTCAATAGAAAAATATTCATAAAAATATTATATTTAAAAGCAGAACCAGGGTTGGCTTTTTCGTTTATGAAACAAAATTTTTTGGAACCCAACCGTTCCTCTAAAATATTGACGAATGCACAAGTTTCAATGTATAAATAAGCTTTTTAACTTAACATACCACAGGTAGATGTGTTCAGGTAAAGTTTTCTTTTATATGAAAGGTTTTTGGCATCTTGTTCGTATGAAACGCCAACGACCTTCTTATATTGGACAAGAGAAATATCTTCTTTTTTTTTCATCTCATAACAATTCCATATTAATCTGCCTCTCCCAAAGTCTATGATAAAATTCATCGTTGATAAAAAGGCAAATTGTTCTTCAACCCCAAAACCCGACGTGTTTAATCTTTATGAAATATCCTATCGTTAATCACACTATTGTGTTAACTTTGATGTTTATCTTCATAGATTACAGTCAATTCAACGGTCACCTTTTTAAAATTAAAACATTTCTTTAAAAAATTACTTCATTAAACATTTTTTTTTTTGTTATTTCTCAAATATTTGAATGTAAATTGATCGTTTCTTGAAAAATATTTTTCAAAAATTTGTATGTCTACCTGATATCTTTAAAGGGATAAGGTATAGTGGAAGATGCAGCCAATATTTACTTCAGCTCACAAGAAACCTTTCAACCATTCACCACATGCATGTGGATGATTCCGATTCAATTTCTTTGTCCAAAAAAAATAAAATTAAAACCCGTAAGAGTCGTCCCAAAAACGAAAAAAATTAAATAAAAGAATACAAGAAATCTATGGACCTACACACCCAGTTTTTGAAAGTTGAATTCGACAGGTTTCTTGGATGCAGAACAAAAGATGTGCGACGTTTTAGGCCTCCCAAAAATAAAAATAAAAAATCTGAATGATGATGAATAATCGTTTGGAATGAAAAATTGATTCCTTTTCTCTAGACTTGAAAAGGAAAAATAAAGAAGGTTGTATGTGAGTGAAGTAGAAGTATCTCGCGGTTTCACCCGCGTAAAATAATAACGTGGATGTATGTGTACTTGGTTAGTTAACTTATAGTAAGTATTTTCAATTTGATGCCTATGTTATGTTATAAGTAGGTAAATGAATTTAAATATATACCTATGCTAGTTTCTATCATACGATAGTTAGTAAAATGGAAGGTTTAAGATGAAAACATTTTTGAAATTAGTGATCTATCTATGACCATGGTTTGATTCTCTTATACATTGATTAGAGTCATGAAAATCTTTCATACGTTTATTTAAAACAACCAGAATAAATACAAATTATAAAAAAATGAAAAACCGACTTCAAAATAAATAAAAAATCTTAAACAAAAATGCACTAAAAAGTAAAAAAATAATTGCGTATCCTTGCAGTGTCTACAACTTACAAATGATTAGGATGATATGTTGTACAACTATTGTTATTTTTGGAGTTGGTGTCAGCCAAGGAATGCCAATGAACTACACGAAAAGCACTGGCTTTTATATAAAAAAAGAATTTTCAAAATCAACCTATCCAATAAGAAGTTAGTATTTCACCCCTTAGTTTTCAACCCCTTAGAAGTGAACGATTTTCTTCAAATTAAAATAAAACCACACGGAAAGCACTGGCTTTCAAATAAAAAAATAATTTTTAAAATCGAGCTTTCCAATAAGAAGTTAGTATTTCATCCCTTAGTTTTCAACCCACTTAGAAGTGAACGATTTCCTTCAAATTAAAATGGGACTATTCGGGAAGCAACAGCTTTCAAATAAAAAAAAGAATCATCAAAATCGCTTTACCCAGTCGGAAATGCTGAGGTAATAAACATAAAAAAATAGAGTCGAATTGAGAACCTCCTCCTTTTTTTGAAGTCGGTTAAAAAAGGACGAAAACATGCCACCATTATAATACTTGTTCAACTCTTTAAACCACTTAGAGGTGAAATTTCGAAAAACCCTCCCTTAGTGGAAGTTACAATCCTCTCAGGAATTATACACTTCCAAATTTCATGTTTTATTTTCGGCGGTTTAGTCTCCAACGTGCCAATCATGATACTGTATTATATATAGAGATGATACGAAATGAACATTGGTTGTAACGATTTGAAACTTCTTTAATATGTCGATAATTTAATCACAGATCAATTTATCTCAAGTATTTAACTCTTTCAAAGCGGAAAATTCAAACAAAGACACGAAATTATTTGGTATTTTCGATCACATAAAATGCATGTCAGTGGAACAAAGACAGTCGTTGGTGCAATTGAGAGAATTGACCTCGCAAGTCATTTTCAAATAACAAAACTTCACATCTGGTATTCCAAGTATTTGAACGATACACGATCGCCGACAAACCAAGAACTTCCACGTTTATATAATGTATTCGCATACAAATACATGCATTTATCACATTTACACATATGTGAGATGCAAAATGTATCGAAACCATCTATACAGAAGGCAAATTTTCATATATGAGTATGTTTTTGAAAGATTTTTATTCATCGCAAAAAAACTCACCTTTTCCGTTCAAGTGATTGATTAGAAAACTTTTCACTGAGGCCAAATAGGTTGCATTCCCTTTCAACTTTATTAGAAACATAGTTCGAATAGTTTTCCGTAAAAACTTTTGAGGCAATTCAATAAAATTGAGTTTAAACTACATAATAACGTTTTAGCTGTTCAGCTTAATAAGAATTTTACATTTTAAATATGTTTATGTAAATGTTGCCAAATTCTATTATTTTCCCGAGAAAGTTTGATATTGTAGTGAAATAAATATTTAAAATATTTTCATGTAGTCTTGTTTATAAAATACGGGTCTCATTATAAACGTGTATAAAATACGTGAATTTCATGCTTTAAATGAAAAATGTGTGCCATAAAATTAGTCAAAATGCCTGTTGTTTGAATTTCCACTAGCAAACAGGGTGTTGAAATATTTCGCTATCTATCTTGAGTAATAAATTGTTTATTTTTCCACAAGAAATTACATAGATAATTTAGATGTTTTTGCATTATCTTTATTGGAAATATAGTATATAGAGCTTTTTATTTACAAGGAGAAGAAGAAAAATATTATGTAGGATGGAAAACAGTTTCTTCTCCAAGCTTAATCCTAAATTACATATTTCCTTTTCCATTTTAACAATTCTTTCTGTTTTAACTATAAAAAATAAATCTATTACATAACTTTCTTCTTTATCGCGTTTAGTATTTATAATAATTTTATTTCCGATAAACTTAACGTAATATTTTAGTAAAGAACATAATATCTCAAATTTGAATAAAACGACTATAGAACGACAGAGAACTGCCGAGATATATACTTGCATATAAAAATGATCCTTCCTTATTGAGTTTTCTTCTATGAGTCCCTTTTTACATAGAAAATATAAGGAGCTTCTTTTAGAATAATTTTATTAAAGGTTCAGAAGTTTTTACTTAAGTTTTTTTTTTTAGTTACCTTTATATAATATGGTAGAATCATTTCGTTTGTAGGCAATTTTAAGATAGCAAAAAATAAAAAAAATTTTATCTGGCAGATGGTTTATTTAGGGTATGGAATTGTCCTACTTTTAAAATAAATGTTTTTAGTAAAATATATTTTTTATAGGCTCAAGACTTTTTTATAGATTTAAAACACTAATATATCGTTAAGGATATGCCATAGTTAGTCTACTGAAGGAATTGATAAACTATTTTTTTTTTGTTTTAAGTAATATAGCTTTTTGTAAGAAACAAAACTAAAGTTTTAGGCACCAAGCTATTTGTTCAACCTTATAATCGATTATTTATTTCCAAAAAATGAAAAATATTTCATTAAAAAGTACTAAATACTCAAGAAGTTCATAACAAATTCTATAATAATATATTTTATACATTTTAAGCCCGTTATCTATATATATACATGGTAATTACAAGGCATATACTTTGATAATGAAATGTCTAATAAAAAACACCTTACGTATATCAAAACCAAATTTTAATTAAAGCGACTTTTTATGAAGATTATTTTACAAGTAAGGATTTTAGATTAAAATTTACACCGATATTTTAAAGTTAACATCGATTATATATTTCCAGACGTGTTACACTAGGTACAGTTTAATATTGGCGCTATCGAAATGAAGTTTATATTGTAAATAAAATGTTGTTTACATAAAAGATTTGCTTCTCAAAAGTTTAGTTTTGCTTTTCGTAGCTTTAAGCTGTAGTTATTGGTATCTTGGCTAATTGTTTTAACTTGTTTTGATTAAATGATGACGATTCAACTGAATATTGATAATGAAAATTGAATGAGCGGTCCATCAAAACTCACTTTCCAAATTAAATAATTTGTGAAAAAAAGGCCATTATGATGGATGTGTGGCTTTCACACCTGGGAAACCTATCTCTTCATTAAAAACCCTTTATTTGTGAAGTATAATCCCTACGGGTATTGATATATTTTAGTTTGTACATTAGGGATGAGTATTTAAACAAAAATAGCTATTCGTTGGTCTCGCTGAAACTCAAAAACTGACTTTAGCAAGAATATTGTGACATTTCCGAATCATTACTTTCATTTTTGTCAAACTTTAAATGGTTGCAGTTTATAACGTTAATGTAAATTACCATTCTGTTATAAAAAAAAACTTAGGGATTCACTGCTTCGCTTGATTTTTAAAATACTTGATCTAATTTAAAGTTATTTGGGCTAATATTTCAAGTCAAACTCATGAAAATTTGTAATGGCTTAATTGAAACTTGGGAAAACCTTTAGAATTAAGTAGTTTTTTAAATAAATTACTATATTGGAAAATATATTTTCTTTTCCAAAGTTTATAGTAGCTCTTTTGTAGCTTTAAGCTCGATTGGTTTCATAGTTAATTGTTGTAAGTAAATGATTTCACTAATGATGATAATGAAAATCGAATGGCTGATCCATGAAAATCAGTTTCCAATTTAGGTTTAAATAATTTGTAACAAAACAAGCAATTAAGCTGGGCGTGTGATTTTCACACATGGGAAATCTACCTTTCCATTAAAAAAAAAAAACTCTTTATTTCTGAAGTATACCTCCTGCAGCGGGGTATATTTGGGTTTGTACGTTAGGGAAGCATAGGACAGACGATAGAAATGGTGGTGGTGATTATCCAAGGTTCACCGTGGGTTCATCGGGCTTGGGTTTGTTCCTTTATCCGCTGATTTGAATGTTCGTTGCTCTCTCGATCACGCTTTCATCCCCTCCATGTCTATGCACAAATATACGTTTCATGTAGGGTAGCGCATATACATGTACATTTATACCCTCAGTCTGAAAAGCATCCCCTCCAACGACAACATCCCTTCCAGAAACAACATCAACAACGTCGACGATTGCGACGACGACGAAAACGACGCGAATGACGCCGACTACGCACACATTCACACGTATACACACATAGCATCTACCCTTTTAAGGGAGTAAATTCGGGTGGTGATTTTGTACGGCGCGTCAGTTGACGAAGACCGGCTTTCGAAGGCTGATGTGAATTCAAACACTCGTCCCAAGCACATTCCCTTGGTCAATAAACATTGAAAACAAGCATTTTGGGGACTGTTTGTTATTTGTTGTATGTGTATGCGTGTTTTTATATTAAAATAAAAATTTTTAACAGACTATTTTACGTGAATATTCTAATCAAATAAATTTTGTGCTTTAAAAATATTTTCTAACTATAATCATTCCATTTGTTAATTAACAAATAACATAATACGATTTGTTACAATAAATTTTTTATAACCAGTTTTATTGAAACGTTTTTAACGGTGGAACAAACTAGTTATCGTTTTCTAATTACGTGAACTCGCGCGTTTTGTTAATATTTAAGATATTAAATAATAAGTTATTAAACATTAATATTTAAGATCATTTAATATCAATTGTGTGTTACATTTTATTATATGAGAAAAACTTTAAATTTACTTAGTCCTTTTTGCTAATAAATTTTTTAGAAAATATCCGTGTTTTTTAATTGCGAGGTATAAAGAAAAAGTCACTTGTTGAATTTTAAATATTATCATTATTACTATTAAATATAACAATATTAAAATCAATCGTGTTGAAAATAAGTTTGTATTTAACTGAAAAAATTTTTAATTTTTAAAGTATAATAAGTTAATTTAACAAATTTATTATATAAAAGTTATGTGTGGTTTGGATTTCTGGAATTTTCGTTACGTGTTATTAGAAATCAAGAAGGTAAATAAAAGCTCGAGCTTTCACTCATGTTTTTCTTTTATTCATTCTTGTCGAGTTTGGCGTTGTGACGATATCTTTTGTGTGTTTGTTTCTTATTTTCTTTTGTATGCTCTGTCATAAAATAGACGGAAGTTTTTCTTAATATTGAATGAAAATAAAGTTTGCGTGGATTTTCAAAGTGCAGCGACGATGAGATCAAGCGGGAATGAATCATGCAAATGTAGGGGTTGACGAGTTCGCTATTTTTGTCGTTACACCCGCAGTTTATTGGAAAATTTGCGTGTTTTCAAATGGAACACAAACAAGAAAACACGTTGTGTCCGTTTATTTCATTTTATATTATGGAAAATTAAAATGGTATTTTGTTTAAATTAAGGATTACAATTGTAGACTTTCCAGTCTATAATTTCATATTTCAATTCTATGAATTGTTACTTGGAATTAAAACATTACAACAAATTTATTTAGTAGGGTCGTAACTATTTTTTTTGCAAAACAACTGACAGATGGCGTTAGTTCTCACATCCCCAATTAAGTTTCTTCCCTTATTTTTTTATATATATATATATTTGTACTTCGGCAAAACTCCCTTTTGACTAAAGTAGAAAATGGCGCAGAATCCATTCGTAAAAGCTCCCCTTGTCTTATCCAATCTACCCCTCTGTCAATGCAACTATAATCGTTTACCAAACCCTCAAGCATCAATTCTTTTTTACACTTGGGGGGGTTAGTTACAGCGATAAACCTAATATTCTGAACTTGAAAAATAAAAATCGAACTTCAAAATTATTCAGATTAACTCAGAGTGATTTCGACCGTTTTGATACCACCGTATGGTTAGAAACCACCCTTGTGTACTATTAGGGAAACTGTGATTCCAATCTGTTCGTTCAGTCTAGTTTATGTCTATAGTCACTTTGAACTTTTCAAGTGCGAAATTAGTTGTAAGTTTTCTTGTTTTACGATAAAGACAAAAGAAAATGATTAAAATGAAGGCTTGGCAAATGGTTTTCTCAAAGTTTTTATGGTCCAGTCCAAGGAATCACGTTCAAATTTGATTACTCTATGGCATAAATATCTTATTTGTTATCTCTCTTGAGAACGTCGATATTCAAATAGACGAAAAATCCGGTTTGAAATGTTTTATGTTTTAAAATTTTTTTTTCTGTGGTTGATTTTTTTATTTTCTTTACGAGGGTGGTCGCTTTTGTTGTTCATTCGATTAGTTCGTTCATACTACGTATGGCATGTAGATATATTATATTTTAATAATATTAAGTGCATTTAAAAACGAAGACGGCAAGACCAAAGATGAAAGATGAGTCTTAAAGTTTGTTCGATTTGGTTTTTTGTTACGCCATCTTAAGAAATTTCATCTTTCATATAGTTCTTCTTGGTTTGAGTGGAATGTTACATTCCATCCAAGGACTGAACCGGACCGGACCCCACAGAAATATTAACAGCTAGCTTAGAAGATAACGCAGAGAAAAAAAGGGTTTAGAATTCTTAACCCTTTTCTTCTTAACACCAGTATTAATATTGGTGTAGAATATTTTATATGCAACGTTGGTTCAATTTTTTGTTTAACTAAGAAAGAGATGAGTTATTCAGTGTTTTAACCTGGTATAGTTTTATTAATTTTAGGTGCAAATGCTAAAAGATCGATACGTTCGAAATCCATTTAGAAATTATGCCGTAAATTTCAATAAAGAGCAGCACCACCACGAACGACCCAAATTAGAGCCCCTGCATTTCTTTGTATTTTACGAGAACAGACAGCTGGCTTAAAACTGGTCAGACTAGTCGACCCAAACAATTCAAAAACGGATAATTCCTTTTGTTTTTTATACATGCCAAAATATGTTCTACATTTACGTTTTTATTTTCTAAATATCCATATTGGAATTGTTTTCCGTAATATCCCCGTGTCTACTTTAATCAAATGCCATCAAATATGAAGATGATACAAACAATACGAGTACGACAGAAATGATTTCAAATCTAAACAGAACGAGATAAATGATTTTATATGTTTATGTGATATGCTTACATAGTGTGGAACATGCACCAACTGGAAAATACATTTTTCTTTAAACAAACGACATGCATTTCGAAAAGAATGTATATAAAGAAAGTAAATGAATAAAACAGCTGTAAATGACAAAAACTATCATCTTCTTCCGTTAACAAGTATATCAATAGTTTCAAGCATACAAAAATGATATCACAAATGTTTTAAACTTGAAAATTTGAATTTAAATGAAAATGCAATCAGTTAAAAATACTATGGATGCAGATATTTTCTAGTGTGAAGTTTTAAAACTTCTTGTATTTCAAAGAAAATGTGTTTATTCTCTTTTCAGGATGTTTGTCTATTTCTGTTTATTTTTTTAAAATTAGTTTATTTATAACAAAAATTCTAACAATTTTTCTACGAAGATTTAATATGTAAGCATCTTAAATGTATGTAGATGTAGGATAACATCTTATATATCTCAATCAAAAAATGTTTACTTGATAATTAAATGTGTATTGCTTCCATAAAACATTTTCAACGCTTATTCCTTTTTGACTGAAAATAAACTGAAGGAAAAAATGTTATGTTAGTGTCTGAGCATCCTCCTCTTTCCACTAGATTTATGTGGGAGGTAAATAAAGTGTATTTTTATCCCAGACTTATTCATTGTATAAGTATTTCGAAAAAAGACTTCTTAGTAATTCTCGTAAAGGTTGTTTTCTAAAGATGCTTGTACTTGTAAAAATTTACTAAAAGAAATTTATTTTTGTTTCAGGTAAGGATTTGAGATCTCAGACTATTCGAGTTGTGGTGATGTATTTTTAATTAGTTTTAATAAAAATTACGTGTTTAATAAATTAGAATATTGGAAATGCAAAAGATAAATTAGCCTCACACTTCTCAACTCGGGCATCTTTCTTTTCTCGATCTCATTTCATCTGGCCCATAAATCATTCATGCTATAATTTACTCACACAAAATTCGTTACATTCAGGGGTCGTCGTTTCGGTCAATATTTGAAGCAAATAACCGCCCCGAAACTTGTGAGTATAAAATTTTTATTTTTCCCCCAAGAAAAATAGTTTTTCTTGCGCTGACTCTCGTGTTTTATCATTTTCGCGTGCATATGACCATCATTATTCATGCACATGTGCTCTCTTTTCTTTTCGTCCTGTACTTATTCCCTAAACTACATCTTCGGTGTAAGCTTTGGCTATACGTGTGGGCAAACTTCTTTTCTTGACTCTCATAAAGTTTTCGTCTGAAACTTCTTGTAAATAAAATTCAATTTGGTCAAATTGAACAACAAATCTCATGTGAATACAATTCGTTGCTTGTTGGATTCACGGACTTTATATTTCATTTTTCCATTCTGTGATTTTCAATTTTTAACAAAGAAAGATTACCTCAAAATCCACTTCAATTTACTTTGTATACACCCAAAAAAACTTTTTAATCGAATAAATTAATGGAAAACATTTTACCCCTTTAATATTCGAAAAAACCATGAGTACATATGTTTTAAAATTATTTGATGTATACAAATAAATATTCTCTCTTAACAGACCAGGTGTGCTTATATAAGCTTATCAAGAATGATTATACAAATTTTAAACGAAATGCCCTTTTTTCCTTTCTCTGTTTAATTATTTCCTCGTTTTTATGTCTTCAAATTAACGGTCAAGTAGTAGGTAAAGAGTGGGAAGATGACGGAAAAGGTCCCGGAAGAACAAATGTGTAGATATTCACACACGCGCAATTTTACTTAAGTATATATTAATTGCCGTTTGTTATGTTACTCATGTTACGCCTCGAAAAACACAGAGAAACAAGAATTTTTCCGTGTACAAACATTTTTTTTTACATAAACATATTTCAGTTAGATTAGTTATAGATTTTACATAAAAAGTTCAAAATAGCATCCATTTTTTTAAACAATCAAAACGTTTGTTTTTTTTTAAATAAAGTTTTCAATACCTTTGTTAGAATTATCCAGAGATGAGGAAGAGCTTAGTCGAGGGCATTTGCTTGATTCAACAAACTCCAGCTTTACGAACATAGAACTATAGCGTACAAGGGAATGAACAGAAATGTACAGACAGAAAATTATTATGTCTACATTACAATATTATTTCACGCTTTATTGTTTACAATAATAAAGTAATTTGAACAGAACGATGAACAAACGGACACACGGGTGGACGTTCTTTACATACGAGTATAAAGTTTAAGTTTTAACTGCATTGCAAATGACTCATTTTAGTGAAAGGAAATAGAACTTGTAGCCACTCCATGGAAGTTGAAAATGTTTATTGCTTTTCCATAACAATAAAAACCTTATTATATTCTAAATTCGCCAATATGAACATTCATAATATAAAATAAGAAATTCCAAAAATATTACTAGATATTACTTAATAGCATACAAAACATCTAAGAAATCGTTTTTAAATCTTATTAATTTTCTTGTTATATTGGTTTATTAGTACATGCTCTTATTGAATGTTTTTTTTTTGAAGCATTTTCTTCGTTATCATAATAAATAATGATGCACTGAATCGTCTGAATAAACGAAATATATTTCAGGGAAAACGTTTTTATTTTTTTTTCCTTTTAAAAAACAGAGTTTTTCAAAGATTTATGGATAACATCTTAGTAGGTAATTATTTTACATAAATTATGAATTAACAATGAATGAATGTTCATGTAAATTGATAAAAGCTTTTAGCTGAAAGCCTTTTAGAAATTTAAATGTAAAAATTTAACTAGACACATTAATTACGTTGAAAAGATCTGCATATTTATAAATAAATAAAATAATTTGATATCAAAGATAGAGTGAACTACCCATTAGCAATTTAAATTTATCTCTAGCTAAAACTACTATTTTCTTTTCGCTTGTTTTTCACCTCGCAGCTTTTCGAGTTCAAGCTTAAACCAAAAAAGCAACAAAACCTTGACTTTGTTCAACGCCATTTACATAAAACGAGGTGGAAACACAATGATCCTTGTCATAAAAATTTTCTTTTTTTAAAATATTAGTACCTATACATCTAGTTGGCTTTTAAAAGCTTACAAAACTCGATCAACATAGTAGTTGTTTATCAAAAGGACTTGAGCGTTAAATATTGGGTTTCACTTCAAATCGAATTTCTTTTATTTCTTTCACGGTTGCTGCTCGACTAAATTATGTAAATTTTTTCGGGAAATATGTTAAAGCAGATAAAACCTTTGAAAATACTTGCAATTTCTATTGTGTAGGTATTGTTTAATGTGTCTGCTACACATTTTCCTTTGTATACTACTGGAGTTAATCAAGTGTTTGTTAAAAAGATATTGCGACTTAAATGTGATCACTTAAAAAAGCAAGATCACTTTTCTATTAAAAATACATACATGCACCATATACGGGTGCCCGGATGTCTTTAAAAATAATTCGAGTAAAACATGACACTAATTTCATTCTTAAAGAAGTCTGTTTTTGATCATATTACTACGCATTTATAAAAAATAGGTATTAATTGTTTTATGATATGTATACATAAAGTATCATACAGTTGAATGACATATATACAATATTTTTTCATTTGAAAAGAATGAAAAAGGCAAAAATATTTTTAACTAGCATATGAAAACCGCAATTTATGCGAAAACCTGTTTTTGACGGGCGAGTTGAAGGTAGCAAAAAGGAAATGACACGATAGTGCGATCAAATGGCCTCGTTTTTATGCACCGAGCACGACCTTGTGTGCTTGGTGAATTTGGATATATTTTTTGCAGACTTCGGATGTCCTCATAATGTAATTTAAGTAGAGAATTGGGAAAACAATCATCTCCCTCCGCACATTTTTTTTGTGATAAACTGATCCATCCATTGGAGCAGGAAATTGGTTGTACGGTCATACAAAAATGCATTCTGCACTTTGTGTTCATGTTGTGTGTGTAATTCGATAGTTTGTGACAGCGGTAGATCGCGTTAGGTCGTTCATTTTTGAGACCCAAAGTGCATCATGTGTCTTAGTGACCATTTTCGTACAAAATATCGCACACATCCGATTAAAGCCACATATGGTACACATTAAGTCAGAAAAAGTGGTTTCTTATAATCTTGTCACCAACTTGTTTATTTTTAATTTTTTTTGCCCAAAAATCCCACATATGGCAACCAGTTCTTGTTTAGAAAACGTTTTTTTGTCATATTCACCGCTTCTTTTTTTCCACCATATTAATATTTTAGTCTAAAATAAGCCACAAGTTTGAAAACAAATTCATCAATAAGTACTCTTGAGAAGAACAAAACTGATTTGAAGTGTGGTAAAAATTCTCTTGTTTAATAGAAGAATTTCCGGTCGACAGAGTTACCCATTCGTTCGAACAAAACTTTTCGTGTGCTTTCAAGTGCTTCACTTGGACGACGTCTATTTTATTGGATTACATTTTCACACCCTCAACATTGTACACAAACGTATTTTTCAAAGGTTTATTTTCGATTTTCACATCTTATACCAACGTGAGATTGCTAAAAAATCACGAACAAAGAGAAAAAAAATTCAACTCTTTGTTAATCCACCAAAAGCTTTTAACTAGTTTTTATGACCATCTAGTATCATACAATTGGCGTCAAATTAAATTAGCAAATATAGTTTTGGAAAACAGAACGTTTAAACTCATTTTATGTTGATGAATGAGGGTGGGTTTTTCCGGTAAAGTCAGGGATTAGTCATAAATATTTTCTCACCACCTGCACGAACGAAACGGATATAAACCATTTTATACTACAGTTTGATGATCGCTCTACGTTTGGAATGAAAATTCACATCAGAAAATATATAAAGCTAAAATTATCCACCAGTAGAAATATAACGTTTGTGTTTTTAATGATAGAAGAATTTATAAAAATAAAAAAGAAATATATAATTTATAGCTTTTATACTTATTTTTAAAAGAAAATGAAACTTTTGTATCGTATCGTAATTTGTGTTTTGGTCTTGTTCGTCTATTTTGCCGGTAGCTGGTATTGAAAATAAGAAATATTTACCACAATAGATTTGAATTAGGGTTGCACAAATTTGAAAATTTCATCCGTACGTGAATAAGTCGTAAGGGTGATTTTCCCTATTGAGATATCTTAAATTAGAAGCGAACACACGCCGACTATAACACGAAGGTTCACAGACAGGCCAGGACGTATTTGATGCTTTGCTGCAGCAGCCTAACCGAGTATAGAATATAAGGGATTCGTAAAAGCGACCCTCATGAAATTCACAGACAGATCGACCACCATAGCACACATACAAACTCGCAACCACCTTCGCCATCATCCATCGCTGCACGTTCATTTCATCCCCTTTTGGGGATGCAAGCAACTCTCCTCACTTCACTGCATATCTTAAAACATAGCCTCGGTCTGGGCCGAAAACGTTGTGCTAAAACCCTCCCTATATATACATATATATATATCTCAAACTTGCACTACCATTCGGTTTTCCGTCTATCTCACCCTCAGTCCCTTTCACTTTTGTCCCATCCCAGCACATTCAAGTCTTCCTGCAGGACTCAATACGATACATCTTTGTCGTCTCGCTAACTTTCCTTTTCCGAACTTAACCGGCTCAAATGCTGCGGGCTTATACGGGCATATTATTATTATAAGAATCGCTTTTAAAAAATCATTTTCTTGGCATTCTTTTAATTTTAAAACGGAATTAAATGAGGGCTGTTTATTTTAAAATTAACTGTGTTCTTAAGTACAAAGTTTTTTAATTGATTCTCTCGCTGAATACAAATTTTAATCGTTCGTTTATATTAAAATCTTATCTGATGGAATTTTCAGAGAAAATTCGTTATTATATTTAATGTTAATAACGTAAATAAAAACGAGATGCCTTCTTTAGCGTACAAAGCAAATTTGTTTGAATCTATATTATAACTTCTTCTAACAAAGTTATAAATTTCACTCTCAAATTGATTTTTAATCTACTAACGTCGAAATATGGATGGCCAATTAGTGAACTAAAATATGTAACTTGGAGAAAACCAACAAAACTTAATTAAAACAAAGCTCTTTTGTGAAAATAAGGAAATAAGTGTATATAGGTCTAACTCAAATCAGAGCAAGCTTTTAAACTTTCTCTGCAATAGGTATATATAATTGAAAAGTTTCTAGAAATGAAGTTATAGGTACGATATTTGTTTTTGTTTTAAATAAAAAATTTAAGAGTGAGAAAAAGTATTAAATTGTTTTAATTGGGATTGTGTTGACTAAAATTGTAACAGGTGTGAATGAAATTAGCCAACTCTCTCCACTCTTGGATTTGCATTTTATTTCCATTTTCGTATCGTAATATCAACGTGTATAATTTCGAATATATATATTTTCATTAAAAATACATCTGCTTTAACGACGTGTTATATAACGACTTTCTTCATACGTCTTTCCTTTATTATGTGTTTTTTTTTCGCTCGAAGGCCTATATACGAATGCGACAGTTATAACCAAAGCGTAAGCTACACAATAATATCCATAGAATAAGTAAGTGAGTTGTAGAATGTTAATGGTGCTTTTTAAGGAACCTTTATAGTGTTTTTTTTTCTGTATTAAAAGTAATGAAAAAAGTATACAGTCGCAATTTAAACTAATAAAATAGCATTAGTTGCTGTTAAATTATTTCTATGTGATTAATCAAATTTTTCAATTAACATCATTGTTGAACAACTCCACAGGTTGGCATTTAAATAAATTATTTTTAGCCTCTTGAAAACTTTACAATTGAGGTTAAATACGATGCAAATAAATAATTAAATTTTGAATAGAAATTTGTTTAGTGAAATTGTAATAATAATGAATGTCGGTTAAACTTGTGTTTGGTAAAAGCACTAATTAAATAGGAAACATACGGACAGACCTTTGGGGGTTATTCAGTCTCACATGTCTCAAAGAGACCTTGTACTATACAAGCTCCGGTTCATCTCATCTCGTCTCGTTTCGCCCATTGAAACATTGAGCTTTTATTTCGTACAAGCACAGAACAGAAACATTCGTTTCCCGAGCCTAGAGTACGAATAGCTCGAGTATATTACAACATATTATTAGACATTCTGAATTTAACCTATATCGCAATTTCTCTCCATACAGCCCGGTTTAATTTTTTCCTTTTATAATATAATTATTAAAATAAACTGTTGGAAATTCTTAAATTTTATCTTTATCTATATACTAATATGAGAGGAAAAACTTTGTACCCCTTTTTAAGTAAAATGTGCAAGCATGAGGAATGTGATATTCGCTATTAGAATGAAAGAATGCAAAAATATACAATATTTGTTATTTATGTATAACATTTAACGCTTACAGTTGACGTAATAAAACACAATTTTAAAAAGTACTCTTTTACCAAAGAGTCTCATTAGTGTTTAAACTTAAAAATATAATGAATTTCAGTCGAATATTCATCACTAGGCACTGTCAATTTAATTTGTTAGGAAATTACGTTGTTAAAGTGTTAAAATCAATTTTTTTTTTCTCTAACGTTCAAGAAAAATATCAACGTTGAAGAATGTTTTAATTTAGTGGATATTGGTATTATCGCAGCTAGTACTTACGTTGGCTGTTCGTGCGGCGTCAACGACGTCGGGAAGATAAGCACGATGCCCGTCGTCACTGGGAAAACCACTTCACAATTACAATTTACTGCACACAATATTTCTTTTGTTGACTCAACACCAGCCTGAATAAATAAATAAAATTTTATTAGTAACTATTTCATTAAAGCTATATCTACGTTTCAAAGCTATTTATTATAAATATATTATATAACCCAGCTATAGCTTAGTGAGCTGATTTTAAATTCTTTTAATATCGATAGAAAAATAACGACACCGGGTTATAAATTCAAGAGGATTTTGTTTCCCTGTTATTGACATATAATATATGTTCATCCCCTTAAAACTCTGACAAGGGTTGGATCTTAACTGTCACACACGGTCTTAAAGGAACATAGCTTAACATTCACACAGAGGTCTACTATTTTTTTCTTGACAAGCATAAAAAGTAGGACTAAGGAAAAACATTTAGGCATATGGTTACAATCAAAATTTTGGTTATACTTAGTAACAAGACATGAAAAAAGTACCTTCAGTTTGGCAACAGGTAGTTACTAATGCATGAGATCAATTTCTTAACTTATCAATATAGTTTTTAATTCTAATAACTTAAATCAAATTATGCATTTCAAAATTATCTAGTAAAAGCTACTTTTATCTTGCTTTATTTTTCCTGAGAAGACTTAAATTTATTTATATAAAAATTGTACACAAATTATGGTAGCTTTCAACTATATTTTACCATTTTTGGATATTAGTAAAATAATAATTTTGAAAGCTGCTATAGCTGCTCTCCAGGAATTCTTCTAAAAAAAGACATCTTGCTATGACTACGATAACTCTGGACTGGATTATTTAAAATGAAAAAAAACCAAACGAATGTGTCTAAAGTAATGAATAATCTTGTAATGGAAGGAGTAAACAAAATAAAATGTTGGCCATATGGTGGATTGTTATAAAGAATCCATTTAAATAAATATAGAGGTGGAAAAAATCTTTGATTAGCTTTTAAAAAATATACATAAGAAACTGGTGTTAAAATTTGAGACTGATCGATTCACCCGCTTTCAAGAAATTTTGGTCAATGATTTTCAATTTTGAGAAAAAGGTGTTTAAAGTTTCAAAAGCACTTTATGTATAATAGAATGAAAACTGTCTACAAATATACGTAGGTATAACTTCGAAAATAATCTCCGGAATGACTTAAAATTTTCAGCGTGTATATATACCTACTTAAAAATATTTACATTACGAAAGTAAATTTCTTAAAAATTCTAACTGTATACTATAATCCTTTAAAAGGGATGATTTTCCTCAACCTTAACTAGATTAACCTATTTTAATACATTCTTCCAAATATAAAATAAGGAAAAACTATTTTCCTATTTTAAACATTTAGAGGTGGTAATTTTCCTTTAAATCAGGTTAGGACCAATTCTGAGTGAGGCTTTACATTGCGAAGAAATAGTAATCAAAATCGGTTGAGTAATTTAAAAGAAAACAAAAACGGTGGTAATATATAAAAATAAATACATAGACGACAGAAGTAGTTACCTAGTTGGTAGTAAGAAAATAAAGAGCTGTAGGAGTTCAAAAGTTGGAAATCTCTGGTTTAAACAAATGCATAAAAACATTTTAGTTATAACTGACTGAATTAAAATTTAATTCGTGTAAGCATAAAGTAAATAATTTTCTACAGTTTATTGTTTTTAACGATATAACAATTGAATAAAATATTATTATAAATAAGAGTGTAAAAGCAAAAGCATATATCGCATAGGTGAATAGATGCAGTATATGTGTATATTGGTGTGTGTAGTGGATTTGGGGTTTGGAAGGTAGATTCTGCTGCTGCGACGTACAACGAATAAACCAACCCCATTTCATAACGCTATCGTTGGGGTGGCAGGGTTGAAGCGACGTCGCTCAGTCCGTATCCATAGCAACGCCGCTATATGCACGACGCTTACCACCGTTGCCGTCGTCGTTGCCACCATCGCCATTTGCCCATGTCAAGGTGTGAGTGAATTACAACAACTAGAAACTGCATTTCCAATCCCTCAAAATATGTTCGTATTAAATTTCCCATTCGCGCACGTTTATCTTGTTTCGAACAAGAAAATGAAGAAAATTGCCCTCTTCGAAATTACAACTGTTACCATTACTCGAGAATCACTGTCAAAGAATTAACTTCACACCTTCGGTTATATTGAATTAAAAGTGAACAAGACATGAGTAATCTACGTTTAAATCGAAACTAAAAAAAAATATCAAAAGGCAACAGACATAAACAAGAAATATAACATATATGTTTTATTTGCTTTAACACCAAAATAACAAGTTTCGGTATCGAAAAATACTGTCACGTTTGTAGGTGAAATCAAATAAAATTATTTATTTACTCAAAAACATATAATTAGTAACATCAAAGATTTATTACAAATATTGACTCAAAACTTTTATTTTTATTTCTAATTAAAACATGACCAGTAATTTCCATTAATTCTGCCAAATCAAACATAAATATTTACATATCCTTCAGATATAAATTTAAATTTCGTTCATTTATGATTTACCTACATCTACATAAGGTTGTTAATATTATAGAATATTTTTGAGATTCTGGAATGAACCGGCAATTAATAGTTAGTAAATAACTAAAATGAAATGAAAAGCATTTAATAGTCGATTGAGACGAGAAACCATGAAATGGTATTTTTCAATCATAATTAAAGAAATTTTCAGAAGCCATTATTTAGCTTATTGTAACTTATTTTAGATTTCTCAGCAAAAATGAATCATATTTTTCTATATTTAAAACTTAGATTGTAAATGTTATATTTGTATTAGACATTCATTTTCCCAATCAATTATGTTCATTTTGTTTGAAAGAAAATGTATTAGTCATCAATTTCCGTAAAGCTATCGATCGTAAATAAAACTAGCGTACTTTTTCATAATTAACAAAATAATTATAAAATATTTGAAGATAATGGACCAAATCATGACAATTACACGTATGAATGTATCGAACTAAATTTTCAAAAAGAAAAATTAAATTTGGGAGGTAATAAAATAATAATAAATGTTTCATATTTTGTTAGTCTGTTGAAGGTAGTTGTATCTTTTCCATTCGAATTTTGCCCATTTATCCATCGATCGTACCACGAACTGACTGCACTCTCTCCTGTGTCATTCAATGCTGCACACCAATACATAGAACCACCAATTCACCCTCTTATATCTCGTAAACGATGCGCGTTTTATCGTTCGTGTGTGTGTGTGCGTCGCGTCTGGACGCGCGCCCCTGATTCTATACCTACCGTCAGCTGCCCCGTTATACACCACTCATTTTTCAACTACTCCCCTATACTGCTAGCTAAAGCCACCCCTATACATATCATCTCTACTATCCCATTCTATTCCCTCAACACATTTATATACTTTTCCTGTATTCGTTGTTCTTTGTCTAACAAACAAAACACTTGAAACATATTTGAGTGATGCATTGAGTCACCACCTCGTCACTCAATTTCCTTTTTATTTTTTTAGAAATTTTCTTTCATTAATTTATGACTTGATTTTTGACGAAACTTCCTTCTAAGTTAATTTCGGAATTAAAAGGCGATGAAAATCGCTTCAGTTCTCTTTTTTTTCCGCTACAATAGGCTGTAGAATGAAGAAGTTGTTTTTCCAACTTAACATCTGCTCATTGAAATTTCAGGACAATTGATTAATTGCACACAAACAGTGAGGCTATTATTTTTGATATTAATCCTTTGTCAATTTTACACATTAAAAGACAACTTTCACATCACAAAATTATCGTGTTATCATCAAACAGGAGCTTTTCAAAAAAATTTAGTATTTTTATTGACATTTTAACAAAATTTACCTCTTTTATATTACGTTTTATCAAACACGGAGATTGACGAATTTAGGAAGGATAAAAGGGAGTGAGAGTTTATACGTGCAGTAGATACAAGTATTAAAACTTTCTACTAACTTTACGATTTGAAATTCCGAAAAAAGTTTAGCGATAAAAATGTTTATTATACGTAGTAATTTTCTTGGAGTAACTATTGAAGTGTATAAAAAGTTTGGAAAATTGTCACTCATAATGTTTTTTTTTTTTTTTAGGGATGACGGGTAATTGAAGATGGCCTCACCGACACCTTCATTGGATTCACTATCAAGAACTCATTCAGTTGGATCGTTTGGTGATCATACCGATTTCTTATCGTTCTCGCCATTAGCCGATTCGCCACTAACCCTTAGCGATTCATCTCCACCATTCAGCGACTCAGCCATTGGTGATATTCGTGATTTTACTACCCCAAGCACAACGAGCTCTACCGCCGAACTATTGTGTTTATTTTGCCACCAAGTATTAAACAAACCAAAAGTATTGCCTTGCTTTCACACGTTCTGTCACACGTGTATTGAAAAGTTTCAATCGTACTCTGACAAATTATCCTGTCCTATTTGCCAGAACGATTGTTTCGCCAACGAAATTCTTACGGATTTTACGAATGAGCACAAGCAAATAATTATTAAACTCAATTCCGATCCAAAGTTCACAGCCGCTCGCTGCACCGGCTGCAAAGGACAAAAATCAGACGCCGTCGCCCGCTGCATTGACTGCACCAATTATCTTTGTCAAAATTGCGTGATGGCACATCAATTTATGCACTGTTTCGAGGGCCATCGGGTCCTCAACTTGGCCGATTCGAAAGAAGAGAAACCCACCAGCTTGGTCATATCAAACGGCATTAACAATGACGAGAAAGCGGTTTGCTGTCCCAGACATAAAATGGAAATACTTAAGTATTATTGTCGTACGTGTACGACTCCTATTTGCAAAGAATGCACAATTTTAGACCATCAAAGCGGTTTGCATGATTGGGAACACTTAGCCGATGCTGTTCCTAAGCAAATCGAGATTATGACTCAAATAATTCAGGAGGCTAAGGGTAAAGCACAGGATATGCGTAACATGGTTAAAAATATCGAGCACAGCTCCAGTCGCTTGCAAGTACAATACCATAAAGCTCAAAATGAAATTAATGATACGTTCCAATTTTATCGTTCCATGCTAGAAGAAAGAAAGCAGGAGCTCTTAAAAGAGCTAGAAAGTCTCTTTTCCGCTAAGCAAATATCATTAGGTGTTGTCACTCAAAAGGGGAAAGATAACATTGAAAAAATATACCAGACCTGCGACTTCGCTGAACGGTTGACAAAATGTGCTAGTGCTGTAGAATTGTTAATGTTTCGTAAACTTTTGGACACAAAATTAAATGGAATGCTCAGTTATAATCCAGAACAAAATATTCAGACTGCGTGCGAGTTGGAATTTGTGTCAAATTATCAAGCGATTCAAGTGGGTGTACGCAACACGTTTGGATATGTACGATCTAGTTCTGAAGTGAATCTTGGTCCTAGCAAACAACCACCAATTGCACGACCAACCAATGGATCACTAATGAATGGTTGCAGTTCAACCAGTAGCAGTGATAGCAGTATGAATGGTAGTTCTGGAAGCCTCAATGGTGGAATTCATAGTCTTAGCGGCTTGAACAACGTGCTTGATCGACCTTTTTCAAACGGTTTAGTCTCCTCGTCAAGCCAATCTACGTCTCCTTTTGAATCTAATATTATTTCAAAGAGATTCAGTAGTGCAAATAGTCTCGGTCCATTCTCGGCTACAATCGGAGACATCAATCTAAATGGAATCAATCCATATGAGAAATGGTCGAATGGTGGCACGGACAGTATTTTCCAGAATGGAACCACTGAACATTTTTCACTTACATCGACAACACATACCGATTCAATGCTAGATTTAACGTCCAAGTTAATGTCAACAGCAATTTTCCCACCAAAGTCGCAAATCAAAAGACAAAAAATGATTTATCATTGCAAATTTGGCGAGTTTGGTGTGATGGAAGGTCAGTTCACTGAGCCGAGTGGTGTTGCGGTAAACGCACAAAATGATATTATTGTGGCCGACACCAACAATCATCGTATTCAAATTTTTGATAAGGAAGGTCGTTTCAAGTTTCAATTTGGAGAATGTGGCAAACGTGACGGTCAATTATTGTATCCTAATCGGGTGGCTGTTGTACGTACTTCTGGTGATATTATCGTTACTGAGAGATCGCCCACACACCAAATACAGATCTATAATCAATATGGACAGTTTGTGCGTAAATTCGGGGCAAATATTTTGCAGCATCCGCGTGGCGTTACGGTGGATAACAAGGGTCGTATTGTTGTTGTCGAATGTAAAGTGATGCGTGTGATAATTTTTGATCAGTCGGGAGTTGTAATTCAGAAGTTTGGATGTTCCAAGCATTTGGAGTTTCCGAATGGAGTCGTTGTCAATGATAAACAAGAGATTTTCATCAGTGACAATCGGGCACATTGCGTCAAAGTGTTTAACTATGAGGGAACATATTTACGGCAAATCGGTGGCGAGGGTATCACCAACTATCCAATTGGAGTCGGCATTAATGCAGCCGGTGAAATTCTCATTGCGGATAATCACAACAACTTTAATTTGACAATCTTCACCCAAGACGGCCAATTGGTGTCGGCATTGGAGAGCAAAGTAAAGCACGCACAATGTTTCGACGTGGCTCTGATGGACGATGGTTCCGTGGTGCTAGCCAGCAAAGATTATCGACTCTACATTTACCGATACGTGCAGGTGCCGCCGTTGGGACTCTAGGGCAAAAAGCGTAATCTAGAATCCACATTCAATGGCAACCATTCCCCACACACTTTGTTATTGCATTTTTAAAGGAGTGGTGCGCTTGAGAATCCGTTGTTGCAAATTTACAATATTTAAATATTACACACACTTTCAGTTTTGGGTTCCTTCACCCGGAGAATATTAATTTCAAGGAAAAATTAATAACAAATAAGCTAAGTTAATTGATAAAACTAATTTTGTATCGTATTTGAACATGTTGATATTTTAGAGCATTAAGATGAATGTAAAATAGTTTTTAAACATAAAAATTAACTCAAAAATGTGTGCTGTGCCTCATTTTCTCAATTCTTTTGCGGGCATTTCGGGCCTGCGAGATTTTTATTTCAGTTGTATTTAAGAAACGACAAAGAATTTTGATGCACACATTTTTGAATTTTCTCTCATTGTTTGACCAAAATATCGCATATAATTCATGTGTAAAACAGGGATATTTGACACATATTATAAAATGTTGAATTTTAATTTAAAAAAAAAAATAATCAAAATAATTAACCGTTGTGTTACAATCTTAAGAATATAATGATTATTTTTAAGATCTAAAAGTGTAACCCCGTTAATTATTTGGACCCGTTGTTGTGTAGTTTTGACATTGAATTTATATGCACCAGTTCCATATTAAAAATAAAAAAAAAATATTTAATTTAAAAATATGAGCTCTATTTTAATATGCGTGTTTCTGTATGTGAGACGTAGTCCACACTTTTTTGTAGTAGAGTAGGCTCGAATATTAATAATTTTAAATTAAAAAAAAAAAAGAAAAAAAATCGCGCGTACCAATTTTTCGGTCGCCCAAAATATTTGTTATTTGTGAGGAGGTCAAACTCCCCTTCTTGTTATGCTCTGACCCTAGTCAACCATGGCCGGATACAAAGAAATTTTTACGTGTCCGCGTATCCGTTCTGTTTTTAAGCCGTTGCGCCTCATCAAGAAAATTAAATATCCTAAAAATCCACAATTCCTATCCTAAACCAAAAAATAACTCCTTGTACTTGCGATAGCGCAGTTTTTATTTAACTCAGAATGACACCCCTAATATCACACAATACAAATCTGAAGCCCTCAAAACGTTTTTCTTTTTTAGAGTGAATTGTTTTATTTATCCTATATTTTTATTATTATTACTTATTATTATATTTTTAGGTATATTTAGACTTTAATATATTAATTAAACTAGTAGAATTTATAAAATCAATTTTTAAATAAATTTTTTGAGGGCTTGTCACTTATTTATTTCAATTAAGAGTTTTGGATTAAGGGGTGTTAATTTTTGATATTTAAAGTCTGATTTAATTCGTTTTGTTTATGATTTAAATTGTATTGTTCTGGATGAGGATTTTCTTAATTAGAACGCTCATATTTATGTTTAGTAATGCAATTAAATGATCAGCATCCCAATTTTTGTCCCTTCTATTGGGAATTTTAATAGTAAATTGGTATTATAGTGTATTTAATTTTTCTCCCCGTTTTATGTCGTGTCCTCAGCGCCACGCCACGCCATACTAAACGACAAATTTTTTAAGTAACTTTTTTTTTGAGTATTTTGTTATTTTCTGTAGGATATTTTGTGTGGTGCATGCAATATATCTAACGATTTATTATCGATTTAATTTTTTTATTTTATTTTTTTTTTATTACAATATTTAATATTATTATTAGTTGTAGTAAGTAGTAATATATTTTGTTAATGCTGCCAAGATTAAGATTTTTTCTAACAGTTTTGTCGCTCAAGAATACACCTATAATTTTATAGTAATAACAAGAAACTCGTATATATTTTTTCTAAACGGTTTTTTGGAATTAATATGTCCAAGTGAAAATTTTAAATATAATTATGGTTATTTTAATTCAGTAAAAAATATCAATTTGACTCTTCTAAAAGCATAATAAAATATAGAAATATTACATAATTTACAAAAACATGAGTTTTTAATCAAATTATTTAACATTCCAATGCCAGCTCGGCAAATTAGAAGTAAAGATTTAATATGAACATAATAATAAATCTTATTGAAATTTAATATTTTTATTTCAACATTTTGAATAATATTTTGAAGAAATATGAAATGAAACTGTTAATAACTTGTGTAATATGTCTATATATCAATAGGGACAAATATTAATGACAAATTTTGTACGAACTAGAAAGTTCTGAAATGATTATATTTAATATTTTCGTTTTTTTTTTATTATATAAATGCTCTCTTTTTTCAAAACGAATAATTTTATCTGATGAAATCACCATTCATTAATTTTACCATTTATCAATTATTATTTATATTTATACATAATATTTCTTTAATTTATTTCCTATTATTGTTTGTTTTTATCGTTTCCTTTTTATCCAGAATAAAAATGAAATAATTGTAGCAAAGTAAAATGCCTGTATGTTGGGATGTATGTGTATAAAAATATGATAACTGTATTACATGTAGCAGCGAAGTTAAGCGGGGACTGAATAATAGAGATCTCAAAAGAAAATGAAAAAAATCGAAATTTTTACGACTTTGATAATTTTTACTTAGCAAAAATAATTTTACATTGTTTTTAAATGAAAATTTTACAAAGAAATTTATT
Source organism: Sisyra nigra (assembly GCA_958496155.1). Taxonomy (NCBI): domain Eukaryota; kingdom Metazoa; phylum Arthropoda; class Insecta; order Neuroptera; family Sisyridae; genus Sisyra; species Sisyra nigra. The sequence goes on from OY292315.1 coordinate 25,314,589, forward strand.
AGAAAAAAAAATCGCTACTTTTAAAACATCTTTTACGTATGAATTGAGTGCAGAAATGATTTTTGATTTTTTTCTAATAAATTTTTTTAAATTTTCCAAATTAGTAAGAAGTAGTTGGTTAGTGAGCACAATGAAATTTCCATTTTCTCAAAACGTTGTTAAAGAAATTTTTTTGTTTTGTTTAGAATAATTGTTTAAAATAATACCGCAATTCAGTATTTTTTCTTTTTCATTTTTGGTATTTCTCAATCGTCATTTTTATGATTATGAACTGGATCTTACTTTTATTTTTTATTACTATATTACAGACGTTAAAATATGTGACCTTTTCACGACAATTCCAATCCTCAAATCCTGTCCAATCCTCTACAAACAAAAAAAAACAGACATTAGCGCAAAATTTGATCCTCGAACAATCAAAGAATGTACCCGCAATATTATAGCCTATTATTTTTAATTATTATCATTATTATTATTAAACAAAAATGGAATTCCGTTTTCAATTTATTAATTATTATATTATGAATATTTTTGTTGTTATATTATTGATTTTAATGATAAACATTGTTCTTAAATTAATGTAAATCGTTTTGTTTTTGAGATATTTTTGTTGTAAATGCTTTTTTTTTAAATAATATCAGTTCTTTTGCATTTTTTTGTACATGTATTATTTTTTTTCTTCCTTTTTATTTATTTCACTTCTATATTTTTCAGGTATTTTGCACCGTAAATACCATATTTTTGGTTTGTTCGTATTTTTGTCATATTTGCATCCTGTAGTTTTAACTTAGCCGCTATGTGTTTGGTAGTGCACTCAGTATTAATAATTATTTAATTTATCTGTAATAAAATCCACATCCAGCACAAATAACAATTAAATCAAATGCATGCTTTAACAATTCGTGAACTTTCAAGTGCTATTATAATAACAACATCCCAATCTTTCCTTTATCCCCTTTTTTACTAAAATAAAAACTAATGATACTAAAAGAAAATAATAAATAATTAAAGTCGTGAGATAACAATCTTCCTGGGGCCCAAATCTTTTACTCATTAATCCTATAAGATTAGACATGTTTAGTATTTTAAGGAAAATTACTTCTTGCGATATCATTCTTAGTCATTAGATTTTAAATGTGTGTTAGTCTTGTCTATGAATATTAAAAGAAAAGAAATACTAATGTTTTTTTTTCTTTCAAGTCAATTTTTTTAAAATATAATTAATTTATAACATTTTATTAGTTTTTTTTTAATCATTAATCGTCGGTCAAATAATTTTCAGATACTTAAAAATATTTATATAGAATTAGTGATGTGTTGGGCTGTTTTTGTGCGTACCTTTTTATATCTCTCTTCTGTACAAAGGGTTAAAAAGAGAGGGGTTATGCACATAATAAAGTATTTTGTAGAAATATCAACATTTACTAATAGTTTAATCGGTAAAAAATGTTAAGGCAAAAGAGGAACTTTCTAATTCAACTTTTAGCATTTCTTGGTAAGACTGAATTCAATCAAAAAAAAAACATTTCTCGTATCTTGATACAAAAAAAAAATGAACGAATATATATAATTTGGAGTGAAACATTTCAAAGGATTTTCCAATAAATGATTTTTAGGGAGCAAGGATTTATTTAACAATACTTTTATGTTAGTCATACAATTTAATCCACGAGAAAATGCGCATGGTATTCTGAAACGAGACTTTTCGAATTTTATGCTGGAAATTTTGAGGGACCGGAGCATAGAAATATTCGTTCTTTATATCATACCCTTGGCTTAAACTAAAAATCAGAAGATTAAAACACGCCATAGCGAAGAAATAATTATGTAACAACCACCAATTAAATGTAATAAATAAATTAGTGAACTAACTGTAGAATTAAATTCCTTAAAAACAAATTACTGCATTAAAATGGAGTTTCTACTTTCATGTCAATTACTCTAGGGAACATAATGTATTCAAAAACCACATTGTAAATATGAAACAATTTCTTAAGAGAACGCCAAAAATGTTTTGTTTTCATTTTACTGTTTGAAGTTTTTACACAACTCGCTTAAAATATATTTCAATTGAATCGAACAAAAAAAAACATGCAAGCTTTAAGTTAGTTTTGTCAGATTCTGGTTTTTGTGTATTAAATTTATATTCAAGGCGATTTAAAGATACATCGGCCGAACAATTATATATCAGAACTCATCGTCGAAATCCCTTAATAAAAATTTCCAAAAAAAAAAATTATACGACCCCCAGTTAACTCAAAATACTATGCGCAAAAAGCCAGTCAGATATTTGGCGAATAAACCGACAGTTGTTAAAATTGTCGCTTTCTTAAACTATTGTTTCAAATTTTTCTTCTTGCTAAAGGCCTAAATTTTTAAAAAAATACATTTAATTTTGCTCAATATTGTGGCTAAAATATTGTTAAAATTATTGCAATAATTTTAAGCTTGCAAGTCATTCATCATAATTCATCGTCCCTCATTACGCGAAAACTCTATCATTTAATCATTATCAATGAATTTTAATTGTATGGATCAATTTTTCTTTACTCTCATCTCATTTTTCATGATACATTTACGAACGAATCAGTGGCGTAGGGGAAATGACCCCAAACGGAATAAGTGTAGGGGCGGACAAAAAGCAGTTCACTTTACTGATCTTAACTGCAAAATTAGACGATGGCAGTTGAAAGCTGCGTTTTACTAGGTGATAAAGACGTTACGAATGATAAAAAAAACACCTTAAAACGTTCTTTTGTTCGTTAATAAAATATACTCCTAATATTATTATTTTAAAGAATAATAAAAAAAGTTTTCTTCATAAGCCAAAGTAGGTAACTACTAAAAGTTGAGAAACTACTCATAACTATTTTAGCAACAGAGCAAGCGGTAGATTTTAGAATCTATATGAAATTCTCAAAATTTAGGTATTTATTTGAATAAGTGGTAGAGTATTCCCTGTTTTTGGTCGGTTGAAAGGACGATAAATGTATCGTGCAGATTTCTTAAACCCATACTACACCACTGAATCGAATGTCATAAACTTTTCCCAATCATCATCTTTGAATGATCCATGCAAAATTTTTACAGTTCACCTTTTTAGCGAACACAACAGACTGTGATCATCGGAAAATGCCTTCCCCTCCATCGCCATTCAACTAATCATTGGACAGAAAAACTGGTCAAAAACGTTACATAAAAAATATAAAAGCACTCTTTTAAAAAAATATAAAAAGTATTTAATCTTTGAAAGGCTTTTACTAGACGTCCTAGCAAAAGTAATTCGATATTAAATTTGAAAAAAAAAATAAAACTATAATAATATATTGATATTTATATTTTAAAAATGTTTGTTGAAAAAAACGGTTATTATGTTCTTCCATCGAAATTTCCTGTTGAATAATTAAATGTTGGTTGTATTTTAATAAAAATATGTGTTAGAGTTTTAGAATTTAATAATGATTATTTAAAAAAAAATAATGATAATAAATATATAATCTTAAAAATACCACTGAATATCTTCTTCACGTTCACTCATTTGAATTTGAAAATTATCTGCCGTTTTTTGTAAAAACCAAAAATGCAAAAGTAGACATCACACCAATGCGCATTTATTTCATATTATGAAAATGTAACTTTTCACTTTGCACAAATCGAAAAATCATCAACACAAATCACTAAAAACCACACATCATTTGTCCTCCTCTCATACATTTTTCCCCAAAATCACTGATTTTTTCACTAAAAATTTTTCTTCTCCTTACAATAGACGAGAAAATCAAATTACAACACTAAAAAATATAAAGTAAAAGCTTGTCGGACCGATGTAGCTGGACATCGCGGACCAAAATAATTTCATGCCTCACATAAAAATAGCGAGGAATTTACATTTATTTCATATAGTAAAAACTACTTCTAGAAAGTACTTTTTCTTTTTAAATTTCTTATATTAACCACTAGTAATTTTCATTTACATAATTTTTAAAATGAAAAAATTAAGAAACACATTTTTATCATTTAATTTATCGTAGAAAATTTTCTTCATATGAAAAGAGAATGATAAACTCTGCGTGACCAAATGTATTTTTTCAAATTTGTTATAGGCCCATTACGTCTATTACGAAACACAAACCCAAAAAATTAAAAACCAAAAAAAATCTAGTCCTTAATATGTGTAAACATTTTACCGTATTTAATAAAATAATTAAGCTAAGTCATAATCTAAGTATTATTATTATTATTATTACTACTGTAATTTTTATGTGGGCTTTTGTAAATAAATCCCATCGATCCTTTTAGAAATCCAAATATACCCAAACATCCTGACACAACACTCCTTCTGTCTCACACAAACCCTATTCGCACGATTCCTAATCCACCTCAATCCTAATTTTACAATTTTGCCAATTTCATTGTGTATTTAAACAAAAATACTAATTATCTTTAAACTAATTAAATAATAATTGTGTGTGATCTATAAATAATCCATATCGAAAGAAGATATGTAAGTTTTAGAAATAAGTAATTCTGTAAACCTTTTAAAATGCCCCATCCAGAAAAACTCGTTACAATCGAAAAAAAACCCAATCTGCATTTTTAATTTCTCTTAGTCGTAAGATACTAATTATAAAAAAAAACAATTTGAAATACTCCACTATTGATTGGTCGGTTTCTAAACAGTTCGATATTTTTGTAAAATTATCAATGCTCAAGTGATTCCCTTTCAAAATGATCCTTTTTTGCGATGAGAAGAACTGAACTTTGATTTCTAAGTCAATATTTAAGACTGATTTGTTTCTAACTTTTTAATTGGTCGAAAAAAAATGGAACATTTTTCTTTGTAGAAGGATCGATTTCAACTACAATACAACGAAATGCAATGAAACTATTTTGTTACTTGTTGAAAAAAAATTAAATGTTTTAAAATTATTATGGAAATGTGGCGGTTTTAAATCGACAATTTGGAAAATCAATCAATCAATTTTTAATATTGAAATTATGGTCTTTGTCGTTTCTTTTTTTAAATAAAAAACATGAAAAAAACAGTAAAAAAATGTTGTTGAAGAAATAAAAGAACTCAAAATACACCATTAATATTTATCTATTTAATTATTGATAAGTAAAAATGTACGAGAGAATTGAATATTTCCCTACAATCATACGAGTTATTTTAGATTGAGGAGATTTACTTAAAAAAATGTTGCTTACAAGATTTTTGTCAGTCATTTTTTCAAAATCGAAACTAAAAATAAATACATATCATTTTACAAAAAAGTTATGTTCCCCAGTTTGATTTCTGTATAAAAGCTCATTTCATATCATAATGTCTTTTATTAAAAGACTTCTGAGTCAAAAATATTTTTTTAAGTACATCTCCCGATCGATGAAATGAAACACATAATCATCTTTAATTTGAGTAGGTGAATGATAAAAATATTATTGTAAGGAACAATCATTTTACCGTTATATTTTTGACTATACATTTATTAATTGTTGGCGTAAATTAGTAGCTATAGGAAAACAAGTATTTTAATACATTCCGAATTTGTGAAAAATTAATATTATTAAGGAAAAAAAGTAAATTGTAAGCCTATATAAGTTTAAATAATGTTATATATAATCTGAACAAGTCAAGCTTTGTCTGATTTTTTTCTGTCTAAAAGAAATCAGAGTACGATGAAGAACGACTGAAATTTTCTTAAATTGATCTTTCTACTTAATATCTAGTCAAGCAATTGTGACTCTTTGGACAATTTAAGGAAAAAACACATACACACACATACATTTATAGGTACAGCACAAAATGTTGAAAGTTTAGACTCCAAAACGTTGAAAATATGAAGAAATTTGATTTTTTTTAAATAAATGCACCTACAAATACGCACACATTCTCATATTTTCAAAACATAATCTATTTAATATATTGTAATATTGAGCATTTGAGTATCTTTGACATACTTAAGAAACAAAATAAAATATACACAACTTAATTTATAAACATTTAAAACAGATTTCTCCTTTTGAAAAATACTATAAATAGTAGATACAAAAAAAAAATATTTTAATATTGTAAAACATTCGCTAAGTCGTGTAGTTTTTAAAAATGTAGAAATTAAAATTTAAAAAGCTTTGTCCGTCATTGTTCCTGCCATTGTACCTATTCATATTATTATTATATTATTAATTACTTATTATTATTGTGTGTTTTGCAAAATATTGCATTTTCTTTTAAATATAACAAATAAAATTAAATTTGTCATTTTTTTTCATTCAAAAAAAAAAATAAAGAGAACAAATAGAGAAAATGTTTCAATCGAAATGAAAATCATTACAATTGAATTTTTTTTTCTCTATTTTAGTTTTTATTTAAATAAAACCGCGACTTTTATAGTTTTTAGAGCTGTATTAAACCGTATGTATTCGTTACTTAGTAACGAGTACATCGTCTGGCTCGAAGTACCAAAGTCTCTCGAATTAATTTCGTTTCTTGCATTAATTGTGAGTTTAATATCAACGTTTCATGGAAAAATTAGAACGGGTTGGCAAAAGATAAATGAATGCGAGTGAGTGAATAAGCATCGTGTATCAAACAAACAATTTGATGAATCAAAAATAGCAAAATGGAATTAGTTTGAAATATTGTAACGGTTAAAAAATTGCATAAGACGTTTTTTTTTTACAAAATATGAACGAAGCTTAAGAACTTCAACGACTCGACTATGATGCTTCATGCTCAAAAGTAACGAGCAAGTTACGATAGTAACGAATACATTCGAATACAAAATATTTCGTTACTTTTACAGCTCTAATAGTTTTTAACTTGTTGTCAATATAAAGCATTAATATTAACAAAAAAAAAACTTATTTTAAGTCATTGTTAAACTGGTATTCATTAGCAATAGAAAGCGCTATTTAAACATATTTAAATGATGAAAAGTCATGGTTTAATCGTTCCTCCCGCAAACTAAAATCAAATAGGGGTAGCTATTTTTGCAATCAATTAACAACTAAAGTATATAATTTTTTTTAAGGAAAAGAAAATCAATTAAAAGCCAAATATTTTTAATAGTTTTATTGTTAACGTTGAATAAATTTAACTTTTAATTCATTTTTGCATTGAATTTGTAAACGTACCATTAATAAAAAAACTGGCTATAATTATTTTATTTATTATAGTTCGTGTTTAATAAAAATTAATTTAAAAAATATCTTTATCGCTTGCTTGTGGTGTGTTGAACTTTTAAAAATGAAAAAAAAAAACAAAAAAAAAATATTAAAAAGTAATTAGCTTTTGGATGTTTGTAGTAACTATTTATTATTGATATGAATATTTAAATTATGATTAATATTCATGCATTAAATAATCAAAAATGTGAATTAACAAAAAATAGAATGTAGCATTACTCTTGTATAGTAATTATTTGAGAAAAACACTAAAACTGTTAGTGCCATCAGCCTTAAAAAACGAGTGATAGAACTTTTAAATAATTGCCATTAAACATTAGCCAAAATGCCCATACTTCTACATGTAATAACCAGGCAATCATTTTGGCAAAAATACACACTCGTCTCCTGCCCCATTTTCCAAGTTCGAAAAAGAAAAGCACCTTTTTCTCCCCCCCTTTACTGAATGAATGAAGATGTAAATGAAAATCATTAAACTTTTTCATTAACTTATAAAATTTTATTTTTTCACGTATCTTGTAAAAGGGCTATTATTAGAATGAGAAGAAAAAATAAATACTGTTTACAATTTTACATAATAAAAAAAAAATGGAAAAATTAACTTTTAAGACTGAGATTGTTTGAAATGAAAATTATAAGTAAATTAAAAAAAAAGAAATACCAAAAAAATAATAAAATAATAAATGTGTTTTCGGAATTGTTGTTCGATTGATGAAAAAATTTAAATTTGTGTATTCTTCTAATAAGAAAAGTCTTTTTTATGGGAAAACATGTTAAATATTTATATAAGTATACGTGGGACAGGACTTCAATGTGTTTAAAAAAGCAGGCCAAAAGTCTGTCATAATTTTCCTGTGAAAACGTAATACAATGAGAAAAAACTCAGTCGGACAAATTTCTTTCGAAACCAGGAAATTGTATGAACAATCATGTGCTGACAATGATTTCAAAGAACATTAAAGAAGAAGATAAAAAATATCTGAATATAGCTTTAGTATACTTAACGTAGTCGCAACCAGGCTAAGTAACCAAAACATATAACACCAAGCCCTTTTTAATTTCTTCTAAAAATGTTCTTATTTTCTCCAGTCCCATGTAGAAAACATCATCAAATCTAAAAAAATCATGAACACTTGTTCTTTCTCTCACACAAATCACTTCTAAATAAAAGAAATATTGATAAGTAAAACTATTTTTAAAATGGAAAAAAAAAACATTTGCCATCAAAACCTTTTGTCTTGTATGTAACATGGATCTAGTCATTCCAAACAAGTTTTCTTCCTTTGAAACAATTATTTTTCACTTTTCTTTGGTTTTGATTGCAAATTGTTTGCAATTATCAAAACTTTTTCTACTCATGTACATTTTAAGGATAGGTATTATTATTATTAATTATTATATTATACTCCCCCATTTGCTAACTACTAATAATTATTATTATAAGAAAAAACCACCATCGTTATCAATTACATGTTAAAAGTAGAAGAGACAGCACCGTGTACGAATGGCGTTAAAATGCAAACCTATTATTTTGGAAAATTGTTAATCGTCTTAAAAAAAAATAAAAACATATGAAAAAAAAATCTTTTTTTTTCTAAAGCCCTTATAACTTCCCTTTAAAAAGACGTTCCCAATTTGTAGTACGCGTAATGTCCAGTTACCAGTACTTCCTAAATAAAGAACTACCTATATTATTTCTCAGAGGTGGATTCACAATTCTTTCAGGTCAGAGAGGTCTTCAGAGGATATATTGCAAAAGAGTCCCTAATTGATCTAAAAACGGCAATAGCTAAAATTGCTTATGACAATTATGTATACCAAGACTATTGTAACAAATAAGAACACATAAGCAAGTCATCGAAAGATTCTCGAATGTTTTATAACAACAATCAAATGCAAACGTACCACAACCAAAACTCACAAAGGTCACAAGAAAATTGTTGAAGTTCGATATATTCTATAGCAAATGTTTCTATGAGGTCTAGTGCCCCCTTTTCAGGAAAATAATTACTCAGTGTTAAAAAAGTAGTCGGCGACCTTTTAAATCTCTTGGACTATCTTTGAATTACAAATGCCGGAAACCACTACAATAAACGATAAATTTAACTAAGGTAATTTAAGGTTTTTAGAACAAAGTTCCTTAATTATTGACTTATTGTTAGAGTAAAACAGAGGAGAAAATTACTGAACTTTTTTTATAATAAAAGTACATTTTTTAGTTTTCCTTTGAAGCTGGAGAGCGTTTAAAATTGAACAAATAACGAACCTAAAGAACTTTATTCCTGACGTGGGTCCTTCAACCGCACTTCCTTTTTCTCAACAGTTGTGAAATTACAGAAGGTAAAGGAATCGAAGATGTGGACCCAACACCAATTTTGAATAAACCGTAAATATTTACCTAACTTTAGGCTAATGAAAAATATCACCAGAAAAACTAAAATGGATCATTTGAGACTTTAGGAAAATTATATTGTATACTCGATCTTTACAAAAGAAATCACAAAAAAATAAAATCAAAATATATTTAAATCATTTTATTACGAGAAAAAAAAAATATAATTAGGTATAACAACAAAGCTTACGCAGTAATTATTTACATAAGAATTGAGAAAAACAACTTGGTATTAAATATTCGAAAACTACTTATTTGTTATTATCAGGTCCTTGGAAAAAAATTACATCATCTGCTACAACAGAAGTGACTGCTTTTGAGGCTCCATCATCCCCACGTATATCACCGTAAGTTAAACGGCCAGTCACATGAACCCTTTGTCCTTTCTTTAAATAGTTTAACACAGCTTCACGTAAATTTGGCTTGAAAACACAAACTCGATGCCAATCAACCCTCTGCATAAAGTCTCCATTGTCATAACGATAATTCGAATGAGTCGCTAGTGAAAATACAGCTACTGGATGGCTGTCGTTTCCTTTACGTTGCGGATCAGCCCCTACTCGTCCTAATAAAGTTACTTGATTCACAGCTGAAAAAAATATGGGTTAATAGACTAAATAAATTACCGAGATAAATTAAAAATACTCTTTTCTATCCGAGAAGGCTCTGTTTGAGTAGATTGTGCCGATTGTGCATATTGTTGCTGCAATAATTGATTAATCGCAGGCTTAACTTTACATGAAGATAATAGCTGCAAAATAAAATTATAGGTTAAAGTAAATAAAACGTAAATATATGAGAAATAAGACTATTTACCCGCCGAGAAAACATTTTTGAACGATGAAAATAAAAAGGTGGTTAAAATAATATAAGATTAAAGATTTTTAAACATGTAAATCACTTTTTTAAACTAATAACCGCTTTATTTTACTCAAATCGCTCAAATCTATCAGAATGAAAAAGAAATGCGCGAAATGCTCCAGCGGGAGGTTAAAATAATTTTTAGTGAGGTCGTAAACCGTAGTAGCTTACATTTCTTTTCAACAGATAGAGCAAACTTAACGAATCACATTTTCAGTAAGATTTGTTATCATGGGAGGGACACTCAGTGTTAAACTGCGGTAGCTCGTGGGGGTATTAGTACGGCGCGTTGTTCTCAGAGGCGCTAGTGTCGTTTTTTTTAACTAGCCGCGCGCGATTTGAATTTTTATTTTATTTATTTTCTTATTTATTTATTTTTTATAATGAAAATAAAAATAAATAATTCGTTTGTTATAGTATAAATATTTTATTTAGAAAACAATATATACATTTTACATAGAAAATACCCACAAATTAACAACTGCGACAACGAAATATTATTATGAAATAAATTATTACTTTACTCGAATTTTGCTGTAGCTGTTATCATTCAGGGATCTATTTTGAGTTTAGGGATGAAAATAACGTCTCCATTTCTTGCATATTCCTGGTTTTCACGAAATCTGGGATTCTGAAATCAATCAAAAAAATCAATTATTCGAGTTTTTATCCATAGTTAATAAACAAGTAATTAAATATCTGTTAAACAAGAACTTTTGACTATTTATAAAATCAATCTAAGAATAATAATAAAGTAAAACAAGGCATGAATAAGATTAAGACATTTACTTTAAAAATTAGCTACTTACTTTATTTAGCCATTTCTATTGAGCTTCGTTTTCATGGCAAGCCTGAATTTTTCACCAGAAAAATGATGCCCGACATATTTCATAAACTTCTTGCAACTTTCTTTGGGTTTTATTATAGTTTTTCACAGTATTTCAGCCATTAAATAGTCATAAAATTACAATTTTATTACACAAACGGAGATTCGGAAAAAACGTGTTAAATAAACGTCAAATTAATTTGGGCTGTTAGTACCACGCGTTGTTTTTAGAGGCGCTAGTGTCGGTCTATTTTATCATCACAGCGCAAGTCCGTAATGCTGAAATGCATTTTGGACATTGCCCCGCCATCTCTGTTCAACGCGCCGTACTAAAATTCAGGGGTACCGCTCGTCTCGTAAAAGTGTCACCCCCATGTTTGTTATTATACAATGCATTGTTAAGCAATATGCAAAACTAATTAAGTATAGCTAAAATATCGCAGTGCAAAAAAGATCTTCATAGCTCCATACACAATTCGGCCAATACGGTACCATACTGACTATACTAAGCCATGGGAGGGACACTTTTACGAGACGTCAGGTGTCCCTGAATTTTAGTAAGGCGGGTCAAACACAGATGGCGAAACAATATTCAGTCGGTTAGGTAGATAATATTTCTTCAAATAAATTGTTCCGAACTTCCCGATTGATACCGAGAATTGGCGATGATCAAAAAAAATTCGTTTTTATTTTACACTTCTGTCAAGTCCTTCCATAAAATGCACGCGTTGGTATTTCATTTTAAGAAAAAAATGTTGATTCTGTGAAGTAAAGTCATCGGAAACAAACTATGTATTTGTTTAAATTTATTTCAAGGAGCATAATCACGAAAAAAAGGATGATTGACAAACTTCTCATAAGTTAAGTAAAAAATATTTTATCTTACTAAATTATTTTTCTAAGTTGGTTAAGTAATTTTATATTCCCAGATTTCGTGATAACCAAGAATATGAATGGAATACAGACGTAATTTTCATCACCAAACTCAATACTTCGATAACAACTGCTGCGAAACTGGAGAAAAGTAGTAATAATTTTCTTATAATATTTACATTCATGCATTCATTGTAAAATCCCGATCCATTGCCCCTCTAACTAAATTTATCATTTTATATTAATAACTTTGTTGTAGCAATTTAATTGTTATTATTTCTTATGAATTAGGTGTATTTATATTTTTTAAATAAAATATTTAACATGTAATAAACGAATTAATTATTTTAAATTTAAATATAAGTAATAAAAATGAATAAATAAAATAAAATTCAAATTACGTGCGCCTGGTTAAAAATTGCCGACACTAGCGCCCCTATGAATGAACCGCCTTACTAATAGCAAAAAAAAGCACCGCAGTTTAACACTGAGTGTCCCTCCCGTGTACTAAGCATACTAACATTGATACTGTTAATCTCTAATCCTAATAATCCAATAAGCATTTTTAAAGACATGCATTAAACAATACATATACGCATTGTGGGTTGCGTACACAACTCTTTTGAGTAAAGTTTTCAGGACTATAGAAGCTAGTGTCTCAAAATTGGTAACGTAAAATTAAATACAACTTTAAGTATATAATTTACATAAAATTTCAATGTTGTGTTAAAAATTATTCCTTACATATTGGGAATAATTATAGAACTTTGTTAAAAAGGTTAACTATAATTTTGAAATTAACAGCATAAGCTGCATTACAACAGTAGGTACCTATTATTAAGAAATGGATTTGGTTTATTTTAATTTCTCTAATATTTAAAGAAAATATGCTCACTATGTAATTTTACCTGGTATTTATTTTCAAATCATATAAAAATGGAATAAATTCAGCTTTAATAACAAGCAGATGAATATAACGTTAGTTCTCTAAGTTTTCCATTCATTAACGATATAAGTGGTATTTCCATAATACAAATCGAAATGTTGCCAAAAATGCCAACAAATTGATGTTTAATGAAATTAATGATTAGTGTATTAAACAATAAGGCTAAAAGGTGGAGACCATTTTTTTGAACTATCTGGGTGCAGCAGCAATAGTTATTACTTTTTATGACGTCATTATCAAGTTATTACTTCAACAACATTTAAAATGCTTTTAGATTATTTGTATTGATTACATTGTTTAAAATGCATGGGAAATAATTTTTTTATTCATTTTTTAATAACTTTTGACTTAGGTATTATTTTTTTTGTCTACTAGCTACGAAAGTACCTATACATTTTATGCTATATTTGTAAATAATATATGTAAACATAGTTTTAAATGTAACTCAACTTGGATATAAGCGAAAACTCAAGAGACTAGATTTTTTTCTCACGTAGTCAAGTTTTCCAATTTGGCCAAAGCTCTTACTTTCTAATTTGCTGAAAAGGTGTTTTTCACTAACAAAGATTATACAGAGACTCTAGAGATATTTAACGAACTGCATTCACGTTAAACATAAAATTTTAGGAAAAGATTATAAAAAGAGAAAATTCATAGTTATGTTCAAGTTTGACTTATAAAAGTACAGGGTAGTACTTTTATAAATACTTTTATAAAAGTATTAGTTGTACATTAAAATCAATAGATTGTAAGGGTTTTTTTATCAAAACTGTTTTAAAGCAAGTTGTAAATGTTTCGTCATTTAGAGTACCTACTCTCTTAAATTAAAATAGTGACTTTCGACTACAAATAGTGACTATTCACTATTTTGTAGTGAAAAGTAGACCACTATTTGAATTTGGTGGTATACTTTTTACTACAAAATAGTGAATAGTCACTATTTGTAGTCAAAAGTTACTATTTCGATTTAAAAGAGAACATTAAAACTATGAATTCATAATCAAGATAGAAAACAATCATAATATAAAACGTCTAAGTTTTTTAAGAAAACCTGTTTCTTGAATTCTTAAAGTGTTTTGTGTTTCCCTTAATATAAGAATAACTACACCGTTCTTTAAAGTTTTAAATCAGATAAGTAGCATATTATAAGAAAATATAACCCTTATATAATTTCATAAAGCTTGCAAAATCATGTAAAAATAGAAATTTAAATCTTATTAATACCTTAATGAATGATTGAAAAGCTATTTGGTAATAAAATATTTTTTTTTGTTGGTTGGTACTGTAATATTTTTAAAAAATTATAATTTGGGTATTCGAAGGCTATGTAACCACGTAACACAGGTATGTACTCGTGCAAAAGCTGGTATATTATTCATAATATAGAGCCACTAGCTGATACCCGCGACGTCGTCTGCGTAGGTTATTATGTTAAGAACATATTTAATTTACAGAGGAAAAACATTTTAAAAAGTTAAAGCAAAAATATATAAACAATAACCGGAAAGAACTTAGCGTAGAACATTTTTAACTATATGCCAAAAAATTGCTTGTTAATTGGTTCCCTCAGAATCCGCTATGGCTCCAAGAGTATGTTAATTAGTAAATTAACAATTTTTTTCAAAACTTTGTAAATTGAAATATCTGCTGCGAGGCGTCACAGTACTTTCATTTATAAAACTCACTGTTGGTTAAAATAACTATAAGTACTTTATAAATATACATATAAACAGAACTATTGTATATGCATACAGCCTATATATAATATACATATGGAAATACGAATTTTCAACCTTCACCCCAGAAGGAAAAAGTTTCAAATAAAAGTTGTGGGCATCAATCAAGAACTATAGAAAGTTTAAAGAAAATCGTTGGAGCCATTTTCGAAAAAAATTGATAAGGATCAAAAACTTCAAAATTAAAGTGGAGCCTTCAGTTAACCGATTTCAACCAAAAGCTTCGCGGCACAACTAGACATAATATGAAGGCGAATTTCCAAGTTTGGTGAAATTCTAATAACGCTTTCGATACGATATGGCTGTCACACAAAGTTATTAACCATCAACTGAGTCTCAAAAAGGTCTCCAACCGCTGAAGTGATTGCAGTCTTTACAATGCTCGAAATAAAAAAGAGGTATTAAACTAGAATATTCAACAATGAGCGTAGAAAACAATTAATAAGCAATAAAATGACAAATTTAAAAAAATAAAATTTTTTCAAAAATTTATTGGTTTTTGGCAAAATTATATTTTTTATTTGATCATAAAACTGAATGGCCATTGTATGGAAAAACAGTTACCTAATAGGTAAAAAAGAGACCCAAATCGATCGAATGGTTTGGTTTCGAGTTAGAGCTGCAGCAAAGAAAAATATAATTTTGAGGAAAACGTGTTTAAACATAAAAGTACTGATTTCTAATTGATGAGTAGCTGATCTTTAGCACGCTATTACTCGGAAACTATTTGAGATATTGACTTGAAATTTTCAAGTTATTTTCAGGGGTATAAATTATCAAAAAATGTAAAAATATAAAAATATAATCAAAATAACTTTCAAACTAGTTGTGTCTCTTAACATTATATGTCCATTGATAATTACATACAAGAAAACAACTTGGAAAACTTAATAAGGGGGGTAGACTTTAAAAATGCTTAACTTTCAACCCCCTTTTTGAAGTACCTACATAAGGGCGTAATTTTGAAAAATCCTTCCCTTGTGGGGACAACAGTCCACTCAAGAATAATACTTCAAACATTCATGTTTTTATCTTCATTGATTTAGCCTTCAGCATTTCTGTCAGCCAATCAGTTATAATAAAAATATTTAATAATTAAATATATATTTTTGGCAATCGTGGCAGAAAAGGGTGGCACAACGTAAAGGGATAACGTAGGGTGGTATTAAATCTAAATCTGTTGCGGCGTATAATACAAATTTTGTTTTAAGCCTTGTCGTTTTAAATGTTTCACGCTGTATATGTAATATTTGTTTATAAACAAAAATGTTCATTATCTAAATATAAGAAATATATCCTGATTATAAAGACAATGTTTTCATATTTACAATAGCCTAAAATCAATTTTATTTCAAAAATATTAACTGTGATTTTTTCAAAATTTAAATCTTGTTATAAATATCTGCTGCGAGGCGTCACAGTACTTTCTTTTACTTTCATTTATGAAACTCGCTGTTAGTTAAAAGAAATATAAGCACTTTGTAACTATACATATAAACAGAACTATATGCACACAACCTATAGGGCTATATGTATATACGAATTCCCACCTTCACCCCAGAACCGCCCTTATTCGAATTTTTCCAGAAAAAGTTTCAAATAAAACTTGTAGGCATCTATGAGTCTAAGAACTATCAAAATTTTAAAAAAATCGGTGGAACCGTTTTCGAAAAAAAATTGAAAAAGCTCAAAAACGCCAAGAGTAAAGTAGAACTTTCGGTTAACTAATTTCAACAAAAAGTTTCGCGGCACAACTAGGTATAATATGGAGGCCAAATTCCAAGTTTGGTGAAATTCTGATAACGCTTTCGATACGATATGGCTGCCACACACAGACACACAGCCACACAGACACACAGACACAAACACACACAGTATTGTTTCTAAAAACCACTTTTTTGGAATGTATTTCCGGGAAAAGTTCGAATTCGAAAATTCGACCCGATTACAATACTTCCTTCACTATCTAATAGTAGAAGATCCGAACCTACCTCGACCTTCACCGAGATGATAATAGAATGAAACCTATTTTATCATGAATTTAGTATATTAGGAAATATATTAAACATAGGTTGGCTAAAAAAAATCCGGGGCAGACTATAATTAATAATTTTTTAAAAAATGATTTTTAATAAAGTATTGCAATAAATAGAAAAAAATTTACACATCACAGGCGACTGCGAGTTGTGTCCTTTATTATTACACAGTATATTTACCTCGGATCTCTCTGTCACACATTTCCACGCGCATTAAAATTTAAATCTTTAAAATTTGCTTACCCCTAATAGGACCGATTTTTTCTGCAAACAAACCTATATCAACGTGTTCGCAATAAAACAGCGCTTATGATGATATAAATTTTTTTCTATTATCTTGATGCAATATTTTATTAAAATTATTTTTTTTTAAAAATAATTAAAAATAGTTTGCCCCGGATTTTTTTAGCCCACCTATGTTTAATATATTTCTTAATATACTAAATTTATGATAAAATAGGTTTCATTCTATTATCATCTCGGTGAAGGTCGGTTTAAAGGTAGGTTCGGATGTTAGACTATAAATAAATATAATATACCTATTATTAAAAGAAAGTAAAAAAAAAATCTCTGTTGCCAAGGTATGCAGATACCACTCAAGGTACATAATATATTCAGTCAGCTTAATATCTTTCAGATAATTTCCTGGTTGCTTTGGTAATTTTTTTTAATCATTTGTTAATTTATTTATTTTAAGTATTATTATAAATTTATTTAATATTTGATTTATTTAATATCTAAATAATTTCTTTTCTAAAATGACAAAGGTCAAAAGATAAAGGGAAGGAAGACGACGATTACTGAGTTAAGATAGATGAAAAGAACAGTTTTATAAAGCGAGTGCAATGTAAATCTTATCCAAAATGAATAACCGAATATTTTTTCTGATTTTTATATTTAGTTTTTGTTTTCAAGTAAAAGGAAAAGAAAAAGGTATAGTCAATTTTATTATTGTTTTAATTATTGTTAATTTTTATAATATTTTTGTTTAATTAGATTTCAAAAGTGCATTGAATGATATTCAAGCTAAGACTAGTGAAAAGCAACAAACTGATACTGTAAAGCAATTATTTCACCGACTTCTCAGTAATGAGTCAAACTTATTTTCTCCAAATGTCGATTTTACAATGAAAACCTCTGAATATCACGATGTATTTAAAGTATGTATAATCAATGTATGAGTAATTCAATGTTAATATGAAACTATTTTTTAAGATTTTTAAAAGTGAATCATCTGAAATTGTGTACATAACTGGAAGTTCAGGCGTTGCGGTTGCTTGGGGTTTGCACTATTATCTTAAACATTATTGTAATTGTCACATATCTTGGGAATCCCAACAATTAAAATTACCTTCCATATTACCAACGGTCAATGTATCAATAACAGCAAATGATCGGTAACATTACAATCAGTGTCTGATACATTTAAATGCACATTTGCGATATTTAAAAGGTTTCGGTATTATCAAAACGTGTGCACAACCAGCTATAGTTTCGTATGGTGGAATTGGCCTCAATGGGAACGACACATCGATTGGATGACATTAAACGGATTTAATTTACCACTTGCTTTTACTGGGCAGGAAGCAATATGGAATCGTGTTTACCTCCAACTTGGGCTTACGCAAACGGAAATTGACGTATATTTTCCTGGACCTGCGTTTCTTTCATGGTACATCAATAAACTTGGCAACTATACATAATACTATTGACAAAAGCCCGCAAGCGTTTCAATAAAGCTTTTTAGACTTGCTAAAATATATTTATTATTTTAAGGTCTCGAATGGGAAATATGAGAGGATTTGGAGGGCCTTTAAGTAGTCATTGGCATAACTTCACGATATTTTTACAACATAAAATATTGAATAGAATGAGATCATTTGGAATGTTTCCCGTTCTTCCAGCTTTTGCGGGATTTGTCCCGCGTGCACTTAAACGGTACGTTCTTAAAGGTTTTCCTCCAAGTATTTTTCGATTGGCTTAGTAATCCCTTTTTAGAATTTTTCCCAATGCAACCCTAACTCAGATGGAACGATGGAATACCTTTGAAGATAAATATTGTTGCTCTTATTTATTAGATCCGAACGATAAATTGTTTCCGAAAATTGGTCAAATGTTCTTAAATGAGGTATTTTTCAACGACGATAAAAGACAATATTTTCATACTTTCCTAATTATTTAGATGATTAAAGAGTTTGGCAGTGATCATTTTTATAACTGTGATACATTTAACGAAAATGTTCCTTCAAATTCCAGTGAAGAATATTTAAAATTAGTTGGAGAATCTATTTTCAATGCAATGAAAATAGCGGATTCAAAGGCAATATGGTATCTTAAAATAACAATTTTAATTAATAATAAGTTGAATATTTCACTTAAAATTATTTTAGGATCATTCAAAATTGGTTTCTTGTGAATGATTTTATATTTTGGACCAATTCTAGAGCAAAAGCTCTTTTTAGTTCAGTTCCAGTTGTAAGTGAATAAAAATGTTTTTCATGTTTAGAGATTCATTAGTTGAGTTAGTTTGTAAGCTTTTTGATTTATTTTTCAAGTTTCTTGGCTTAAATTTGACTTGAAATTAAGTCACACTTAAATACCAAGGCAAAACAACCTTTGACTTCGAAAGTTATTTCATTTTGAAGTCATAATATCAATCTGTATCTATTCATTTCAAGCATTACTTAAGTTGATGAATCCCTATTCATATTCAATAATAATAAAGTTAATAATTTTAATGTATTTTACAGGGCCGTATGATAATTCTAGATTTACAATCTGAACAACATCCACAGTATGTGCGATTAAATTCATATTTCGGTCATTATTTTATATGGTGCATGCTGCATAATTTTGGAGGCACTCTAGGAATGTTTGGTTCTTTAAACATAGTAAATAAGGTTGATATTTTTTAATAAGTTAAAAACGATTATAAAATAGATAATTTAAACCTTCATTCGTTCATTTATAAATGATTGTTATTCCGTACATCCAGGAAGTTATTCAAGCACGCCAAATGCCGAACTCAACAATGATCGGAACGGGATTGACTCCCGAAGGAATCAATCAGAACTACATTGTTTACGATTTTATGTCTGAAATGGGATGGCGGAAGGATTCTGTCAATTTGACGTCCTGGGTCACTGAATATATAACGCGGCGTTATGGAAAATTTGATACAAACGCAAACAAAACTTGGCAATTATTGAAAGTAAATTAAAATGAGCATTAATTATGAAATAATCAAATTAAAAACCATGGGTTCTTTTCTTTAGAATGGCGTGTATAATTATAATCTTCCAAATAAAATACGTGGAAAATATGTAATTTGTCGACGACCCCGCCTTAATTTACATCCTTGGGTAAGAAATTAGTTGACAAAAAATTTAAATTAAATTAATTATGTGTTTCATTTATAGTTTTGGTATGAAACGTGTGATTTATTAACAGCTTGGGATAATTTAGTCGCTGCATCGAAGTCGTTGGTTTCTAGTTTAGAATATCAATATGATATTGTAGATATAACACGACAAGTCTTACAAGCATTAGGAGATTTGTATTATCCAGATATAACAAACGCAGTGAAACACAAAGATTTATACACGTTACAGTAAATTTAACCAATGAATAATTAATTGAAAATAATTATGTTTCTTATTTTAAGAGCAACCTACAATACATATATGGAAATATTTGATGATATGGATGAAATATTAGCATCTCAAGAACAATTTTTACTTGGTCGTTGGTTAAATGGAGCAAAAGCTTTAGCTGGTTCGGAAACTGTACGTAAAAATCAAGAATGAAATCAATTTACATATTTAGATATTTTTTGTGTGTAGGAAAGAAAACAATTTGAATATAACGCACGTAATCAAATCACTTTATGGGGACCAAATGGAGAAATTGTTGATTATGCTAATAAGCAATGGGCTGGTAAAAGAAATATAAAGAGGTATTAGTCAGTGAATTTTAATTTAAAAAAAAATATTTTGTAGGTGTTGTTTCACATTATTTTAAGCCACGGTGGGAATTATTTTTCCATGCATTAAATGAATCATTAGTAACGGGAAAAGTATTCAATGACAGTGCCATATCTAAACGAATCATTCAAGAAGTTGAAATACCCTTTACTTTGGATCGTAGTGAATTTTTAGATACTCCTCGAGGTGATTGGTTATAAATATCTAAAATAGTAATGTAAAACCTAAAGTGTGTTATTTTTTTTTTCTAGGAGACAGTATAAAAATAGCCCAACGAATTCATAAGCGTTGGTGGAGCGAAGAAGTGCGCAAGCGTTGCATCCCCCTAGAAAATACCACAAAGACGCAACCCCAAATCCAGACAAAGGAAATCATCGAGCGCCTAAGGAAAACTACTCCTATTGTCACCAACAATTTATAATAATTTTCAGGTGACACTTTGGAAATATATGTTTGAAAAAAGATCAAAGAAATTTTCATTAACTGAGCAAGACGACTGTAAAGCTCGTCATAGAAATTAGTAATTGAAATTGATTATTATCTATTATTTATGCAAAAATTGTATACTCGTATCTATTTTTAAAAATAAAAACACTTCTAAAAGAAATGTATGGTAATTTTTAATCTCCTATTTTTGTCAGATGGATGAAATGAAAAGTCGTTGTTTTTTATTAAGGAGTTATACTTATACAGTTAGAATTTTCAAAAAAATCATTTTTTTTATATCATTTTTGTAATCTACAGATATTTATGTATACATAGAGAAAATTTCAAGTTAATTAAACGATTATTTTTAAAGCTAGACAAAAATTTGTAAAGACATTTTTCATTCTGTATAGAGTGCTTTTGAAACTTTAAACGTGTTTTTCTGAAAACTGTGTTTTTAAAGTCGGCGACCAGGAATTCATAAAAAGGCTTAACCAGTTAGTCTCAAATTTTAGCATAAGCTTCTCAAGTATATTTTTTACTAATAAGTTAAAGGATATTTTTTGACGATAAATATTTTTCTTTTTATAAATAATTTAAAGACAAAATTTTGATCAAAAATCCATTTCTTTTTGAGAAGTCACCATTTTACTATAAAAATGTATTTTGTTTATAACTTCGATTCTTTACAAGATTATTTTGTTTATGTTTTTTTTTAAGTTGCTGTAACATCTATGATCATATCACGACTGTCTTAACACAGAAAATTTCTGTTGGTCAATTTTAATCTTAGGTTTAGGATCTTTAGTCTAGGATTCAACGGGAATCGAACCCGTACCACTTGACGCATGAAGCGGAGAGAACTACTATTCTAACCACTGCGCGGCACTGTTTATATATTATTTTAACAAAATCCGTTTGGTTTTTTTTTCATTTAAAATGATTCAGTTTAAAGATATCGTGGTCACCGAAAGATGCATTTTTGGAGAGGAGGTTTTGGAACTATTATAGCAGCTTTCAAAATTATTATTTTAACAAATTCAAAAACGTTAAAATAAAGTTTAGAGTTACTATAATATGTATACAAATTCTTACATTAATCAATTTAAAAAATTATCTTAGGAGTAAGGACAAATTTTATATATAATTAATAGTCTCCAACCTCTATTGGACGGCGCGGCACCGAATGACAGAAATGTCAAGCGTGGGCAAGAAGAAGAAGAACACATTTTTGAAAATCTTTTTTTTAGGCCTCTTGATTGCATATAACCCCTTAATGTTCAACTAATTAAGTCTCGTAAAGGTTAAACTTATATGTAATGCAGTAACAGATATGTACCTACTTATATACATCAAGTCAACTAAGGCATTTTTAAAAGGATTGGTGTTGAAATTTTTGTTAATAGATGAAAGCAAAGTATTTACATTTAAATAATAATACTCCACTCGAGTTTATTCGCATTCAGCTTTAGACCAAGTAACTTGAAAATCAAGTCAAATAGTGAATTTCTACTGCTCCAACATAAGTATTTATTAAGTAAAGTAAATGGTTATTAAATATATTGAGTGTCTATATTATTTTGATTTTAAAATGAAATAATTTTACACTGTTTAAATTGACTCGAAGTTTAAATATTGACATTAAACTTAAAATTAGGATTGATTTCAAATCAAATTTAAGCTAAGCAGCTAGAAAATTACGTAAGTATGTACTTATACATACAATAGTCCTTTTAGTACCAAACCAACAATAGATATAAATTTGGTGTAAATGGTTGAAAATCGTGGACGATTATGATCTCTTAGTTACCTGGTATGCATTTCATGCTTTGGTCAGTTTAAAAATACAACAAAAACCTCTTATAAATATTATATAAAAAGATGATGCATGGTTAGTGTTATAATTTTGTTTAGAAACTCGAGTCGACTCTTAGCTCGTTTATAGCTATTAAAATTGCCAGAATTGAATATTCACATACTTGACCAAATTTAAAAAAAAAATGCATATTCATATACCTACTTATTGGTAACAAAACAACTTTTTGCAGTAATTAACATAAGTAAGTACGTAATTTTGTAGTGAATGAATCGCAGTATTTCAGATACGTTTGTTTTACTATAATCTTAAGCAGTAGGTAAGGATTATGTATCAGTAAATATAAATCATTAAACAAATTAAATGTTGCATAAGAAATTATATTCGTTATTCACTCGTTTCTAAATCGAATCTGTTCGATTACAGACGAATGATGATTCAATTGAGAACTTTACTTCAACTTCCTACCAAAGAAATGTGCTGAAATAAATTTCATTTGCATACGAAAAGAAGCGATGTTTTTTCATTTCAATCCACACCCATTATAAAACATGGAACATAGACAACCTCCGTTCAAAAAACTTTTGTCTATTTCTTAGCCTCTGTACCCATTGTTTTCTTCCTATTTAAAATCAATTTATAATTATGACAATCTCTTAGATGTTATTCAAAGAACCCACAAAATACTCGAAGATTATTTATAGAAGATGAAGTCATCTTTTTCGTGATTGATTTTCAACTTAAACAAACTTTCAGTACGTAAAAAAAAAATCAATTTTGATATATAAACGAACGTTTCTTTCTCATAGATACAGGTAGTCACTGTTCAAAATCAAAATAAAATAGGTTGTGATCGGACTGAATAATCCAGTTGGTGTCCAGGTGTAAATTCCTAACTTGGTCAAGATATCTTTTAATAGCAGGTATAGAGAGATGTGTGAAGAAAAAAATCTAACTTAAAATAAATAATCCTAATAAAGTAATTGTTGATTTGATTAAATGGGATGATATTTACTTATTTTGTAATTGATTGTTTTTAAATAAACGAATGTATTCGAAGGGTGAAAAAACTCTTTTTATAGTTTCGTCGATTAATTTTAAAAGACAACAATGGTCGATTGAATCAATGAGTATAATTCACGCGTCACGCAAAGACGAATATCTGTTACATACAAATTACAAATTGATTTAATCAAAGACAATCGATATGCCCATGTAAATTCGTTTGATTGTAATTAAAATATTGAATTGCCTATAGTAAAATCTATAAATATGACATTTGAAAAAAAAAAAACGTAAGGCACACATACATTTAAAAAAAATAAAATTTATGTATTTATTTATTCTCTTTCCACTCGTTTTCATTTAAAATGTTACAGAGCTGACGGCAAGCTCGAGAATATCTGCCGTTTCACGTTTTAGTTGTGAACGGGCAATCATCGACGTAGTACATGTGTGCTCTTCACATTCGAAATCTTTTCACTCGAAAATTCAAAATCCTTTTTTTTTTTCATATCAAAACCATTTTAAAATAGGGGACATTTAAATGTGAAATGCATTATTACATAATAAATTTTCGTCGAGTTTTCGCTTATTACTCGTATATAACACAATTTCAGCAACTTTAAAGTGCCACTATTTAAAAGCTCTCCAATGTAATAACAAGTAATTAATAAATAATCTTAATCAACTTAATAAACTTAATCCTTAAAAACAGTGGTTGCAAAAACGTATATTTAAGTGAACAATTTTAAGACAATCAATTAGTTTTCTCTACTTTTCCATTGAACCGTTTCAATTAATTTTCCTACAAGTGTTTGTATTGAATTTAACGACCATCGAGCGCGGAAAACGACGTACATGTGTATTTGTTACTCTATTTTTGCTGTAATCGATATCAAAGAGTATGTATTTCAATTCAATAGATTCAATCTCTATCTATTATTTTTTACACTAAATGTTACACTTCCCGCAATTAAATGTGTAATTTTATTGCAATAATTAAATTTAAACTAAGTTCTCTCATAAAATTAAACGATAAATCAATCGTCTTTCAATAAACAAATGTAAGCATTTTAAATTGGTTTAAAAAATGTGCTGCTTTCATTTTGTTGCACATTTTCTCTAAAAAATGTTTTATCAAGTTATAAATCATTTAAGTTAATTATATACCCTTCTGGCTGTAAAGAAACATTTTTTGATTTCCTACTTTTTTTTTCGTTTTATGTAACATTTGAATCTTTTGTATATCTCTTTCCTTATCCAAAAACAAGGCCATACTAAGATTTAGACATTAATATCAATAACTATAATCAAGAGGCACATAAATGATTGACTGATTGATCGCTTTTAATATCTATCTTACAAAAGCAAACAATAAGAAAATCTAAATTACTCGTCACGAACATTTATCAAAACGATTGCAACATATTTCCCCATTTTTCAGTTTTTCAAAATGTAAGGAGCATAATTTTTTATGTTTTGGACGTTTAAAAATAAAATAAATGTTATTTAGTCAATAAATGAAATTGTGGTGTTCCGCTTAGTTCATTTTTTTGGAATTTTATGTTACAAAGTACATAATTCTTTCTCTGTTGGGTTTTTTTTGGAAAACCGGTTTCCCGTATTTCGTAATCATTTGACCGTCTTTGGCAAAGCCAAATGCAAATGTCAAGCTATAAAATCAAGGTGAGCAGTCACAAAATGAATGAAATTCAACGAAAATGGAAACTTTTTCGATTCACCGTTAGTCAAAGTTTTCAATTATTCCTTTTACATGTTCATGAGTCAAAAAAATGTTTCCAGTAATTATTTTTAATTTCGTTATTCATCACTTTAATGACCCACTGATAACATTTTGTGACGTAATCTTTCAACCCCGAAACCATTAAACTTATTTATGCAGCACCCGAAATAAAGCCCATCAATCATCCCTTTCTCTTCAACAACCATGAATACTTGGATTATCAAAAAAATTAATTCGAGAGAAAAATTGCTGCCATGAGAACCCTCAAATCGTTTTAAATGTCGTGGTTTTTTAAGAACCTTTACCTAAACGGCTTGAAAAAAGCCACCCTTATAATTTGTTAGATGATATTCATGCTCTAAAAAAGATATATGTGGATAACAATAAAAAGAAGATAAAACGCTTAGTTTCCTATTAGATGTTAAATGAAATTCATTTGAAGTCAATCGAAACTAATCGATAGATAATTCAAGATGACAAGCCGAAAAAGTAGAGAGCTATATCAGATTACTTAGATAACGAAATCTCTTCCGGAACTGTGAAAAGAAAGGACGATGACCCTCGAATTAAAAATTCGTGAATGAAGAAGGGATGTACAAAGACCACAGTGTCTTCACACACCCCAATTATTTCTCGTTTTAAAATTCCATTCAATTTAAATAGATTTCAAGCATGCATACACACGCAACCTGTTGTAAGAGTAACTTTTTTTCTTCTTTGAGCATATAAACGGTAACGCAGCGACATTTTTTATCGTGAAATGAAAATGCTCATCCAGATTCTTCGGTTCAATCAAGTTTACATTGAGCATTAAAACAAAACGTGCTTATTATTCAACGAATCGTGGATGCGAAGATATACTTCCATATTTGGAAAAAACGAGCCTCGAACAAGTGGATAATGATGGACGTCATTTATCTTGTATTGAAATATGTATAAAAACAAAAGTAAAAAGCACGACGCGACGACGACAAAGAGTTCCAACAAACGGAAATCAGAACGTTGTCGCATACTAAATCCAATCTAAAAAAAACTTTTCTAAGGGTTCAGTTTCTAAGTTTCTAAGAATTGCGCTCGTGAAAGAGGGTCACGAGGCTCCGTGTAGGGGTTGAAAAGTAATTCTGTGAAAATATTTTTGCTATCCATCCATTAATCGATAAATATTTAACATAAAATCGACAGTAAAATGAAAGAAAGGAATTATATTGCTTCATACTCTTTGTATCTTCCACAAAAAAAGCCTTTAAAATATGTATTTGTATCGTGTATTATAAAAATATGAGAAAGATTCCTTTTCAATCTGAATAAATTATTTATTTGAAATGAATTATTTCGTATCATGTCAGATAAAAGTTGAGCAAAATAAATTAAGTAGCTATAAAAAGGAAAACATAATACCTACTCGAATCCATTTTTATTACTCGAAGATCGATTTTTCGTTAATTTTTTAAATGACAAATAAAAAAATTGAGTTTGTTTTTCGAATAATAATCTACGTTTATAAAAATACTGGACCATATCCACAAAAGGATAATAAAATATATTATGCTTATATACTTGCAGAATATGAAGGCCATCATTCAATTTGTATTAATATTTAAGAAAACCGATTACTTTTCGAGTGTAAGAATTTTCTTTGAAATTGAGTGATTTGCTTTGACAGCAAAATATTGTTTAAAAAAAAAACTGGGAAATTTTCTTTATATTCTGTTAGTATACAAGCGCATGTTGTTTTCTAAAACAAACCATTATACCTATAACTTTTTGATGAAAGCTTTTAATTTCTTACAAAAATTACAGTTTTGACTACATGCCTTTCCTTAGAAAATTGTCACTTTTGAATTAAAATTCTATGTAAAATGTAATTATTGTAATTATAAATTTAATTCTATCTAAAAAGGGTATGTTAATGGTGCCTACATTTTTTTAGTTTGTAAAAGTCACAAATTTGCTCAAATAAAACATTAATAAACTTGCTACTACATGTTCTTCCTTATATAATAACAAGATATATAAGTTGTATGTTATTAATTTCCTGAGATCAATCGCAATATGTGAAAAAGCCAAAGAAGTTTCTAAATTATTACTAGCAGAACTAAAGGATATTTTGAGACGTTAATAGTAAAAATATGGGCATTATGAATACATTTTTATTAAATATACATAAAGTGTTAATGATGTAATTTATTT
This sequence comes from Sisyra nigra, assembly GCA_958496155.1. Taxonomy (NCBI): domain Eukaryota; kingdom Metazoa; phylum Arthropoda; class Insecta; order Neuroptera; family Sisyridae; genus Sisyra; species Sisyra nigra. Next base: position 25,342,605 of record OY292315.1, read on the forward strand.
AAAATTAGAACTCAAAGCAATTACAGAGGCAAATTTATTTTTAAAGGAAAACTTTTAAAATACTGCATTGTTTCTGGTTAGGTACCTGAATATGAAATACATATAGATTAAAAGATAATTAGAAAATATACTTATAAGAAAGGTATTCCCGGGGTCCTAAAGATTTAAGAATATCTGTTGTTTTTATGGAAAATTTGTGAATTTTAACGTTTATAATCCCCCTCCCTTAAATTTGATCTACGTGAGACTATCGACATTTTCAATCGCCTTTGATATACATATATATAAGTATTATCAATTCAAAAGAGCCCTATTTCAAAAAATTTTTTTTTCAAAGAACTGCAAACATGTGCTTTTAAAATCACTTTGAGGGTAAATATCAACCCTTAAAAGTGAGTAATAATAAGTTGTTAGATTTCGATGAAGAACAACATAACTCAAAATAACCCGGGTCGAAGGGGAAATACATTTTAACATTTTTCCGAATAGACATAAGTGCATATTATTTCTGCATTAGGAATATAAGGTAAGACTGTTTAAGTCGTACCACTACCTCAGACATACCTCAATAATATCTTAGCTGACAATTATAACAAGTAATATCCAATAACGTAATTTCGACCTATTTATTCAACAAAAACCAGTGGCTTTCTACGAGTTGGCTACGAGAGGCAAAAATAATTAACAAATAAGATTTTCCACAGTTTTCGTTAAAATATTTCTCTCATGATAAGCTGTTTTAAGGAAAATTTAGGTTATTTTTCTTGAAACCGCCCATTTCGTTGGTTTTCTGATATTTATTTAGGCACATTCAAACAGTAAAAAACATTGAGGCTTAGGATTTTTTTTTGGAAACTTTGAAGACCTCGTTGCTTAAATCGTACCAGTGGCAAATTTCTTAGTCGTTTCAGAATCATGATTATGCCAACTATGTAAGGAAGATCGTGAAGAAAAAAAATTGTAATAACTAGATCTAGTTTTACTAATTTTAATAATTTACTAGGGATAAATGTCTTTTCTTGAAAAAATTATAATTTTATTTTCTATGTGTAATTAATTTGGTAATTAAGATACATATAATTCAGACTGATGACTCCAAAAATAATTAGAATGTGAGTTGATTTCGACTTAGCTGTTTATAATTTTTATTTTTTTAATGTGATTTCATTAAGTATTTTTCTGTAGATTGTATTTTAGGTGCGACTTATTCGTACCGAAGAAGCTTTTTTAAAAAACGCTCAAATATTTATATATTAAAAGATTTTCCGAGTAATATTTAGAGTAATATTTCTTCCGGGGGTACGAGTTCTTCTTCAAAACTCGTTGATTAGGAAAGTGGTGAAGTGTTATCAGAGTGGTGATTTTTGAGGGTTGGCAATATTAGTTATCTGTTATTATCATCACATTTTTTTACTAATAAGATAATTTTTAAATTAGGTTTAGTTGTTGCAAGTATATTAAAATATTTAAAATGCCACTATTATACGTGATGACGGTATTTTAAAAAGTTCTTACAGGCTGCAAATACTTAAATCTGGCTCTAATTAGAGGCTCAAACAAAGTTTAGTGTCTTCAATATAGATTAATAAATCACTTCAATAAACAAATAAAAAATATTTAAAGCTCATTTTGATTGAAAACCCTATATTGAAAAAAATTACTATTTAATGTAAAAATTAAGGAACTTTAAGTAATTGTAAGCATGAGAAAATTAATAGGCTTATTTTCTTTACTTACCCATACAAAGTTTGGCGACAGGGCCATTAATGGCCCATTGCTTAGCCAGAGATGCTAGTTGTTGGCCCAACATCGGCAACTGTTAACGGTCCAAGTACGGTTGCCGGCTGGATGATAACCCCGGGCCGCTAATGGCAGTCGACTATCGGCCGACTGCAGTAAAAGTTACCGGGCCGTTAATAGAAACCAACAATCGGCCGACTGCAGTAAAAATTACTGGACCGTTAATGGCAAATATTATAAATTAATAAAACTACTTAAATATTGAAAAAAATGATATAAAATCAGCTCAACGATTATTATGATACAATAATTTATTCACTTTATAATACATACAATCTTAATAAAAAATCAGACAACATCAATAATTAATACAAAAGTAGAATTTTAAACCTGGCGTACATAACACGCACTCTAAAATCAAAAGGGAATTTTTGGTGGTTTATAATGAAGATCCTCTTTCTTATCGCCCATTCTCACGGTCCACCCAATCAGAAAGCCATCGGGCTACTTTGCCAGCGAAAATTATCACCAAACTTTTCAGTTACAACATCTAGAATATGCAAAATCAATTATAAATAAACTTGTTTTTAAGACACAATATGTGTGAGTGAAGGAGTTAGAACTAAAATAGTATAAGAGGTGAAAAAAGAAGATTTATTTTCATAATGGTATGAAAAAAAAAATGTTAATTGTAAAACCAATTTTAAGATAAGAAAAAATTTTCTAGAAAAATAACAAACTAACTCACCTGCATAATAGAGAATTTCGACTAGATATTTATCCCAATTTTCATTTGCATCGCTTAAGTCTGCAGCAAACTTATCAACTTTAGGATACTCATCAGCCGGTGGATATTTACAAAGTAATATGCCATTAAAATCCTTCCATCTGTAACATTAAATTTAACTATTAATATTTTTTTATTTGATTATTTCACACTATGAGAAAACTATTAGACTATCAGGTAAATAAATATAAATTATCTATAGTTTAATTCGAGAGAATGTATTATTATTCAATTATTAAATAGAACTACTTACTTTAGTCAGAGACTGCAATAGACTGGTTATCAACAAGCGATATAGACGAACTATTCTGAAATACAATAATACACTTTAAACACTTTACCATGCGACTATTGTTTAACGACAATTTCTGTGTTAGCGAAACGAATCCTCTTGCCCCTGTTCTACCGTTAAAAGTATAATAATTTACCACCAGATAGCACTTAAATGAAGGATATATTCATACTTTGCGTTCATTGGTTAATTTTGTAATACATTTGGAAAGTATTTATATGGTGCGAATATTTAAAAATAATTGACGCAATTGCACAGACGAAAAATTCATTTGAAATTTATGTTTCAAATTAAAGATGTATCGCTTTGTCGCTGTTTACTATTATTATTGTCACTATCCACATTATTTATAAAATCTACACTACTTACAAGTTTTTTTAATTGTCGAAATTTTTTTACGCGTTTATTTGACATTGTAGGTACAATTATTCTGAACGTTGATGCTCAATAAATCTTAAAACACAAATCACCTTAAACATACATAAGTCAAATATAATAGACTCAAAGTGATGAATAACTCAGGGTGACTTAGGGCCCCTTCAAAGTATTTAAGGTTTATAGTAAGTCATCTGACTTTTAATTATTTGTGCGTGAGCAAAAAATTATTTAGCCAGACTTTGGCCTATCGTTGGCCGACGAACGAATATTGAATGATCAAATAGACGGCGACCGGCAATTAACCAGATATGGCCCATTAACAAATTCCCATTAATAGGCCAAGCGTTGATAGTCAGACATGGGCCGATAAACGGGGCTTTTGTCATTAACGGCGACTTTGTATGTGTAAGAGTTCAAAATTCAAATCTCTCACAGCCAGAATGAGTATTCCCGTAACCAGCGTCTGAAAAACTAAAATTGATCTTTCGATCCCTAAAGCAAATCACGAACGTGAACAAACGTCCTAATCGTGACTTGATAAATTTCACAATTCTCGAGTTTATTTAAACAAAATAGATCGCACAAGATGGAATGCCATTCCGACGCCGATAAAACGTAAAGTCATGACCCAATTCATACCTCCAGCTGTGTAAATTTATTAAGTCAAAGACAACGCGCGCTAACGACAATAATTAACAAAATAAATTGTGATGAATTGAAATGAATGAGACGTACATGACGAAGAAATTAAGATTTTTTTTTTATTTTGGTGTTTAAACTTTTTAATTGAAACGTTTTTCAGTTAATCGGGATTATACTACTTATAGATAATTGCTATTTGAGATCATTAATAAATTATCAAAATATGTTTCAACTGCATCATAACAATGTCTCATTAATAATTAATTAAAAGAAATCAAAGTTCTCTGACCTAAAATTTCAGTATTTCAATTGATATCATTTCCCACACTCGTGCACCTATAGACTTGACCCCGCTGAATCGTTTTTTTTTTCAAATGGTTGCTCGCTGATTTAATATCGAATTACAATATTGATATTTCATAATTTCCAATCAATCATTTTAAAACTAATTGAAATTGTATTTGGTTACAAATTCATATGTAAATAACTTTCTTTTTTAAAAAGATCTTCTCAATAACGTCCTATAAAAATAAAATGCCACAATTTCAAATGTGAGTTTCTCTCGATTGTTTTAATCGCACATTTTATCAGTACAATAAAACGTTTTAAATCGTAAATTTCGTAAGCCACTTAAATATCTTTATAACGAACCATCCGAGAACTTAAATAATTTTTAAAAAATGAGCTGAAATACGAGTAAAAGTTGCAATGAATTAAACTTAATATTTTAACGTCAAAATAAAATAACTTACACATTCAATGCTTGAAGTGACTTGTTATTTAAATATTACCTAACATTTGATTTGAGTTTGGCTTAATTTTTGGTCAAATTTAAATAAAGTCGAGCAGAGAATCCATATATTTAAATGAACTAACTGATAAATATAATGTGAGAAAACATTTACTCTTTTTACATAAGAAAGTAAAATTTTCTTTTTTTGAAAAACCCTTAAAATTTTCTTTGATTTGGTATTTACATTAATTCAATTTTCAACATAAGCTTTTGTGGTATGAAAAGTAATTATCTATTATATACTTTGTTGGTGTTTGCTTTAAGAGCTTGAAAAGTAAATATTCAACCAACACATTCCACTTGGAAATCACATTATATTTTTGTATAATTTTATTCACCGTTTCCCCAGTTTATTCGCTTCCTTCGACAATAAATTCGAACTTTATTTTTTACGAGCGAGTGTGTCGTGTGGCTTAGATAATATTCTCATTTGGCATCAACCCAAAGGCCTACTTCATAAGATTTGTCAGAAAAGTCATTTTTATTTAAAGATCATTTGATTTTTTGTTTTCTTTAAAATCAAACAAACTTCTTTACATAAAAAAAAAAAATATTTAAAAAGTTTACTCTTACAATGCCCACAGCTTATGTTCGGAAAGTAATTGAAATGCGAAGCTAGAACAAAGAACTAATTAAATGTCTCATAAATGTTAAAATATTAGTCCCCATTTTAATTATAAAAAGTAGGTTATGCGAAAGTTTTTGCTATATCTGCGACGATAACGAATAAAAATTGCAATTTGCATTTATAAAAGGTACCATATCGTGTTAAACGAGAGTAATGCATCATAAACATGCTTTGAATTCTTCAATGTAATTTTTACTGTTTTTTTTTAGTATTCAAAGAAATTGTATTCAAGCTAGCGACTAAACTAATAATACACTAGAGTTTTCAATTTAATAGATATTTGTTTGGAGGTTTTAGTTTATTTACATTTTATGTTCCTTTTATTAACGTTCCTCTAAATATCACATCGTGTATTCATTCCTTTTGTAATCGTTTACATTTTACCAGCCACAGGCCTTAATTCTTACAAAACTTTAAATAAAATGCTATTTTTAAGTGAGACTTGATATGTTTTTCTAGACCAAAATAAATAGTAAATAAATAAACCATTTTAAACGATCACATCAACAGGTGATTATTTTTTAAGCATAGTGTATGAAATTTTCATTTAAAAAGTAATTTTATTGTACAGATGAAATATTTGTAAGTTTGTGTGTCAGGGATAATCTCCGTAATTACGCATTCGATTAAAAAATTTTTTTCTCCACACAAAAGTTAAAGACGTATTACTCCAAATGAATAAAAGCTTTTTGTTCTTCGAAAAACGCATTATCGTGTAGGATTGCGATGTTGGTTTTTTGAAAGAAGGAATGGATTTCAATAATATTTAGTGTGAAGGTAGCTTATTGTCTGTAAGCTGCTTGTCTTGTTTTCTTAAAATTAGGTCATATTTAAATTAAATATAAATATCTAAATATTAAGTCAAGTCAAGCAATTTTCAAGTTATTTAATTTCAAAGTTAAAATGTCAAGCCCAATTCATTGTACAAGATCCAAGATCCAGATCCTTGACTTAATAAATCCCTATTTAGAAATGACAAAATGAATCAATATGATTTTTCATATAGAATTGGTTTAAAAATTACATATTACTTAAATTGATATATATCCCAGAAAAATGTATATGATTCCTGCAGCGTTTTAGTACAAAAATGCGTATTTGTTGGTTCTCTAACACAAAATAAACCATAAATCAATTTTTTTTGTGTAGGATTAGTTTCAGGTTCAAATATACTCCTTTAATCATTAATTTTCTATTATAGCATGTAGAAACAAAGCAAAAAATCAACGTGATTTCTTATTTACGTGATAATATATTCAGAAAAAGTGCATTGCTTCTATGGGATAAGGAACGTTGATCAGCAAACATAACTGATCAGATTTGAATGATAATTTGTAGTCGGAATCTGAAAATAACACATTGCGTATGTTTCATTTTGGAAAAATATAAGGTTCCTGTAGGATAACTACTAATCCATCCGAATCCATGCACGGATTTTGATAGAACCTTTTATGAAGAAGTCCAAAGCAATCCGAATTAGGGCATATAATATTAATTAATCTGGAAAATGCACGGACTATTGTAAATAACCTAGGAAAATGGATTTTTATACAAGTATGGTTTAGCGATTAGAATTTGCAAAAAATGTTTCTTTCTTAGTAAAATGTACTAAGTATTCCTCTGGAATAACGATTGCCCTTTTTATCTGAAAGGCATTTACTGCGAAAAATGTTTCTATAGTTATCATACAGTTTAATTTAAGTACTCTCAGCTATGCGGGTGAGTATCAAAGTATCAAAAGTTCTTTGTTTGTAAAATAATAAAATAATAATAGAAAGAGATTAAGAAAATTCCCCGCTCTTGCAGATTGCATATAAAATGTTATAACTTTACGTACAGTTTCTTGTATTAACGCCATGAAATTTAGTTTGTTGAAAGGATTTAATGCTAATATAAATACTATTCATTAGCACAAGTACTTAAATGGTTATAAGAAAACCACCATTCCTATAAAACTTGAAAAACTAAGGAAAATGTGTAAAATATTTAAACCAAAAATGTGTTCATTACTCTTTTAGAGTCATAAAAACCTAGGTCCAGATGTTAACAAATGTTATTAAATGTTTACAGTTACGAGTTGGGAATGAAGAACATTTGAATATTTCTCTGACTTGATGAAATCAAATCTAAAAGATGCAAATTCCCAATGATAAATCATTCTGGTTTATTGTATACGACAGCATTTTGAAGATTCATAAAATTGTTGTTACTTTGTCGCTGGGTGATGAAGTCTTAAAAAACATTTTTTTTTCTTCAAAAAACACGTGTGTCTCACAAACCATTTGAAACGGTTGCAAGAAATTCTGTTAATGTTTACATCATCGTTATCTTCATTTTTAATTCTAGACTTGACTCCGATCATAAAACAGAATAGTCTTACAATTAGATCTATATTTTCCATAAAGTCTATGCCACAATAATAATGATTGAATGTGGGATTGGGAGAATGTGTTATGACTTCACTCAATAAAATCAAATTAAATTTTTTCTTTCCTTGTATTTCTAATATTACATCCTACGAAATTTTACTATACACCACCTTATTTATATAATATATAAACCGGCTAGACTTAGAAAAATGTGATCGCGTTTTTATAACACAGCAAATAATTTCATTCTATTGTTCAGTGATTTATTTTCGTCTTATTTTTCCTTATCTAACATCTACTTAAAAATATTATAGTTTTATCAGCTAACCTGAATCAAAGCACTGCTTAAATTTCCGTCTTACTGGACTCTTGTACATTCAACTTCATCAAATATTCAAATCAAGTTCTTATCGAATTTAAGCATCAATTTATTCACATGTTGTAGAAATTGTCAAACGCTAGCGATAAAGATCAATTGAAACCTTGGATCTATGCGTGCAAATTTTGCTAGAATTAAATAAAAATAACTTTGTAAATGAAATAAAATGCCTTTTTGTAGTTACTAATTGAAAAACATTGAAACTTTCAGTTAGTAAATGTTAAAACCAACGAGAATGCATTACGTCATATCTTTATAAGTAAGACGCCTTCTAATTTATGTGATTATTTAAAATTAAGTAACTATAACTTAATTACTACAATTATTGATTAAATTAATAATGAATTAACTTAATTTCTTTAAACTATAAAAATTTAGTTTGAAGTCTACACTTCTTATGTGTGAAAGTGTGGTAATGTTTCTTCAATAATTGTAAAGATTATTTGATATATTTGATAATAAAGTACTCACTAGTTACTAAACTAAACGCATTTTATTTCTACATCTTTACATTATATACATTTTTTTGTCTGTTTGTTGGTGTTATTCTAATACAAAAAGTATTTGATAAATTTAAGTAATTTTTAAAAATATCCCTTTAATGATTACGAAAAGTCAGTTGAATATAAACGAAGTTTCTTTCTGATTTTTTAGTTTAAAAATTAATATTATTTTTATTATGATGTAGCGTCTGTGTTCTTCTAAAGGTAATTTCCATGTCTATTTTATCTTGCCTCTGTCGACATAAATTATACTATAGATATTCTTATTTAATTTTTTAAATAAAAAATTAGAACATTACATGTTTCATATTGTTTAAATTAGAAGTTTGTTATAAGATATTATTACTTTTTACGTCTGTATAGGTATTCACCGATTTTAGTTGATAAAAAATTCTGTGTAAATAATAGATTTATAAGATTTTAATAAACATTATATTAATATTTAACATTGAAGTGGCCGGGGCCCTAAACTAAGAAAAACAGCGGTAATTAAAAGGTTGAATGAAGGAAAACCCGAGATTCGTACTCCGGAAGCAAACTCATTTTAATGATTCACACATCGTTGATTGAAACGACTACTTATTGATTCTTATTGCAAAGTTTTGGCCTTCATTCAAAAAATCGTAAATTGCTCATTGACAATAAAAGTGTTATTAAAAGTCAATAGATTTCGATCCAGATTCCAGACAACAACGAATATTTTCATACAATAGAAATGATTGGTAACTATGAAGTTTGGGTCTCCGTGGTTTTGGCAGGAGTTAAAGGTACCTAGCAAAGGTGTACGTTAGGATGTTTAAAAAAAATTTCTTTTCTTATTTTGTCCACAAATTGATAATATAGGGTATATTTCCACAAAAATTTTGGTGCCAAAACCAGTATCAATATTATTTTTCATTTTCTATTTAATTATTATAACATAGGATTGTTTTTTTAATTTTTGATTTTTATAACTTTGGAACAGTTCATCGCAACAACAATCTGAAAGAAGAAATTTGAAGGAAATTTCACGTTTCAAGTTCCTCAAATTAACCTTTTCAAAGATATCAAAGTTGCAAAATAACACTAATTACAATTTTTTAATATTTCTTACTTTGTTCTAAGAACCTTTTCTGTATAGAGCGTGAAATTTACTTTAAATCCCTCCTTTCAGATTGTTAAGTTACGATGAACTGTTAAAAAGCTAGGTACTTATAAAAATTCAAAAACAAAAAAAAATCTCGTGTTATTTAAATAGAAAATGGCTTTAGGTACACCTTAATAATGATCAGCCCCCTGTCACTTAGATACGAGAAAGGCTAAAAAAACGTGACCGATTTCTACGGAAATCGGTGTTGTTATAAGAGTCATACGTCTCAAACAGCCCCCTACCACTTAAACTTATCAGAGTTATTACAATTATTATATAAAAATACTTATCATAATTATTCTCATATAATAACAATAATAATGAAAACAATTAAAAAAAGTTTCATTTTAATAACTTGCCTGACGTTTAAAAAAAATTATTTCTAACCTCCGACTTCCATAAATTCTTCGGTCTTCGTCAGTCTTTGTGGTCTTCTTCGTTCAACTCGTTGGCAACTAAATGGCAACTAGTGACTGCAAATCCAGTAAAAATGGTCACATTTTTGTAACATGGAGTTGTAGGGGGCTGATAATGATATTAAGAGTTTTGGCGGCAAAATTTTTGTTTTAATATTAATAGGTAGGTACTATCAATTTTTGAACACCATACATTTTTTTTTGTTTTTATTTTTTTTTAATTTTTATAACTTTTGAACAGTTCATTGTAATAACAATCTGAAAGGAGGGATTTGAAGTAAATTCCACGCTCTACAAAAAGGGTCATTTGTCAAAAAAATCGAATATTTCTTTCTTGTGCTTTATTAGCCGTCCTAATAAACAAATTTACTATTTATTAAATTTAAAGGGTGTTTGGAGGTGGTTTACCACGATACTACTAAGTATCTTACAATAGATTACATGGTATTTTAGTAGGTATCTACTATCTCAAAGAAAAAAGAAAGAAAAACGCTTTATACTTTGAAATTTTTGAATAGCGATTTTATGTACCTTTGCTATCTGTTAAAGCCACAATGACCCAAGCTTCATAGTAGTCAACTATTCCTACTTCTGTTGGAGGCATTCTACTGAGACATTTTCAGTTTTTATACTATAACTTAAGCTTGGCATTCACGGACTCTTTATTGAATCTAAGTAATATAGGTATTACAAGTATGAAATAAAATTTAGCTTCACTTACCTATAATTACAATGTTAAACTACAGTTATGGAACTCAAGTTGAAACATTTGCTTGCATTTTTGTATGTCTCACTATTTTCTCATGCAAAACATAAATTTTTAAAACCTAATTGGGGACGGTATTTAATGGAACTGACATACAATATTAATTTTCTTAATTACAACTTATCAATATTAACTATACGGAAATACAGGAAACGTTTAATCAAATATCCTGTCCGGGTAGCATTTGGTACGAGTTGGTTCGTTAATTATTTTATGATTCCATTTAAACAAATCATACCTCAAGAAAAATGTTTCATTTCTAACGTTCTTTTAAAATTTATCTATGGCTGCATGGCCGTTCGATAAACAACGTTTGTTGCACTCTCCGACTGTTTTTTCCATAATCATCAATTACGTCACTTTTATGTGACATCATTAGTGTATGCTTCGCTACCTGTGAGTTTAATAAAAGTAAGACCTCGACTTTTATGTCAAATAATTATGCCATTAAACACGTCAGGACAAAAAGCTATAAACTTGCCGTATGGACAATGCACTAGAAACGTTAATGACGTCAATCAATTATCTTTAGAACACTCAAATCGAATTAAATTGACTTATTAAAATTCGCGCGAAAAATTCAGACACATTTTTGCATTAAGCAACAGTCGATTTTATTGGGCGACAAACGAAACAATGATTCACAAATTTATATATAGACTGACCTCATTATAAATTGTAAGTATAGATGATTTCATTCAATTGCAACGATTTTAATTTTTTTGAATGATGAGTCAATATTTCCAAAGTTAAACAACTTTCAAAAAAAATATTTTTTACTAAATATTTCATAATAAAATCTCCAAATAGATTTACACTTGAAACAATAGTGATTTTGGTATTATTTCTTATAAAAAAAAAAAAAAACAATAAACCGTTTTTATTAGTACTTGTTTCCGGGAAGTCATTTTTTAAAACAGCTTTCGTGTTGTTCTCGGGCCATGTTACGCGTATTTAAATAACGCGGGTTCTTTCTTTTAAAAACAGCAAGCATTTGAAACAAAACACCATCTCCAGTTTATTTTATACTAAATAACCCACCCATATGGAACATCAAATAATTTATTATTTTTTAGTGTTCATTAACTAAAACCACCTTGTCCTCATTTCCATATCAGCATACCTAATTTAAATTATATTAGTTGTTTCAGGCGTAAGTTCAAAATTTACAATGTGACAAAACGGAACATTCTTTTTCAAATTTTATAATGGAAGCGCGAACGATGATGTCATAGAGAGACCGTAAAAATAGCGCAGCTTCTCAAATGGTTAACACAGATTTAAACAGAAATAAATTATTTTCAAACACTCATGAATAATTATTAGAATTTATTATTTAACATTTATTATTTATATTAATGGAATGTGTCTCGGGAGGGACCAGAAGTTTGAAATTTGCGTAGGTTTTATAATATTCTTCACTTCCTAAATAAATGGCGACTTTTTCGTTGGAATATTAAAAAAAAATATGGGAAATATAAATATAAAATAACTTTTATTTTCATCAAACTTATTTTTGACTAATCAATCAGTTCTTTGACTTTTGTTTGAATGAAGTTTTCAATGTTGACATCAAAACTGAATTAAAACTTTTCTCATTTAATTACTATACGTTGTTCTTTGACGACTTTATATTCCCGGCCGCAAGCTTTATCTGCTTTGAAAAAAAGAACTTTAATGTGCTTGCATGCAGAATCAAATAATAGAAATTTTACGATGGCACATATACATATATAAATATTCTTTGAAATAAAAGATGGAAATACGATAACAATAAAAAAGCAAACAATATATTTTCCTATTACTATTTTAACTTTATTTTTGCAATGAGAATTTGTAATGAAGTCACAAAGTATCATTGTATATAGTGAAAGAAATTTAATACACCGATTACGTTAAAAACAACTAATTACATTCATATAGTCTCGGGTAAACTTTCCTCGAACAATTCACGTAAATACGTCAGCCCTGAAGAAAAACGAAAACGATATTCCTAGATTTTTAAATTTCAATTATTTTCGCTTTGTAGCCAAAGAACCGGTTGTATCACTGATCATACACAAGTAAATTTTCTCACGAATAATTACTAAGAGTAAGTGGGGGACTTCCTGGCAAAAATGGCTTTACCATAAATTAGTTAGTTTGTCATCAGTTTTAATAAGTGATACGAATGATATAAAAACTTGCCAACATTTTCATGTCAAGTTCATTGTTCTTAGTAATAAGACAGAGAACAGCCAAACCCCAATATTGAATGCCTACAATACTCTGAAGTCTGAACTTTGAAGACAATATAACAAGTTTACTTTTTTAAGTGAAACAAAATAAAATACAAACCAAGAATCATTACTCGTTGTATCAACAAGAAAAGGATGAACTTCTTCAGTTCTCTATCAAACGTTTTAAGATTAAAGCTATCGTTTCCATGTTCATTTCTATTATAATCGATGTGAAGTATTACCAATTTTAAGTACAGCGTAATCTTTACGAGACCTTACTTCCGTTTTGGATAGTACTTGTAATTAATTAACACGAAACGTTCATTTAAAGTAGAAAAAAAATATTTTAATTACTTTTATTAAAAATATTTTTTTCAGTTTTCAAATAGCAACTTGGAATAAAGAGACTTTGATGTTCAAAATATAACATAAATGTAATCATTTATAACTTTTTTTAATAGTAAACCCTTCTGGCCTTTATTCACTTTTCTTAACGAGATAATTATTTAAGTAGTCAACGCGGTGTAAAATTGTTTGAAGCGTGTCTTTACGCTCGAAATTATTTGAATGGAGTAAAGAAAAACCGTATGCTTCAATAAAAAGTAAGAATTATAAAGTTATTTCATTTTTTCATTCAACTACAAACTGATTTTTTCTTCATATAATGCAGATAGTTACATACTATTGCACTTCTACATTTTCCAGTTTTCAACTACAACACAACCCTTATTTGTATATACATTATATGACAACATAAAATATATTAGCGACAGATTGTTTTAATTAATTTTTTTTTATCCTCATAACATTTTGATTGGACTTAAATTTAAAAAAGTTTCATAAAAAACTTGATTACAATTAAAAAATTAATCACATCTCAATTATTATACTTTAAATATCGAGATATTCATTCAATAATAGAAATTAATTGTAAACGCTTTTTATTGATTGAAAAAATTATGATTGAATGATTCATCAAATTTGAATAACAAATCTTAAAAAGGAATAACTTTCGAAGTGTTTTTTGATTGTTAAATTTTGACCTAGTTTGCGAACGAAGTGCAAACCACATGCATTTTTCTTAACTTGAAAAACAAGAATATAAACTATGCTATAATTACAATAAATTATAATCAAGAGGTCTGATTAATTTCCATTAATTTCCTTGAATTATAAAAGAGTGTATTTTTAAATAATTTTATTGGATACACCAAGGCTAACAAGCAAAATAATTCTTCTATGAGTTCATGTTTATACATTGCATAATCTAAAAATTGTTATTGAGAATTCTATTTTTAGGTAAATGTTTGTATCAATTAACGTTAATTATCATAAATAAATTTATAAAATTTCATTAACATTTTATGTGTTTTTTTGTCTGATCGTTGTGAACTTTTAACGGTTAAAAACAAAAGAAATTATCCACCAGTGAACTATTAACGCTATAATATACAAGTTATTAATTTGTTTATGAAGTTGAACTACCAAAATTTAAATTATAATTTTCTCTTAGATTTGGGGTTCCAAACTTGGTTGCGTTGTTTGATACTAGAAACTAATATCCAACTTGAAATATGTTTAAGCATAGTTAATAACAAGCATTAAATTAAGCCTTCTTTATAATCTAATTTATTTAATAAGTTGCAAAGTTTGAAAGGCTTAGAAAAAGTTTTTGATTATTCTATGATTTTTCCTTTTATTCCTTGGATAAATTTAAGTTATTAAAATCAGTAGATATTTTTTTAATTATAAATTCCTTACTTTATTTGATTTTCAATCTACTTGTAAATTTGACTTAAAACCAACTCAAACTTAAACGCCAATTAAAACGTTGAATTCTCTAACTATTTTATTTACAAGTCAAAATGTCAAGCATAATTCATATCCAACTACTTGACTTGATGAATTCCTACTTTTCGTATTAAATGTTAACACTGTATTAAAGTTTCGTTACTTGGCTTTAAGACTTTTTAACCTGATTTGTAAGTTA
Source organism: Sisyra nigra (assembly GCA_958496155.1). Lineage (NCBI taxonomy): Eukaryota > Metazoa > Arthropoda > Insecta > Neuroptera > Sisyridae > Sisyra > Sisyra nigra. The sequence goes on from OY292315.1 coordinate 25,357,636, forward strand.
CTTAACCTGCTTTTGCCACGTTAAGTCCAATTCGAGATAAAGGTTATTATCGTTATTATTTAGATGCCAAATCAAGTCAAGCATTGACTTCACAAGTTATTTCATTTAAATCAAGCAAAATAGCAAGCACAATTCATTTAAACAAAATTTCAACTACTCGACTTGATAAATTCTTACACCCTATAATAGGAAACTTAAAAGAGCCATAAAAGCCATGGCGTGTTGTAGACGTATTGTTTGCAATACTAGTACCAAAGTTTACCTGACCCAATGATTTGTCACAATTTACTTTCAATGGTTATAGAATTTACAAGTAGGTACCTACTTTCAAATAAGCAGTTTGAATATTAGTCTAATATCAGTTTCCTCTTAAAATGTATCCAAATATCTCGTTTGTCATTTGAAAATTTTATTTTATGCTAAGCCTTAACTTATCAAAAATGTCCTTCAGTGTGGTTTCTATGTCTCTTTTGATAAGTTTTCCCTTACTTGTATAATTTTAGATTAACCTTCTTGTAATTTTTGATTTAAAGAATACCTAAGTTTAGGTAAAACATCATTACTTTGATAGAACCGTGCTGAAAATTTATAAATATTACCTACATAGGTTTCAGCTGCATTTGATTTTTGTATCAATAAAAATTTCCCTCATTTTTAAGTAAAGCCACGCATAAAACAAATATCACCTCTATTCTAGAAATAGCACCTATAGTTATGTTTTCGATAGTGTAAAAAAAAGCCATATCAAAAATTTTATGGGGTTACTGTGATCACGGTTAAGCAAACTTAAACTTGGGTTTTATTTAAAAAAATCAGTTTGAGAGAATATTTTTGTTTTTGACCAACGGGAATTAACAGGGACAAAAACACAAAAATCCTACACAGAATTCTAAAGCTTATGTACCTATTCGAGAACAGTATACGATAGAAGTATACCTAAGTATTCAAATTTTGTCAAATGATGTTAATGTATTTTTGAGTTTGTAAAAATTTTAACAATTTGAACCTTGTAAGCTTTAAACAAAAGCTTTATTGTAATTTATTGAACATGTGTTAAGCTACCTAATTAAAACACCCAATGCTATTTGGAATTGTATCAAAATAATTTGGGCGTGTCATCATTAAGATAATAATTAATTAAAATTTATTAAAACCAGCACGTACGCTTATTTATTTCGTTAATTTAACAAGTACGTGACTATTAATTGAAAATGTAAACGTTTCAGACTCACATATACAAATAATCAAATTTATAAAGAATAAATTTACCTAAAATCTGAGAATTTCATTGGGGTTTCGTGGAAAATTATAAATAAATCAAAGACACACACTTTTCACGAATGGGCGTGGATATTTTGTTAACGCAAAAGTTAGGACCATCAATAACGTTAGTACTATAATGTTCCCTTTGTTTCAACCTTGAATGTTTTAATGAAATAAATGTGGCGAAAAGAAGGTTAAAGGTTTATCTTTATTGCTAATTGACTTGAAAAATTAGAGAAACAAATAAAATGGAAATTGGATGAAAATATAATTCATTTGATGGTGATGTAAGTTTTTAAAATTCAAACAATGATTAGATGGTAACTATAATGGCATTAATAATGTGTATAAAAAATATATATACGAAGAGTAGAAGAAAATTGTTTCTTTAGTATTTGTGAAAAGGAGGATGTGAATTTTATTATTAAAAAAGAGAAAAATTCTTGTTAAGAAAAGTGTTTGTCCATTATTTATTAACGTGTCTCTCGAGCACGTTTCGTTTTTTTATATTTTCTTGAATGTAGAAAAAGTTATTTTCTAAAGCTTATCTGAAGAAAAGGTGAATTTTTTTTTCATTGTCAGCGATCGATAGATTTTTTTTTTGTTTGATATATGCCTAATGAAACTTAATTAACGCCAAACATGCAAGGAAGTAACAAGAAATACAGCCTAGCTATAGAGATCATTTTATCAGGCCAAAACGCTACGGGGGGTGAAGTTATAGCTTCACCCGGGTCATGAAAAGAATGCTCGAACAACAAACAACCCCTAAACATACATTTATATCAATTTAACACCATCCTTAAAAATCATATGTTTTATGTTCTATCTTTCGTTCAAATGCCGCCATTGAAATTCACAATATTTAATTGAAAAAAACATAATGTTTGTACAACTTCGTAATCCTTTTTATATTTGCTTTGACGTTTTGCGGTCAATAGTGTGGATATATGGGAAAATATCAACCCGTTGCCTCAAACATCCGTACTAATGAGGGCGCGTAATGCAAGATAACATCGTACTTTACCAATGTCCTGATTCGTAAAGGTCTTTCACCTTGTCGCGTCAATCTGCAACCCCCTTGTAACACATTATTATTATTGCTACCACAATTTTATTTTTATCCCAACCTCCTAAGCGATCCATTTTATCCGCATAGGTGCAGTTTCCGTGCTACGTATTAAAACACTAATTCTTTCCCTTGAGACTATTTCTTTATAACACCCATGAAAAGTTATGAAGAATCAAAGTAAAAAGTTCATTTAATTAAAAGAGAAATTGTTTAACAGAGTAAAGCATCGTTATATTTATCAAAGACTATATTTTATCCTCAAAATAGTTTGCCAAATCAATACAAGACTTGTTGCAATGTCTCTTTAGATATATACATTAGCTTTGTAAAACGTGCAACAAGTACGAAATCGATTTAAAAACGATGCCAAATGAATTGTAATCATACATGTTTAACTAACTTGTTGAATTTCTATACCTTGAGAAAATTGACAACAATGTTAATTATAACTAATGAGAATAATTTTTTTCAGATTCGCTAAGACAATGCGGTAAAACGTAATCGTTTTGAAAATGAGATTATATTCAATCCGGAATAGTTATAAAGCATTTACATGACAATAAATTTTCAAAAGGCAAAAAGAATTTAATAACACATCAAAATGAATTTGAACGTGAACCCAAATTTAATTTCCCTTAAAGTCGTGTTGTTTTTCTTTTTTGGAGGATTAGGATGTTTATTGCCCTTTTTACCGCTGCACATGATTGATGTGGGCTTAAATCTGGAAGAAGCCCGCATTATATCGATTGTTGCACCATGCGTTGCGATCATTGGACCGTTAATTGTCGGTCCTTTGGCTGATAAACTCGCCGGGAATTCGGGAAGCGGTGGCAATAAGCAACAGCAAACCGGGAGATATTTACGAGTTATGATTGCCATTTGTTTTATTTTGGGTGCAATATTCTTTTTGTTGTTGCTGAGTGTGCCGTCGGTTGCACGTTTTGAAGCCAGAAGGCCGTCCGTGACTTTTACATGCGACGGGAATGGAGGAGAAGTTCTTCAGGAAAGATGTACTGAGGAACGAAAATGTAATCGGTGGAAAGATAAAAAAGTTGGTTCACTTTTGTTGAGCAATTGTCGATATGTTTGCCATCGACCACCAGTTGGTCCTTCGGCATCACCTAATTTTGGAAACGATTCACAACATTCGTCCTCCTTAGACACAGAGGCAGATAATGACTATGATTCATATGATACAAGTGGGTCTGGACCTATTGAAATTGATGGTGTAAGTATACAATTTAAGCATCATAAAGCACAAACTTATGTTTTTTAATCTTTAGGATACAGAATCTCGAAGACGTCGACAAGTTTCAATTAAAGATCTTGAACCTCCACCTCATTTATGTTATAAGGAGTTAAATGATTTAAACATTTGTCAAGTTTATACTCAATCTTCGAAACAGTTAATGGTTAATATTTCATTGTATCAAGCGATCAATCCCGATGCAGATCAAGAAGAATGGTGTCGATATCCAGTAGGCAGTAACTTTATTTGTCGAATCAGTTCAGAAATTTCCGAGGCTCTGATAGAAGAAGCGAACAATAATAGTTGTCGTACAGTGGTTGAATGTGATGTTGATGACCCTTACGATTCGAAAAGAAGTGTCTTAGCTGATAGTCAATGTGTGCAAACAATTGGTGATCCAAGTTTGACTTTTTGGCTGTATTTGATTTTCCGTTCGATCGCTGATATATTTCCAACTGCAGCTATCGCGTTATTGGATGCTGCTGTTGTAATTGCTACCCGTGAAACATCCAGTGGACGAGGTGATGTTGGACGCCAATTGGCTTGGGGAGCTTTAGGTTTTGCGATTTTCGCTCCACTCGTTGGATTGATTTCTAGCAATTTGATGCGTCCACCACCATTTCCTTCGTATAGCACTGCGATTATTGCACATGCTGTGCTAATGCTCATTGCAGCAGCTACTATTCTTTTTGCTGGGTACTAATTTTTTTGTTGAAATTTATGTTTTTTACTAAAACTTATTGTAATTTCAGAAAAATGCCGTTAAGTCCCCCTGAATGGTGGTGGCATACAAGAAGTGGAATGTTGGCATTGCCTATGTCAGCGGTGCGACGATATGGTTCCGAAATTGGAGCTCTTTTGGTTGTTTTGATATTACTGGGTGTATTTTGGAGTGCTTTAGATTCATATTTACCATGGTATGTTATACTTTTTCAAGAAAAAGTTTTACCGAAAAGAAATAGAACAGTAATAATTTTATTAATCGTTTTAGGCATTTAATCGAACTCAATGGACAAGAAGTTTTGATTGGTTTAACGCTAACAATAGGTGGTCTTATAGCAGTGCCTTTCTTGTGGAAAGCCGAAAAAGTCGTCGATTATTGCGGACATTCGAATTTATTGATCACAGCCTTTACCATTTATATCGTCCGTTTCGTTGGTTGGTATTTTAATTTCAACTATTTTAATAATTTATTAATACTTAATATTTGTTTAGGTTTATCATTTATTACGTGTCCATGGTGGTCGTTATTGTTTGAGGCTTTCGAAGTGTTTACTTTGGCCTTAATGTGGGTTACGGCTATATTATATTTACGCCATTTAGTACCACGTCGCTACACGGTCACAGGACAAGCAGCTGCAGTCATTGCTCATTTTTGTCTTGGTCGTTGTATTGGTGCAATTTTAGGTGGATTAATTAATAATGCCGATGGATCTACCCTTGATTCATTACGATTGCTTTATCGTGTTATGTCAGTGTTAGCTGCAATTATTGCAGTTATATATTTTATACTTTATCACTTTTTCTTAAAACCAAAATGTACAGCACCAATTAGTGGACCACCAAGACAACCACCTACCATTATGCAAGGTATTTACGTTAATAGAATATTAGTTTTTTTCGCGGGTCTCATTTTGAATCGATTACGAATCAGTTCAAGAAAGATTTTGAATTATCGTCAAGCGAATGACTTCAAAATTACACGAGAATTAACTAATTAATTAATTAATTAAGTCTTTCAAGCTATACATGAGTAAAAAAATTGAATTTTTCGTCCTGACAAAAATCCAAGGATCATTATAATCAATTCGAAATCATTTACAAAAAAAATTGCTGTGAACCACGAACATCAAAACTGTTAAAAATTCGGAATTTACGGGTTCGTGAAACCTTTTTAAGAATAAATAGTGCTAATATGGTTCTTGAAATGGTTCAGAATCGCACCTACGAACAGAGCTACATGAAATTGGACGATTTTTATAACTGTTTTTTTTTTATAGGAATGAATGGAAATGGTACAAATGGAACGTATACTCCACTACGTGTCTATCACAACGGACGAGCTAAAAAAGGACAATTTCGATATTAAAATGTCGAAACGTTTAAAAAAAAGAGTCATTTTTAAAAGCTTATTGCATTTAAATTCAAAAAACTGCCATTCGTTGTATATAATTGCGTTTTTTTTTTCTTTTATATTTAATGCGTTAGAAAACAATTTTAAGTGATAAATTATTAAACTGCATACGATTATGTTATTTAAAATGCACAGCTGTTGCAAATTTTGTACATATTTCTTTTTTAATGAAAATTATACAAGTTATTATATCTTCATATAAAATCAATCGTTATATCTGAAATATTTTATTCATACATCCAACGCGGTTACAATTTTTATTTGTCTTGGATGTTAATTTGTATCAAAGGAATCATTTCATAAAGTACGAATATATAAAGCAAAAGTGTTGTATACTTACAGTGTATGAGGACAATTACAGTTTAAAAATTATATTGAAATCGTTTTCAAGTGTATGAGTTTTACAATTCTAATTACTTTTGCCTTTGAAGTAAAGACGAAAAACGATACAATATATATATGTTGTAGATATTTATATTTTTTGAACGGGAGAGATTAAATGTTATATTTTTGTTTTGTCATTTGTAAAATAAGTAGTAATTTATTACTTGTGCTTAAAATTATAAAATTTGCACGTTATCTTAAAATAAATGTAATATTGTAATAAAACAATAAACTGAGTTTATTATTTATGATCATTTCAGATTTTAAAAATATTATTATAGGTCTTCATGTTTTTAAAACGTTCAGTTAAGTAAAATTATTTAAATTTTTTTAAAAAATGTCATCGTAGAAGAAATGTTTTTAAAAATCAACTTCTCAATTTTGACTACCTTGCGATGTTTGCAATCATTATCATAAGCTCGCAATGGATTTTGAAAAGATGAGTAATTTAGAGTATGGCGAGACATAAAGTCCATAAAGTTATCTTAGATCGATGCTTCTTAAAGTAGAAGTCGTGGACTATACCTACAGGGGAGCCGCGAAGAGTCGTAAATATATATAATAAATAATTAGCAAATGCATGTATTATGACTAGTAAATGTATGCAATATACCAAATTTAAAAAAAAATCAGATATTGACAATGACTTGGGTTCCAAAGCCGTGCCTTCAAAAAGTTTGAGAAGCACGCTGTCTTAGTTGAAGAAAAGAGGAAACAGACCAAAGTTTCATTAAAGATAAAATATAGAGCTTCCTTTTTGTTTCATTCTGATCATTTTCCTCATTCAGATATTTGTTATAATATTACTAAATATACGTATTAAAGTAGGGTAGACTGGGTACGGTTGAAACGGTGGACGGTTGAAACAAAACGAATATCTTTTGAACAGTGCTAGATAGGGTGAAGGGTGTAAGAGAAGTTCGAAGCAGTAGACAAGTCGAAACCTAAATTTTGTTGTCGCGTTGCTCATCGAGTCCTCTGACTGTCAATAGGACACCCCATTGTATTTTTTGACGGAAAAGTAAGTATTTTCGTCCGTACATTTTTGAAATTATTATGGTTTTTATTAAAGTTACGGAAATGAGAGTTTTGTATCGTTTTAATTGAAGTTTTTAGAATATGGTAGCATGATTAGTATTTATTTAAATTTATTTTCATTGTTACTGTAAACCGTTTTATACTTAGAAGGTTGGTTGGGGACAGTTGAAACATTTTTTGTGGGTACGGTTGAAACAGTTTAATTATTTAATTTACTTGCATCTTAGATGCCAAGGGTGCGCCAAAGAAAGACTACGAGAGGTGGGACCGACTTAGCAACGTTTAAACAAGCCTATGAAAATGTAAAATCGGGATCTTTGTTAAGAAAAGCGGCAGAAAAAAATTGGTTGTCTGTAAAGTCGGTTTACGGACGATAGTTTTACGTGATAACGTCATAAAGAATACCTAATTGATGAAAAATTGTGTACTTTTATGAATTGAATTATCATTATTTTGTATAACACAAAGAAGGAGTTAATAGAAAATTCTTGTTGAAATATGTTCGTAAACGAGATGCAGCTGGTGGCGATGAAAATCAAGAAATGGGTTATAAGGCCCATAATCGAGTGTTTAATCAGGAAAAATCTATTTTATAAGTAATATTCTTTGTAAAAATTACAGTCATTAACATATGATCATCATTGGTTTTAATTTTTTGTAATTGCTATAGTTAATATATGACTATAAAAGCTATTGAAAAGTACCTAATGTTAAATTATATCGCCAAAGACTTGAATATTAATAAAAAAATATTTGTCATACCTACCTGTGTCATTAAAGGTTGTAAAATGTTATTTGATGATTAATAAAACAAAATTATTTACTATTAAGTTCTATTATTTACATGTGTTTCAATTGACCCCAGGCCACCCCAGGCACTGTTTCAACCGACCCTGGTATGGGGACGTTTGAAACAAAAAATATTTTTTTTTAAATACGATTTTACACAGAAAATACAAAACAGTGATCTCAAATAATATTTCCTATTAATAGACAGATATACGGTCTTCCATTTAATTTATTTCCGGCATCGCTCGCTCAATTTATACCGATGCTATTGCCGATAAACGGTAAAATGTTTCAACCGTACCCAGTCTACCCTACCCAGATTTCAAGAGAAAACTCGAAAAAAATTTTCTGCACCTACATACAAAATTGACTTTTTTATTCTCATTGTTAAAAGACTTTTACAAAATCAGAATTTTATTCCAAACAGCAATGACTAAATAAGGCTGATACCATCTATTGGCGCAATGGTTAGAACAATTGCTCTCTCCGCTTCATGCGTCAAGTGGTACTGGGTTCGATCCCTGTTGAATCCTAGACTTAAGATCCTAAACCTAATTGTAAGATAAAATTGACCAACAGAAATAATTTTCTGTGTTTAGATAGTCGTGATATGACCTTGGATGTTAAAGCGACTTAAAACAAAAATAAATAAATAAATAAGGCACTGCCAGATAATCTTAGCACGTCAGTAACGCAGTCAGGAAATCGCATTTAAAAATACTAAAATTAGGTGCTTTTTAGGTGTCGAGTTTAAAAATTACGACGGAAATTCGTCTATAGACATGTCTACGGAGACAACCTGAGACACGTCTTAGAGACCAAAATCCCGCAACATGTCTACTAGTGAGTATTAGGCTTTAAAATCAGGAACGTAGCTATCACCTTATCAACAATACGAAGCCTTCGGTCTAAAGAAGTTCCAATGTGTATAGACTAGAATTTGTATGACTCACAGACGCCTGTTCAGCAGGACAGCGGTGCGATGCACCAGGTGTGGATACGATATATCCGTAAAACACCTGCTGTTGGAATGCCCAGAAACGGAGAGCCACAGACTGAGGTGGTCGGTTCCACAAAACTTGAGAATGCTTGAATACGGAGCAGGGGATTGCAGCATGCCTGAACTTTCTCAGAGAGACCAGCTTCTTTATCGAACTGTGAAGCGTGTAAGTAAAAAGTAGCACGGGAGTGGTGAGTGTAAGAAAAATCGAGTGATAAAGAAAGTAAATAAAAGAGAGTAAAACAAGAGAAAAATATAAAACTAAATCAGTCGCTGATGACCTTGCACGTTCCAAGCAACTATAAATAACAAAACAAAAAAGTTTGTAAAATGATACCCGCAATTTCGATCATAGGCCTCAACAAAACACTAATCGCAGATCAATTATGATATTCCATCTGCATATCTTCTGAAAAGTACAAACTTTAAGAAAACAAGAACATGTTTGATTGTAAAAAATGGCAAAACTTATTGCTTTATTACTATTTTTGATCAAGTGTTAGTATTAACAAATCAATTTATCGTTGAAAAATGTAATTAATATTGTACCTAAAATCCAGGAATGTTAGTTAATAACTTATTTTACTCCTAGAATTATTTTTAAAGTTTCATTGATTACAAAAAATATAATATGCTAAATAATGATACCTTTAAAATAGAACTTCTTAATCAATTAACTTGACTGGAACTGTTTTTTGCACCATTTTGAGTGTTTTATGTTAATTTGGCTATAATTTTGTCCTTTGTATGAGTCTAGAGCGGGTGATATATGAAATATTAACGAACCAAGTTCGATTTAATTTCGTTTTTATTTACAACTAAAAATGTACCACATTTTTTTAAATTTTAAATTAAGGTGCAACAAAATATTTACACATATAAATTTATATTCTAGAATATTCCGAATTGCCAATGTTTTGGTTTAAAAATAATCAAGACAATTATAAGTTATCGAATTTCGATAATTCAGTTCATTAAAAAAATGTCGCTAATAATTCTATTTAAATTTGATTAAATTTATTTTTAATATATATTTATTTATATATATATATACAGTTACATGTTGTATTCCCGATCTGTTGAATGTCACTTACACTTTCAGTATTTTTTAGTAATTATAAAAATTAATACTTAATATTTTAATTGATATTCTTCATTCGTCTTGAATGCAATTTTCAGCTAGTTTTTGTAGTTCGCCGATTTTGTTTTCAAGATTTTCGTTTATTTGAAAGTTGGACTCGTTTAATAAATCAGTCGTTTCTTCATCCCCATTACAAGAGTTTTTGTCCGCACAAATTTCCTCAGTTTCTGTATCGGTCGGATGTACTGGTAATGAGTCCGAACCACTGGCCACAAAATTTGAGAACGCGTCGACAAATGACTTTTCCTTGTCATTTTTGGTCGTACGACACACTATATTACTATCTAGTAATTTTTCTAGGTCATCATTCGGTTGTAAACTTTCAGCTTTCGATTCTATCAAGCTGTCGCGTATCGCTTGTGCTATTGACATTAAATGTTCTTCGTCGGTACCACCTACTATTTTACCGTCTATTAAACTTAATAAGGAAGAATTATCTTCACTATTTTCTAACTCTGTTGGCTGTTCATTATTGACCTCTTCGGTGGATCCTTTATTGATTGATTCTTCTTCAGTCGTATCTTTTATGCTCTTATCGGCTGTTTCTTTATCTTCATTTTGTTCACTTGTCTTTTCTTCATTTTTTTCATTTGCACTTTCTGTTGCTTCAGCAGCATTAACAGGGCTATTTCGAGATGAACCCTTCGAATCATCAATGGATGACTTACCATTTTGTGGAGGAGGTGAATCAACGCAATGAATCTCATTATCAATATCATTATTTAATATAACACAATCAGAGGCTGAATCAGATGAGTTAATACTTAATATTGATTCGTTATCGTCATAATCACTCAAACTATTATCAGAATCGCAAGTAACGTCACAATCAAAAATTTCATCAGCTGTTTCTTTAACCACATGTGGTTCTTTTCTTTTCTTCTTTTCAGATTTTGAATTTTTATTGTTTAAAGCTTTTTCTAGTTTCAATAGTTTTCGTTTTAAGCGTTGCACATTATCAGAATCGGTAGTTTCTTCCGAGGTATTGCCTGTTGCTTTTGCGTTTATACCAGAAGATGTTACATTTTTATTATCCGCACCCAAATCGATTGTCAATTGATTATTATTTTTAGTATGATTAGTGGTTTTAACTTGATTATTATGATCCAAAGTAGTAACGATTTGAATTGGTTTACCAATTTTATTTTGATTCAAAAACCATGAATGATATTCTTCTTCCAATTTTTTCACTGCTTCTTCAAATTTGGCCATGATATTTTTAAATCTAGTTTGGCAGTTAGTATAGACTTCAAAATGATCAGTAGTTACTTTATATTCACACTTGGCCATTTCTAGTATTTGATTTGAAATGAATTGAGAAATTTCGGTTGTTCTCTGTATGGTATTATCAAGCCATAGTTGTTTTCCAACTAATGGATTTGAATTAATGGGTGCTGTTTCAATACGAGGTACTTTCATCGGATCTATGTAACAGACTCGCCCATCGGGAGATGCAACTTTAATCAATTTTGGTTGATCTCCCGGTCTTAGCTGTTTCTGCATTTGAAAGATCATGTTCATTATAATTGGATGATTTTGGAAGTTGCTTGGTGGTACGATTAACGGTGGTGGAAGTGGAGAGTTAACAGCTGAATTTTCTTGTGGAGGTTTCGGTTGTAATAACGCAGAAGTGGGTTTCACTTGCAAAAATGTCTTCGTAGATATTTTTTTAGTGGTAATGCTTTTCTTACTACTTGGACTTGCTGGTGGACTGTCATCCACTGATATTACATCAGATCGTGGAAGTGGTTGAGGAGATACAACTGGTTCAGTATTTTCCAGAGTGGGTCTGGGAACCATCGGTGGGATATCAGTTAGTAATTTAGCTAATTTAGACGCATTCATTGTGATTGGAGATGAAGTCGCTTTACGTTTTCTACGTTTCTTTTCTTCACTTTCTTGTTCAACTTTTGCTGGTGGAGGGATGGAATTTACTTTTCGAGGTCTACTACCCTTATTACAACAAAGGGTGCAGTCTTGAAATATGTCAAAATCTTCCCCAGAACTAAGCAAAAAAAAAAGTATGAGTACTGTATAGTACGACAAAAAATCGAAATATCAGTAAAATGAATAATTACCTCTCTTTAATTTTCATCGCCGAATATTCCTTGATTGCCCAATATTGGGCTCGCAAAAACCAAATATCTTTTGGGTCGCATGCAAAACAAACCCAGTCATCACTGTTTTCGATATGTGTAACCATATCTTGGTTAATATTTCTCCTGATACATCGCTGTAAAACAATTTAAATGTAAATTACGTGTATCGAATAGACAGTGGCGTAGCGAACATAACTGGCGCTTAGAATGCAATACTTCTGGGAGCTATTACTGATACCCGTTCTAAGGAGAATCAGACGCCAACACAATATTTCGGTTATGTTACCATAGTGCAAATTAATAGCAACCGTAGCAATATAATTTAAGTGGCGCTTATTTTAAATTATAATAGTACATTTGTTTCAGGTCTATAATAAAAATAATAACAAGGAATTGATGAAACGGAAAAATTATACTAAAATTGAATAGTATGTCTGTATGTTTTAAGTTTCTAGTACTTGAGCTACGCAAAACTAACTTACATTAAAGCGGCTAAAGTGTGTCAGTTTGTCGCCGATAGCTTATTGGTTTCTTGGGTAACAGTGCCAGCCAATGGAGGGAAGTTGTCACGGAATTCAAATAGTCCATATACACCAGCGGTCGGGAAACTTTTTTAACCATTACCCCAAAATATTTTTGCCTAAGTCGATATTACCCCCTCATTTTTAAAAGAGGGCAATCAATATAAATGTAAATTAAGCATTATTTATTGAATTAATTTACACGGAAAATAAAAAAGTTGTATGAAAATAGTAAGCACCTACATATTATATAATAGACAAATAAAGAAAATTATCATATTGGAACAAAGAAAACAAAAATTAATTGAATATTTTCCTCTTCAGGTTTTGGAGAAATGATGTTGCTTCATGTTTGACATAATGACCTCAAAATTGAGACTTTTTGATTTAAGTTAAAAGAATGGTTTGTAAAAATACTACTTAAAACGTTTATTATAGAAAACTAGAAAAAATTCCCTTGTAACCCGCGGAAATTTCATTTTTACCCCATTTGGGGTAATTTACCCCGGTTCCCCGACCGCCGATCTACACTGATACCATGCATGCGATTATCATTGTTAAATTCAATTGCCATGACAATTAAACTTGATAATAATTAGACATTCATAATACACCAATCCCTCGATTTACGCGGTTCTAAGACACGTTCCAAGAAACAAACGCGTAAATCGAGACTTCAAGTTCATACAAAAACGAAAGATAGGATCAGATGAGGGTTTATATAAGGATAGCATTAAATAATAGAATCAATGTTGCAAAAAATATATATGCATTTGAGTGAGTGACACGTGCCACAAAGTATGTTTGATTTCTTTAAAAAAAAATGTTGTTTTTTCTGACCGCGTAAATCGAGGGATTGGTGTATCTAGAACAGCAGTCAATTCTGTTGACTGCCGGGTTTTACTCGTATTGATAAAATTGATCTCTAAAATACATTGTTTGTTATGCAGAAGTGAAAAAAAACTTCATTTAAAACTGTTAATGCTTACTATTCGAGAAATTTGTTTCGAATGTATACAGTTAACGAGGTGTTATAATATGAAAATTTTAAAAGGTTGAAAAAGTGGATTTAATCAATAGGTGAATCACTAAACGGCTCAAATATCCTTACCAAACTCCGTTACCCCCCCCCCCCCCCTTAAACTTTTTCCGTACTCCTGTGGGTACGCGTATCCCACTTAGGGAAACACTGGACAAGAAGAAACAAATAACCGCCATTTTGAAAATTAAATGGACTTTTTATGCGTGTAAATAATAACCAGCACTAAATGCCAATTTTACTGTCGTCTCTTTAAAATAGATTAATGCAATTAATAATTATGTAGAGTTAAGACAACTTGCTTAGTTTTGAAGTATATAATAACTCCATCATCGTTAACTATTTAATTTTTTTTTTCCTTTTTATACTTAATCTTTAATCATATCAAAGTAGCTCTAATTTGCAGAACAAACGTTCATAGTTGAAAATTGGGGCCAACTGAATTTTGGAAAATTTAAAGAAGTTGGAAATGTAATTAAAAGATTTGGAAAAAAAATATTCTCCATACTAGATTATAGTAACAAAATATATAACTATACAATTTACTCAAGGTTTCTGATAGCCGTTTTGGTCGTTTGCGCACCTACGGCGCGCAATCCTCATAACAACATGGCCGCGATCGCTCCATTTGTATTGTAATGTATTTCCGGTCATTTTAGATGAAGTACAAAAAGTACTCCACTTTCATGAAATTGTTGGCAAAATTTATTTTGCCGCTGTTAAAAATAGATCATTGACTTGTTGCGTACTGCAGATGCGCCAAATCTACATAAAACCATTAAAATCAAAGGCATCGATAAAAAAACTTCCGGTATTTTTATGTTCAAGGAGTGTACGAGTGATCATTAAATTTTATTAAAATTTTTGAGTGATACTTCTGTATGTATCCTATAGATAACAAAAGAATAATATGGATATACGATGATAGATCCATATCAAACCAAACAATTAACTTAAATATCTAGGAATTTTGTGATTTCTATATATTTAAATTAAAATGAGAAGAAGTTAAGAAGTAATTACGTAATGAAGAAAGTTAAAATATTTTCTTTATGGGGTACAAAATGTATTTCGCTTTGAGAGTAATTTGGCGGCACTCTGCCGCGTGGTGCCGGTGGCATGTGTAAGCCCCCCTTTCGCTACGCCACTGTGGCTAGAGAACAATTTACATACTTTACAAAAGACAAATGGACAATTTGCACAGCAGTAAACTTGACCGCCTTCGCCACACCATCGACAATACAACTCACTACCGTCTTCATCTTGTACAAAGTCACCACTTAAATAAAACTCTCGACAAGAACCACAAACAATAACTTTCAACAACGGATGTTCATGGCGTTGCTTTTGGTCTATCGGAGCCGATCCCAAATGTTGGTTGCACGACGTGCAATGGATTTTCACCGTCTTAACTGATTCAAGTTCTAAGAAAATAATTATATTTAAACAATCCAGTTTTTTTTTTTCATTTCAAAAAAACTACACTTGTCTATACCTTTATAAATTTCGTTATAATATGCCATCTCTTCATTCGAAATATACATGGAGGGAAAATCTTTCGGTAGTTTCAATTCTGTTTCGGGGCTTTGTGTGGCGTTATCGTCGTTGGCAGCATCGTTATCTATATAAACCGTTGTTATTAAAATCGTTTAGAAACAATTAGCTTTTAAATTTAATTTACCATTTTCAAGTTCTAAGGGTTTATCGTCCTCTACCATAGAAACCTGCATACACGATTGCATTAACTCGAACGGGTCCATGTTTAGGTTATGTTAGGCAATTAAAAACACCGTTGACAATTTAATATTATACTTATATACCAAACATTCAAAAGCAATAACTTATGATTAAATGCCGTTATATACAATCACAAAGCGAATTATTATAGACTAAAACTTTACATAAGTGTTAGAAATTGACGTTCACCCATTTTCCAACATCAACAATAATTTTTATACTGCAGTACAAAATTGCTTCAACAGATGACAGTACTATCGAACAAACGAGAAGTGGGGATTTGTAAACAAATTGATCATTTTGTTGAATTTAATTTTTCAATAATTTAATAATAAAAATCTTGATTTCTAATTATTCAGTGAAATAAAACTAGAAAAAAATGTGTGAGTTCAATGATAAAAGTATACATCAAACTGCAGTTCAATTAGTTGATGATCTGAGAAAAACCGCAAATTATGCTGCGTTATACGCAGATGTACAAGTAAGAATTTCATATACCCTATGCAATATTAGGGTGTCTCAAAAAGAATTCTTATGATGTCCAAAAATTCCAAATATAAGCACTTTTTTGTAGAGCGTGAAATTTCCTTTAAATACCTTCTTTCAGATTGTTATTACGATGAACTGTTCCAAAGTTACAGAAATAAAAAACTCCTGTGTTATTTAAATGGATTGAGGCAAACCTTAACATTGATATTTAGAGCTCGTTTTGGCGCCAAATTTATTGTTTTAATTATACCGAATATCCCTACCAGTGATGTAACGAATGTCCGATTTTTCACATTCGCGAATGCGAATGTTGGCTTTCAAATAAAATGCGCGTAAAATGCTAATTATGCTAAAAATATGCATTGTTTTGTTTTTTTTGAGTTTGTTAATTATTTAAATGGAAAAATATATAGATGATATAGATAGTTAAAGCGAAAGATCAACTTGGATAACTACTAGAAGTTTAACGTTGGTTAAAATTTTTTTTTTTCTGAAAAAAGATATATAGTTTATTATTTAATTAAAATCGTAGTTATTAGCTGCTTAATAAGTACAAATCTTACATTATAAATTGCAACAAAACTTATTAGACCTAGAATAATATTACTACTTAATTTGATTAGATTCTCAAGTTCGATTTTCATAATATATATAAACATTTGGAAATGGAGTTTTTGTGAACGTGAGGAAGGAATTTAATTTTTTATTTTAGTTGTGATTTTTTCATTATTAATTAAACTCTCTCTGATTAAACTAACAAGAATATAAAAAAGTATTTATAATTTAGTGGCCTATCTCAAAACTGTTCTCTTATTATTTAATTATTCGAATGTTTTACTTAATGAAATAAAAAAATAAATTTTATCAGTTGTATTATCATTCCATATACCTATTTTCTTTTTGGTTTGTCAAATACATTCGCAAAATATTCGCGTCGTTTCTTGCAAATGCAAATGGAAAAATATGCGAATGCGAATATTCGTTACATCACTAATCCCTACTATCAAGTTTTGGAAACTGTTGGACAACATAAAAAATTGAACGTGCTTGTGGATCACACACTAAAAGTATAACTTCTTTCTATATCTATGTATGTATGTGTATATGTAGCATGGATTTTCCCATATATGTAAATTAAGATTTTTTCAATTTTTAATTCATTGTTTTCATTATCGGTTACATTAGTAATTACTGAAGTAGATTGTAAGACTGAAACAATAGGCTTATGATAAGAACAACACGCAATGAAAGAAAGAGAGAAAGAAAACGTACGGGATAGCTTGCTCCTACAGTGCATCAAAAATCTCTACTCTAAACGTTAAACTCAATGTAAGAGTGGGGACACACGAATATCCGCATCAAAAGGAATCGGAGAATAGGCCTGCACTGTAAATTAGATATACGAACGTAACTTTCTCTCTCTCTTTCTGTCTTTACCAACGTATATCTCCTATTTCGGCTTCCGTTCGCCTCGTCAGATCACACTTTTCGTAACGCTTCTGTAACACATTCACCAGTTTACTTTCCAAGTTCAGCGCGCGTAAAGAAGTTATACTTGAAAAATTATTTTTTTAAACACCTTAATGCAATATCAATATTTACCTATTACAAATAATTATTCATATAAAAGTATAGTACATACTAAACATTAATCGTATTTGCTAGAAAGTTGTTTCTACTACATTCGTTAAAAAGGAGGATTTCAAAAGTACACTGATTACAGCGTTACGAAAAACGGGGTTGGAAAAAGAAGTTCGTAACAGTGTTTACCATTGGATGCGCCTTAATAACAATTGTAATTATCACAAGCTTAAGTTTGATGAAAAATTTACCGATTGGAAAACTCATTTGGACAAAATCCAAATTCAATGGGAGAAACGTATTCATAAATCTATTCATTCGATGGGGGCTGATCTTAAAGTTAATTTAGCCAGAATGCGGCCGCAAAGTGAAAAAGAAGAGCTCCTGGAAAAGTGGACAGAAATGAGCACTTTGGATTTAGGTTTACTTAAAATTAATTTAGGCTAGTGTTTCTCAAACTATTTGGCCTATGATGTTATTTTTCGTTAATAATTTGAAAATACCGTCCTAAGAAGGGTGTGTACGTATAAAAAACATTTTGACTGGGCAACTCATAGTATAACAACTTACAACAACAACTTATAACAAATACATAGTTATTAAATTGATGTATAACTCGATGGTATTTTAAAATAATTGATTTGAAAGTTTATTAAATTTTTGTAATATAGGCAGGCGCTTCTATTTTATTTTATAATATTTATTTATATATTTAAACAAGCAATTCTTGTGGGTATACATTATATATTTATTTATTTTATGTATCTTGAAAACGGCTCTAATGGTTTGGATGAAATTTTGTATCCAGATAAGGTTTTGTTTTTTAAATTTACCTAACATTTCTATATTTTCCATAAGAAGAAAAACGTTATACGTGGGAATATTATCATGAATTGATGAATAATTGGTTGCCTATACACAAATATTGTATTCGTTTTTGAGTGCTTTGAACATAGGGGAGTTGCAAGGAGTCGCACGTAGGCATAAATTTTAAACGTTATTGAAAAATTTTTATTACGACTTAAAGAAGTTTAAATTGAGAAACTAATTTAAAAAAAGAAAACGCATGCTCAAATAAAAATATTTGGTCGTCATATCAAGGATTCAAGCATTTGATTTATTAAAAGTAAATAAATACTTTTCAGTAGTTTGAAGAGAAAAATCCAATTCAAAAATTCTGCGGAGTCAGTGAGACTTAGTTAGCTACCAAATAAAATTGATCGCGTCGAATCACATATGAATTATATCTACAACCTTAGTTTTGAGAAACACTAGCTTTTTGTTACTTTATTATACTATTGAAATTAACTAAAAACATTATTTAGATTTAACAAACTATAAACCGGTTTACGCACCAAAAGATTTTCTTGAAGTCTTGCTTTCTATTTACACTCCGAACGAAGAAAAAGATCAGTAAGTAAGACGTTTTCTATAAAAATCCTTTTTTTCAAAACTATAAAGGCCAATTAAAAATTTTTTATTCGTTGTTAATAGCATAATATTTTCAAGCGGCGAAAGTATGGGGTGGCAATTTACACACCTACCCTTGCCAGTAAAAAATTTAGCCCAAATGGTAAATTATTAAGCATAAAGCTAAACTTTCAGTCTCTTCTTTTTAGACGAAATCTTGTTAAGATGAACTAATCTTTGTTGATTTATAGTGATAAGACGATGCCTTGACTAATAAGAGGAAACTGAAAAATTAGTTAAAATTAACTGAATTCAATAAAATATTAAAACATTCTTTATAGCGTTTGTTATACACAGAATTATCACGAGGAGAAGCTCATTTGGGTGTTAACCCCTACATGGCTTCATCATGTAATTTTCCTACGTTGGAAGCTGAAAGAACTATTCAGGGAGAAAAAGTCATTGCTGAAAATCATGCACCAATAGCACAAGAATTTTTAAAAAAAGGAAGTCCTCGATGTCTACGAAGTAAATTATGGTCGCAAGTTCTTGGATCTCATGTGAAAATGAATGTAAATTTTAAATTTATAGTTTCAATATTTTCATTTACAATTAGATTCTAATTTTAGAATCGAACGCATTTCGATTCATTGAAAAAACTTGTTTTGCAATACGATTTAATGGTTGACAAAATAATAATCAAAGATATCCAATTAACAGCCTCGAATGATGATCAGTATTTCGTGTTTGAAGATGTTTTATATCAAGTAATAGAACAAAAATGGGAATGTATTTATTAACATTAATATGTACTTATACATCTACTTTTATAGGTATTATTATGCTTTTCAAGAGATTCTGAAATCCTTTTCCTTATTAAAGATAAGCCTGGTCCACCGTTGAAAGTACAACTGAAAAGTCGTGAAAAAGATGATACTACAGGTAACACTGTTTTATTTCCACCAAGTGGTGTGATTCCATTTCATGGATTTTCAATGTACGGTAAGGAGTTAAAGGAAATAAATGAAATTTCTTTAGTTAATGTATTTTGTATTATTTCAACAGCGACACCATTTTGCTATCTTTATGATGATCCCATTGCCCTTTATTATACGTTTCGAGCATTCTATCTACGTTATTTCTATCGTTTACATAGTCTGAACAGTCATCCACAAGGAATCTTATCCTTGTGTTTATTATACGAGAGATTACTTCAAACGCACGAACCTCAATTATGGTTACACATTAAGCAATGCGATATTCAACCAATTCGTCTTGTTTTTAAATGGTTAATGCGAGCTTTTAGTGGTCATTTACCACCAGAACAGTTGTTGTATTTGTGGGATCAAATATTAGCATACGACTCATTGGAAGTAATAGCCTTGCTGGCAGTATGTATAATAACCTTTCGGAAAGAAGCTTTAATGCAGGTTTCAACATTGGCGAATATGGAAAATGTTTTAAGTGACTTATCAACAATACTAGTAATGCCATTGTTACAGATGGCTCTATTGAATGAGTAATTGCATTTTTAAAATAAAAACAAATTTGGAATTGAGATAAATTTTCGAAAACATTAAAAATATAATTTTTTTGTTATTGTAGTGATAATTTATTAATAAATTTTTAGTTTTTATGGAAAGATAAAATTTGAATTAAATTTATTATCGTCGGTATAAGTACCTATATACTGTACAACCCTACAACTATAGTAGGTCATAATAGTCGAGAGTCAGGTCTGTTTTTATACCTTGAAGCTCCCGTACTTAACAAGGCCCTATTGAATTTCTTATATTAAAATTTTAAATCAAAATACATATGCATCTTGTATAAAATAAATATTGCCTGGAAACTTCAAATAATTACAATATAATAAACTTTTATATGATAGAATATAAATTAAACTAAATTACAATTTTTTACGTTTAGTTAACATTTCCATTATTTAGTTCCATAAATTAAACGTCGATTGAAAATTCCATGGTTACTATCAGTTTTTAATATTTAAAATTACGACGTCATTTACATTTAGAAAAAAAATTTTTTACAACAATTTACTTTTATACATTTGCATACTTATATCTTGTGATATTTGATTGATTGCAATGATTACTTGCAATAAAACCGATGGAAAAACGGTTTATATGAAAGATTTTATTAAAAAGCCGATTAATATGTACGTATTTTAACTTTCATTAAGAGATAACGAATACTTTTATATACGTTTTACTTCTATTTCGTTATTAGAAATCGTTCTAAAAAACCATTAGACATCGACAATGTTTCTGGACCATACAAACACTACCTTCAAGTTCCCAATTGTTCTCATTTGGCCTCGGAACCATCAGAATATCCAAGTTCGTTTCTGAAAAAGGTACAACCAGTAATGTAAATACTCTTTAAAATTAAAATATGTTTTCCGTAGTTTCAAAAGAAAAGCCCTGAGCTATTTGAAAAATATTTTACAGTAGCTCCATCATACGATCTGATTTGCGACGATTACGATGCTGACATACAAACTATGTATCAAGTGGATTTTTGTCATGGAGGTAATTAGTAAAAGGTCAATACCTACTATATTTAATTTTTATTCTACTTGACTTAAATTTGACTTGAACTCAAGTAAAAAATTAAAATATCAAGTTAATTTAAGTATTAACTGACTTATTTGATACATATTTATAAGTAAATTTAATGAACACCAAATTATTTTCAATTAAAGAAAAACAAGAACGCCGTGAATTTGCTGATCCAAATACTCCCTTAGTAAATTTACCTTCTAATTGGGAACATCCACAAAGTACTTATTCCTTTGGATATAGAAATCCTCATGTTTTTGTCAAATGTCGTCGATCATTACCAGTTAAATCTTCAATTCCTACGTGTTTAGCAATTAGTGGTAAATAAAATGCTTTATATTTATAAAGAATACAATATAAAGATCTGTTGCAGATAAAAATAAATCCATATCTACATTTATGGTAAAAGTGATGTGCAATTTATAAATAGTTGCCATAATTTTATATTTGTATAATGTTATAAATGTATGATTTTATTTTCACCTGCAACAGTCCTATATCTACTTAATTAACTTTTATTTACATAAATTTAGATGAAATGAAGAAAATTTTGAAACTTAAAACAGGGAAGACCACGTATCAAAAAGAAATTAGCGATCCAGGGTTATTCGTTATTGAGCGACAAATGCATGGTGAAATAAAATTAGATAAATCTTAAATGATATTCATTATGGTATATTGTAATAATTTTCTTTTTTTGTTACATCGACAATGTATTGTTGTCATAGTATTTTGGTGTCATTTAAAATACATAATATTTAATAAATAATTTTGATATTTCAATGAATATTTAAATCGCTAAATTTTCTGTGTAAGCAAATAGTTTTAAGACAAATTTTAAGTATTTCCAATAATGGCATCCGACCAATATTTAACCACACAAAGAAAAGATTTTGTCTGGCCTTATGTTAAAACGTTACCTTTAAAGTAAGTATCTTATAAATAAATGTGTTATGTAAAGTTGAAACATTATCTTAGAACATCCTCTCCAAAAACTACGGGTGATGAAGAGCGTGAAAAAAATTGCCGTTGTTATTGCCTAGAAACTAAAGGATTTCAACAGTTGGATTCTCTAGCAGGGGTACAAATCTTAGGGCCGTTAGCAACTCAAGACTCAAACTGGATCAAACCAGGACCACTACCACCTTTATTAGATCCTGTTATATATCCCGCTAAAGTAGGAGCTCCTCCAGAAGGTGATATTAGTAGATTTGACCAACCAAATGTTTTTATGAGACAAGTATATTAAGACAGGGCTTGATAAAAATTATGGTTTTAATGTTTTTATTTATAATTAGTTGAATGAGAGATACCCGTTTTTGTATGGCGTCTTACAAACTGCTCCTCCTGATGATTTGATACAGCGTGTTAATCAGTCTCAATTGTTATCGACATATCAAGCTGATTATTGTCATAAGGGCGAGTATCCTTCACATAATTATGATACTCTTTTAGCGGCTGCAAGGGTAGAAGGTATGCCACCGTGTCCTCAACCAGAACGAATTCATTTCGATAAATGCCCACCGTTACAACGAAGACAACGTTTGGGTGGAGGCCATGGTCATGGTCATGGTCATGGACATAAGCATCACTCAGGTGGTGGAGGTGCATCACATTGTAAGTATCACAATAAAAAAAAAAAACATCATAAAAATACACTATAAACATATGTATTTGATTTCATCAAATAGTGGATAAACTACCGCAACCTGTTTCGGAATACATGGATAAAATTAGTGGAACTGGAAATCTTATTGTACGAGAACGACTGTTGTATCCCATTGAAGACAGATAAAAAATAATTTTGAACAATTATTAAAAGAAAAATAATAATTTTTTTTTTTTTTTTTTTTGTTAGCATTTACATTTGCAATTTGCAACGTTATCATCATCTTTATTGACATTTTGGTTTTCTTCATTAGCTGTAGAAGTTAATAAAGCTCTTTTCTTAGCAGCCATAATACTTTTCTCAACGTTGTTATTAATTATCACTGTACCAGTTGAACTTATTCCTGCTTCATATTCAGAGACCCAAGGACCGATTGGGGCAGCTAAAATAAAATTTTGAGAAGGAATTAATCTTGTAGCTTATACGAGTATTAAAAACGTACTTAATCCTCCTACATTTTCTTCATGTTTATGTTTTCTATGGTGGTGCTGAGGATGTTCAATAGTAATGCTAGGTGCACGGAATGCAATTTGTCTGATATGTGGAGGAGCCATTTTAAGACCTTTTGGATAGAACGTAGGAGGACAGATCATCACTTTTCGAATTTGAGCTTCTTTTAATAGTTGTGGATATTCTTCGGGTGTATGCTTGTCGGGGTAAAAGTAATCATCCCCGTATGTTGTGCGAAAATGATCTGCATCTACTCGTTTCTCTAAATATTCCTTCGGAGCAGTTTTAAGAACATGATACAGATAAGGATATTCATCTTCAAACTAAATAATGTATAAATAAAAAAAATATCAATATTTTTACTATTGTATTTTCATTAAAAGCAATTGGTTTACGTTATATGACGACGAAAAAATAAGAAATTTATAAGAATTCACTAAGAAAACAACATCTCAGCCAGCATAAAAGTCAGAAAGACTTTTTCAAGAAGTTTTTTAAAAGACGTTTTTAAGAAGTCTAAATATGATACCTTCATGATTTTATTTTTTGACTTCGTAAGGTGTCTAAAATATTCTTTTTTGAACGTAAAAGAAAAAGCTCTTCAAGAGTTCTTTTAGATGTTCGAAATTACTCATAAAGTGACACATTTGATATCCTCAAGACGTCATTAAAAAAAATTTAGGGTTCCAAATCTTAAATAAGAGCTTTTGAAGATCTTTTAATGGCGTCAAATTTCCGGCTAGGATTAGATAGGAGATCAATCCAAATGATTTTACTGTATCTAGTTGAAAATAAAATACCTGATTTAAGTAATGATTTCGTTCTCGGATTCTTTTACAGTAAGGGATTTTTTGAGCATCACAACACATCTGACAATCACATCCCGTTTCACTCCATGAATTAGGCTGATCATATTTAGATCTGAAAAATCATAAATACAAAGCAATTACTAAAGAATTAACTATCTGAAAAAATTGCTTTACGGAAGAGGTGAAAATTTCAGTTCATTATAAATATCGGATAAAACTGGCCATTTATAACTGAATGCGTTTGTTGTAAGAAAACGGTTTAAAGTAGCCATAATTATTAATATTAATGAACGCCAAAAATTTTGATATTACCCATAAAATATACACGAACTTCACAAATTAGCTGAAATAACTTAATTAATCTTATTATGAAAACGTGATCTTCACATTTTAATGGTCAACAGTTTCAATTGAAGGAATACTTGACAATATTTTTTTTTACTTTTAACGGGCAATAGATTAACTAATTAATTTTAACTAAAGCGGTTGAAAAATGCATTTGATATAGAATATCATAATTATATCAAGGTTTTAAAGTATGTTTTTACATTTTAATTATTTTTGATTTCTTTTGATACGGAAAATAATAAAATTGAATAAAATAACTACTAAAAATGTGTCAGGAATGTGGGAATTTAAATGGAAAAAATGATACTTCTGAAGCACCAAAGGATCAAAGTGATACAAATGAGACGACGTAAGTTGAATCTTTCAAAAATTTTTGTTCATTTTTAAACGTCTAATAATTTAGCTTATATAAGCATTCAAAGTTGGATCAAAATTTTTGTTAAAAATTTAGACGTAAAAATTAACAATGGATTCATTCGTGTCCGTGTATCGTAAGGATTATAGACATTGGAAAATGCCTCCAAGGTTATAAAATTAAAAATTTTAAAAACGTTTTTTATAGAATAAAAAAAAGGTTTTTATAAGTCAAGTAATTGGATATTTTGTGCAGTGAATTGAACTTGAGATTTTTACTTTGAAATGAAACAACTAGCTTTGATGCTTGAATTGATTTGTTATGTATATGCTAACATTTAACTTAGATTTGGCTTGATTTGAGACCAAATATAAGTAAAGTTGTTTGAAAATCAAGTTATATAATGAATCTCTAGACATTTTTAGAAGTTAAAAAATCCAATTTTAAGCACTTCGAAATATTATTTTTAGAAAAAAACTGTTTTTTTCAAAAGTATTATAAAATTCTAGTTGATTTTATTTGAGGTGTTTACACCTTATTATAGTTCAAAGATATATATTACAAAGATTAAAGAAATTGATTTAAGATGGTTTCTCAAGGTTTTGAAAAATTAAGAGTCATTTTAACGTTAAAAAAATAAGTTTGTAAGTATTCATTCCATTTTTGTTTATTGTAGCACTGGAAAATTTGGTGTTCGTGAAAATCCTTGTCAACAATATCCCCAAGCACGTAATATTGTCCTATGTTCAAGTGTTCCAGAAAATAAGGAACAACAATGGAGTCGAATGGGACCATTAGGAGTAATGTTAGACCCAAAAATAATTCCTGTAACTGTTGAATCAGAACGTTTTCAACAAGTACCTATATACATGGATTTGGTAAGTACTTGAGAGTATCTATATATTAACAAAATCAGCAAACATAATTTATATTTGCTTGTTAATACTTTACTCTTTTATAATTTCAATATATTGACCATAAATACCATATTTTATGTAAATATAAGCCTGTGATGACATTTTTTTTTATTTTGCCACAATATTTAGTTATAAAACTAATTTATAGATTAAACAACATGATCCGACCTTATTTGCTATTCTGCAAGAAACTCCCAGCAAGGAATTGGTTGATCGAATGAACAAAGATCGTTTAGTAACCACATATATGCATGATTATGGCCATGAGGAAATTATTCCCACTGACGAATATAAACGAAAAATAGAGGCTGCCAAAGCTGCTGGAGAGGTTGAATGTCCTCAAACGTATTCATTTCCGGTTGACCGTTGCCCACCCAATGAACGATCAATACGATTTATTCCAAAAACTATAACAAATGAGCCCACTTTTCATATGAAACACCAAAAAGGAAATCAAAATGATCATTCTGCAAAAGCTCCAGGTACTGTTAACTTTAATAACTAATAATATTTTTATAAGACGTAAAAGCAGTTGGAACTAGAAACTTTTTAAAAAACTTCTGTATTTTTACTATAATTTTCCAAGTTATAATTTCTTGTTCATTATCTTCATTTAAATTGTTTTGTTTATTTTTTTGTAGAAGATCATCCGAATTACGTGCCACCAATTTCTGAATATGAGAACGAAATTTCCACTTTGGGAGCGATAATTATGCGAGATAATTTACATGGACATGGTCGAACACCACGAGAAAAATTAAAGCCTTGATTTTTTATATTTAAATATTTTGGACATTGCACGATTTTGATTTTTAGGCTTAAAATAAATTTTATAAGAAGTAATTTTGAACGAGCATTATACTTTCTTTAAGCTAGTTAAGTTATTTAATTTTTTATTCAACTAATAACTTAATTAAACGATTTATAGAGATGATTGGAATGGTCCAAGCGAGTATCGTGTAACCAATCTTATTCATTTAATTTTAAATTGATAGAAGCTTCATGTTGCTATGTACTAGTGGCGTGAGAAATAGATTGTTGCATTATATGGCAGTAGTCCTAGGGTGGATTTCTAATGAAAACCAAAGAATTTCTCCATGAGTTTTCGAAATCACCGATGTCATTAACAACCGTAGTTGTCGATGAACCTTAAATAACAAAAACTACCCTTTAGGTTGCCCGTATATAAAGCTTTTATTTGAAATCCATAATACTAATTTTCAAGTCTTAATAGTTTTATATTTTAAGTAATTATCAGGTTAAAAGATCAATTTTTTATTTTAAAAATTTGTTTTCTTTTTACACTACGTTTCATCAGTCTTATTCTGACTTCATCAGGTATCTTGAAAATTGTTATATCAAATATAACAATATATTTGATACTAGTTGATATTAAGAGCATATTTAATTTACAGAGGAAAAACATTTAAGAAATTGAAAGCAAAAATATATTAAAAATAACCGGAAGGAACTTAGCGTAAAACATTTTTAACTATATGCCAAAAAATTGCTCAGAATCCGTTATTACTCCAAGTGTATAGTTATTAGTTAATTAATAATTAATTATTCAAAAATTTGTAAATTCAAAAATGAAAATCGCTATATAATCACAAAATAATCACTGCTTTTATTTTTTTTTCCAAAAAATTGTTCCTTAAATACTCTTTTCGGATCCGAAATTGCTCCAAGTGTATAGTTAATTAGTAATTCAATTTTTAAACAATTCCTGTTTATGAGATCCAACGGCAGTTGATGACGTCACAGTACAACAATACATAGTTAAAAATAATTAATTATTAAAAATATAGCATAAATTTTATCAATTATTTGCGTAATGAAAAGAGCAAATGAAGAGCTTAAAAAAAAACAAAAACTTCAATTAAAAATTATTTTGGATTTTACAGCGATTTTGATTCTTGAGTTTGCAAATTTTTTAAAAATTTAATTATTAATTAATTTTTAACTATACTGGAGGAATTTCGGATCCGGAAAGAGCATTTGAGGAGCAATTTTAAAAACAAAACTTTAATCTCGCCAACTTAAAATTTCTTAATCTCTTAACTCTTTCTGATTTATAAATATATGCAATAATAAAAGGGAGTGTTGAAATGTAATTTGATTATTGTAACGGTTGTAACTTAAAAATGTATTTTGAATTTGTATTGACAGTAAAATATAAAAAATGCTAAAAGAGAATTTTAAAAAAAGCTACAAAAATATTTTATAAATAGAAAAAAATAGAATTTAAAAAATATATAATTAATTATTCTAATATCTCCTTTAGCTCCATGAAGTCGTACCGCGTAAATATGAAATAATCTTTAGGCAGTAGACTGTGGAAGGAGAAACATTCCCTCTCTATTCCATGCGCATAACTTAGCTTCGTTTGCCCCACTCTATCAAAGCAACAAAAGAACAACGATGAACTCATACGCAGTATGTTTGGAAAAGTCGCAAATTTTAAGACTTTAATTACTTTGTTTTTAATGAAGATATCGTGATAATTCTTTTTTTTTTAGATAAGAACCAAGTATATAAGAAGTAAAATAAACAAAAAATGATCAAAATCTATCCAGTAGTTTTTGAGTTAAAAGCGAATATTAGAGAACAGCTATCATTTTATTTATAACAATTTGCAAGATACCTGATGAAGTCAGAATAAGACTGACGAAACGTAGTGTAAGAAGAAAATAAATTGTTAAAATAAAATACTGACTTTTATTTGAAATAAGCTTAACCAAACACCTATTTTCTTCATGATACGCAATAAACTTAGAATAAATACCTATGCGAAAATTTAAATTATCATAGTTATAAAGCTTAAAATAAATGAGTCTCGTATTAATAATTCTAAAAAAAATTACTATGGTCCATATATTATATTTATTTTGACAATAATGGATTGTTTTTTTAATCATCTGGTTAAAGTGTCAGTAAATTTTTTGTTGTATAAAATTGTCGAAAATTGTTTGTATTATATTTTTAATAACCTCATTTACAAATCCTATTTAAAATGGAAACTTAAACATTCTATAATGTCTTCAAGTCGTTTGAAATTGTAAACGTACCATGATTATTTGAATTTGATCGAAAGAAGATTTTTAAAATTTTTCGTGCTCTACATAAATGTGTATAAATCTTTGTTAATTCTGTAAACTGTAAAATTTTCCAGTTAAATTGGTCAGTTTGAATTAAAAATTCATGATTCTGAAGGAATAAGAATTTTTTGATTTTAGCTTTAATAGCCATGTCTTTATTAGAACAAACATTTCAAACATCTTATCGCCATGATTATGAATGGCCATATCCAAAACCAATGGTCAAACGGTACGTAGAAAAAAAATTTAAAAATCGTATAAGTACTCAAATGTTTTTAAATGATTAACTCTTTCTTATAGGCCTCCTCAACCACCGATGGTTACCCCAAAAGATCCAAGTGTGTACATCGAAAGACCTGCCGAGGGTGTTTGTCATTGCGACAAACATTTATATGATAATAAAATGATACAATATCGAGAATTGGCATCTAAAGAAATGCTCCTTTGCAAAGAATTGTTTAATGTTAATCGACAGGTGAATATTTAAATCGATAGCAATTATCATATTAAAATATTAAAACCCCTTATTATAAATTTTAGATGACTAAACTAGGAAATGAGATCTTAGATCATCCTTGCGATGATGACGATATGAAAATGGAGACAAGCTATCAAATCGATTATAATAAAAGGAACCAAAAGATTGTGCCGTACAGACCAATTAGAGCTGATATTGATGCACCCCCTTGCGATTTACATCCCGACGTCGTTATTTCAATCGGAAAAGGATATCGAGATCCTTGTTTGTTTCGATACACTGCTTATGTACGTCCTACTCTAGGACAAGATGGTCCTGTTTCTTTTGTCACAAGTAAGATTATCTTTTATTACAGTTTCATTACATATTTAGTGTTTTACCGGGTTCTTTATGTGAAAAATGAATTTTTAGAAGTAGATACCTAAACTTTAAAATATGATTAAAATTGTTTAAAAAATCATTCATATTTTATTATTTTTGTAGCTCCTGATTCCATTGAGCAATGGTTTTTGGATAGCCCTCCCAGAACTACATATCAAGACGACTATAGTAAAGTTGGTTTGGCTGTTTTAAAATCGTTGCAACAATATAAAGAACCAATGCCTTCATCTCGAAGACGTGTAGGCGATCCATGTTTGTAAATAATTTACAAACTACAATGTACATTTTAAGGAAATAGACAGTTACCATAAAAATAAATCTACTCCACAAATTAAATTTTGTCGCTATGTTATGTTGTTATGTTGTTTTGTTATTTTTTTTTTAGTTTTTTTAAAATGACAAGTAAAAGCAATGGCTTTTCAGTCTGTTTATACTGTCGATTTTCAACCTTGTAACGTTAAACCTAGGAAGAAGTAAGCACGTTTTCCGGTACACATTATTGGTATAAACTATATAAATAATATTTATATTTTATAGAAACATACCTACAGATGCTTTTTCAGAAAAGATCGACTATGCCGTATATTTAAATCCTAGTGTTGATAGAAGTCCGGTAACTTTTAATTCTTACAAATAAACATAAACGAATGATTTTTATTAGTGAATTATTTTAGAAATCTTTAACAAAAAAAGAAATTGAAACTTTAATCAAAAAGAAATATGAGCGTTTGTATCGTTCACAATATATGTGGTCATATTGTGTGGAAGGTTTGTTATCATTTAATTTTATTTAAGAGCCATCCATAAATTACGGCACACGAATTTTTGGAAACCCCTATTCTTGTCGATCACATTTATGAAAATCCTACTCTGGTCTGACGTCACACATTTTTACAGTTAACATAGAAATTCACCAAATCCACTTAAAGTTAAGGCACTTAATATTTTTGTAGCATACTTGCATTGATTTGAAATTGAGAATTGAGTATGATTTGACTTAGAAGAAAATTTCAAGCTTAGTACTTGTTCAAGAGTTTTGCTTGTTTTCAAAAAAATTCAAGTCGATTTCAAGTGAACCCCAAAGCTACAAACTCAAATAGAAATTCCTAATCAAGCTGTTTCGATAATACTTATAGTTTTGAGATATTAATATTAAAAAAACAGATTTTTTTTTCATAAATATATAGGGTTGTTATTTGAATCATCGACGATAAAATCAACAAATATTTGACAATTTTTCGGAAAACTAACTTATCTCACGACCCAGTTCCTACCTCTTGTCACACAATGACACACTTTGACCCTTTTTCCAACCCAAAACCACCAAACGTGACATTATTAATGGATAATCCCTTAGTAAACAATTAGTAGAGTATTTATTGCTTTAACTATATATACAGATATAAAAGCAAAATTAAGGATACCCAAAAGAAAATCTAATTTTAGTTGAGTGTTAAAAAAATATTTCAAGATAAAATTTATAGATAACGAATTATTATTTTATTTATTTTTTCGCACCATCTAACCAGAATTTTCAAGTTCAAGATAGAATAATTTTTACGTTCATGTGCAGAATTTCAATTTCCCCAATAATAGAAAACTAACTGTAACGTTCAAATAGATTTCAAAAACTTTAGACATTTCCTTATAAATTTGAGCTTACCCAAAAAAAAAAAAAAAAAAAAAAAAAAACAATTTGATTAAAAAATCTTCAAAATCAATTTAACTCTTTTTTATTCATAAACGCCAGCTAACAATTCAGAATTTGATTTTTAAAGTAAAATATTTGATGTCGGAAAATAACTGATTTTTGTGCTTTTGAATACAGCCAAACCTCCTGGGCTTAAGGAAAAATCTGCTCAAGATGAAATGATGGATTACTTTGAAAATATCTTTACCGGTAGTAAAAGAGATAAAATTCTGCCACCATTACCATTGATGCGTCGAGGTAATTTGTTATTTAACTCATACGTATAAGCTCCTTAAGTTTTTCCTAAGCTATTTTTTTGTTGTAGTTCAAAATTATGCAGCTCCCGATGCGTATCGTACCCCATTAACAGAACATCAATACTTTTATGATCGGGTTGGATATGATGTGTTTAGAAACAACAATATACGAATAGCAGGAAAATTGGAAAACAAAGAAAAGTTTGAATCGCCGTTTACTAAAGCTAAGGAAAATTTGGGTGAACAAACAAAGAATGGATCAGAACAGCAAAACAGTGACGAAAAGTTCGAAAAAGTTTGCGGTGTTTATAGACGTGCTTCTAATAAGCCTTTCAAATGCAGAATGGAATTGTTTTCTTAAATATTTTGAATATTTTTATTAAAATTTTATGTCAGCGTATTATATAGTTACAATTTTCAACCCTATTTTATTATTGTACCTAATATAAGCAGAGTTCAGTTCTAAGAGTGCATCGAAAAATGATTGAACATTATCTATTCAAAGTTGTAAATAATACATTTACTAATGACACTTTAACTATAATATCAATAAGCCCCTTCTTCTTGTACAATCTAACTTTCAAATTTATATTGTTAGATCCTAGGGCCATATATGAGACTTTACTTATTTTCTCAGAGATAAAATATGTGGCATATTCATGTAATACCTAGTGCAAATGGATCGCAATCACAATTATCACAGAATTGCGTTATAGTGAATAAAGAAAGTCCTTATAGTATCGACCTCGAAAACCATAAAATTTTGATATCAAAAACCTGCCGGGATTCCTGGAGACGAAACTTTGGGATTATATTCACACTATTATTAATACAACCCACTCAATCCACCGATCTGTTTTCTTTTCCAAAAAAAAAAAACTAAATAAATCCTTAAAAAATCTAAAAAAAAAACGAATAAAGAAATTAACATTTACCTGCTACTATAATTTTTCTCTTCATATTAACATAATTCTTGCTGGGTCATCATAAAATCTTTTCTATATCAAAAAAATTTATCCTTGGAAGGTTTCACATGAAGATTCGCCTGTTAATTTTCTGTGTAACTGCACCTTGGATTGGCATCAAATCCTAAAAAATAAGATTCTCGCCATTGCAAGAAGAACAAATTGAAATATATTAATTGTCTTTATCTACTAAATTAAGGCTGCTCTGTAAGTATGTAAGTTCAACAAATCCTCCTAACTCAAAAACTTTTTTTTTGATTATTTTTTTAAATATTTACTATGATTTTTGAGATTCATTTGTAAGAATTATAGTTTATTTTCTAATTGATTTTGCAAACAAAAACCTATTTTAAGTACCTACCTACCTACATTACGTAGATTGAGTTCTTCCCCCAGTAATCAAAAATAACTTATACCAGATCGATATTTTAGGAGCTAGGAGACTGACACTTGTTAAGTGGGATATTCATCGGTTGACTAATAATAATATACATTCATATACTTATTGTTAGCCTTAAAATAGGGTCAAAGCATAGATAAAAACATTTTTTTCGTTTTCGTTAGATTGTAATAAGTAATGGGTAAGTATATGTTTTTAAGGAGTTTTAATTATAACATAAATGACTCTCATTCATTTTTAATATTGTTTAAACCAAGAAAAACATTGCATAAATATTTTATGTCTTATTGCATTTTAACTTAAATATCCAAATTTTTTTTTGTTTTCAAAGTAGTTTTTTTTTTATAACTGGTCTTGTTTCCAAAATGCACTTAAAAGTAGAAAATAAATTTTATATTAAAATTTACGAAAAGAAAGATTTCTAAGTATATTTCAAATTGCTAAAGTCATTACAATTAAAAGTGATACAAGAATCTATAAATGACTATAAAATCAGGGTGCTCTATTAGTGGTAAATTTTAGACAATTAAGTTAATTTGTTCCCTTAATGAAAAATTTCAGATTAGGTAATGAATTAATTTGAGCAACCTGGTCTTATTATTTAATGATGATATTATTAATTTATAATCTTATTATTATTAATAATGATGATCAATTTAACATACGATTATAAATTCTTCTCTCACTTTTAATTTTAATGACTGTATCGACTATATCAATTTGTAAATAGGGATCTTTCTTTTCGTAAATTCTAATATAAAATTTATTTTTGGAAATAAGACCAGTTTTTAAAAATGATTTTTTTGATATATTTTTATTTTCTACTTTTTAGTCTTCACAGTTTTTACAATTTATTAATTAAATGAAAACTAGCTGTAACAGTTTTTTTTTTCAAATTATTAATTAATATCTTTCTGCAAAATATATTCTTGTCATTCAAATATAGTAGATATTAATTCAAACATTTGGTTGTTGAATTTAAAATTCATTATTATAAGATTGAAATCAAAAATATTTAATTAAATTAAATCCAAGAATACTAGAATCTCAAACTTTTTATGGTGGGTCATGTCTTCGATATTCAACCTTCATGCAAAATTTGGTGATGATTGGATAACGGTAAGATTTTCAAAAATTGGGTAATGTACTTTGAACATACTTACAAAGCTAGTTAATACAAGACCAGTAAAATAGCATTAATCGAAAGTGTTTAGCCGTTAAATTGTTGATTAAAACAGTTTTTAGTTTTATTTTTTTGAAAAGAACGATTTTCAAGTTTTGATTCCGGCTTATTGTAATGGCACTCTAGTTTGCTTTTTCGGGTCTAACTCATTTTTCTTGTACTTAGCCCATTATTGATCTCCAGTCTTCAAATGCCCAAGAACTAATATTTTAACAATGATTAATGAAGAACTGTTTGTTATTTTATAGTTAGTGTGTTTATATTAAACGATTTTCGTTGTAATTGAGAAAACTTTATTGTTTCTTTTTATTGCTATCATACTATCATAAACTAATATTTAATTTGCTTGTTTATAAGTATGTATCTCTGAAATTAAACAGAATTTGTCTAGGTTTAAAAAAATAGTAATCATTATTATACTCTTGTGCATTTTATTGAAAAATAAATAATTATTGTAACTTTTTAACATAAAATATGGTGCTATTATTAATATATTATAAAAATAAAAGAATACATTCAATTTTAAATTATTATTTACCTACCCAGTGATACTCTCACCTTTCACCTTTACTTAAAAGGACAAATATGTTGCGTAATAAATTTCTCGTTTAGGATACTTGTCCTTCCAACCAAACTGTTTTTTCATAAATTGATTCTTTCTTTACTCCCATGGCTCCATCTGCTTACTACTCCGGTATGAATGGAACAAGTTCTGGCAGGGCTTATATTTTGAAATCGCAGTTTATAGTAGTTTCGATTTTGTTGCAATAGCTCTCAATTGCGTTTAAATTTTGTTTAATATCATCATAAATTTTATCTTTCAACCTCAACACAATTTCTTTTATACTTTTAGCGGTTTAAGTTATTTAGTCACTTTTAGTACTCTATAGCAGTGGTGCGCAAACTATTGTCATTTGCAACCCTCATTTTTTTGTAAAACTTTTCGCGACCCATGAGTAGACAGTAGACGTTTTATAATCGTCAACGTAATTAAAATTAAATTATTTTCTTTGAAGTTTTTCCATTCTGCTTGGGTGGAATAGGAGTAGGATTTGAGTTCGTGTTTAAAGCTGTTCTCGGTAACTATTCAATTGAATTTTTATTTTAGCTCGCTATTCTTAGAATTTCTATTTGTTATTTTTAAAGTTCTTTAAATTTCGCGACCCACGGTTTGCGCACCACTGCTCTAGAAATAAAATTATTAAAATTAAGATAACTCTGGCCAGTTAAGTATTGTTACGAAACAGCTCAGTCTATATTTCCAAGCGTCTACACTCTAGTCATTTAAATTACATTGTTAAGTAGATGAAATTGTTTTTTACGATATACTTATTCATCAACGTGTTAACGATTATACTTATTCCCGTTGTTTTTTGTTCATTCCTCTAACTTTGAAGCGTTTGAAAGACATTCATCGCTCTGACCTATCTCTTAATAAAGGTTTACGTAAATACAAGCGAGAGTAATTACTAATTACATCATTGATAACGTTTGTGACAAATACAATGACCGTGATTTCGGTTGAAAGAACGATTCCAAACTGGGTTCTTAACGCTCTTACGGTTACCACTTAAAAGAACGTGGCCTTAATTAACTAAAGAAATAACAATGACAATTAGTGAGTTTTTTTTTTTAACTATATGGTTTCACTTATGTATGCGTTAACGTATGTCGTTTAAAAAAACTTTCACGAGTAAATGATTTACCTAAAACATTGTTATGGTCAATTATGTATATCGCCAATTATAAAAATTAAAAAAAAAACTGCAACTCTTTTACACTTACTACAAATATCGCACACGTATGGCTTTTTACCCGTGTGAGTCAATCGATGTTTTCGTAAATCACGAAGTCGAAAAAATGATTCTCCTTTAACAAAAAGATACAAACTTTCAATCAATATCATTTTACATATAAAATAAGCTTTTTAAACTTACTACAAATTTCACAACAGTATGATTTTTCACTGGAATGACTCAGCTTATGTCGGTTCAATTCAGTTGCATGAATATACGATTTACCTTAAATAAAATAATAGCGTTTTTTATCAGTATTATAATTTTGAATTTAAGGAATTATAGTTGCCTCTACACCAGCGGTCGGGAAACTTTTTTTGCCATTACCCCAAAATATTTTTGCGTAAGTCGATATTACCCCTCTAATTTTGAAAAGGAGACAAGCAATATAAAAATAAATTATAATTTACAAAAGAAATTATAGGCATTGTTCGTCTACTCGATTTTCAGTCATTGACTGAATGTGCAGTTACTGACACCGCAAAGTTTTACACACAACTAAATGCTTTAACATCAAATTTATGCTGCAAATACTATTTTCAGTTATTCTATGAGGACTTTTTGTCTGAGGATATTTTGTCGTGGGGATATTTTGTCGGGGTTTTTTGTCCGGGGATCAAAACGCATGGAACCAAAACTTTCCGGATTTTGGGTAAATAATCACGCTTCATGTTTGATACAATAATTTCAAAACTGGGTCTTTTTGATCTAAGAACAATTTTAATAAAGTTTTCGGAAATACTAACACGTTTATAAGATAGCTTTGTTAAAAAATTTTCTTACTACCCCCAAAATTTTCATTTTTACCCCATTTTGGGTAATTTACCCCGGTTCCGCGACCGCTGCTCTATACTTACTACAGATATCACACACATGTGGTCTTTTCCCAGTGTGAATTAGTTTATGTCTTCTTAAGTCTCCTGGTCGAAGAAACGATTTACCTTAAAAAATTAAATTATAAAAACATTGAAAATTAATAGGAAAATTTGTACTAAATACATACTACATATGTCACAAAAATGTGATCTTTCGCCATCATGAACCAATTTATGAACAGTTAAATTACTAGCACGAGTAAATACTTTATCTAAAACAAAATAAAGATATTTTTTGAAATAAAATGCCCTTAAAAAATAATCAGTTATTAATAATAAATTTAAACTCACAACAAATATCGCAAACATAAGGACTTTTCCCAGCATGAATTAATTTGTGTGTATTGAATTCATTTAATCGAATAAACGATTTACCTGCAACAAAATTATATAAAAATTGTTAGTACTCGGACAGTTAAATTATAATAAGGTAATTATAAGGTATAAGGTAACTTATAATGATACTTACCGCACATTTCACAACTATATGGTTTTTCGCCTGAATGAATCAATTTATGTCGCTCCAAATGACTTTCTTCAACAAATGATTTACCTTAAAAAATATGTACAATTTTTTCTTTTAATGTTCAGTTTTGAAAATAAATCGCAAACATTGCCTATATACTTACTACAAACATCACAAATATGTGGTCTACTTTCAGTATGAATTAATTTATGCCTTGTTAGGTCATAACTTCGAAGAAATGATTTGTCTTGAAAAAATAGATTTTCCTTTAATATCATTTAATTATGCAACTATTGAAAGTTATTTTCTAAATACTTACTACAAACATCGCAAAAATGGGATTTGTCGCCGGTATGAATCAATTTATGTCGAATCAAATGGCTGACATCAACAAATGTTTTGCCTTAAATAAAATTGTGGGTATTTTCTTTTTCCAACGATATATCCATTAATAGTAGTTCTGTTTTTTTAAATACTTACTACAGTCATCACAAACGTACGGTCGTATCCCAGTATGAATTAATGCATGTCTTTTTAGGTGTTCCTTTCGTCGAAATGATTTACCTTTAAATGGTTAAATGATTTAATTTCTTAAGAAATGTAATTTTGAAAATTCATTACACCAGTATTAGAAAGTTTAAAAAAAATCTTATGGTGCCCAAAAATTGATAGTATATGTTAATACAAAAATTTTGACACCAAAACGTGTTCTTAATAATCATATTAAGATTTTCCTCAATTAATTTTTTCATTTTCGATTTAATAAAACAGAAATTTTTATTTTTTATATTTCGTAACTTTGGAGCAACAATCTGAAAGAAGGGATTAAAGGAAATTATACGCTCTATAAAAAGGTCTTTAAAACAAAGTTGGAATATATTAAAAGATTTCAATTAGTGTCATTTTTGATCTCTGATATCTTTATAACGGTAGATATGAGAGAAATCGTCTTTAGGAACTTTTTTGTAGGGCGTGAAATTTACTTTAAATCCTGTTTTTCGGATTTTTCTTATGATGAACTCTTCCAAAACCAGTTATGAAAATTTAAAAATAAAAATTACTGTTATTTAAATGGAAATAAATGAAAAAATAGATTGAGAGAAACCTTAATTATGATATTGAGAACTCATTTTGGCTCCAAAATGTTTCTTTTAATATATACTATCAATTTTTAGATACCATAAGAATATTTTATTAAACACCCCAGGAGACACATTTGTCATACTATTTTAAATCAAGGCAAATGTGTACTACCAGAATTATAGTTATTCTCTTTGTTCTTACCACAAACATTGCACGAAAATGGTCTTTTTGGTGATGTTTCTTTAGGACTTGACTCAGTGCATGGTTCATCTACAAAAAAAAAAGTTTTCATACTGTAAAAGATTAATGGTCACAGATGAAAACAAAACCGTACATTGTACGATACAAGTCATACGTAATGTGAAATGTGGGATTTTATTTCACATTAATTTTTTGAAATCAAAACTTAGATGGTAAAAAATTACCTTCAGTTGTCTTGAAAATTCCCTCGTCAATATCAATTTCGATTTTGATATCAGCTGGGTTCTTTAAAACGAATTCTTGTGAAGCACTTTCCATTTCATCTGTTGCCTTCTTTTCTATTTTTATAACGGATTCGAGTACTGAATGATTATCATCTAATTTAATAAGATTTAAACTGAATACATCAAAGTTTATTTCCGAATTTCTTTCTTGTTTGGTTTTCCGGTAAACGTTTTTTCTATTGGTTATGATAAAAAACTTAGCGTAAACGAACAACTATTCTGCCGTTCCTTAGTTTTGGATAACCAGTCCTGATATTATAAGTAACTTAGTAAGCATATTTTATAACTATCATTTCATGTAAATATTACCTATAGTTGATCTAGAAATTCCTCCCTCGAGTTCCCTTTTGAGGTCCTTTATTTTGACGTAATTAGTTAACTATCATTAAGTAATGGTTTTTTGTCAAATTTAAAAACCTTACCTCCTATAGATTTGTAACTTTCGCTCATCTTTAGGAATATTTAAAAATTCCACATCTATGGCAGTAATTTTTGTTTTTTAAAGTTTTAAAAGAAAGGTTTATATTTGTTTCTTAGTAAGTCAGTCACAAATGTAGAGGCCGAAAATATTTATATAGCATAAACGGTTTCATTAAATATTTCATATATGATGCATGCAATCCATGTAATACATGTGTATGATAAATGTATATGTATGATACAGAATGACCAGAATGATACCTTACATCCCTTACATATCGTATACAGAGAGAAAATTTCTCTCTCTCGTATAGTATAATACGTTATACAAGTGATACTGGGTGATGCCGTGATACCTAACATTGTCAGTATAACAAACTAATATGTAGCTGAAAATGGCAAGATTGTTATTTCTCGGGCGCCAAGATTTGACGACGGATTCATATAGATCTCGCTAAAATAAATCGAAAATTGGAGACTACAATTTTTCGAGTTTTTGTTTAGTTTTCGAGATATATAATTTTAAAAATCGAATTGAGGACGTCATATTTGGTTAAAACCGTTAAACAACGCGATGGCCAGAGGAGAGTAAGGTTACCCCATTTTTCTTATGGGAAATTATTTTGATAAATCTGTCAATTAAGACGTAACTATGGGAACTGTCATGTATTTTAAGTTAATTCGTATAAATTCATTGCACTGAAGTATCTCCCTCTTCTATCAGTGAGGGTATATGTGCTGGCGTGTGACTGTGAGTACTGAGCAGCCCCCTGTCACTTAGGCCGCGTTCAGACGGATCAACTCAACTCGCCCGACTATTTTCAATCTTGTAGACTGTAGCAGGATAAGCGACGCGAGAAGTGAAGTACAAGCGAGTTGAAAGGGAAGCAAATTGAGCAGAATTGAAAGAAAACTGATCAACAAAACTCGTTCAACAAAAGTTTGATTCAGTCAATTTTTTGTTGAACGAGTTTAGTTGATCAGTTCTCTTTGGGCGCGTTCAGACGGATCAACTAAACTCGCCCGACTATTTTCAATCTTGTAGACTGTAGCAGGGTAAGCGACGCGAGAAGTGAAGTACAAGAGAGTTGAAAGGGAAACAAATTGAAAGAAAACTGATCAACTAAACTCGTTCAACAAAAGATTGACTGAATCAAACTTTTGATGAACGAGTTTTGTTGATCAGTTTTCTTTCAATTCTGCTTAATTTGCTTCCCTTTCAACTCGCTTGTACTTCACTTCTCGCGTCGCTTACCCTGCTACAGTCTACAATATTGAAAATAGTAGGGCGAGTTTAGTTGATCCGTCTGAACGCGCCCTTTCAATTTGCTTCCCTTTCAACTCGCTAGTACTTCACTTCTCGCGTCGCTTACCCTGCTACAGTCTACAAGATTGAAAATAGTCGGGCGAGTTGAGTTGATCCGTCTGAACGCGGCCTTAGATACGAGAAAGGCTAAAAAAACGTGACCGATTTCTACGGAAATTGGTGTTGTTATAAGAGTCATACGTCTCAAACAGCCCCCTACCACTTAAACTTATCAGAGTTATTATAATTATTATTTAAAAATACTTATCATAATTATTCTCATATAATAACAATAATAATGAAAACATTTAAAAAAAGTTTCATTTTAATAACTTGCCTGACGTTTAAAAAAAAATTATTTCTAACCTCCGACTTCCGTAAAAGTCTTCGTCAGTCTTTGTGGTCTTCGTTCAACTCGTTTGCAACTATACAGCAACTATATTGCAACTAATTGACTGCAAATTCAGTAAAAATGGTCACATTTTTGTAACATGGAGTTGTAGGGGGCTGGTACTGAGATCAACGCCAGTTTCGGAGCACCTACCCCTGTCTAGGGATGTTAAAAAATAATCGATTTTTATTTAAATCGATTATTATTTTCTAATAATCAATTTTTTATATTCGATTTTCATAGTAATATTAATCGATTTTTAAATAATCGATTATATAAATTACGCGTTTAAATTGATTGTCATAAACAGCGCAAACTTAAATGCAAACTAGCTGTAACGGTTTTTTTCATTCTTGTCATTCAAATATAATACATTCATTCAAATATTTGATTGTTAAATTTAAAATTCATTATTAAATCTGGTAGTTTTATTCGAGTTCGGTGCAAATCCAAAAAAATAAAATCCATTCTGCGTGTTCATTGGTGCTCATTAATCGTTCATTCCCCACCATGGGTCAGTAGCAATCATTTAGTAATTCAAAAGTTTCTGTGGGTGTACCGCTATTTTATTTTGTATATAATTTTTTACAACAAACAGTTCTTCACTCACTCTTGTCTTTTAGTCAAAGTGTCCGTCGGTCAATGTTTGAGCATCGCCATAGCTGATCGATTGGAACAAACCTATTATATCATCAAAATTGGCATTCAGTTCATGAGTGGCAATTCGTAGAACTGCTTCTAAATTTTCATCCGTTATTCGTGATCTAATTTTGTTCTTTGTATTTTTCATTAAAGAAAATGTCGTTTTGCATATGTATGTCGATCCAAAGAACGCCAAATATTTCTGTGCATTATCCAGAACATTCCTTAAAAAATTCTGGATTTGAAGAGGCGTAAAAGTTGTTTTATTGTTATCTCAGAAGTTACAAAAAAAGAAAAGGTGAAATGCCCGATTTTTTACGATGAACTGTAATTTTTGTGAGTAAAGTCAAAGTGGGCTGGATGTGGCCCGCGAGCCAGCAGTTGTCCTCTGGACTAAGTGAAATCTCGAAAACTCTAATATTATTGTAGAAATTCCAAATTCATAATATACTTTGTGAGAGAATTATTTGAAGTAATAATGAAAAAATACGTTACGCACACACACACCCATGTATACTTTATATTATGCGGCGCAACGGCTGTCTCTCTCTAAAAACGGTGGACTCTCTTCCACCATTTTTATGACGTCACGTCGTCCCGCAAGTTTTTGAGCACCGAAAAGCTTTACAAGCGTGTAGCGGGGAAACTATCCACTTTACGGAAATTAGTTACTGAACATTTTTTATGTAAAATGCTTCGTTCTACAACTTTTATTTGAAACTTTTTCACGATTTGTGAGCCGTTTTCTAATTATATAGAAAATTAGAAAGAAAACCTATTTTTCCCAAAGTTTCCGGAAAATTGGAGGGCTGATTTTTTAGCAGTCTATTAGGAATGACCATCTTTATGTTGTATCAAAAAATCAGCCCGCCCGGGCGAATGTTGGTTTAAAGAGTTATTTAACTGGACTAATGGGCCGAATGGGCATTACGATCAAGTAACTGGTGCCACCCTATATATAAAATGTAATCTAACAGTTTATGCTATGTGGTGTTTTTGTTGATTTTATGTAAATAATTTCGAACGTAAACTTACGATGACTTTCTACACAAAAAATAAAATAAAACTCAAGTCTTAAAAGACAAAAAACGTAAATTGATAAATTTATTTCGATATAAATCACGGTAATTAGGCCATCTCTTGAAGATGTCCGAAAGCCGGATAAACCAAGTTTTAACAATGGAAAAAGAGTCATTAATTGATACAATTAATGCTTTAACAACTGAACCAATTACAGCAAATCAATTAGACGTTAAAACTGAAGCTAATAACGATGAAGAAATTTTTAGAGCAGCCATAGGTAAATATTTTACTAACTAAAAGCTACAATTATTTATTTCAATATTAGTCGTTATTTAAATTTAAATTCAATGAGGAAACTTGTGAAACATTTTCAAAAAGTTTTTATTATTTTACAATAGGAAATATCAAGAAGGAAAACCCAGAAGAAATTTGGGAAAATAGCTACAATACAAATTATATTGATAATGATATCAATAGACGAGATAAAGCTGTAATTAAATACGAAAAGGAAGAAACTCCTGAATGGGAATTTGTTCCTCAAGAATCAGTTTCAAAGAATCAGACCGATATGAAAACTGAAATTTATATAGAAGAAGGAAATTTTGGAGTTCTGAAAGGTAAAGATGCATTTATTTCGAAATATTATTGTCAACGAGATTGTCGTTTAATTTGAATTTATATCGAATAGAA
Organism: Sisyra nigra; assembly: GCA_958496155.1. Classification (NCBI taxonomy): domain Eukaryota; kingdom Metazoa; phylum Arthropoda; class Insecta; order Neuroptera; family Sisyridae; genus Sisyra; species Sisyra nigra. Next base: position 25,401,338 of record OY292315.1, read on the forward strand.
AATATCAAGGAGGAAATTTGGGAAGCAAACTTCGATATAGATCCTCTGAAATTAGATAATAATCATGAAAACATCATACAAATTGAAAAAAAGGAAATAGTTGGAATGTATATCAGTCCTCAAGAATCAATTTCTAGAAACCAATCTGATATAAAAACTGATATGCAACAGGCAATTGTTGGGACAACCACAGGTAGTATATGATTTGTTCCCAAAGAAAATAAATCGAATTTTATACGGTACGAGCCATGGGCCATAATAAAACAAGCTTTTATAATTTTTTCTATTGCGCATGATTTGTACCGATGAACGATAATATTTTAATCAAGAACAAATCTAGATAACTAAACATCAAAGTTTCAGTTTGTTCAATTTTCAATTAATATTGTTAAATTTATATTAAAATTATATTTTTGGTATAAAAATTTTTAAGATACCTGATGAAGTCGGAATATCACCGACGAAACGTAGTGTAAAAAGAAAATAAATTGTTAAAATAAAAAACTGGTCTCTTCACCTGATAATTGTTTAAAATATTAAACTATTAAGACCTAAAAATTAGTGTTATGGGTTTCAATTAAAATTTATTTTCATTAACAACAAAGTTGTAGATTACGAAACACCGTTTTTATTTGTTTCATTACGAATATTACGTATTATAACAAAAAAAGAAAAACAGTCGTAATGATTTTAAAGAAGTGAAAAAATCATTCATTGCCAATTTCTCTAATGTATAATTAACAAAAAAAATTGATTCACATAAAACCCAGGCAAAAAAAAAATGGAAATACATAGAAAACCATTTTACTGCAATTATTCTATCATGAATGTCATTAAATTAATTAAAAAAAATATTTCTTAATTTTGTTAAAGGCAAACCATTTCATGGAAAAAAGCAGTTAGAAAAAGAAAAATCAATTCGTACTGGAAAAAAATCGCACACTTGTGATATTTGCAGTTCGTATAAATTCACTAACTTTTCAATTTAAATCAAAAATAATTTTTTTTCCCCACTTTTATTTAAGGTAAATCCTTCCCTTATGTATGTGCTTTGAATCGACATAAACTGATTCATACGGGTGTAAGACCGTATAGATGCGATATTTGTAGTAAGTATACAGAAAAAATTCTAAATTTATTATAAAATAAAATTTTAAGAAAGCAAGAAAAAAATTTTAAAGGTAAATCATTTCTTCAAATGACGGATTTAAAATCACATAAATTGACTCATACCAAAGAAAAATCGTATGTTTGTGATGTTTGCAGTAAGTGTGAAGCATCTAATTTTCAAAATTATCTACCTAATTGTAAAACAATAATAATACTTTTATTTAAGATAAATCGTTTCGATATGCAAGTGCTTTGAATCAGCATAAATTAATTCATACAGGCGAAAGGCCGCATAGCTGCGATATTTGTAGTAAGTTTTTGAAAAAGTCTCATTACTTGAAAATCCTAAAACAATTTTTTTCAGGTAAATCATTTCTTCAAATAACCCACTTAAGAACGCATAAACTTATACATACAGGAGAAAAACCGCATGTTTGTGATGTTTGTAGTAAGTATAAAGTTATTGATTTTCAAAAATGTATTATTGTTTAAAAATTAACTTTTACTTGAGGTCAATCGTTTACTTATGTAAAAGCTTTGAATCGACATAAACTGGTTCATACAGGTGTAAAGACACATAGCTGCAATATGTGCAGTAAGTATTTAGATAAAAAAACTCATACCACGAGGTTCCTACGAAATTTATACGTTCATCTGGTATTTAATCAATTTACTTAAAATTGTTATTAATAATTACATTCTGTGACCAATTTGACCTAATAACTGTATTTGGGGTGAAATTGGCTTTAGATTGACTTTAAAATCCTTTCTGTTTTACAGAAAACCTCTCATTATGTAACGATTTAATTTTCCATCTAACCGGCAAACATTTAAAGCATTCGGCAACTAATGCATTGTCTGACAAGAATACATGAGCAGAAGTTAAAACAGGAGTACAATAAGCCTAAGGTTTAAGTGCGAAGCGAACGAGCCCTAACCCAGGTACCATGCGTTTCATAGAAAATCATGGGTTTCCAACTAGAACCTATAGTGCTATATAGTACATTTTGATGAATAAAGACATTATGACGATTGTCAACGGAACTTTTCTCTTTTCGTGGATTAAGATGTGTATAGCACTATTTTATTCATTGGTTCCATGATTTTCTATGAAGTGCATGGTGCCCTAACCTTTTTTCTGTTTTTTTTTTGCTAATGGGTAAAAAAAGGCTAATGCATTGTAAATGGATAGGCAATCACTTAGTCATTAATATATAGTAATATTTCCTTGTGATATAAACATCGAAAACTTAGAAAAAAGATTTTTAAATGAGATCAAGTTAGATGTATTTTACTTCCGAAACCCTTGGTATTGTAAATTTTATCGAAATCGGTTTTTACGTTTACACGCGATAAAAACAAATGAACATACCTAAAAATTTTCTAAAACTGGTATTTTCAAACGATTTTTCCGATTCAAAAACTATTTTCATGGCCTAGAGTTCAAGAGTTCAATTTTACGGTTAATGTTTTTGGAAATTGCAAAAGGCTGGGTTAAAAAATGTTTTTGATTATTATTAGATAATCCGTGACAAAACCGTGCTTGGTTTATACAATTTAGACACAGCAGGTAACCGTCGACACATTGCTGATAATTCTTTTTCTACAGCTTGAAATTCACAAAAATACAAAATGTTTTGTTATCCAATTATAAAATTGAATTTCTTGATTCTAAATAATTTGGCATTCCTTTTTGAATTCTGAAATTGAAATTATGAGATTATTTTATTTTCGATTATTTAACAAAATAAACGTTAAGAAATTGTGTGTTTTAAGAATTTATTTTTTTTTTTTTTTTTTGATGATTTTATGGACGAGTCACCAGTAGGGATGTGAGATTAATGGAAAAAAATCGATTAAATAAAAATCGATTTTTCTTTATTCAATATTAATCGATTTGTCAAAAATCGATTTTAATAAAAAAAAATCGATTTTTTCTATTATTTAAAATTCTACTTGCTTTTCATATTCCAATAATGATGAAACCTAAGAGATTCATACTAACAATTTATCAGATTAAAATTCAAATAAAATGATATGAATAAAAAAATAACCAATTCAAAACTAAAAATTAAAGCGAATCTTTCATTAAACTTTCAAGGTAATTTTTATTGATACACAATTTCAGTACCATTAAACGTTTTATTATAATAACAATGAAATGATGAGCATCCTAACAAAATTACAACCTTATTGCCTCAAAAACTATTTTCGATTTCAATCTTTTAATAATGAATTTTAAATTTAACCATCAAATATTTCAATGAATGTCTATTATATTTAAATGACAAGAATGAAAAAAACCGTTACAGCTAGTTTATATCTAAGTTTGCGCTGTTTATGAAAATCGATTTAAACGCGTAATTTATATAATCGATTATTTAATAATCGATTAATATTACTATGAAAATCGATTATAAAAAATCGATTATTAGAAAATAATAATCGATTTAAATAAAAATCGATTATTTTTTAACATCCCTAGTCACCAGATCAGCGATTCTTGCAATCGCTATACATGGCGTGGAGAATTCATATATTTAGGATTAAGACATTTTATTTTTCTCATTTATAATTTTTTTTAACCCATTCACAAAAATGGTTTGTCTTTGGGCTGACGGAGTCTCTGTTTACATTTGCTTAGCATCTAGTGGACCGACTTTTGCTCCCGATATCCCTGAATTTAACAAAAACAACTAAATTCGTCTTGTTTTTCTTGACGACCCGAGAAACCCCGAATATTTTCATGCACGAACGTTTAAATCCTGTTCAACATTGCCTGGCGGTGCTTATGCAAGTGCCTTGAGAGGTTGAATCTGTAACTCAAGCGAACTTGTCGCTTAATATTGTGTCGTATCTGAATTCTGAACACGTGCTAGCCGATTATTGTTTTTGATGTGGTATCGTTTAAGTCGACCTGACGGTAGAATTGCGCACAACGTAATTATAGACAGTTCTTTCACCCTCTCTCGTTAATGTTCGAGTACCACCAAGCCATGACGATTGGAACAAACTTTATATTCTACCACTAGGAATCTAAACCAGTAATACTAGTACTTGATTTCGAATAGGTATATGGTGTTTAAAAGTTCTCAAAAATCATCTAAGGGTCGGAATACGTCACAAAGTAAGAACATAAAGTTATTTTATCGCGCTAACGTACAAGAAGTTTTAATACAACAAATTTATAATGGTCATTTAGTAAGTAACCCGACAAAAACAGTTCTCCCTTCGTAATTATTGAAATTGGTATTTCTATTAAATACTAGAAAGCTATATAAATTTGTAGTGAAATCCTAAACGGCATTCAATTTGGAAATACATTACTGAAAGAAAATGTTTAAATCATAGTTTATTTTGAGGTAAATCATTTCTTCAAAAAGAGGACTTAAAAACTCATATAAAAGTAATTCATACGGGCGAAAAACCGTACGTTTGTGATATTTGCAGTAAGTAAAGCAACTAATTTTCAAAAGTAATACAAAGTAACAAAAAATTGACTCCACTTTAATTTAAGGTAAATCATTTACTTATGAAAATGCTTTGAATCGACATAAATTAATTCATACAGATGAAAAATCACATTTTTGTGAAATTTGTAGTAAGTACTGATTCAAAATTCTACTAAGTTTATAACCTGATTATTGAACAAAATTTTAAAAACTTATTTTTTAAGGCAAATCATTTCTTGAAGTAGAGCACTTAGAAAAACATAAACAAATCCATACGGGAGAAAAACCATACGTTTGTGATGTGTGCTGTAAGTACAAAGAAACGTATTTTCAAATGTATATCATTGCCAAAAATTGAGTACCCTTTTATTTCAGGTAAATCGTTTCTTTATGCAAGTGCTTTGAAGCTACACAGATTAATTCATACAGGTGAAAAACCACATAGCTGTGATATTTGTGGTAGGTATTTACACAATATCAATGTTAATGTTTTAAAATGGCATCATTGCAAGAAAATCTTTACATTTCTTTTTTTTTTTTGAGGTAAATCATTTCTTCAAATAGTTCATTTAAAAACACATAAACTAATTCATACTGGGGAAAAACAGCACGTTTGTGATATTTGCAGTAAGTGTACAGCATCTTATTTTCAAAAACAAATTGATGGTGGGAAAGTAAAAGCACAGACTATAGAATTTTTTTATTTAAATTAGAAGACTCAATTAAAAGTTTCTGTTTGTGTCGGCACCTTTACTCTCAATTTTCTTCTGCAGATTTAGTGCATCTTCGTTTTTAAAGTGCTTTAACTGGTAATGGTCATTAGCACTTGTGGGATTTAATTTAAGTTAGTTATACTCTGTTGAGATTTTTTGGAGAAAAATGATTACGTTGTTCTACGATGTTTTGATTCCTTTAACACCTCAGAAACCTCTTTTTTGAGTCGCTTAAATATAATTTCAATTGATGCGTTCTTGACTCATAAAAGGGCAAACAACACAAATTCGTATTTATAGTTTGTATTAGATTAGATCAGATTACAGTTTTGTTTTGTTGTAACCCACCAAATTAGTTTGAACTTTTTACCTTTCCACGGTCGATATATTATTGAGGTAGGAAATTAACCATATATTTATTTAAGGTAAATCATTTCCTTATGTCAGTGCTTTGAATCAACATAAATTGGTTCATACAGGGGAAAGACAATATAGCTGTGATGTTTGTAGTAAGTATTTAAATATTTAGATAAAAACATTCAAAAATAAATCTGGGTTTCTTAACTTGCGTCTTATTACAAATATTTGGAATCAATCAAAAGTATATTTCAAATTGTTGTGTGAAAAAGTTTTCTTTTTTTAAAATTAAAAAAAAAAGGAAACTTAAACATTAATATAATAAGTAGTCATGTAAAAATCATATTTTAATAATTACAATTATTGTTTTTAGGCAAAGCTTTTAAATACGTAAGCGCTTTAAATGTACATAAATTGATTCATTCAGGTGAAAAATCACATTCTTGTGAAATTTGTAGTAAGTATAAAAATAATTTTACATACAAAATGTTATAAGTAGTAAATTCATACCTTGTTTGTTAAAGGTAAATCGTTTTTTCGACTAAGTGATTTACGAAAACACAGATTGATTCACACTGATGAAAAACCACACGTGTGTGATGTTTGTAGTAAGTACAATAAAATCGCAATTAATTTTGCAAAATGTTAATATTACATCATTGACCACAATTTTGTTTAAGGTAAATCATTTACTCGTGAACGTTATTTGAAACAACATAAGGTGACGCACAGAAAAACAAATACCGAGTTATCATCTATATGAATTCAGTTTACTGAGTTGTTACTTGTATATTGTGTAATTAATAATCGTGGTTATTTCACCACGTAATACAGAAATGCGATTGTGGCGATGGGTTAAACATTTGATTAGTTAATAAACTTATTTAAACAGTTTTATAAATTATAAATACTATGATTTGTCAAAGTATTTGACTGAACCCCCGACCCAAGTACCGTATTTGCCGGCAAATAAGACGCACCGGACCATAAGACGCACCCCAAACTATAACATTTTTAGAAAAAAAAAATGATTTGGACGATATGATAACGCACTGACACAATTTTTACAAAAAAATCAAATATTTCAATTCCTTTATTAATTTTAATTCACTTTATTATTGTAATACATAGGTGTTTATTTGTAGGTAACTTTATTATTGTTTATTATTATAATTATTTATTATAATAATAATATTATTTAGTATTATTATTATTATTATAAGACTATAAGACGCACCCTGATTTTAAGTCAAATTTTCAGAATAAAAAGTGCGTCTTATCGTCTGGCAAATACGGTATTTGAAATACATATGACGTTGTTTTAGGAACATGATCACTAAAGTTCTTGATTGTTACTGTCTCGAATATCATAAGAATTCGTAGAAATCATACATCTATAAGAACTAGAGGTCGCCCAGTGGTCGAAATTCGACCATAATTCGTTACAATTTTTACATACCTAAGGGTACACTTCACTTGTAACTGCCTCAAAAACTTTAGTTACTAAGCTAACTACAGCAGATAATGAATTGCATTTGCGAATGTTTGGAAAATAATTTCTTGACTAAATTTTTCTTCAAGGTTCATTTAAAGAAAGTGCATCATATAATGATTGAAAATATTTATTTTAAGTTAAGGAAGGAAATAGGTGTAGAGGTTTCAAAATATTTATTTTTTTCTTCCATAAATCTTTTACAAAATTATTTCAGAATATTCTCTAAAAATTTCAAAACTAAATATTAATTCGTTTATATCAAACATGTTTTGAGGTCTCCTTAGTCCAAAAAAGTAGTTTTTAGAAACACGTCTGTGTGTGCTTGTGTGTGACAGCCATATCGTATTGAACGCTTTTCCGAGTTTCACCAAGCTTGGAAATGTTCCTTCATATTATATCTTGTTTTGCCGTGAAGCTTCTAGTTGAAATCGGTTAACTGAAAGCTCCACTTTATTCTCGGAGTTTTTGAGCTTTTTCAAATTTTTTCGAAAACGGCTGCAATGATTTTCTTTAAGCTTATGATAGTTCTTAGACTTATTAATGGCTAAAACTTTTATTTGAAACTTTTTCTTGGGAAAATTCGATTAAGGACGGTTCTGGGGTGAAGGTTGGGAATTCATAAATACATATATGTTGTATACTTGTATAGTTCTGCTATGTATAGTTATAAGGTGCTTATATATTTCTTTTAACCAATAGCGAGTTTCATAAATGAAAGTAAAAGAAAGTACTGTAACGCCACGCAGCAGATATTTTTCTTTTTATAATGTTGTATGTCAATTCAAATTACAGTATTCTGAAATATTTTTTAGACAAACAAAAAAAAAATATGACTATAAACATTAGAAGTAATTTCAAGTGAGTTTGCTACGTTCAAAAGTAAAACAAAAGTACCTTTATGTTTAGATTTTTTCATTTAAAAGCCAAAGATAAAAAAATGGAAATAGGCTGCATAAGTCCTGTTTAAAACTTTGAATTAAGCTAAGCTTTTTTTTCAAATAGTACCTACCTATCTAAATTAATTTTTTGTGTAATTTATTTGAATGATTTTGCCAAAAGAACATAGTATGAATTTTTTATACGTTATATAATAATCAAGAAACACCTGATGAAGACCAAATAAAATGATTGAAACGTTGTGTATTTGAAGTTATACGTATCTTTTAAATATATTTTTATTAATATTATTCAATAATCAAATAATCGGTTAAATTTGTTTTCTTCAGTTTCAATAATTACAATTTCAAAATTTAAATTCCTCTCACAATATTTTGTTTAAATAATGACATTTGGAATATGGTTGAAGTCTGTGGTCAAACTGAACAACTGAGATTTAAAAATCTACATATTTGTGTGTATTGTGTGTCTGTGTGTGTCAAACGCGTGGTAGTGTGTGTGACGTCTTTTTTCATTAATTTAAGGTGGTTTGAAGCATTATTATTAAAAAATATTATCTCATAACGCAACTTCTTCATATAAACTTCAATTGTGCCAAATTTCGGTAAAAGGGGTTTAAAATTTTTGCTTCACGTATTAATATATAGATTTAAACTTTACAAAGTTAGAAAGATTGTATTAAAATTGGAAGACAAGATTTGAAGAAGGAAATTTGAAATATTTTAAAGATATTTAAGAAGATAAGAAAATGCTTTGAGCGTTGTACCAACAAGAAACATACTATCACCTACTTCAAGAATTCAACAGGTAAAAGTGCGAACGCAACTATGAAGCAAAATACTCTATTTTAACAATTTTGTGAATATCTAATATTTGAAGCGAGGCAAACAAATAATTTCAATATTTTATTGTTAGTCAACTGATGAATTGTTAATACCTGACGGTAATAATTATTAAACTATTCACAAACGAACGCCATTCTTCCATTAGCATTGTTAACGCCCACTAACCAACACTATAAAACATTGATTTTTGAATTAAATGAAACCAAAAAAAAAAAGAAAAGAAATTGAATCTTTGATGAAAAAGAAAAAAATAAACCTTACATCATTTTTAAATTGTGCACCGTGGCTATGATAAAGCCTGTAAAATGTTTATAAAATTGTAAGTTACGTTTTTATATTAAAAATTGAAGAAATTTATCATAAACCAATGGCTAACATACGCACGTTGTTACATAAATAACAATATTTTATCAAAAATCTCTGGAACAGAAACGAAAATTACGTTGCATAAGATCAAAACAATATAGAGAATGATTGGTCAAGAACTCTAAATTGACGTCATGTTGCGTTAATTTACCTTCGTTTCTAATGCAACTCTTACGTTCTCAGATTTATTAGCACTTTATTAGCAAATTTGTACTCTGATTTGAGAATCAATGTTCCCAAATTAGACAATTAGAACACATTAGATTTATTAAGAGATACATCCGCAACGACACGTTCACAAAATAGATCAAGATAAAAGAGCGACGTTTTATTAAGCTTTAATTAGTCGAATATTCATTGAGAAAAATCTTCGAACTACATGAAAATTAGGCCAGTTTCAAATTGACCAGTTTAACTTATTTTTATTTAAACATTTATCAAGCTGCTAGGTTTTCACATAAAAACGTTTTTTTCTAAGAAACATTTTAATTAAATTTAATTTCAAGAAATTGACATAAACCGAATTGAAACAGTTTTATATTTGTTGTAGTTTATATTCGTCAGTATTTTCATCTTCGTCACTTGAATGTGGCCAAAAATATAATTTTCATCGCAAGCATTTGCATTTAGATATATCAATTGGTTTTTCCAAAGCTAATTTTTTATGGCTAAAAATATATTTATCTTGAAGACACTCCGAAGACGGGTATTTGTCATTGGGATGGGATCTATTTATTCAGTCACTTAAATTTGATTCATTCGTTGTTCGTTGATGGATTCATAGACTATTTCAGCAAAAGATACATTTTTAAATTTAAATTTCCCTCGACTTTGGGGAGATTTATTTCAACACGTGTTTGTGCTTGATTAATTTTCACGGAAATATTTGAGATAAAACTTGTTACACGACAAAATCCTCATTTGAATTAATAAAAAAATCTATATTTTATTCTTGTTGAAGCTTTTTTCTTTAAAAACTTTTCTGTAGAATAAGTTTTATTAGTAGTATAATTTACCTAAGACAAGTTTACTGAAAACAATGAACTCCTAGCAAACACTAGACAAAAGAGTGATGAACAATATTTCAAGAATAATGATTTAAAAAAAAGTTTTTTAGATGGTACACTTTTTTTTTCAGGCAATTGCACAAAGAAAAGTCGAGCATCGCTATTTAAAATTATCACAATTTTCACGATTTTTATGAGTCATAGTTCTAAGCAACTGACATGGCTAATAGGCTATCAGGGCCACGTCTGGCAACATCAATCACTTCTGTTCTTTTCATAAACTTGTTCTGTTTTAACTAAAATTTAACTGCTAATTAAACGAACTTTTCTGTGTACATGGGATGAATCCATACATAAAATGTACGGAAATAGTAACATTATTTGCCACGGACAGACAGATAAATCGAATCGAAGTTTAATGCTACGTGAAAATTAATTAAAATCCTTGATATGTTTATAGAATTTCTAAGGAATTACATTATCTCATTTTAGATCACACATTCTTTTATTGGAAATGCAAAACTTTCTTTTACTTCCTAGAAATATAATATATTTGAAACGCAAGGCTTTCGATAGAAAATTGTTTTTATTTCCTCATCAAGCTTAAGATCGATATCACTTAAAATATAAAATACAAAGCAGTGACAACCATAAAATCTCTGTACTTAATATTCATAATAACTTTCCTTATTTACAGAATAACATATAAAGCGCAAATTAGACTTTCTAATGATTTATTATCCACTTTTCACGTGAATCACATTTCGAGAAAATTCCAAACTTGCACGAAGTTCAATTTTTTACGTTGAATAGACAGATGCATTTAAAAAATAAACGCGTAGGTCGTTCATAAGTAGCCAAAATGATAAACTCATCTCTCGTATTTTTGGCAAAACTATTAAATTTTTGTTGCATCTCGTTTACTTTGGAAAAAAGCCGGTGCTGTACTCGTTATAAAACTTAAAAATTATAATCTAATTGAACATGGAAATTTTCTTGTAATTACTTGGTTAATGAACCTTGAACAGATGCATAAACAAGTTTTTAAGTATGAGGCTCCACATTTTTTCCTTTACTACTTTTGTCCAAGTTGATCATCTTTCGCGTGAAAATAAAGGAAAACAAGTAACGGTATTCGAATGGGTTAAAAACTATTTTTCTTTGTTCAATTGTTGGTTACAATTCAATTATGTAGTTCCAAATGATTATCGAATCCCATTAACAGACCATTAATAGTTTAACGATAAGAATAGGTTTTTTTAACTTTAAATACAATCTTCTTTGTTTCAAATAACATTTCTTTTTAATTTTTATTGGGTATTGGGTGAAAATAATCTAGAAAATTCTTGCTCAATAATGAATAATGTCAGCATTCACCACACTCAAAAAGTACGCAAGATTGTGCCTTTTAGCAACCACCAAATTGTACTCTTACAGCTTCTTACCTATATTCTCCCATATTGAGTCCTATAGAAATTTTTTCGAAAAAAAAATTATGTGTACGAAATAATATATTAGAAGATCCAACAAAAACTAAAATTTGGTAGATATCATTAACTATTTTTTTGCTACGATAACGTCAGTCTGCAGCTGCTTTTTGCAAAGCTAAATTGCATTTTCCCAGAAATGTACCGACCTAAACACTTTTTTGATGCATGCAGTGATTTTTAAACATGAATGACCTCGGCTGGACTCATCCACATTGCCAGTCGGCAAGCTCTTGCCCCCGCAGAGCTCCTAAAACTCCACTCTTGTAAATGCAATAATGGTGCTGAGAGGTGGCTGCACTGGCTTGAATGCAGGGCTTAGATGTTCTGCGTTGTGTGATACCTGCTTTGGAGAAATGTGCAAAACTGCAATAAAGAGGACGACAGTGAGAGCCTCAAGAAAACCCTGACGATCCACCAATATTGGAGTACCCACCAAAATGCCATTTTCTATGGGTTTTCTAAGATTTTAAGAGAAGTACGAGGCTTACAGACCCTTGCACTTAATTTAAAGCTAATTAAATTGCCTACAAATGATATTCAACAAATTCTGCTCGTAGGATCCAAGCTTTCCACGCAACTTCGGTCCAAAAAAAGTCTAAAAGTAAAATTTTCAATTTTTGAAAATACTGGCCTATTTTCAAAATACCATACGTCGGTAATCCATTTACTTGTGGAGCTCCGGTTGGGCTTTATTTGTTACAAAATTGGTACTATTAAAAACTTACAGAATAGCTTTTAAAGAAACATGCATGGATTAAGAGATACCTAGCAGAAACTGATACAAGTTCAAACATTTCATGGTTTTTCCTGTATAAACATTTTTTCACAACTTTTTGAGAGTTGTAAACTTGAGAATACATAGCCCTAATGGGGCTTCAAACAGCATGCTAAAAAATCAGTGATACATAAAATAAAATTTATTGCTCATAATATGTACAAAACAAATACATTTTGTTCTATTTGAATTTTGATGTGTGATGTACCTTTCATAAACCATCCAATCAGCGTTCGTAAATCCTGAACTAGGATCAATTAGTTTTTGGCTAGGACAATATATTGTAATTAAGTCTGTGTTGGGGAAAAATTATCGGCAATGTTTAAAAAACCCCGAATATTGTGTCTATCTTTATCAGAGACTAGCTGACCCGCGCAACTCCGTCTGCGTCACATAAGAGTGAGAGAGGGTTAAAAGTGGGGAACCTATGGCACAATTCTAAAGGAGTTGAAACTTTCTTTGTTTTATCCACAAATCACTTAAGAACCATTGAAGAGATAAAATTTGGGACCTATGATGCTATTTTAAAACCACGCGGACGAAACCAAGAAAAACAGTGCATGTCTGTAACGTTAAAAGTATAACATGACTCATGAGCTATCTTAGGTACATCACACTATGATCAGTAAGAGTGGAACTATAGTAGAAAATGTCACGGGAACGGGAATAATAAAGGAACGCTGCATAACACTACTGGGGTGTTTTATTGATAAAATTTACGTATGTAAACTTAAAATATAATGAAGAAAAAAGAATATATGAAACTTAAACAAAGAATAACGTAAAAAAAATTGAAATGTTATTTGATTATTGCAACGCCTGTAACCGAATTGTAACAAATAATATATTTTAAACGTGTACTTCTGTATCTGTTATAATATATTGCAAGGAACTGAATGCCTGAATGTCTAATGATCTATGAATCAGCTCAGTACTGACTACTGAAAAAAAGTTAGAAGTACACAAATATTGAAAAGGAAAAGCGCAAGCGCTCACTTAGGTGGCCTTACATATTTTAAAGAGTGGGGAGTCTTGAAAAATGTTAAAAGTTAAAAATGTAATTGTTGATTTTTTAAATGTAATTTAACACGCTAAATTCTAAATATGTATTCGAAAATTAACAATGAAAGAAATTTCAACGTTTCAAAAATTTTCATTATTTTTCGAATGTTAAATAAAAAATCATATCTTCAAGTGAAAATTGTAATTTTTATTTTAATCCTAAAGAGAAAATGTGTTAAAACGCTATTTCACGCACTTTAAAGATCTATTTCACGACCTTTTTTTTTTTAACACACGGTTCCCGCAGGAGACAATTATCATGCTATCCTTTGAGCACCGTGCATTATTCTGGCATAAGAAATAATCTATATTATTATCTGATCCCTCAACTATCATATTGCAAAAAATCATGTCTATCTTTTACTCTGTGAAAAACAAAAACATATCTATCCCACGGGAGTAGAACATTTTTCCTGGATAAAAAAGAGATCAAGCTTTCCTGAGGAAAATTCGTTAAAACTATTATTCATGAACTTTTAGAAAACTCTTTTGAAGTACTCAGTTCCTGAAGGATTCTATTTGTAGCCTATCCTACGGGAACCGTACAATATTCTAACATAAAAAGTAGCCCATATCATTCACTGTCTCTTAAACCATCATATTGCAAGAAATTATGGTAATCTTGTGTTCTGTGAAAAACAAAAACGTATCTATCCTACGGGAACATACATTTTTCCTGGATAAAAATTGGACTGTATGAAAAGAAAAATTATGATTTTGCCTTGAGGACCTTATGAGTTATTACTATAAATATATTGTAATCAGATAAAAATGTTTAGTTTCAGCATGATGTTTCTTCGAACCAGTTTTCTCTATTTCCCGATGAAATGAGAAATTTTTCCGAGATAAAACGTGTTCTAGATAATGATTTGCATATTTAGCTATCATCATACTTAAATATCACCAAAATCCATTTTCAACTAAAAATAGAGTTTATGCATAATTCTTTTCTCCAACCCGTTTTTCAATTTCCCGGGTAAATGAGACATTTTCCCGTATTAAAAAGTATTCTATTAAATGACTCAGATTGTCATTTATTATCACACCAAATTTTATTAAAAACCATATTTATTTGGGTAAGAATTAATAATATGTTTCTAAAAACAATTTTGCAATTATTTTTGAAACAAACTTAATAATCATTAAAAAGGTTATAGCGGGCTAACCTTAAAAGATAGACATATGTCGTCGCGGACTTTTTTGTAGAACTTTTTAAGAGGAACAATTTTGCTCAACATGATTTTTGTGTAACTTTAATCGTTACGCAGGGCAGGCCACGAACGCTCTCAAAAGGAAAAAATTTTCCTGATTTTTGCAACATTTTCCATCGATGCTCTGCTCCTATTGGTCGTAGCGTGATGTTATATAGCCTAAAGCCTTCCCCGATAATTAGGCTATCCAACATTAAAAGAATTTTTCAATTCGAATCAGTAGTTCCTGAGATTAGCCCGTTTAACCAATCAAACAAACAAACAAACAAACTCTTCAATTTTATATATTAGTATAGATACATCATGTTTTGCGAATTTAGCAAATTTTTATGTCGATTTTGACTGGCCTACAAAGGATTTTTTTTATGAATTTTCATAAATTTGGAATAGTTCACCGTAAGAAAATTTTTTTTTTAATTAGTTTTTAATTAGTCATTCAAACGCCAATTAGAATTTTACTTTTAATTTCTTAAAACATGTTTATAAAAACTTTATGCCTAAACATAGGTTAATTGAAATTCTTAACCATATTCTATAACCACAATATGACCACCGATAAGCAGAGTTCAGTGGTTAGAATGCGTCGAAAAATGATTGGGCATTAGTCCAGATTCTAAATATACTAACCACATTTCAACTATTAACATCAATGTGTCCCTCCTGCATGTAAAATGTGGCTTTAAGACTTAGTGAACTTACGTCAGCGTCACCAAGCCTTATTCTTTTAAACAAATAAAACAAAATTACAAGAACTTTGATTAATAAACTCACGAATCGTAAATCGAATTCAAAATACGGAATGAAATTCACATTTTGATAAATGCATTGAATTTATTGACTCATTTAATTTTTCAGTTCAATCTTAATTGCAATTTCCATGTATTTTTTTTTGCTTGTTCCATCCGTGTTTTGAATCACAGCCAAGTCTTATAATAAAACTCTGAATAATTGCACCATTTGAGAGACAAGGAACATGAGCACTTTTTATATGCAATTGTACTTGATTTCTTGAACTATTGTAGGTTTACATTGTCGCACATAAACACCTGATATGAACGGTTAAAAAAACTCGTTATAATAAGATTTTTAACAATCACAAAATAAAATTGCATTATTTCCTTGTAAATGAACAAAATTTATTTTAACTGTTGATGTACATTAAAAAAAACTTGATTTTCATACAAATCTAGGTGTGAATATATTAATATTCGTTGGTATAAATGACAGAAATTTTAATACTAATGAAACACATGATAAATTTACAAAAATTCACAACAAAATTAAAGTTAAAATAACTTCAAAAAAATATTTCTCCTTCAAAATCTTCCTACAAAAATTATTATTTAGACAATTATTAAAAATATAAATTTCCTTGAATCTCATATAGAATTATAATAATTATTTTTGCGTTTATTACTATAGTAATTGAAATATTTTAAAACTTGTCCTATATTCATTTTCAAATTTTTAGGCCCTGTGACATTTATCACATAAATTTAAACATTTATAGATATGTCATATGTTAGTGAAAAATGAATTTAGTTGAAGATTTCCATTCTTGTGTTGCGGTCTTAAATTTTCTCTATCCCACAATATTACGAGAAATAATAAATACTTATATCCTTTACTTCATATCTATCTGCATATCTAGCTGTATACAAAAAGTTTATGATCTAATTTGTCAGTTTTGTATTGATAAAAACTACTTTGAAAATCAACATGTTGTACGAAATTATGCCTTTTATTCATCCGACGACGACTCGGATTGTGAATATCACTGTTTAGATAACGAGTTACTGCAATACATGCCTCAGGGTGTATTAGAGAATTATATTGACACGATTTGTGCCAAAGAAATGATGAATTACAATAAATATTTACAAAAGGAACAACGCCTTAAAGCTTTAGAACATTTGGCACATGTGGTTCTCCTATCACGAAAGGATAATGAAATTTTTGACTTCTTAGAACACGTGGAAAACTATTACATTAACAAGTGGCTGCTTAGACCTATACTTAAATTTCACGATCATCTCGAACTACGTGGCTTGCGAAAAAATCCCATTCGGGAAATTTTTAATTCGAAACGAAAATATCAACGATACAATTGTTAAAAAATATTTTGATGAAATTTTTTACAAATAAAAGCTTTCATTTTATAACTTTAGTGTTCATTGCAAAATTTTATTTTTATATGTATGATACATTTGTAACCTCATACAAAAATAAGTCATTCATCCTAAATGTTTTGTCTGACGACATTGAACACGATCTATAATGACGGAAATAGAGAGATTTACTCATTCAAGATATTATAATTATTTACTCGTATGTGTGTGTTAACGGTTACAAATTGTTATAAAAATATTTTTATGAACTCATTTTATATAGTTTTGTCTTTCCGGAATCTTATACAATAATGCTATTTGGTAGACTAGATACCCTTAAGTACCAACGGGTGTAAGGGAAAGCAATTTAAATACTAAATAAATTTAAATACTTATTTAAATGATGTGTTTAAATCGTTTTTCTTTTTACTTTCTTTTACTACTATATAGATAGTAAAGGAAGTATTGTAATCGGGTCGAATTTTCGAATTTGAGCTTTTACCGGAAATACATGTTTTGAGGTCCCTTGAGTCCAAAAAAGTGGTTTTTAGAAACATGTCTGTGTGTGTGTGTGGCTGTGTGTGACAGCCATATCATATCGAAAGCTTTATCCGAATTTCACTAAACTTGGAATCTGACCTTCTAGTTGTGCCGCGAAGCTTTCGGTTGAAATCGGTTAACCAAAAGCTCTACTTTACTCTTGGCGTTTTTGAGCTTTTTCAATTTTTTTCGAAAACGGCTCCAACGATTTTCTTTAAACTTTCTATAGTTCTTTGACTCATTGATGCCTACAAGTTTTATTTGAAACTTTTTCCTGGGAAAATTCGAATAAGGGCGGTTCTGGGGTGAAGGTTGAGAATTCGTATATACATATAGCCCTATAGGTTGTATGCATATAGTTCTATTTATATGTATTGTTACAAAGTGCTTATATTTCTTTTAACTAACAGCGAGTATTTTCATAAATGAAAGTAAAAGAAAGTAGTGTGACGCCTCGCACCAGATATTTGTGAGTAAAGTCAAAGCGGGCCGGATGTGGCCGGCGAGCCAGCAGTTGTCCATCTTTGAACAAAGTGAAAACTCGAAAAATGTTATTTTTCATTTTCGATTTATTTTAGCAAGATCTATAAGAATTCGTCGTTTCCTCGTTATCTCCGTTTCTGGCCAATTTGTTTATGAACAATTTTGAGATGGAGGCAAAAAGAAGTTGTCCTTAATTTCCAAGGGTGTGGTTCAGATATGTTGATGACATTTTTACGATTTATGACAGTGAGGAGTTGGATCCAGATTGGTTTTTGGGTTTCTTTAATGCGCGACAATCAGGTATAAGTTTCACGGCGGAAAAAGAGGATGGTGAAAGTCTACCCTTTTTGGACCTAAGGATCGGTAGAACGGGGAAAAAGGTCTCATTTGATATATGTATATAGAAAACCCACACACACGGACCGATACATTACTTCCGAGTCAGCTTGTCATGGGACTCAAAAACATGCGGTTTTCCACGCGCTGGTGAATAGACTTTTGAACGTGCCTTTGGCGGATGAACTCTACACGAAAGAGTTGAATTACATAAAAGGAGTGGCAGCCTTTAATAGATTTTCGACCAACGTTGTGGAGTTTATTCTGACGAAGGCTGTTTGGAGGAAAAAACTGATGGACGTCACAACCTTAGGATCAGAGGAGGAGAAACCAAACAAATAGGCGAGGCTGACATTTTTCCCTGGGGTATCTAATAAAATTTCAAACATTTTGAAACAATACGATATAAAGTTAGGATACACGACAGCTAAACTAAAGGATATTTTCCTGAGTTGCAAGTGTAGAATACCTGATCTTCAAAGGTCAGGTATTTATCAAATTGCGTGTATGGAATGCGAAAAAAGCTATATCGGACAAACCAGGAGAAAAATAGGAACTAGGTACAAGGAGCACCTGGCAAATATAAAATATTCCAGAACGGAAAAATCTTGTGTGGCGGAACATACTGTTGAAACAGGCCACAAGTTAGCCGAAGTAAAACTTCTGAAAAATGTTCAACAGAACAAGAGATTGGATGCCATCGAAAGCATTGAAATTTATAAAAGAAAAGGAAAAGTTTTGAATTGGGAGAAAGGACCGATTCAGTACTCGGCGTTATTCGGCGTTTTGGGAAAGGGTAAGAAGAGGATGGACCAAAGGATTGCACCCCCAGCTGCAACGATTGCAAAAGAGAAAGGGATCGAAAGGACCTATAAATTGCGGTCAATTCGGGACTACTTTGTGAATCAGCACGAAATTGTCCTCGAAGACACTTCAATTTGATCCACTGATGACGAACGCATGGCGTTTGAAATACGTATCTGGAGATACAAAATTAACAAATTGGGTTTTTTCGGTTTGTGATTTTTACATTTATTTTCACTTGAATTTATAATTTGTCTTGTGAATTATATTTGTGAAATATAAGTTATCTCAGAAGTTACAAGAAAAAGAAAAGGTAAAATGCCCGATTTTTACTTTCTTTTACTACTATATAGATAGTAAAGGAAGTATTGTAATCAGGTTGAATTTTCGAATTCGAGCTTTTACTGGAAATACATGTTTTGAGGTCCCCTGAGTCCAAAAAAGTGGTTTTTAGAAACCACTGTCTGTATGTGTGTGTGTCTGTGTGTGACAGCCATATCGTATCGAAAGCTTTATCCGAATTTCACCAAACTTGGTATTTGACCTCCTTATTATACCTAGTTGTGCCGTGAAACTTTTGGTTGATATCGGTTAAGCGAAAGCTCCACTTTATTAAATGAGTTTTTGAGCTTTTTCAATGTTTTTCGAAAACGGCTCCAACGATTTTCTTTAAACTTACTATCGTTCTTGGACTCATTAGTGGCTACAACTTTTATTTGAAACTTTTTCCTGGGAAAATTCGAATAAGGGCGGTTCTGGGATGAAGGTTTGGAATTCGTATATCCGTATGCATCTATGTTGTATGCATATACAATATTTCTGTTTATATGTATTTGTATAGTTATAAAGTACTTATAGTTCTTTTAACCAACAGTGAGTTTCATAAACGAAAGTAAAAGAAAGTACTGTGACGCCTCGCAGCAGATATTTTTTAATTTATAAATTTTATATTATTTAGTAAGAAAAAAATTTAGATTTATAGAATATTCGTGTGTTAATTCCAAGTAAGTTCCAACATACGATGTTGAAATACATTTTTAATGCACATATTTATGTCAATTTTTTAATAAAATTCTTACTTTGTAGAGGTTCCGAAAGCAGCATCGATTTTACGAAATGTCTTAAATAAAGATAAAATATTTTTCTTAAAATTCTTAAGGGTGTATTAACATGGGAATGTGGGTGATGTTGGACTAAACGTGTACTATTCTTGTCAAACATCAACAAACTTATAAATAGGACCTATATGTAAGTTATTTAAGACCATTTCTTCGTTGATGGTAAAAGAAATATTTTTAAACGTGATTTTAATGAAGAATATATCAAAGACCTTAAACCTCTACCTTAAGAAAACAAGAAGCCACTAAAGATTTTGATAAAATTTTGCAAGAAGTATTTTTGGGTTTATTTTGTTACATTATAATAAAAATGTTAGTTCCAGAAATATTATACACTGTTTAAAACTCTTTATTGTTAACGTTCTACAAATTTATTTGTATTTTTTTTTGATTTTCAAATACTTAAAATACACAATTTCTCCTGTACTTGCTTTTCACTGGAGTTGTTGATTTTTCAAAAAAATCGAGTTTTACTAAGTTTACCAGTAACATTGAAAGGTTTACTGCCTGTAAATAGATGTATTTCCTTAAAAAATTAAAGTGTACGTTTTTTTTCAAATCTTTCAAGAATTACTTATATATCTTGTCAAAACTTAAGAATTTTCTTTAAAATGTTTTAGTCCTACTTATGTTTTTTTCAAGTTTCTATAATTAGACACTTTTAAGTTGAAATAAAATTATATTTAAAAAGTGCATGGCATGAAGAATAATTGAAAATGACTGTGTGATGAATTATTTTCGATCAATGTTCCAATGCCAAGAGTTTCAAGTTTTCAAATATGCTTTAATGAAAAATATATTTGCTTTTACTTGTTTAAAATAAGTAACCCTATTTAAAAAAAAACATATCAAATGTTAATAAGGAAAATAAAAAAAAAAACTTGTGGTTTTCATCTTCACACAAATGCATTAACGATTGTGTGAAACTTAAATATAGTCCTGACATTTTACACAAAACAAATTTGGACTAACTAATCTTGTCTAATTTTTCACGAGAGCCACAATAAAGAGAAGAAAGAAACGTACACGATGTATAAAAGAAGCGACAAGGTTTCGCCAATTGTTTGACTCAGAATCAAAAACGAATCTCGGTGCATTTGTGAAACAAAGCTTTTGACTGCATCTCATCAAAAAAGTTCAAAACAAAGGCCTGTTTCAACGAAAATGAGTCGTCAACGTCAAATATTTTGTCGTTTTTATTCGAAATATTATTTTATATTTTAGACGTTTCTTTTTATTTTCTCATCAAAATAAAGGTAACAGATGTTCTGTGATGAAAAACGTAAAACTTTAAATTGCTAAAATAACAGATCATAAACGACTAATAGCAGTAGGACAAAAGGATTTCAAAGGTGTAAATTCATAATTATGAGTGCGAGTATTCATGTGCTGATATCAAGTCATTTTTTATGTTTTCACGAAGAAAATTTTCTTGTTAATTAAATTAAATTTCAACATATGAGTTATTTCTTTAAAACAAAATTATATATTTTTTTATTTCAACTTTTTACCATTGATGCCAAAATAAACAACGACTTCCACGATCCACAGTTATATTATTATGAAGATTGATTCGACCACAGAAATATATCAAAGTTTGTGTACACTTTCTTCGAAAACATAATACACAATTTTCATTATAATTACAGTTATAGAATTGTAGGTAACATTATTCAGAAAAAGAAATGTAATCCTAAATGCACATGTCTTTTTAAAAATCAGACAAAATTCATAGAAAGTTAGTATTTCTACGGTGCTTTTTTAGAAATTGGGGAATTTTTTTGTCGTTTTTTACTCAATTACATCATAAATATAATCTATACTAACATATAAAATTGAAGTTTGTTTGTTTGTTTGATTGTTTGGATAAACGCGCTAATCTCAGGAACTACTGGTTTGAGTTGAAAAATTCTTTTTGTGTTGAAAATGTGAAAATGTTGCAAAAACCAAGAAATGTTTTTCTTTTGAGAGAGTTTGTTGCCTGCCCTGCGTAAATGGTTAAAGTTACGCAAAAATCATGTACAGCAAAATTGTTCCTCTTAAAACGTTCTAAAAAAAAGTCCGCGACGACATATGTCTATCTTTTAAGGTTGGACCGCTATAACCTTTTTAATGGTTATTAAAGTTATTTCAAAAATAATTCATTATTAGCGAAATTGTTTTTAGAAACATATTATTAATTCTTACCCAAATAAATACGGTTTTTAATGAAATTTGGTATGATGATAAATGAAAATCTGAGTCATTAAAAAGAATACTTTTTATTACGGGAAAATGTCTCATTTATCCGGGAAATTGAAAAACGAGTTGGAACAAAAATTATGCATAAACTATACATTTTTATTTGAAAATGAATATTGTTGATATTTAAGTATGATGATAGCTAAATATGTGAATCATTATCTACAATACGTTTTATTTTGGAAAAATTTCTCATTTCAACGGTAAAATAGAAAAACTAGTTTAAAGAAAAATCATGCTGAAACTAAACGTTTTTAGCTGATTATAATAGAGTATATAAATAGTTATAACTCATAATGTCCTCAAGGCAAAAAATAATTTTCATTTACTACAGTCTTATTTTTATTCAGGAAAAATGTGCGGTTCCCGTAGGATAAATATGTTTTATTTTTCGCAGAGCAAAATATTACCATAATTTCTTACAATGAGGTAATTAATTGGGAGTCAGAGAATATATATAGGCTACCTTTTATGTCAGAATATAGCACGGTTCCCGTAGGATAGGATAAGAATGGTATCCTTCAGGAACTGAGTATTTAAAAGGAGTTTCGTAAAAGTTAATGGATAAGTGTTTTAAGGAATTTTCCTCAAGAAAGATTGGTCTAACTTTAATCCAGGAAAAATGTACAGGCCCGTGGTCTAGATACGTTTTTATTTTTCATAGAGCAAAAAATCGACATAATTGTACTCTTCCCGTGGGATAACAAGACAATTTTATCTTACAGGAACCGTGTATTTAATAGAAGTTTCGTTAAAGTACGTGAAATAGAGTTTTAGCGCATTATCCTAAAGAAGGCCTGATCTCTTTTTTATCCAGGAAAAATGTACTACTCCCGTGGGATAGATATGTTTTTGTTTGTCATAGAACAAAAGATTGACATGATTTTTTGCAATAGGGTAGTTGAAAGGTCAGAGAAAAATATAGATTATTAATTTGTATGTTAGAATAATGCACGATTCTCAAAAGATAGCATAACAATTATTGTACTTATCCTACAGGAATCGTGTTTTTAAAAAAGCTTTCCCTAAAGTTCGTGAAATAGCGTTTTAACACAATCATTCTAAAAAAGTTTAAATAAAAATTACAATTTCTACAGCAAAATATGATTTTTAATTTAACATCCGATAACATCGGTAAATTAAATGAAAATTTTTGAAACATTGAAACTTCTTTCATTGTTAATTTTTGAATGTCTATAATGTTTAGAATTAAACGTGTTAAATTACTATTGAAAAATTTGAACTTGGTGAAAAACTTAGTTAAATATATATAATACATTCAACATTTTCGAATTGTATTGCTATTTAAGGAACACAAGTATAGGTACCTATTTTATAATATTCATAAAAACGTATAGAACTAATCAAATAGCTCGTCTAGATAGCTATATATAGAATATCTTCCTGGAAAAGTAGTTTATCTGATTTTCATGAACCTTCTATGAATCAAAGATCTAGAAATATATATGTCTTTTTTTGTTGATGGGCTGAAAGTTTCCATTATTCAATCAGTATAATTTAGATACGCTCAGCGAAGCGGGCGGGGACCAGCTAGTAAAATTATAAACTTCTTTGAATTGAAATTATATAATAAAGGTAACCAATATACATGTCTTTTATGTTAAAACTAGCTGATACCCGCGACGTTGTCTGCGTAGGCTATTATGTTAAGAACATATTTCATTTACAGAGGAAAACATTTAAAAAATTGAAAGCAAAAATATATTAAAAATAACCGGAAAGAACTAAGCATAGAACATTTTGAACTACATATATGCCCAAAAATTGCTTCTGCAAAATCCGCTATTGCTCCAAATGTATAGTTAATAGTTAGTTAATAATTAGTTTTTAAAAAATTTGTAAATTCAAAAATAAAAATAGATATAATAATCTAAAATAATCACTGTTTTATTTATTTTTTCAAAATTCAAAAATAAAAATAGATATAATAATCTAAAATAATCACTGTTTTATTTATTTTTTCAAAAAATTGTTCCTTAAATGCTCTTTTTGGATCCGCAAGTGCTCCAGGTGTTGAGTTAATTAGTAATTCAATTTTTAATTTATTCATGCTTATAAGATCCAACGGCAGTTGATGACGTCATAGTACAACAATACATGTATAAATAGTTAAAAATAATTAATTATTAAAAATATTACAAAAATTATTTGCATAATAAAAAGAGCAGATATAGAGAGCTTAAAAAACAAGAATATCATTTAAAAATTATTTTGGGTTTTATGGCGATTTTAATTCTTAAGATTGAAAATTTTATTATTAATTAACTATTAACTATACACCTGGAGCAATTGCGGATCTGAAAAAAGCATTTAAGGAGCAATTAAAAAAAATTAATCTCGCTAACTTAACTCTTTCTGGTTTAATATTTATGCAATAATAAAAGGGAGTGTTGAAATGTAATTTGATTATTGTAACGGTTGTAACTTAAAAATGTATTTTCAATTTGTATTGACAGTAAATTATAAAAAATGCTAAAAGAGTATTTAAAAAAATTATATTATTCTAATATTTCGCTGAACTGCATTAACTATTAAGTCTACGTACGCTCCAATAAGCCGGTCAGTGCAGACATCGTTTAACTCCACTTTTACAAATTTTCATGTAAAAATAATTGGTTGACTCCTAACTTTATATATCCAAAATACATTTTTCTAATAATAAGTAATAACAGCTCTAAATGACAATTTGCTTTTTAGCTTTTTTCCATAAGAGATATTGTATTTTATTTCAGAAGTTTATTTGATCAATTTACTCAACTTTTTGCAATACGGAGTTGATTGATGTGTGCACTGAGCGACTCAAATATGAAATAATCAGTAGGCAGTGGAAAAAGAAACACTGTCTCTGCAGCCCATGCGCAATAAACCGTTTGCCCCACTTTATCAAAGCAACGAAAAATGCCCGCTTAACGCGTTTTGCTTGTAAAAATCGCAATTTTTAAAACTATAATTATTTTGTTTTTAATTAAGATGTCGTGGTAATTCTTTTTTCAAACAAGGACCAAGCATATAAGAAGTAGGTACAACAGAAAAAAATTGATCGAAATCTCTTCAGTAGTTTTTGAGTTAAAAGCGAACATTAGAAAACAGCTATCGTTTTATTTATATAGATAATTAAAGACTAGACAAAAGTAATTTTTTTTAGTGATCTTAAATTAAATAAAACTAACAAAAAGGCAAATATTTACTTAGTATATAACAATAAGAAATACAACTAAAGCAATTAATAAGAATGAAAAGATGAAAACATTTAATATGGAATTAGGTTTACACGAAATGAAGTGAAAGCCGCAACAAAATACCATCATAAATCAATACATTTTTGCTCCATATTTTTCAAAATAAAATACAACGAATTCTTACTGAACTATCTTTGTAGGTACTGTATAACTGCAATTGATAGAGCCTTTAATGTTGAAGATTATAGAGAGATTATATTTGTGATTATAGTTGAAACTATAAGGTCTTCTGTGCACAATGTATACATTGGTCCGTTAGCGAGATGTTTCCATCGTTACTGGCTTACCTGTAAGTTGTAACTATTTAATTTTTATTGCTTACTTATGTTAGAGATTGATGAAGTTAAGTAGTTTTTCTAATGAATTATGCTTGATGTTGTGACTTGTAAACAACATCACATCCGATATTTATGCTTGATTTGATTGGAGATTTGAATATTACTATTTGACTTAAGTTTGATTTGATTTTAAATCAAATTAGATCCAATAGCTTGAAAATTGATTCAAACAGCTTTAAAGTAAAGTTAATGAATCTCTATTTTAAATTGCTGACTCCCGACTATTTCATTGAGTGTATTTAAATTAAACTGATTTATAATAGAAAATTTCATATCATAATATTAAAAAAACCTTTTTGAACCATGTAATTTCCAGAATATTAATAAAAATTTTTGATGTCACTTCCAGATATATATATATATATACATATAAGAACTTATAAGAAGGAAATATACTTCGAGTAATCTAGTTTCATGATTACCACTTTTTATTGTATTATAACTGCAATTAAGTCGCTAATGACCATAGTAGTTGATGCGAAAGCAGGAGTAGGTTCATATATTTTTAGGTCTATTTGTGTAAATTCAGCACTGGTCATTTATACTTAAAATACAGTGGCATCTGGATGTACGTTCCTAATTCCTAATCCGTTTCAGATCCTTAGACTTACATCAAACATATTTTTCCCATAAAAAACAAAGAAAAAATTATTATTCTGTTCCCACGACAAAAAGTTATATTACAATGAAATATTCTTTGCTTACGCAAGCTTTGTTGTTTGCATTCCATATCACAGGTAACTGCGTTTTCTGCACTTATTTTTCATAAAGGTTCTCGAATTTTCAGAATGGTAATTCAGTAGAATTTTCAGCTTTTAATCTCCACTTGAATTATTAGAGAACAAAAAAGACGTTCAGACCTTCATTGACTTATGTTCTGGCAAAGAAGCTTCTTTTTCCTCTTGGGAAATATAGGTCCTGTGTGTAGGTTTTTAGTAGCTTCTGCCTTCTCTTTTTAACACTGAAAATCCCCAAGCGAATTTAATTTAATAAAAGTTTCTGAAACCTAAACTTGCAAAACTTGCGTTAATTCTTCAACTATTTACCAGTTCTATTTTAAATCTATTTTTAATTCCACATTGATCATACCGTTAAATTTTAATTTTGGTGTAAAGCGCAACATTTAACTTCCATATTTTTCACACAAAACGAAAAACTTTATTTTAGCAAAAATCTGAAAAAAAATACTGCCAAAGTGCGAAAATAAAGTCATAGAATTAAAAAAAAGTAATATTTTAATATACGACTTATAGCCTCAATAAATTTTATAAAACATGAAATGAAACCAAAAAATTACGATCATTTATCAATTTTTTTTCAAGTATTTATTTTATTTAAAAAAATAAAATAACACTGTGATATTGTCGGCGTTTTTCTTTAATAAATTTATTTTCTTATAAACAAGGATGTTATTTTAAAAGTTGTGTGTGACGAATGATTTTCACCGTAATCTATTAATAATTAAGAAAGATTTAAAAAGCATTGATCTTTTAAAACCAATAAAATGCTAAAAAAATCACCACAACAGTTAAATAAATCATTTGGGTGGAAGTTTTGAAAGACACAACAGCAGTAAGTATGTATCGAGTTTGTGTGATTAAATATGAAAATAAATTTGAAAAAAAAAATCGAATAAAGTCTATTTTTATTTTAACTATAACTATTTTTTAGTTGAATCGATGTTCATTAGCTCATAAGTTCATATAACTCATTTTTGACGAAAAGATAACGTAAATATTTAGATGATTTTTAGAGAACAAATAAAATGGGAAATTGTTGAAATTTTTATAATCTAACGATTGCTAAGAAACGAAAATTTTATGGAATGAAGCAGAAAATCATTTTAAGCAAAAAAATAAAAGTCTGAAATGTTCACATTTTATTGTTGTAGTTTTCTAAGAATATATATTTTTTTTCAATCTTACCTTTTTCCATCTTCTCTTCTTTTGTAAATATTTATATGGCAAACTGACATAAAATCAATGTTTAAAATTCACTAAAAATAAGTGGAGACGAGAAATTTAATTAAGTATATTTAAAAAAAATACAATCGTTGAATTTATTTTAAAAACGTGTGGTATTGTTGTTATTTTCGTGGGAGATTAGTTAGTTGTTAATTTTATTTAAATGAATTTTTAGATACAATAAGTGGGAAATTTCATAGAGCATATCTTCAGAGGAAAATTTATTTTTAGTGGACAAAGTTTTTAGGATCATACTGTAATTAATTTAAATTGAATCGGACCAAGACGAGAATGAAGAAAAAGATAAAAAAATCTCTGACACAAGACACAAATAGAGAGCGTCATATGCCAGCAAGAAAATCTATGTTTTTATAGAAGCGCGAAGCACACATTGAACGCGAAAAATCGCCGGCCCCCGAAGTCTTCGACAAGAGAAAATTTGAATACATTTTAGTTCAGCATTAGCGGCCACTAAGTCCAAATCGAAATCATTCTTAGATTTCGTATTCCGACGACCGATAATATATATATAATATCTTTTATTGTCGAAATTCAATCTGTGAACTGGTGACAATAATATCTTGTGTGAAATATTGTTTAATTATTCCATTGTGAATTATTAATGATTTAGTGATTTCTCACATCAGTGTGATCAGTTCATCAAACCAAACGTGGTGCCATCAAAATTGGATCAATTTGCCAACAAGTTATTTGCAATAGAATCTCGTGCTAATTGAACTTTCAAACTGAGAATGCAACAGATATTTTTTCATATATTTAGTTGTTAGATACGCGACTGATAATGTGTTTTATTAACTTCATTTCCGTTTCTCTACTAAACTTATAGTTTCTGATTGTTATGGTTTCACTCATGGGAATTCAAACAGCCGTACATGTGATAGAAAATCATTCAAGTTTTGGTAAGATTGAAATTTTTTACACTTTGTGTGCGAATAAAAGAACGATTGTTCACGTTATTGTCATCGGCACGACACATCTATAAAACGTTTAAGATTTTTCAAATTTAGAAGTCGGTATTTTTAGCATTGTTAAATTTATTTCTATACGCCTTCGCTTGTTGTTCTTGAAGAATTTTTATTTCATTTGGAGACCGTCAGATCCATTCTACACATAAATATTTGTATTTAGTTTGAAATTGGACTCCACTTGTATCGGAAACGTGATAAAATTAGAAATATAAAATTAATACCCCCATGATTTCTTACAAAAACAATAATAACAGTAATAATAATACTTTTGAAATAGCCACTTTTAATAAATTGCTTTTAAATACACAAAAAAAGTATAATTTCGAAAAAAAGCGACAGTTACAGTTTACATCAAATAAGTGGTTCATTAAAAATGATCACTTCAAAGAATCTCTCACGAATTTGATTGGAGCGGAAACTTTTACTTAAACACCGTAGGCTAAAATGAAGGATTTAATTTTTTTTAGAAGTTCAGTTTTTAAAACACAATTTACAATGATTTATGTAACTATTGATTGAAAACAGTTTTTTTTTTATATTTTTATTTCTTGGACTTGGTTCAGTCATTAGTTGAGGAAATGCTTTAATTTTAGGTGGGCCGTGACAACGATTCGTTCCAGAAAACGATTTTCACGCTCATTTCAATGTTTTTCATTTTATAATTACATTTTTAATCAAAAAGTCATGAAATTATTTATCACGTAATCAACAGATTGCAAATAAATTCATGTAATTCGAGAAGTTGAAAATAATTTCAATTTAAAATCCATAAATTTCATGTAAAAGCGGGCGATAAAATCATTTGACTGAGATTCAAGTTATAAATTTAAATCGGCATATTTATCATAATTCTTTCAAATAAACTGTTATTCAATACTTTAGCCTCGCTAATTTATTAATAAAACACGAATGATCTTAAAGTGAACTCGAATCGATTTGTATTTTTTTCGCTGAATTATTTTTTTTTCATAAATTGAACACATGTGAAATTAAATTGAAATTAAAACACACACACGTATGTCTGGTGACGTCATCACATCCAAGTTCTAAATTTAAAATTTAATTATAGTATTTAGTCAAATCTTCACGAATTATTTTTATTTTATTGCGGAAAATAAAATTTGTCCACAACAAAAAAATGTTGGAAATAGAAAATTTATATGGTTGATTTTTATCTAGTGTATAAGAAATGTTAGAAAATATCAGGGATATTTTAGCGCTCTTGCAAAACTAACACGTTGAAAATTTCACAAAGTTGTGACAATTTTTTGCATTTGACTTAAGTAAAACGAGGTTAAAATGATTCGTTATACAATGATAATTACTAAAATCGTCTGTAACATGGATATGCAAAATTCAACATTATGAAACTCAACGTTAATTTACATATTAATAGTGAATAGTTAATTGAGAAAAAGTACTTTTTTGAAATTTTTATTTGAGGATAAATCTCACTGGTACTTACCTTTGATTTCTTCACGTAAATCTTAAAAAAATGTATATCATTACAAAAGGCTTAAAAACTCTATTCATAAAAAGAAGAACTACAACATCACTTTTAAGATTTTCACCTTTTTTTACATTTTAAAATGTAAACATAAAATATGTTGGCGTAGAAACTTTACTCAATTTAAGATATTGAATGTTGAAAAAAAATGTTCAACCCTTACATGAAGGAATTAACGAATTAAAAATTAACAAAAACAAAGTTTTTTTATTAATAATATAAATATTATATATAAAGATTTTATTAATATTATAAAGATTTATAATTGTAAAATCAGAACCTGATAAAATTGATATTTTAGGAGTACTTAGGACTCACAAAATGCAAAATTTATAATCTTACTTTTGAACCATTTACGGATGGAATCTCAAAAAATCCTTTTTCAGTAGAGATTATAGTCCTCCCAAGAATAACATTATCAAGTTTCATGTTTTTATCTTCAGTAGCTTAACTTCCAGCTTGTCTATAAGTCAAACACGATAATGTTTTATGTATAAAGGTAATCAACATCTTCTCGGACTTAGCATAGATTTTTTTTTAGCCGAAGTCTAAACTAGAAATAAGCTGTTATTTAACAGCTGTGGAACCAAAAAATATAATAAATACAAATTAATACAAACTGTTTCAATCAACAATGTAAGGGTTCAATCCTTCTGTTCAATGGTATTTTACCCTTTAAAACGTACAGTTTATGTAATAATTTATAACGGATAGTTTTTATTAGAAATATTGGATATTTAAGTTATAACGCAAACAAATAATTTATCTTTTTATACAATATCATTTCCAAATCAAACAATTTTAATTATTAATGATAGTCATATAAGTTATCACTAACACTCTTTAAAAACATTATTATAACCTACCAAAAAAATTCTATCTGTTCGTTGCAGCTTATTCTTTTAAGGCTGGTACGCAAATATGTTATTGCTAGTAAAATGGTAACTTGCTGATATTGCAACTTGATGGTAGTACTGGAAACTATCCCTAAGAAAACTCCACTATTCATATACATAATAAACATTTTTCATCTGCCATAAGTACGTTTTGAGTGGAAGAGGAAAAATCCAAGGTACCTATACGCCGTATCATAGGCCAACAAAATATTGTTTTTAGAGTTATTTTCATTGCTAAATCTCGTTTCTGAGTACAAAGCAATAATCAAAATCATTATTTGTTAAAAAGAAGCTTTTCCTCTTTTTACTATGATAAATGGAAAATTAAAGTTTAAGAATGAAAGAACCATCAGAACTACATGTTTTAACAATCAAAGGATGAGTATTCGAGAAAACCAAAAAGAGTATCGTTATCCTAGTAGTTGTAAAAGAGCATTGCTTCATATTGGTCAAATTTTGGCAAAATTAAAATCAGAGACAAAAATCTGATTTGGTAACAAAAATGTTTTGTGATGAGTGATGACTATTACAACCTTCCAAACTTTGAAAATATTACAGCAAAGAATAGAATATATGTAGGTACTTCATTACAACGACATACAAATAGGCTGTATAATATCCTTTAAGGTAGGTACATATAATACTTTTTCAGTTAGACTAAAGTTAAAATAATAATTAATACGTATTTGTTTAGTTACAAAATTAATAAGAAATCAAAAGATAGTTTTATTAAAATAAACCCCTAAAATCATAAAAATATTTTAAACAAAATTTCACTAAACATTACCAAATAGTTTTTGAGTAAATAGGATTTGTCGAGCACACATATAGTACAAAGGATCTTATAAATAGTAATGAAGACAAAATTATCATTGTGTTTTAGCCAAAATTTTGATAGTTTCATCCATGCGTATAGCCTTGCGCTATTTCTCTTTCAAGAAAACAATAAGTGCTTTGTAATGAATTCACTCATAATTTATTATTTTCAATTAAATTTAAAGTATTGTTTATTAAACATCTTATAAAAATATACAAATCGAAACAAAAATGATAGCACATTGGTTGAACGATTTGAAATAATACTCACTGAAATTGAATTAAGTACCTATATATATACCTACCTATAAAATAACATTTTCCAAAAAACATAGACACTATACGGCTTAACTTTGGAGAGCTTTATAATATTTTTCAATTTTTCTTACTCCTACGTTATCTAATAAATCTTAAAAGAACTATTAATCATTAAATTGGTCACGGCCAAAATATATAATGAATTATATGGTGTTTTTTATGAGTTTTAGCTGCAATTGTAAAACAAAATTAAAAAAAAAAACATAAAATTAGTATGATAAATGTGTATCATACTATGTGTATCATATAGCTGTATCAATTTAAAAAATTATTGTAAGCTTTTGAAGTTAAAAGAAATTTAACAGCTTTATCTTGTTTTTGTCAAAGAAAGTAATA
Organism: Sisyra nigra; assembly: GCA_958496155.1. NCBI lineage: Eukaryota > Metazoa > Arthropoda > Insecta > Neuroptera > Sisyridae > Sisyra > Sisyra nigra. The sequence continues at coordinate 25,434,172 of OY292315.1, forward strand.
AATTTTACAATAAATTCAATTCTTCGTAGTTTTTTTTACACTTTATATTTGTAAAGCAACTAAGGAATGTGTAAAGACTTTATATACTATCTACTGCAAAAATTATAAGTTTGAAAGTAATTATACTGTAAGTTATTAACATATTACTTAATATTACTATTTGCTAAAAGAATATTTTGTACAAATGGAAACGTCTTAAAACTACCTATTTTTTTAAATATAACGGATATAATAATAAGTACATTATAAACTGTAGGTATTTTTCCAAGTTCTTAGTTATTGATCCTAAAACATTTTGTATACTGCAAAAAGAGTAAATAAATACTAATCAAAAAGAATTATATTAAATAAAAGTATTAATAAATAGGAAAACTTAACCTTTTATAATTGTACTGCGTTAGAAACAGTAATTAAATAAAAGACCAAAATTAAGCATTGAATATTCTTTAATGCGGCATAATATAGATTCCGGATAAGAGAAAATGTGCATGTCTAGATTAATACTTTCAAAAGCATTTTCAAACTTTTTCGAAACGTCCACATCCACAACGACATATCTCAAGGACTACATCATAGACGAACTTTTTCAACTATATAAATTGTATGAAAAAGCTACGAAATTAAATTTGGGTATATGTAAAACTCACAGAAAACTAAAAAAGAACATTTTATAGGTACTTTTTTTAAATCTAACTCAATTTTAGTTTAAAACTTGAGTCAAACTCAAGAAATGCTCGAATATTGACAAATCCCTCTATTTAAATAATTTTAAGTGAAAACTTAATACTTGTAATAATTTTGTTATGATTAGCTGTTATTTAATGACCGAAGCAGTAAAATTAATAAAAAAATGTGTTTAAGTGCTACCAGAGTAATTTTAAAGGGCCATAAAAATTCCCAGGATCGTCTTAACGATTCTAAAATATTTAAAAATGTCATTTAAACCTTTTTTTTTAAATATTTACTAACTAAATGCTGATGTTAAAACAGCTCAAAAAAAAAGTAATTTATTTTTTTTTTTACAAAACATACGCTATTTTTTCCTGAAATTTTCCTAAATTCATATTTTGGCATGTAAATCCTTTTTTTCCGTTCTACGAGTATTAAGATATTTCTTCCCTTTATCAGAGCGACCAATGAGGTCTATTGTGATGTAACCCTCTATGTAAATTAGGGGAGCATCAGGTTGTTAAACAAAGCCAGCAACTGCCTAAGGGCTGCCATTTCTATCTCGCCAGGCGTCATGTCTGCCTTTCCGAGATGCTGCAGTCTTCTTTTAAAAGCTGCCTCACATGAGCACAAAACGTGCTCCGCCGTTTCTGTCGCTTTTCTGCAGAGACGACATATGTTGGTGTCGGCTTTACCGATCTTGTGAAGATAGTAATTTATGGTACAGTGGCACGTATAGAGACTTCTTAGGAGCCTTACGTCCCTTTTGCTGAGTGACAATATGTCATGAGTTCTCTTATTGGAGTACTTTATGAATTTCTTAGCTTGTCTATGTTCCGGAGTATTTCTCCAATGCAAGGCTTTGATTTTGACCAAGCTAGAAAAGCGTTTTTGATTTTGCGTTTTGTGATTCCACAAAAAGGTTCAGGTCCTACGAGGTCTGATGAGGCGCCATTTTTGGCCAGTTCTTCGGCCTTTTCATTGCCCTCTTTACCCTCATGTCCTTAAGTACACCATAAGTAGATCCTGTTGCAACCTGCCAAATTGTTGAAATTGCCAAATAAGCTTAGACTTAACCGTCTTAGGAGACAGTATCTTTAGCGCTGCTTGACTGTCACTTACAATGTTTATGCATTTAAACCCCTCGCAAAGTTTAGTCTAGCACATTCACCTAATGCAAGCACTTCAAAATGGTGGTCGAAGTCCCAAGGTCTTATTCAATTTGGCCACATGACCTTTAAACACCCATCCCTGCCCTGCCATCCATAACTCAGCCGTCGGTGAACCAAACCAGCCCATGTAAATCCTTAGATACATATGTCCCTTATTTGTACAGTAGTATTTTGTATGCCTTTGGCTTTTGATAGATCTATAAATCGTTGGGCTTACGGTTTAAGCTTTACTATATGAGTCTACCTTTCAAAACCTTTACTTTCTAGAGATAACAATAAAAACAACGTTTTCGGTAGTTTGAAAGGAGCAAACTAATTCGTGCAATACCCGAAACTTCCCGGGAATCCATTGGGATATAGAGCTATGTGAATAAAATAACTACTTACCTTAGTAGCTTTAGAAACTATTGATCATTTTGACAGTTGGGTAATATCAGAATAACATTCATCAAATATGAACGAAAACCAAATATTCATATTACAACCATTTTTTAGATGGTTTAAAACTTGAAATAACTTAAAAATTTATTTGAATTATTTCATCCTTAACTCAAATTGTGAAAACTTTTCTTCAAACCGTAATAAAACATGTTAACCGTAATAAAACTTTAACAGTATTTCCAAGTACCTATAATATTTCAAACTAGCAATAGCAAATTATTAATAGGTAAGCTTCTAAAGTAAATGACAAATTGCATTTGGATGAAAAAATGGTCTAAAATAAGAAGTAAAATTAAGCTAAAGTTATATCATAAAACCAAAGAAGAATTCCAAATTAAAGATAGGTACAATCACTAGTTTGTTTGACGTCCACATGCTCATTCTGTTACACACGTTTGATGATGTAATTAAAAATCAGAATCTTTCACACTAATATTAAAGCCAACCAAAAAAATATAGCATGATATTATGTGATACCTTTTAAACTTAACTGAAAACATCATCAGGAAATGAGTTCATTCACGGTTTAGAAAGCAAAATAAATTGACTCAAGTCAATTTAAGATATTTGAGTTATACTATAATATATGTGGCTTGTTACCCATTGAAAAGGATCATCAGAGATGACAAAAAGCAGATAGTGAATCTTAAGTGGTAAAATTTTGGTATCTGACATTAACCCATTCAGAAAAAGTCTTAAAGTTTTACGCACCCGAATAGTAGATTACTCTTGAAAAGCTTCATTTTACTTACAATTAGTTTGTTTAACGTTCCTTTAAAACGTTTGTTCCTGGCGAACAGTAGGTTACATTTAAATATTTTTTTGGGGCTTTCGTGACTGTTGAGAGTCGCCGAATATTGGCTGGTGTTGATCAGTTCTTCGTGGATTAAAAAAGGGCATACTCTCAAGGGAGTAAGCTCACTACTACATATCGGGTACATTTTTCGTTCCGTTCTTTTTAGGTCCTAGGATGTGCAATTGATCCATTCTTTGAGTAAGCCGTGAAACAGGTTCCCAGAATTGTTGTAGCTTTTTACATATTCGTTTTGTTCTCACAGTGACATGAATTGGATTTGAACTCAGTTATAGTAGTAAGATATAGGTATACAGTTGAAACTTTGGACTAGGTACTGTTTAGAATTGGCACTAATATTTGCCAAAATTGTAAACAAAATGTCAACTCATTTTTTTAGTTTACACATAAATATCACACACAACAAAAAGATGAACGTAAACGGTGATATAAACATGACCTGGATAAGTCGTCAATTGGTTTTGATTAAACGTGTCTGAGAAAGTAGCACGATAGTGTTAACGACATAAAAAGTTTTCTTCACCATTACATAAATTCTTTGCATCTTATCGTACATAAAATATTATGGTAAGCTCATCGTTACTCATAATTTCTTTTGTGCATTATCGAAGAATATAATTTATTTAACAACAATATATGTGTATTATACATCTTTCGCAGTTTAGATAAAAAAGGTATAGATACACTTACCTACATTATACTACACATAGGTACATAAACATCATTGATCTATATTCTATTGCTTTTAAAATTACAGAACTGCTTATCGGGAATGTACTTTGATTATTTTTAAAGACAAATCGCTGACTCCGTAATTATCTATCATACATCCCTCATATAACAAATGGAAGCGTCCGATAAATTTTTGTTGACTAAGCAAATTTAAATCGTTGAACTGTTTGTTTAAAGACATTTTAATCCTTTTTTACATTTTTACAGCTAAATATTCGACTGCATTTCTTTAATTTCCTGTAGTTAATGATTCATTTCCACTAGAAATGGTTTATTTCAATAGAGCACTCCTTCCAGTGTTTTAAGACGTATTACAATATTTAAAAACGACGTCAACTAACGTAAAGTTGTTTGCCATCTAGTACAATGTGAAATATAAACAAAACAGTGGAAAAATTATTTTGATTTCCCCCTACTTTTTTTAGTGTGCAATTTAAAATTTGTGAAAATGTTCGATACATTTTTGAATTTGTGTTTTCCTAAGATTCGGAAATACAATTTAGGTAGGTAATTACATTTTTATTCAATTTATTTTCCTTACAAAATATGAACTAGTAACACGACAAGGGGCTGAGGGACAATAATAGCATGAATTTGTTTGTCATAAATCAAATGACACAAAGGATAATTAACAAGCTGTTTTTAAAACTTTAAAACTTGTATTTTTACAGTTTATTATTTGGTTTAAAGTGAGATAATTTAGCATATAACTTTGAAAATATCCAACACTTAAATGAGAATATAATATCACGTGTATCATTATAAAAGTATTTTTTCCGTAGGTTATTTAAAGTCGCTTGGAACATCAAAGTTATCAGCAACTGTCCTAGTTCTAAAGATCCTTGCCACTTGTTTCACTTTATTGATGCCTAATCTATACACTTTTACTGTCATACTCGCATCATATCTATTTACATATTCACACACTTCCGGGACACGTTTTCTCGTTTTATAAAAATATATTATTTTTTTTGGTTTATTTAAGGTCGCATAAACTACTATGGTCATTAGCGACCGTCGAATCCAAAAACCCATAAAAAAAAATGGGGGTTCGAACCCAGAACCACTGGCGTATAGGGCAACTATTTAGTCACCACGCCACTAAATGACCTATAAAAGTATTTTAGAAGCATATTTTTTAGAATTTCAATCAGGTTCTCATTAAGAGATATATATCATTTAAAAAAGAAAACAAATCACTATCGTTTTTTAAACGAGAAAAATAGATATTCATTGTTCTAATAAAGCCTCTTACTTTTTCACTCTCTCTGGTTGAAAATTGACACGAACGTAGTTTCTTTTTTTATCCATCTATAGCTGTTATTCTTCTATAATACTTATTCTGGTTTTCCTCCGACAATATACTTATTAGGGTATTTAAAAAAAAATGTATTTGTGGTGTCCAAAAATTGATATTATATATACTTAAATAAAAAGAAAAGTTGAGTGTCAAATAGCAATATCTTAATAGCAATATTAAGGTTTTCCTAAATCTATTTTTTCATATTCTATTTAAAAAAACGCAGGGTTTTTTTAAAATTTTCATTATTTTGGAACAGCTCATTGTAACAACAATCTGATAAAAAGGATTAAAAGGAAATTTTACGCTGTACTAAAAAGGTCTTAAGAACAAAGTTCCTCCAAATCAACCATTTAAAAAATATCTGAGTTCCAAAAAACACTAACCAAACATTTTTAATCATTTCCAACATTGTTCTAAGAACATTTCCTCTTGAGCGTGACATTTTCTTTAAATCTCTCCTTTCAGATTGTTGTCACGGCGAATTGTTCAAAATTTATGAAAACTCAAAAAAAAAATTTTTTGTTTGGTTTTACGAAACCACGATGTAAGTGAAACTTTTTTTCGGATTTTAGGCACTTAAGTAACTAAAAATTTTCGAAAAATTATTCTATTTGGGGTATTAAAATAGACAATATAATTGATTTTCTAGGTTTTGCATCTAACTCCATTTGCTACGCCTTCGGCACACTGTATCCGTTTTCGAGAAATATATTCGCGAATGCTTGTCATTTTATCTAGTGATTGAAATACAGATTTTATAAGAATCTGCTCTTACTGAATTTGTTGTGAACACTTATGGCAACTCTGAGTGTGGTTTGGGATCAAGATGAAGGTGGGTCGATGGATGTAGCACAAATTCGTTGTCTGACTTATGCACGCCGTTGCAACTAATTTTTAATTTCCATTATTGATGTTAGTACTCGAATGTTATTTTCATTATTGAATTTGTTGGTTATTGTTAAATCGATCATCTGCCTGTTATCTATTGTAAAGTTACTCCAAGAATATATCAAGTTCAATCATTGTTAAATAAAGTTTGTTATGGCTAAGAAATAGTTTCTGAACGAAAGAGCTACACACTAACAAAAACATTACGACATACATAAACATATTATGCACCAGCAGAAAGTTCTAATAATTCTAATAAATTCACTATAAAAATTAAATGAACCCACCAGGAGCCTTTTTCCTGTTTCTGGAATATCTCTGGAATGAAGCACAAACTCTGCCGGCAGTCTTTCTCTTATTCTTTTTTAATTTTTACTATCTTCACACTATTCTCACTAGCTGTATCTTTGTCTATCATGATCAAGTGAACGACAACATATCAATACACTGTTCAAAACACACAAATACCAATGAAAATATGATTGAAAATTAACGACAACTTATAATATAATAAAACGTTGTGATGGAGAAAAATAGCCACTCAGCAATAACTCGCGCAACAAGCCTGGTAAAACGACATGGTCTATAGCTAACAATGTGTATGCACTATAATTTTTTGTAATTGTATTGTACAAATGGGTGCCACCATACTGGTTTGCCGAGCTCTGCCGAGAATGTAACACGCGACATGCTAAAGACAGGCCAAAAAATTTGAGACGATGTATTAAAAGTTTCACTTTAAAAATAAAAATTATGTGTAACTAAAATGGAAAATAAAAAAATGGAATGAGGCAAACCTTAGGTAATGTCGATATTTAACAGCTATTCTATCTATTTTTAGACAAAATAAGAAAAGCAATTTTTTTAAACATATCCTAGTGTATAGACCTTAATGCAAATTTTATCTAATGAAAGACTCATAATTCATTTTTCTAAGTAAAAACCTAAAACGATATCTCATCCAATTAAAAGCTCAATTTTAGTTCAATTAAAGACTTACATCATATGACATTCAATCATTATTAAAAGAACAAGAAAATATTATGTTAAGAAAAATATGGTTAGATATAGGTATGTATACCGAAGGGACAACAAGATAATATAATATTATATTTGTATTTAAGAGGTTCATATTTGTGTGATATTAATTATTGATAGTCAAATATGCATAATAAATTTAATTTTTTTTTTTTCACCATCTCACTTAACTTCTTACTATACTTTTATTATTCAAGAAAGTAACATATTATATAAAAACTTGACTTATTGTAGGTACCTGAATAAAACACTGATAACAATTACTGAGGCAATCGAGAGTTATCCAATAGTAGTTCATAGTAATAAGAGTATAATTTATGTAGTACCTATATAGAAACACTAGTTATCTACCAAGTAAAAATTATTTTTATATATTATATTGCATACAAATGATACATACATCATTGATTTTTAATTGATATAGAAAGTTGTATTGAAAAGAGTAAAAATATTAGGTAATTAATCAAAAAAATGCTTATACTGATCAGTTTGTATACCTTAACTTTAAACAATGATATATTACATTTTTCATCATTTTTCTCAAACATATGGGCGAGGAAAATAAAAAAACAAGGTCAAGTCATGCAACTAATAAAATTTTCACACATAAAAAATTAAGATTTGAAAACTTGAAACATAAATAAGAGCAGACGACTTCTGTTTTTTATCAATATCATAAGCAAGAAAAAATATATAATAAAATCGGATCGACGTGAAAATCATTATTAAAAAGTTCCCATCTATTTACTATGATTTGATTGGAATAAAAGCTTTCTCAAATAGTTATAATACATTTGATTTTGAAAGCATTCATTATTTATCCTCCATCATAAATCAAAACAAACACTTTAAAACGAAATAATCTTTATAATAATCCGCTCTTTAATAACTCTTGAGATATTTTATGTCATGGACCAGAATCTGGAGCATATCAAAAGTTTTCACTGTCTGGTCGCTTCGTGAATGACTCACGATGGTTTTAGTAATGATCGAAGCTTTTTTATTAATTTTTCGATTTTAACGGCTACACAAAAAAGAAAATAATAAAAATTAATGGCTAATTTTGTCTCGTTTAAAAAAAGGCTTTGGCTGAACTTGTTCGTATTAAAATATCAATCAAATCCAAAAATACAACTTTTGCAATAATTGTCTGACGTCATTGAGTTTAAAGCGTTTCTCATGCACGCCTCAATGATTAGACGATTAAGCGAAGAAAAATGGATGGGAAATAAAACGACAAATCCCAACCTCTTAAAAGCTATGGTGTAACAATTAGTGCGTTGTGATTTGTGACGAAATTTTGTTTATTTAAAAGTCAGAAGCTTGTCATAATTTCTGGCACAACATTCAAAAATAATTTCTGCATAACGATCAGTTTGAGATATTCGGAATAATCCGGTGTAAATAATATTTATTTATGGGGTGACATGTTTTAATTTAAATCTGATTTAAATAAGGATGAACGTTGTAAAAGTCGTGTGTGTTTCACAACTGTACAGTTTCACGGGATTCTTGGAAAAATTAACACAGAAAAAAATATTTATATTCGATTTGTGGTTGAAAAATTGAAATTCAGAAAAAAGCATATGTAAACTCTCATGACAACCTGTTGATATCATAAAGTAAAGATAAACATCGATTGACGTCATGAAAAATTATTTTTGTTTATCAATTTCACACCCCTCAAATGGGTGAAGGTCGCAATTAATTTTGATATAATTTTTATATGCATATCTATTTTTTTTCCAATTTATCACATTACAAATTGGTTCCATCTAGTATGGAATCGTGCAGCAACTGAGATGAATACTGCGGCTTTCTTTCAACCTCAAAGTTATAAATCTAAATTTTAACATCCCAAAATAAACGTGTACAAAGTACACCTATGCGTTTCCAACGTTAAGTTCATAATAATAAATGAACTCGTTACCAAAATAATAATCATGTCGATTCCGTACCGAAAATTATATTTAGATTACTTAGACCAGTGATTGTCAACCTCTAGTCATGGATTCTTGAAGATTTACGATGGATCTCAGTATTTCTGTTTGTACTCTTCTGCATTATACATAAATACTTTTTTTTGTAGTTTTATCTTTAAGAGGTTCGAGTGATATGTGAACAGTTGTTGATCATCGTACAAAAGATTGGGGACCAGTTGCTTAGACTATTCGTCTATACGGAACAGAGCTTTGAACGTCACGTAGCGCCGCCTTGCGTCGCGTCGTTGAGAGAACGACGCGAGACATTCGGGCGTTCCCATCTTTTAACATCAGCTCGAAAACTTAGAGAAAAATATTTTAAACTTCGCCTTCCGCATGTTAGATGGCTGCGTGTTGTCTACATGGAAACTCGTTCAATATTTTATGCAGCACGTATTTTCCACGTTTATAATTATTTCACTTGTCTATTAATTCGTTCGTTCTCTAATTCATTTTGTTTTTCTTTTTAAGAACGAACAAAAGCTGCTCTTAATTAGGTTTTAGATGTGTCTTTTTCGATTAAGGACTTTTTTCCATTTATTTTCCAATGAAAATACCTTTATTTTCTCAACCCGTATGGTTTTGTTTGGTTCAAGTACTGTTCTATTCAATACAAAGAATTAATAAGGCTTAAAAACATTTGTTTCTACAAATTGAACATTTTAAAACACACAAAAATACAATCGTTTTATAAAGAATATATAAGTTTGATTTATGGTTTTCTGTAAAATCGTGTTTATTTGAAGAGAAAAACTACAAAACCACCTAACTGCAAGTAGCAGGAAAATTTAGGTAAACGAGATTTGTCTCTTTATATGGAGCTTCAACAATCACTTAATCGCACTGAATTTATGAATTCTCAATTCTCATAGAATGTGTAGAATCATATTAAATCCAAAAAAATTAAACAAAATTTTGATAATAAGCTTATCTTTTATTTATACTTGAGCGAAATGTTCTATAAGTAATGTCTTATAGAAGCTTTCATAACGGAACACAAAAAATGTTTTAGTAAAAACAATATTTTTTATAACACGGATACTTTAATATTTTCATAAAGAATAAAGATGACTAGTGGTTCGCGTGAATTCATCTTTATACAATGAAAAAAACTACGAAATTACCTTACTGCAAGCATCAGGACAATTAAGGTATAGACGATTTAGTACAAAAATTAATAAACTTAGAATATGTTTGAGTCCTTAGTGAAAGATAATTTGTATTGAATTTACGTGAAGGGTTCTTTTATTTTTTGAAAACCAAATCTTTTAATGGAAACCCACTTTATTTTATAAACACAAATATCACATTTAAATCACGATAATAATCTCTAATCGCACTGAATTTATGAATTTACAAATCTCATAAAATTTGTATAATAGAATTAAATTTATTCCAACATAATTCTGGTAGAAAGATGGCCAATCTTTCTTATATAACCGAGTGTAATGTTTTGTAAAATGATTTCCTTTTGTTGTTGGTAAACGTTCTGGATTGTTCGATTTAAAAAGATTCTCTTAATTATTCCCAAACATTCGATCGAGTTACAATGATGGATTGTTTCATCAATTTCATTTTTACCCCATTTGAGGAAATTTCCTTCGGTTCCTAGACCGCTGCTTTATATGAACGAATTAAAAAATATCAAAGCAGATTTTTTTATATCTGCTTGTAGATTCATGAAAAAAAGAATACGTAGGTAGCAGAGGCCTGCGGTCCATACATGCTGTAGATGCGGCGCATGCCTTTGGATTGTAAGACGATTTTAAAAATTGAGTATTTTTTATGATTTATTCATTTCATTTTTAAGTTACGTAATTGCATTTGTAAAATCATTCTAAAAATGATATATTTTTATCATTTATAAATTTTTTAATTTACGTAATAATAAAAGGTATCACTCATAAAATCGGCACAGTTTACCAAATCAAATGAACGGCAAAAGCCGAATGAATATGTTGGCGACAGAAGCATGCGATTGTTTGCTTCGAATTGTTTCGTACGGTCGAATAATATCTTTCTCGGCATTAACATAGCCGATTAACAGTCAGCAGATGCGTTTGCCGTTTTGAATCTAAACAATGAATTTAATTGTTACTGATACTTTTCGTGAGTTATTTTGAATTATTTACCCAAAGGCCATACAAATGTTCTGTTATTTAGGATAAGAACTATTTTCGTGGTTTTTAAATACATTATATGATGCGGTTGTTGATGATTTTTGTAAGAAGGAGCGTCGAATAAGGCTAATTTAAAAAAAATACTTTTAACACCACGTTTAACAAATAAAAAAATAAATGTAAAAATGTGGTTCTTATACCCCCCCCCCCCACTTCTAACCGCGTGCCTTGTTTCAAAAGTCACCACACGCCACTGGTAGGTAGGTATGTAAACATTTGATAGCTAGGAAGAAGAACTCAAAATATGCATTTTTGGTTTTTAGGGGTAGAATTTCAAAGAAATTCTTCTTTACTGAAAGTCACAGTTTTCTCAAAAATAAAATATTCAAATGTCATGTTGTACTTTCCGTGGCTTAGCCTTCAGCCTGACTGTGAGTTAATCACTGTTCTGTTTTATAAATTATAATGAGAAAATAAAATTATGAGCTATTTAATATTTCTTTACAGATTTCTCTTAAACGGAAGAAACAATTAAACAATAAAGGTCATATTATATCCTGAGGAGCTTTTACAAATAAAAAAGACTTAATTTTCTTGGAGAATCAGAAATAAAGTAGCGGGAATATTAAGCTCAATCTATTGAAAAAACAAATTAAAATGTTTTCTTCGTTTTTGGTTCTTACCTAATTAGTTAGAGCATAAAAAATTAAAAAACATCAAGTAGTTAGATGTAAATAGTTACGACTCGCATTTTTTCATTCGTGAAAATTCATTTCATTCCACTAATCAATATTATTTTTGGCAAGAAAAATCAAGTAACGAAATAAAAATTCGTTTATGTGGCGCTTAAACGCTATCAAAACCAAATGGTTACCGTTAAAATATAATTAAATATACCTTTACAGGAAATTTCCATTTCTTTTATTTGGGCTATTTTAAGCTCATATCTCGTTTTAGAGCTTTAAGTAACTTTTCGTTTGTCTCTGGTTAAAATTAAACTGCATCTTTGCTATTTTTAAACGAAATTATTACTGTTATTATTGTTGCACATTTTTCGCATACTTCTCTTAATGTTCTATATCCACCTATTTACCTAGAACCTCGAAAACACGCATACACAGACGGGTGCATTCATTTTCAAATGTTACAAGCGTTGCATTTTATTGCAAATATTTGAACGCGTGCCGAAAATATTTGAAAAATTATCTCTGCTTTCCATTTAAGTCTATGCAATTTTCCAGCAAATATTTTGTTCAACTATCAGATTGAAACAAGACAGATTTTTTTACAAGATAGTACCTATATTACAACTAGTTTATCTTTTTTTGAGTGTAAAGTATCCTAGTTAAATGATTTATTTGTATTATTGTGATTCGTTAATCTTTTTATACTAGAAAAATTTCAATTATGAAAAATACTTTAGATTTTGGGGGGCCTATGAATAGAATTTGATTACACACATGACGTCATAAATTGTTCAGCTGTTCGCACTTTAAAGAAAATTACACTGAACGGTTGGGCGCGTATTTAAAAAAAACGATTTGCGTAAACTTATCGTATATCGTTTTATGAAGTCGACAAAAAATTCTTCACCAAACTTCTGAGTTCAAGCTTATTGAAAAACAGACCAAAGCTCAATTGACTGAAGGAATTAGTTTTTCTGATACTAATAGTCATAAATTCACAATGAATTTTAAGAATTTCTTTTTAAAATAAAATAGGCGTCGATTTTTGGACGCTTTGACGTACATGTATTATGTTATTTACAAGTGTGCGTGAAGAAAATTTCGAATGTGTGTGTGTTATGCGAAGACGTCGCCCAGTTTTGTTGGTACCTGCCGGATTTAGAGCACACACATGAGAGAATCTACAGCCACACATAACTCGCGTGGTCGTGGACACAAAGTGTCGGGATCTGTGCTGCCTCACCACAACTTTCCAAATATTATTGAAAGTTCACCCAGTAATTTGTTCCAATATAACAAAATTACTGAAAAATTGACAAAAAAATCTCTGCTAGCAAAAGCTTTTTTACCCCCAAACCAAAATACTGTTATCATTGATGTGAAAAAAAAGCTAAACTCAAGTGTGACGAAAAAAAATAACGTATCAAATATTTGATAAAAATGTTCATCTTGTAACCTGCAGTGAAAAAATTTGAGTGTCAAGTGTCTCAAACCGAAAAATGTGGCTGTCGTCCTTTTACATTAAACGACCCTCGTGATTTGTAATTATAACTATTTCGCGTCGTCCAAAATTAATAATAGATATTTAATTAATAGATTTCTTACACGTAAATATTGTGTATGTGTGTCCTCTGTTTGTTTTAATTGCTTTGATAAAATTAGGCGATTTTATTTACGTCATAGTCAAAAAAATCATGATCTCAGAGAGAGCAAAATGAGATTGTGCAATCGAAATGCTTCTCTCTTCGGTTTTCGAAGTGCTGTTTTTCACAACAACTGACTGAAAATATGAGACAGAGTGGCTCAGAACAGAAAGCTTTTAAAACCAACAAAAATGTGTTGTGCTAAAAGGCGATTTTTTCGAGTAAGTTGTCGGATTTTTGTCGCGAATTCATCGTATTGGAGCTATTTGAAATTTGATTTGTTGATTTGATGATATTGTGGTGGTACTACTGGTACAATAATTGGCACGTCGCCGGCCTACGCACGTTGGTGAACGACGTTTACCACGACGTCTCAAGGTGGCGCGTGCCAACTCCAAGCCGAGACGGAGGAGCAGCAAATGTTCGAGCCTAATATCAAATTTTTCTCGAAAAAAGCAATCAACACATCAAAACCCACCGATCAAAACCATCGACTGAACTCGCCCAGAACAGACCATTTTCGGCGAGAAACTATCCACAAAAATTTTCTGATTCCGCCAACACCGAAACATTTTAATCATCTTCAATTGCCGATAATCATCATTACGATGATGTCGATTTTAATGATGATGATGCTAATGATGCGACTCAATTTCAAAACATATTCATATGATCATTATCTATATTTAAAAATACGTTACATCTTGAATATATTTTGAGACAATTCAACAATCAGTTTGTGCAAGAGACGCTTAGACATTTTTCATTCAGACGAAATCGCAGTTCGCGCGACTACACTTATAATAGCTTATACGAAACGTCTTCGTTTCTATAGAAATTTCTGGCCAAAATAATATAAAACTGTTGCATTTTTAAAAACTGAAGTTAAGTGTTAAATATATACTCTAAAAACACCTTCTCCTATTTTTTCCTTCTCAGAAATTTCCATTTCCACAAGGTATGTAACATTGTGAGTCTTATCCATTGGAAACTGCATGCGTGACGACATCCTTTAGTGCACGTTACGTACTGCAGCTTTCTCATCAATCCCTCCCCTCAACGTAATCCTTTTCTGTGATAAAAACAATGGCTGATTTTGGCCGTAGACGGGTTTCTAGTCGACGATCTGCAGCATCTACACGCGATTCATCTTTAGACAGCACCATGGGTAAATCAACCAAAGAGAAAAAGGTCAAAAAGCCGAAAGAACGATGGTTGCTAACCAGAAAAACGTGGCGTTATATGGCCGATGCGGGTAAAAAGCTAATACCGGAAGGAGCGCTCAACAGACCGGAAGACGTTCCCAAAATCGAAGCTTATTTTCAAGAAGTTTGTCAGAAAGAACCTCGATTTTTGCTGTGGCGAAAAAGTTCATACCCTGGAGCCCTTGGATTTCGATCACATCGACGAAGAAATCGAAAAGGTGGCAGTTGTCGAACTAAATCTAGTTCCGCTGACGAATCAGAAGAAATTGTGAAAAACAAAAAAGAATTTTTACTTGCTCAACATACATCCGGTGGTAGATTTGATATTCAAAAATTAAAACAAGATTTTTTCAACAAACCGTTGCCGTTACAAACGCCACACCATCCGCAACCACCGAAAAAAATTCATTTGCCTCCAACTGAGGAAAAATCTGAGGAGGCTCAACTTGCTGATATGTTGGAAAATTACTTGCAAATTCACGATGAAAATCAACCACCGGGTCAAGCAACTGCCGTTAAAGCAGGTTTTGACTATCAAACATTAATTGATAAATTACAACAACACATACATTTGATATATGGACCACGTGTACATTCAACTCCTAGCCGAATACCAGCAACTGGTGTTCACTTTGAAGGTGACATAGTTCAAAAATCTTTATCTGAAACCTTAAATCGATATTTTAGTCATACACCAAATCGACAGCATGTTATATCAAATTTACTAACAGATCGAAAATTATTAGAAAAATTATATTTTGATCTACGAAAAACAAAAGGGTTTAGAAATACACGTAGTTTAGGGACCGCATATGGCACAACACTACCTCCATGGAGATCTTCTTTGCATCATTACAATCGAGAAGATGAAGAGGCTTACGATTCTTACGAAGACGTTTACGAGCCGGGTAGTTGGAAACGTCTTGGTAAACCTTCAAGTAAAAGGGACGAACCTCCGATGTCACCACCTCCTTTAATAGCGATTCAAAGTGAAAGTCAAGAAATTGTAGCCGCTGATTGTGGAACACAAACATTTACTCTGGCCGAACCTTGTCTCATTGAACTAGAAAATGAAATAAAAAAGCAACAACTTCTGCAGCAACAGCAACAACAAGCCGCTGGAAAAGATGAAAATGCAAAACCCTCAAAATTGGCAGTGCCACGACGAAAAAGTAGTGTGGACAATGATGACGTGTCTCAATCGGTTAGTGATACGATTAAACGTTATTTGCGAATGGCGCGGAAAAAAAGTGTTGATGCTGATAAAGTGGATCGATTTAAACGAGTCAATTATGATAAAAATTTACGTTTTATAAAAGCAAAAGGTGAAATAACAATGCCGGGGGATGACGATGGATTGAATAAGGGTTGTCAAACCAATGACGATTGGTTAAATTGTTATAGGGACTTAAAGTTTGATGAAATCTATGATTCAGAGCCCACATCGCCTTCGGGTGATAGTCGTGTTACTAGTTCCCGAAGTAGTTTTGAAACTGGGGTGATATTAGGCGATGATTTGTTAACGGTGCAGGGAACATCAGGGCAAAATACCCCACAAAGTGTTAAAAGTCCACCGTCATCACCTTCATCGCCCTCAGGTTTCATTGCAAGTGGACAATCGTTCTTATCACATTTGCTACATGGCAAAGGGCATTTAGATAAACATGCATTAGCTAGTGGTAATTCTGTGACAGCTGGTGCCGCTGCAGCCACCATGCAGAAGTCAAAGTCTTCGTCGAGTGTTATGCACCATGGTTCCCGGCTCGTTGCGAAAAGGATTTGGAGATCGCGGTCAAAAAGTCAAACCAGGGCGACGACGGCAGCTACGTCCGCATGGACACCTCAGGTATGTAAAACTTTCTCTAAAAAGCTCAATATCAACGTAAATCTCTCTAAAATAGTAGTAAAAATTTATCGTTCGTCAATTTTTAGATACCGCATAAAATATTTGCTTACCTCTTTGAAATACTTATAGAAAACGTGATATATACTGACGTAACTCCCGTAATAGCCTGATTTATTTTTGACTTTCGAATCAGTCGCGAAAAAAAAGAATCCCTCTCTCTGGGCTCAATTTTGCTATGTACGAAAAAAATTTACATGAATAAATGTTCTGTCGTTTTTTTGGCATAGTATTTCACTAATGTTTTTTGTTCTAACGTTTTATAATAAAGAAAAAAAAATTAGTTCACGCCCATTTTACTAAACTCTCTAAAAACATATTATTGTATTGTTTTAAATGAAAGCTTGCATCTTATTTTGACGACAAAAGTTTTTTTTTTTTCAAAAACAAAATAGTTCCGGATTGTTAGCTTTGAATTATAAAATATATGTAAAAACCATATAGGAAAAATAAAGTATACACATACACGTTACAAGATGGTATTTATATATTCATAGGAAAAAAATTCCTTCAGTTTCATTTGAAGATATTTTCTTAGAAATTATCGTCGTTTTTGCGACACTTTAAATGTGATGTAAAAAAATTCGAACAACTTGTAACATTCTCGACACTTTAATACACCTACGAACATTAATCGTATAAATGAAATTAAAAAGTAAAAGTTCCGACAAGGTCATAGTTTTCTAAAAAAAATTTCCTTTTTATTTTTTTTAAATTACTATTTTATTCACATGAAATCATTTCTTTTTCATATCATCTCAGTTAATTTCAAAAAAAATCTCATGAAAATTCATATAGGGACATAACTTGTTTTAGTTTATTTCCTTTATTTAATAATTTAGCTGTACTTTCATATTTAAAACTTTAACATGAAGCTTGAGAAGATTGAACGATTAAAACTTAAATTAATAATAAAAAAGCATTAAACTTTGATAATCAAACGAATATTTAAAACTAGATTTGTCTTGTTTTTGTGTGATCGTGTCTGAATTTCATTTAACTTTTGCTTATTTGAGCAAATATAAGCACTAAGTATTTCAATACATACTAGTAGGTACGGTTACAAGTGGCTTCCCGTGACTTGCCCATGTAAAATTAAAATATATGAACAGGCTTATAAAATATACCTTTGTTTATATAGAACAAGATGGAACTGCAATATCATCTCCAGGACTTTCAGCTTTCGAGTATTTAAAAATAAAAACACAAAAAACATTAGGTTTATAGACCAGTTCTTTTAGCCTTTGAAAATGGTAAAAAGTGAAAAAAATTATAGTAGGATGAAACCCATTGGAAAAAAAGGACAATATAACAAAATAAAAGGAAATATAAATTACGGTCGCTGAGGTGGGGAAGTGGAAAAAGGAGGTGTTTTTAAGGGTAGAAACGGTTTATCTCGATTTCCGACAAAACTACAAGTCCTATGGAAAAAAGTTAAATAGCAAAGTTATTGACAATAAGTAGATCTACAACTTTTGTGCTAGTATTTTTTTCACATAATCTCAAAATTTCTGTGAAAAATTCAAATTACCTACTTTTTGGTTTTTAATATTTATCTTTCACAACAAAAAAAAAAAAAAATTTTTACACAAAATTTAGTGAAAATTTACCTTTTAATGTCCCAAACACACTTAGTTTTTTTTTATTTAAAATATTAATTTTTTCACCTTATAATGACTTAATATCGAAAAAGCACCCTAATTTTCAATCGAAAATTCTCACGTCAAAACATCTTATTTTTTTTTAAAAATTGGTGAGCTTTTTGTTTGTTGAAACCTCTACTTTATGATAGTGTAAAAAATATATTCATTACAATCTTAAATATTCTCGGAAAATTCAATAGTTAAAATTTACACTTTAATTATTGTTTTTTCTGAGAACATTTAACGTTGTCATCCTATATATTTTTTGCACCATCACAAAGTTAGAAAAGTAAGAAAGAAAATTAGGGTGTTGTTTTGATATTAAGTCATTATAAGGTGAAAAAATTAATATTTTAAATAAAAAAAACTAAGTGTGTTGGGACATTAAAAGGTAAATTTTCACTAATTTTTTTTTTTTTTTTTTGTAAAAGATATAAATTAAAAACCAAAAAGTTGGTAATTTGAATTTTTCACAGAAATTTTGAGATTATGTGAAAAAAATTTTAGCACAAAAGTTGTAGATCTACTTATTGTCAATAACTTTGCTGTTTAACTTTTTTCCATAGGACTTGTAGTTTTGTTGGAAATCGAGATAAACCGTTTCTACCCTTACCCCCTCTTTTTTTTCACTTCACACCTCAGATCGACCGTAATTTATTTTTCCTTTCATTTTTCTTATATACTCTTCCTTTTCTAAAGAGTTTTTCATCCTACTATAATTTTTTTCTGTTCAAATTTTATTTACCCTAGTCTATTAAAAATTAATTCAATTTGAGATAATGGACAGTGAAAAAATATTCCACCCTTAAATAAACTAAATAAGAATCAACAAATACAGGGTTTCTTAATCTTTGCATGTTTATTCATAATTGCAAAATAAGAATCTTAGAATATTGATAATATAAAAGAAGGGGTTACAAAATTCTAAGCTTATAACCCCCTTTTTGAATCACTAAGATATGGAGTTCTTCAAAATCTTTTTGTAGTGGAGGTCATAGTCCTTTCAAGACAAATAATATGATCATATTTCATGTGTTTATTTTCAGTGGTTTTACCTCCAGCCTTCCTGTAAGTCAACCACAATAAATTTGTTAAAATTGTTTTACATATAGAAATAACTGAAGAACCGTGTGTTATCCGAGTTGAAATTTAATTAATGTTTTGATAGTCGTAAGCTTTTAGTTTGTATACATTTTCTTTAACAAAAATGTTGCAATCCTGAACGAATTTTAAAACTAAATAAAAACAGGAAAAGAACAATTTACATACTTAATAATGAATTAAATGTAGTTTAATAAACATTTTATCATTTTTTGAATAGGTACCTATTTAATTTATTTTTAACGTTTTAACTTAAAAGTTCCAAATACGTTAAAGAATCAGGATTTCACTTAATTTATTTAATAAAACAGCCTTTATAAAAGAAAACGCAAAGAACTAAGCTTCTACGAAATTACTTTTAAGTTTTTTGATTTTTTACTATCAATAAAAGTAACAAACAATTAGAAAATAAAACTTTTTCTATTAAAAACCAAAATATAAGTACCTAACTGTTATAATTTTACGTAATAACTTGCTTATAACCAGTCGAACGAATGAAAAACGAGACAATGTCAATTTAAATAAAAACAAAACTTACACCATTGAAATTAAGGAAAACTTTCTAAAAATTTTAATTTATTTGTAAAGCACGGACCTTTTTCTTAATTACAAGTTTCCCGAGTACAAATACGTCTTTAATACAAAAGAAAATTTAAATACGCTCATTTGTATGTTTCTTCTGTTAATTGTAGCTAATGTCATAGCTAATTATCGAAACCGTGATAAATGTTTTTAATAAAAAAAGTTGTACGTGACTTAAATTAGAGAAAAAAAATACGATAAACAAAAAACGAAAAAGAAAATTATCATAAGCATGGAACTATATAGAAACGACTGGAAAGATAAGATTTTCTATGATATTTCTGATACTTACAATAAGCTGAGTCATATATTTTACTATTTTATGTTCTGTTGAAATCTTAAAAATATTCTTGTTAAAATTTCTTTCATGACTTTTCTAGTATCTATATAAGAATATAGTCTATACAAAAGTAAATACTTAATTTGTGTAAAACCGTCATACATTGGTTGTCATAATTCTTATTAATGCATCTTAGATGTGCTCAAAGTTAAAAGCAGTTTTAACAATAGTATTTTATTTTAATAACTTATAAAAACTTTAGAAAAACCAATTCAATATGAAAACAAAGTGTAAAATAACATTTATATAGGTAGGTAGTTTTATTCTTATATTAAACACAAAGATAAAAAGCTCTATGTGCTTCAAGCAAAGCATGTACCAATTTTTAAGAAACCGCTTAAATAAACTAAGTGTGCATATTACGGGCTATGAAATTCTGGATGGAAATCTGGAACATGAAAATTTGAAAATTTTCCGATAGATTATCATACATGGTTGGACATGATCGAATTAAAGAGCTACTTGCAGATAATCATTAGGTTATAATTAATTAATTAACGAGAGTTTTAAGTGCCTTTACTAATTAATTAACACTGTAATACCTACTTCAATTATATAGTGGTAGCATATGGTGTTGGAGTACTTCTTTTACTGAAATTACTTTGAGAATTTAACCGTATAAATAATTTATGCTTTAAAAAAAATAGTTTTTATATAATACTATTTGACCCGTGTTTACTGCACTTGAGGGGTTAAATTTATTATTTTTCATAAATTCATATTTATTCAATCATTCTAATCAGGCTCCTCTTTCCCACTGGACACTATGGGCAACTGCCCAGGGTTCTGCGATCGATAGGACCCTCAAGTTTCTGTCAGATCACCAAAATGAAAAGAACTTAAAAAAATTCAAATAGTAAAGAATTAAAAATGAATTAAGAAAAAAAATGCAACAAAAAGATTAAACTGTTTGTCGCTGCTGGCCATTGAGTGCGACTTGCTGAAAAACATAGATTTTAAAGAAATAGTTAACAATTATACCCAAATCATAACCTCAATCATAATCTCAAATCTAGAACGGTCCTTTTTTTAGTATCCAAGCAAAAAATAAAAGTAAACGCTAAAAGAGTTACTTTTCTGTACCTACTTATTATATTATGTTCTCTACTCAAATAATGTGAGGGTAAAAAAACAAATCTATGCTCATATACTTTCTTTGTCTATGATAACAAAATACTCGTAGCACTATAAAAAAAAATTATAGAGACCCTATTATCCTAAAGTGCCCAGGGCCTCCAATAGGTTAAAGACGGCCATGATCCCTATAGTTTGAAAACGAATGTCTATTCTGATGATGAAAATAACTTATAAAATATATATATGGAGCGTCTGCCGGCTCTCTGAGCATTTTTGATTGAATATTAGAAAGAGATATTTTAATGTTGGACTTGCTGTCAGAGTCCCATAGCTCAATCCCGTATGTCCAGATTGGGACTATTATAGCTTTGTATTCTTGAATATTAGTTGGGAGCATTTTCCCAAAAGCCAGTATCGATTCTTAAACATGTTCCTTTTTTGGGTAATGTGAGTTTCCAAGTAAGCCTTCGGTTCAGATAGATCCCAAGGTACTTAATACTGTCTGATGAGGGAATCTCGTTAGAATTTAGGGTAACTGAAGGGCATACTTCCTTTCTGAATTTACTTAAAGTTGAAGGGCTTAAAATAATAGTAGTCTGAGTTGCATCAACTTTGTTTTTTGGAAAATGACATGATGCATAAGACACTATAGTAAATGTAGGAACCAAGATATTACAATGGTCTTGTTTTTGGGATGTTACTTAGCATAAAACATTTGGAAAAATGTATGATTTCTATTGGATAACTAAAATGGAATAACGTGTCTATTATCGATTAGACGAAGTAAAGCATAACAAATCAACGTGACTTTTCATAAAGTTAGTTTAAGAGTCGAAGATACATCACAATAGACCTCTTTGGTCGCAGTGATAAAAGGAAGAAATATCCTGGGACCCGCAAAACGGAAAGGTCGAATATTGCATATTTTGATACTTATTCTGTTAAAATGTTTGGTCTCGGTAGAGTAAAACTCGAAATAATAATTCATGTGTGTTAATTATTTGGTTTTTATTATCTTATAGGATAGTTAGTTGCATGTTCGAATCACATTTACATTTATTTTGTTGAAAATAAACGTGTAAATCATTGAATTTAATACAAAGTACTAAAATGCAAATTATCTTGGTTAACAATTAACAAAGTACCTTTAAAGAAAATTAGTTCAATGTTTAAAGATATTACGTTTAAAGTTAACGAAGAAGTCTTGCACTATAATATTTATATCCCAAAGCCAATGACTTACATCACTCTTACTATCAACGAAATAAATGCGTACATGGAACTTGAACATACTGGCATGCGCTAATCCTTGTAAGAGAACAGGAATCAAATAACTAAGGCAAATACACTTCTGTAAATCTCACATAAAAGAACCAGATTTTTTTATCAGAATAAATGTCAGTGTATGCAATCTTTAACGTTTAAACTTACTTCTTACAAAAATTCACTAAACAATATATTAATTATAGAAAGCAATCATAAAATTTTTTTTATTCAGGATAGTGATTTTCGTGATAAAATATAACCAAGATGTCTAATATGAAAGTACCCTATAGTAGTAGTATGTGAATGTAGTATATTATAAATATTAGTCAATGAATTTTTCAACATTAAACTTATATGATTTCTTTTTTTGTGTTTTGTATAGATTGAGATATTCAAGGTTTTGTATTTTAATTGCATTAACAATGTGAATGTAAATTGTTGTTCTGAAGTAATGTTTGATTGGATTAGCGAAAAATTATTTATTTTTAATTTCAAAATTGCAGTTTTTATATATTTTTTTAAAGCAAAAATTTAATTATTCATAAATTTAATAAAGAATTTTTGAGCTATCTATTTTTGTTTTCATTACTGTAGCAGTGTTCCTTGTATAGATATTTCTCGATATATGATTTGAGTTCCATCCAAGTGCTTCCTAATGTAAATTAGTCGAGGCTCGAAACGAGATTTTCGACCCCAAAGAAAAGGTTTAAATATTGAATTTAAAGTATTAGTTGCTAACTATTTAAATAACTATTTATTTCACCAACAAAATAAATTATTTGCAATAATGTATATCTTTTAAGTTAGACACTCTGTATACTCGTATTAAAAACTAAAAATAGTGTTTAAAGAGAGAGAAGGGCGGGAATAATTGTAATCGTAAAAAAACTATGTGTGTATTTTTTCTTAGTTTACGATAGCGTTTTACTGATGATGATGCTGCTGTTGATGCTGACATCAGATGTTAACAGAAATTATTATAAATACAAATTTTATTTTATTTTTATCATTTTATTTATATTTTGTCTTTTGATCCAAATTTAAATTCATTATAAAACGATTGATCATCAGAACATTTTTCAGCATTTGCATCTAAGAAAAAAAAATTATTCTCGTTCGTATATTTTCGAAGCACATCGTAACTTTTTTGATTTGTAATAAAATCGATGACTCGATTTCGCAATTTTCTACGAAAAATCGATAAGTATGAATTCTATTTTTAAATAAGCAAAATGCTAATTATACGGAAATAGACTGTATTCGTATTTATTTGATTTTTTTTAAGGTTACTCTATATTTTACGATGTTATTTTTACTACGAATAATTCGGTTTTAGCTATGCAACAAATGAAAGTATTAGAAATTATTCAAACAATTATCATAAAGTATTTCAATTTAAAATTAAAAATGTTTTAAACGTTCAGTGTTTATTTATCGTTAATTGATCGTAAAGTTTTTAAAAGAAATTTTGTTTGAAATATAGAAAACATCTCAAAATTAATGTTTCATTTGAAATAAAGTCGTAAAACATAATTTATTTATATGAATGATTTTGTATTAAGCTCAAATAAAAAATTGATATGTAATTTTTAAGAAAATAAATAGCAATTTTTACAGTGATACAAATATAGAGAGTTGGTGTATGAATAGTCTATTCGAAATGTAATTAAATTAGAAGGACCAAAATACCATTTAATTTGAAATAAATGGATTTAAAAGTTTTTAGACCGTGATTTTATTGAGAATGCTTTGACTACGTTATACTATTTATTTTCATTTTGCCTTATTTTTTGTGAAATGACCGCAAATAAAAATGTTTTAACATTGAATGAACTTTGAAATTTGTATTTAAAAATAAGTGAGTGGAAATTGTGAATATTTTTTTTTTTTTGCTTTCCACTTAACGCATTCGTTTTATTAGAATTGAAGAAATGTTTTTGTGTGCGCATGTAAGATGTGTTGTTGACGATTGCGGTGTGTTTTACAGGCGATACAATTTTGTATTTGTAAATATTTTAACTGTATTTTATTAGTAGGTCATTTTCATTTTGACCATGTTGTATCTCTTCACAAATTTTATGACTATTTTTCGTATGTCCTTACTCTCCGGCGTTTCTTAATAGAGCAAAGCAAAGTAGAAGCTTTTCATACTTAATGCATACTACGATTTTCGATTTAACCAGAAACTACATTTTTCTTTTTTTTTTGTTTCGTATATAATGTTAATTTTTTTGGCATCAAGAACAAAAGAGACCTAGATTTTTTTCCATTGAAATTAATGAAAAATCTTAATGAGGTTTGTTTCAACGTACATATTTTTTAGGCTTTGATTAATTTGCATTTTTTTCTTGGAAAACTATTCAAGAAGACAATTTAAATCAAATTGAAGTTTTTTATGTTTTTCCAGTGTAAAAGAAAAGTTTTAATTATATTTTTGGTTATTTTAAAAGGGAAAAATAATTCTACCTATATTTACTATTTATTTATTTGTTTACCCATATTTAAATTAAATAGCTTGAAATCAAGTCAAATATGTTATTAAGTAACCAATAAATCATTACAAATGATAGGTACATAATCAATACAAATCATTAACAAATATGTTAATAAAAAATAAATTCTATTTTTGCGCATTCTCTAATAATTTTACTTCTTTTTAACATTGGAAATTACCTGTGCAGATTTTGTTAAACAAATTTGAAATAATTTTACACACAATTATATTTGTAAGGTGGTTGAGGAAATCATAAATAAAAAAGCGAAACTTCTTTCATTTTCAAACATGATTTTACTTGAAAATACTCAGGATCAATAGTGACAAGGAACGAAAACTCAATATTTACTTGTACAGTCTCATGTTTTGTAATGTTAGCTGGATTACTGCTTTACGTGTTCACGAACGAAATCATAAACAGTTCTTTTGATGCTTTTGTAGTTTATGATCGGCTATGTAGTAATTTAAATTTCCAAAAAACAACATTTTCTATGAACCAAAATGACGAAACTCTAAGGCTATTGAAAAATTACAAATTTTACGTAATTATCATGAGTATAAATTTAACAAAACAAAAATCAGATGTCAAATATTCAGATAGGCAGATTTTGAAAATTACCAATGTGCTTTTTTGTATTTCTTTTTTTGCTATTTTTACCTAAATTACTTTGAAAATCACCTTAAAAGGGTTGTTTTGGTATCCCTTAATTTCATCTTCGTGTAGAATTAATGTGTTTTTTTTTAATATCATAAAACTTAAAATATTTTCACACTTTTATACATACTAACGTTAAAGCTCAAAGAAAACGAAAACAGTACTTCCCGTATTGAAAAGTAGCGTAATACTAGATAATATGGTAATAAATAGAAGAAAAATAGAAAATCAACTTTGTACTGAAATTTCGTATTCAAATATACGATATTAATTTCTATAAAATTATGAAAAATTTGTATGGTCAAGGAATGAAATGGAATAAATATTCAAAAAATATTGAAGAAAATTTATAAATGAGCACACAGATGAGCTTTTTCTCATGCATACTTCGTCACTAGCTGACTAGCCTCATGGTAGTCATATTTAACCATTCAAGTTTGACATTTATTGGTAGTTGTTATCAGTAAAGTTTACGTTTTCATCACCAGTCATTTCATTTGTATTACCTCAGCGTTTGGAAACCGTACACATGCTCTATTAAAATTTTATCGCTGCTCAAAGAATATTTTGTGCTAAATAAAGTTGTTTTTCTACTACTTTTAACCTTTTCGATTTTTTTACAACTAGTAAAATTGAAAATAAATTTATTTTATGCTAGCATGCTAGTAAAGGGATTTCCAATTAGAGGTTTCGTTTTGAATAGTTCCCATTTTAACAGTTGTCATGATAAGCTATCCCAACTTGACAATAAACAACTGAAAACTATGCCATCAATAAAAATGAAACGATATAATATACGCTCAACAAGGCATTGGAATTATGAAAATTTATTACAAAAATGGTGAATTTTTTGCGGTCACTGTTCGCAAAACTAACAATTTGGAATTGTCGTGAAGCACCTTCTCGGCCAGCAATTGTGAAACTAGGGGAAAATTTGATCTGCTGGCACAAGTAGTGGTGTGAAGAATCAAACTCGTGCACGTCGCTCAAGAATAACAGCTGAGAATATTCCTGTTGTAGCCCTTAGTGCCGAGAAAAATCCAGGTTTGTCCATTTACCGTAGATCTTTGGAATTGAGCATTCCACAAACCACATAATAAATGTGGTAAATTTGCTGAACATTTTGAAAGTATTTTTACGCAAAATCAGTTACCTTCACAATTGATTCCTACAAAGAAATTCCTACCTCGAAAAATCAAATTTTACTTGCCACACTATCAGAAATAAAAACAAAAATTAAAAAACTCAAAAACAAAAAATTTCCTGAACCAGACCAAATAACAAACACTTTACTGAAAAATTTCCCAAACAAATTCATAACTCTTCTGACATCAGTATTTAATCGCTGTCTCACTTTCGGATATTTTCCACCTGCATGGAAAAAAGTGCACATTATAATTATTTCAAAGCCCTCAAAACCAAAACATCAACTCACCAGCTACAGACCAATTAGTCTTCTCTGTACGTTGTCAAAACTGCTTGAACGCATAATAAAAAAAAATCGACTAAATTCATGGATTGAAAGTTACAAAATAATACCGAATTTTCAATTTGGGTTTTGTTTAAGCCATTCTACAACACACCAGCTGCTCAGACTAGTAGAAATAATAGAAAAATGCTACGAGGAGAGAAAATAATCAGTGATAATATTTCTCGACGCGGCTCAGGCATTCAATAGAGTCTGGCACAAGGGGTTGCTTACCAAAATAAATAAATATAATATTCCCGAATATCTTCAAAGTATTTTAGCATCGTTCCTAAAGGATCGTCATTTTCGCATAAAAATTGACGAGTATCTATCAAATGATGTAAAATCTTCGACCGGAGTTCTCCAAGGCTCCGTCCTTGGCCCCACACTATACAACCTATACGTCGCCGATCTGCCCCAGACCGAGACTTGTCAAATAGTCATGTACGCTGACGATACGGCCATTATTTTCCAAAACGATAATCGCCATCCAAAAAAACTCCAAAAAAAGAAATCTTTAGACAATTTAGTCACTTGACTAAAACAACAAAAAATTAAAATCAATCCTGCAAAAAGTCTGGCCAAAGTTTTCACTTTAAACCGAGGCAACGAACTACTTAGCAATATCCATCTCGATGGTAATATAATCCCGTGGAGTCAAAAAGACAAAGCTGTCAAGTATCTGGGGATCTATCTAGATAGAAGGTTAAACTGGTCTGATTATATAAAAGCTAAGCTAAGAGACGCAAATTTCAAGCAGACGCAGCTATATCCAATCCTGAATAAAAGCTAAATGCTGAGTGCTCTCTAATGCTGTACAGGTCTATGATCAGACCAGTAATTACCTACGCCTATCCTATCTAGTTGAACACCACCAGAGATAATGATAAAAAGCTTCAAGCGCTCCAAAATAAGGTCCTCAGAATTGCATTCGGATGCCCTTGGTTCATACAAAATTCCCAGATCCACAAAGAACTAAATATTCCATACCTGGAGGAATACATCAAGCAAACTACGGGTAATTTCTTCAACACTTTGAACGAGTGTGCGACTGCCCAGTCGCTGGATCTTGGCGACTGCAGGACTCAAAGGAGACTAAAAAGAAGACTCCCCTAGGAGTGTTTGGGAGGTTCTTACAGTGTTTAAGAGTTTTACAAATTTAATAATTTGTTTATTAGCTGAGAACAAATATTTAATTAACTGCTCGAGGATGAATGCAAACCTCTAGAAAGGTCTTAAAGTGAATCGTGCAAATGATATCCTTACCATGTATAGCCATTATCGTATTGGCTGATCTGGTAGAGCACCCATCAATATAAAAAAACTACCAAACACCGTATTCTTCATAAAAACTTAGCTCTTAATGCTTTTAAAGTTAATACAAGGAGTTTAACACATATTTTGTGGCGAAACGGTTCCAGTTTGCCCGACTTGGAGAGTCTATTGACGTTCCCCACTTGTAAGGTCCGACCCTGATTGTCCTCCCCTTTCCGCTCAGCAACATCTTGAGAATATGCTGAACCCGGAAGTCTCTGACCTCAAACAAAGATTGAAGTCAATGAAGAAATCTCCTTACTATCGATAGATCTATTTTCCAACTCTATGGTCATTATACCAATCAACCAATAAATCGCGAAATGACCCTGCAGTCGAAGCGACTATAATTCTAAATTAAAAAAAAAATAGACAATATTATGCACACTGTACAGTACAAACCTTGAAAGTTTTTTTTTTTAAGTTAAGTATTATACAAAGCTTATAGCGACAACGTGTACATTTCAATTTAGAAACATGTATAAATGTATAAATGTATAAATGTCTATATGATGTTTGATTGAATTTAACCGAATCACTTCAGTTTAATTGATTTTAAAATTGATTGTATTAAAACTCTTGACCTTATTATCTAAAAAAAATCAAGATATTGACCTAAATAATTAAAAAGACCGGATGCTGTACCTGTAACAAAACTAGATCATGTCAAAAGTATTTTGTCTTGAATAAAAAAAAAATTGTCAACTTTAAGTGTGTGATAAATTACATATGTACTTTCATTTACTGTTTCCCCCTTATAAACTCTTTGTTTGGGATCTTCATACGAAATAAGTTTATCTGTAGTATTACTCAAAAATAAGTCACTAATCGAGTATTGTTATTTCAATCCTGCTGATTTTAAGATTTAATGGATATTAGCTTGGAAACGTTAAGTAAATATATTATAAATAATGTTACTTCATATAGTTCAGCAGAACGGACTTATAAAAATTTGTGTAAGTGGTCTTTCTTGCCGCTAACAGCATCTCTTTCTACGCAAAGCTTTACGCTCAAGCGAAAATCATGTCAGGGCCACAAATTTTCAATTTATTTTTACGTCAATGTTTCTATATTTAAATTATTCTTATGTTATTTTTGGGTACACATTTATTATAAATAATATTTGAAGTACTTTTTTAAATTCTATCAAATTACATGTGTGGGGCACTGCACAAAAATGCATTGAGAATTTTTAATTTTCTAAAAATGTAATTTAAATTTCTATGTTCTATTTTTATTGTAAAAGGAATGTTAATTAATTTTTTTAATTTGATATACAGGGACAATGTACATGGACGAATGTAACTGGCCGTCAGGTTACATTGCAGGAGACAACTTTATTGCAACTGACGGAAGTAGAACGTCGCGTTTTGCAAAAGGTCGCGCTCGCTAAATTGCAGGCGCTTAATTTAGGTGTTACTGTCCGTGTTCCAAACGGTAAGAATTTTCAATTAAATAAAGAAAAATAAAAATGTTAAACATTGAAAAATGTCTTTCAGAAACCGCTGCGGCTGTGGCGACCAAACCAAAACGACGAGCTTATTTGTTGAAAAGAAAAGCCATCACGACGAGTTTTTTTGACAACAATCGGAATATGAAAGATGTTGACAAAGAAAAAGGTAAGACACGTAACGTCTTTTTGTTGCTCGCTACATAATAAAAGAGAAACATTGACTTTATAATCTTCTTGGTTTCATATCTATGCAAATTTTAATTTATCATAAGGTTAAAGCCTTTACATTGTATGATAAGAGGAAACGGGAATTGCGACAGTGTTATTTTAGTGATAGTTAGCTGACGTGGTCTTGTACACGAGCTTTTACACGAGAGACAAATTTTCTTCAAAAGATAACCATGGTATCTTTAAAATTTGCCACGTTTCAAGTCAATTATTAACGAAAATTCGATTCGAATAATTAACATTTAAATTACATGACTATAATAACAATAAATTTATAAATAGGTACAATGTAGTCGATTAGAAAATTTGAATTTATTTGGAAAGATTGACTTTTAAATAAAGTTACAAAATGTTGAAAATCTATTTTTAATTATTTTCTTGTTTCTTTCAAACTTAAAAACACATTCTGTTGCAATTAAGATGTTCAAAAAGTTTTGTTTAAACTGTCTTTTGTAATTGTCGAAATATAAGTTTATTGTATGAACAGAAATTAGTTAAAAGCTCAAGCTTTACTTCGACCACAGCTTGGTTTACTTTAATCTTGTAGTCTTTGTCGTTTATTATATATATATATATAAAACACATCTATATGTGCATCCGTGTGTGGTGAACTTTTATTTTTTTTAATATATATGTATTAGCATGATTTTCACATATTAAATGGTCGTTCGTTAACGTTAGTGTTAATGGCGGCCTTCAGTCTACACCTGTCGACCAAAATCTGACTACTGCGCTTTCGTAATTTGAATAAAAAACTCCAAATCAATGAGTGTTTGTTTGTTTTACTTTTTTTTTCAATTTAAAAACGAGTTAAAATGATTAAATTTTCTAATAGATAGATTTTCTTCAGTTACTTTCCAATTGCGTTTCTTAACAAAAATTTTCAAAATCGAAAAAAGCTCGTCAAGAAAAGTTACCGTTTATTTTTTTGAATCCAAAAATAGATTTCTTAAGTAATATTAAAACGATGATCGAATCGATTTAATTTATGTATTGTTTCTTTTAAAATATTTTTTGATTAATAACTTTCCACATTGTAGCGAAAATCTATTTTCGCTTTGGTTTTCATTACTGGCGCCACCTGATACAAATATTTCACTCGACACACGAAGAATATTTTTAGAGAAAAGTGTTATGCATTATTTTCAAGTAAAATTATTTTGTAGTCAAAATCATTATTTAACCGATTTCGATTCTCTTAACTTATTCAATAGAAAGAAAAACTTCAACTTTAACTTGATTCAATTCAGTTCACCTGTCTTTAAAATCTGTTTGTGCGCAAATTTCGAACCACACTTAAATATATTATTTTGTGATTTGATATATAAAAATAGCTAAGTGAATTGGTCGGTTGCCATCAGATAAACAATGCGATAATTGGCGTATAGTAGAGAGGAAATATCAACGGAATAGACGGAATTAATGGGATAAATGAAAGGATAAACATCACGCGGTGACAATGATGAAAAAATTGCCCAGTGATTGGAATGTCCTGGGACATAAGGCTCGACATAATCGAAGGGAAAAAGCGATGAAAGTCAGATGCATGCGACTAAAAACTACTTTTTTCAGACATGTGATTTGAGTAATTATAGATTTGAAAGAAAAAAAAAACAATTAAGAGGAAGGGTATAATTACATCAAGTCTTTTATACATCTCACATGCTTTTTGTCTTATGTTTCTATTGAAGTATGTAATTCTACGTTTTTACGTTTATTTTTGATCAAAAATTTCAAAATATTATGTTTTTTCCATATTGCACTAAAGCTTTTTGTAGAGGACATAAAAAAATATACCGAGCTTATTGAACTAAAAAAAAACAATTCTTTGAAAAAATTTAGATGTACCTTGTGTTAAAAATCAATATTTTCCAAAGAAGATATTTCATTGCAAAAATATACTACTGTCAAAACACAATAAAACTTGTTAAGATGATACCTTCATAACATGACTATTGAATTTTATTCAATTTTGAAGGCTTAGCAAAAATTTGGTGACTTGATAAGTGCCAAATTTTGTTGAATCAAGATACTGCTATATCTGTATAATCAAGATTGTTTTTTATGGAGAAAAAAGAACATAATAAATAATTCGTCATTCTTTAGTAAAAGTTGGACATATATCCGCTTATTTTGCTTTGGGGTCCTAGAAGTTTCCTTCCCTTTATCATCGCGACCAATGAGATCTATTGTGATGTGACCCTCTGTTCTAACTAGGGGAGCATACAGCTTTTAAAGAAAGCCAGCAACGGCCTGGGGTTGCCATCGCTATCTCACCAGGCGTCATATCCGTCTTTCGGAGATGCTCCTGTCTTATTTTGTAAACTGCCTCGCATAAGCAGAGAATGTGCTTCGCCGTTTCTACCGCTTTCCAGCAGAGAAGGCATGTAATATACCTATTATGAAAAGATGTGTTGTGAGAAATGTGAGCCTGTTTAATTGAACACAGGCGATCAAAATTTGAAGCAATCGTTGATAAGGCTGCTCTCATGTCTTCATAGCTCATCCTCAGGCATTCTCTTTTTTTCGGTTTAATAGCAGTGAGAGTTGAAAATCCCAATTCGCATAAGTAGGTTCTGGCAAATGGTAATAACAATTGTAAAAATACGCTTTGAAAGCAGCGGATTCTCATTTTTTATGTAGCCAAATTGTAGTAGCTCTATTTTAACTCCATGAATTCTTCCTACTCGTTTGTCGTTAAGTGTCCAAGGGAAATGTTATCCGAGAATGGATTTCTTACCCAATCTATAAGTTACAGGTCACGCTTAGGAAAAAAAGAATTCATTTTTTCTGCGAGTAACTCCAAGTGTTTCGGTAACCATGACATTTAGAAACATGTCATTACTGTCATTGACACCGTCGCTGATCTATAACATTAACTTTCAATTTTATCCGAAGACATTAAAATATAAGAAATCATGCCTTGCATTTTTCTTTTGAGCGAATATGTCCGCCAGATATACAAGTTTTACTACCCATTCTTCTTTTTTAAACACAGAAGACAGACAACAATTCATCAGGTAGAGACTTTGTCAGCAGCGCTTCCCTGATTAAAAAAACAATGTAAATTTTTAATATTAGGGTTTTTTTTCAGAAGCCCTGGTTCACATCTCCTAATTTTCCCCATCATAGCTGCTGCTCCGTCTGCACAAACGCTTATGCAGTTGTGCCATTCAAAATTATGGTCACTGAAGTACTGGTCCGTTTCTTTCAATATTTCTTCTGTGTTATAACCCGGCAGTGGCAGACAAAATAAAAGTCCTCTTTTATTTTACATCCGTCAGTGTACCTCACTGACAGCTACTTTAGGTGTATTATCTTCACAAAACCTTGACTTTTTTCCGTGGCACACCAACCACAGTACACCAATGTGCCGCAGCACACGCTTTGCGGAACACTGATTTAAGGTACAGTGGCCCGTATAAAGACTTGTTAGGAGCTTTACGTCCCTTTTGCTTAGTGACAATATCCTGAGTACTCTTCTTGGAGTACTTCATGAATTCTTGGCTTGTCTCTGTCCCGGAGTATTTCTCTAGTGCGAGGCCTTGGTTTTGGCGTCCCAAATTAGAAAAGCGTTGTTGATTTTACTTTTTGTGATCCCACAAAAGGGTTCGGGTCCTATTTAGTCTTTTGAGGCGTCATTTTTGGCCAGATGATCGGCCTTTCATTACCCTTCCGCTTGTTTAGTGAACATAGAAACCTGTGTGCACTTTTCCAGAATAAAATGTTTTATTATTTTCATTGCTTTAAAAACTATGACATCAATATGATTCAAACAAGTGCTTGGATGATGTTTCAGTTCAAATCATTTTTAAGTTCAACCAAATCAAGCTTTCATTATATTTTTTTAATGTCATGCAGATAACATCTATTTTATTTTTGATTTCATGGTTATTGATTGATTGTTAGTTACACTAATAATAATCACATTTACCCTAACTTCAGTCAATTATATTTTGATTTTGCTCGACTTGATTCAATTACTTTTACGTTAAATAAACTAAATTTTATTTTTAGTTTAAACATTTCAAATAACTGATTTTCAGGATATATAAAAAATATTCGAACAAATAAAATAATGCTTAAAATTGTTTAAATTATTGTGGTATTGATTCAAAGAAGTGTTGTTTTTAATGTTTAATGTGATTAACTTGAGCTTATGATACCTTAAACAGATACAACTTTAGAATTTTAGTAGTTTCAAATAATAGTGTAAAAACGTTTTGAATAAAAACAAATTTAAGATTTTAAAAATTATTTTTTCTACACTAGTTTACATTCACATATTGGTCCATTGAACCGCTTGTATTTCTCAATCATCCGCGGCAAATATCCAAAAGATGAGTTTTATTTATATTATTGAAAATATATCATCTATTATTTTTGATTTTGTCTCAAATATTTATCGTTCGTCTATGTCGTGATGGAAAGAAAAGTTAAGCTGGGGAAAGATTAATATATGAGTAAATATTAGAGGAGAATACGGGGCAGAGACCCTCACTCTTTCTTCCACAAAATTATATTTATAACTTATAGCGTGTTATATAAATAGCTAACATCGGAAAACTGTTGTAAACATCAAATCTCAGAGAAAACGATGCGATGCGAAAACGCAAAATTAGAAAACTAATTCGTAATTGAATTGCTTGGTTCATTAATTATTCCTCTAGCCGATCGATGGTTTGAAAACACCGAGGGTTGGTTATATCTCACAATTTTTTAGGGAGCGAGTTTTGACGACCACGTAATTAATTTACATGAATATTATCTATGAAATCCACGAATTTTACTTCGTGTAAATTAATTAGTTTATAAAATTTGCTATGTAATTAAAATGTCATGTGCATACTATGTCATTGCAATTTGATGAGTGTATTATCTGGGAGTAGATTTTAACAAATAATTATTGCAAAGTTTTCGAACTAGTTAAGTGAAACTTGACACAATTTAATACTCATTTGCTTTAATTGAATTTTAAGGCTCATCGGGAACTGGCACGGGAACAACAGGTCTGGTTTTTGGGATTCCATTAAATCAATGCATCGAAAACGATCGACTCGCACGTCGTATGACACGCAGTGGAAGTCCGTTTCATAGTCGAGGTGAACTATCGAGCGAAGATGCAATCGATTTACGACGTCAATCGCATCATGGAAGTCGCACCAGTTTCAGCTCTTTGATCGATACAACAGTTCGCACCGAAGAGGTAAATATTTATCAACGAAAAACTATGCGCAGGTATATCATTTTTATATTAATGAAAGTAACTTGTGAATCTACAAAATTTCCTTAGGTACTGAAAAAAACAGGACAATTTTCAATTGAAGATAGTATACTTAGAGAAACTTTAAATAACTTGTTAAACATATAAATAAAACTTTAAAATTTGTAATTTAGAAATAACGATAGCAAAGGTTCTTTACATTTGTATGCCAATTCATATGAGCACAATTAGTATACCTATTTGAAAATATTCAAAGAATCCAAACCTTCAAAAATACTTCCTTAATGCTCCTTAGTATGTTAAAAATAAGGTTATTGGCAATGACCTCAATATTCCTTGTTTAAATAACCTAATCCAAGACCGCTTCCTAAAATTCCACCACATCTTCACACAACCATCACCATCCCAATTATGATCAAATTCTCTTTTTAATAACACATCCAAACTATTTTTACGTACTTGGTTTCGACTTTTGATTAAATAATTTTTTGCCAGTTGAACTTGACTTTATTGAAATAGGTTTTTACTTAGTTACATTTATAAATTGAATTAATTGATGCAAGTTCAAATTTCTGGTAGACCGTTGAACGCGTCTAGTGATGCAATTACGTCGGACAATCAAAATTTGAATTAACTTTTATCTCTTATCACATTTACTTGGCGGTGTAAACAAGCATAAAATTGTTTCTTATTTTTAAAACTATACCTAACATAGCCATTCAGTTAAAAGTAAATTTCTATTAAGTTCCTTTTTTTAGAAATAAGAAACCAAATCTTTTTTTTACAATCAATCTCGATCAGTACTAATAAATCAAATAAACACCAAAATTACTATACTTATATTATAAACTGCAATCGAAAATCCATGCGGTGCCCTCGTTTCTAAACTTCTTATTGAGAAACTCAGCGTTTTCGTTTAGATAATTGCCAAAATATAACACGCTCTATCTGAATAATTTATTTAGCAAACGATAGACGTCATTTATATTAGAATAGTGTAAGATCCAAAACGGTAATTTGAGATAAAAGAAGGAGCGAAACAGAAGATATTTGCTTAGACATTTCAACAAAAAATTTATAAAAATGATGAATTTGTAGAGGATTTTTCAAATATGAGATTAAAATATTTGTTTGTTGGCGTATGTTTTCGATCAATGCCTTATCCTTTTAGAGTAGAAACATATTTACTTTACAATGCAAATATGCAAAGTTTTATTCATAGCATAGTCTAAGCTTAAGTCTTAAATATAGGTATACCTACACCTTTGAAGTATACTATTTTTTATCGATATCACGCAATTTCTTAGAAAATTGATGAAATCAAATTCACATCAGTCAGCTACTTTAAAAACAACATCTACACGAGACGCATTGACGTCATCCTAGTTATGAGTGAGGTAGCCATCGTCACATATGTTCTGGCTCGGTCGAAACACTTGTGTACCCTACATTTTAATTATTCACATAAGCATTATTAAATTAAATATTAAACCAAAACGATCCATTAGATTACGGTTTTCATGCAAGTGGTATGTTTGTTGATACCAATTGAAACCAAAATAATATTTTATTACCCACAATAGTAGTTGCTTTTTCTGTTCGTTTAATATTATTTTGAAATTTTAGGATAGTTCATGCGAGAGTTTAATGTCTCGAGATCGAATTGGAGCGAGTGTTCCGGGATTACTTGACACGTTGTCATCGTCGGCGAGTGATTTGGCCGTAACGTCTTCTGAGGATGAGCCCGGCATTCCTCATATGGTGTCCGCATGTCTACGATATTTAGAAACACACGGTCTACACACGTTGGGCATCTTTCGAGTAAGCAGCTCAAAAAAACGAGTACGACAAGTGAGTTTTTTTTCTCGAAGTTTATGCATTTGTAAACATTGCAATGTTTCTAAATTTTATTTGTAACGGACAGTTACGGGAAGACTTCGATACTGGAAAAG
Organism: Sisyra nigra; assembly: GCA_958496155.1. Classification (NCBI taxonomy): domain Eukaryota; kingdom Metazoa; phylum Arthropoda; class Insecta; order Neuroptera; family Sisyridae; genus Sisyra; species Sisyra nigra. The sequence continues at coordinate 25,471,565 of OY292315.1, forward strand.
AAGTTACGATTGGAGAAGACCAATGTCCGCATGATGTTGCCACGTTACTGAAGGAATATTTAAGAGATTTGCCTGATCCTCTCCTGTGTAGGGATTTATATCAAGCATTTGTTCAAACCCAACGTAAATATCAACTGTTTAATTCATTTTTTTTTATTTCTTCTAGTAACAAATTTTGTTTGTGTGTTCAGGAATAAGAAATCGACGCTTACAATTTGAGGCTCTCCAACATCTTATTCAATTATTACCGCCTGCTAATCGTGATACCTTATATGTTTTGTTGACATTTTTGTCATCCGTAGCTCAAAATTCAGATGATAAAAAAGATATTACAGGTATTTCTAATTATTTTCTTTTTTTTTACTCTTAACAATAATTAAATTACACAGGTCATTAATTGTTTTTTGATATTGATTTTCATGATTATAGCGTATTTCTCCGTGTAAAATAGAAGTCAATCGTATTTTTTATCAATAGTTTACTACCTATGTAAGAATGGACTTTTTACAAATTTATATAATTACTAAATGATACCCACTCGCTTTGCTGATAGTATATAATTTAAATGATTGATTAATTGATTCCCTACCTTCATGGCGAAATATGAAAATTAATCTATTTTGACAGAAAAAGATGATAGATACCTACTTCCAGACTTTAGATCTAAAGTAAGTTCATCAAAATCCTTAAAACTTTTTTTCTAGGAAGATATATGAGCTATCTTACAGGTGCATTACGATTTTAAGTATAAAAAGTTCCTTTAGACTTTAAAATCTTGCATTCCAAATGTCATCTATAACCGTTCAGCTATTTTAGTAGAATCGATAAATAGTATTCAATATGTTAAGATCTGAGGTATTTTTAACAAAAATTAATTAAAATTAGTTAGGTTAAGTAATTGTTAATTATTTATCGATTTAGTATATTATTTTAATACGTTTTTTTCTAATTAATATCTTCAACAATGAACTATAAAGAAATTCAAATATATTAAAAAAATTACATTAATAATTTTATTGGGTGTTAGTTGAAACTCATAATACTTATTTTCCAGTAAATTTTGTCAATTTTTTAATTTAAACTTTGTAAATATTTCTTTCGTTACTGTGTAAAATTGGTCAGGCCACCTTCTTGAAGAAAATGCGTTAAAATGCTATTTCACGAACTTTACTAAAACTTATCGAAAATACACGGTCCTGTAGGATTCAACTGTTATGCCATCCTATGGAGGGTGATCAACCGTACTCTTTTAAGTGTACATATTAGATTCGTTCGCGGATCCGATATTGAACCGATAACGAATCACTCCAAGTGGATTTAGGATAATCACCAAGCCCATACACGCTTATGAACTGATTAAGGGTTATTTTTCCGTGAACGAGTTTGAAAATGTTCGGAAATAAGACGAGGATTAACGAGAACTCACGAAAATTGTTAATTGAATTTAATGTTGGGAACGAAGGATAGGAAATCTAGCTACATTTTATCAAACTGCGCTTGAATAGGAGAATCAAATTTTTTGTCCTAAAAAAACCCGAGAATCGCTAGAACCAGAATCCCGTTCCGCTTTACTTTTCTATCAATGTTAAATTCAATTAACAATTTTCGTGGGTTCTCGTTAATCCTCGTCTTACTTCCGAACATTTTCAAACTCGTTCACGGAAAATAACCCTTAATCAGTTCATAAGCGTGTATGGGCTTGGCGATTATCCTAAATCCACTTGGAGTGATTCGATATCAGTTCAGTATTGGATCCGCGAACGAACCTATTGTACCTTACATATACCTAATTGGTGTAGAATTTTTTGAGTTTTTGTCCTAAGTAAAGACCAACATAAGGTTTTTTTGTTTATAAGAAAAAGATAGCAATAACACGGCCACTACGTACGACGTACAATATCCAGTCCAATCGCTCTGCCAACGCTTTTTAAATCTGTTATATCTTCTAAGATATTCATTTTGGTGTAATGCTGTAAAGGATAATTTTGGTCTACATGTAATGCACAACGTATCTAATGTAATTAATGGGGTAAAGAATAATACTGTTTTGTTTAAAATAGCTTAGTAAATAAACAATAATATTTTTGTAATATGTAAAAGATAAAAAATGGTTCCTGTGGGTTATCCTTAGGGGATAGACATATACCATCGCCGACTTTTTTATCAATCTTTTTAAAATACCCAATTTCGCTGCATATGAGTTGGTTTATCTCATAAGGTTTAGCCAGCGTTTGCAATGTAAGTGCACAAAAATATGTTTGTTATGGCATCACATTACAAATCTTTAGATTTCCCTACTTTTCTCTACTACAATATGCATGTATTAAACCTGCTAGCTTCCTCTTGAATCACTCTATCATTTGCTGAAAATTGTATTGCAATCCATTGTGTAGTTCAAAAGATCTAAGGTAACAGACAGTGGGAGCGACTTTGTTTTATACTGTGTGAAGAAGAAATGGATATTCAAGAGAAAAATTAATAGCATACCATTACTTGGCATAACATTCTTCTGTCTTCAAATAACTCACTATTTTCAAAACTTAACAGAAATTATTGAGTGGGTCAAAATTAAAGTGACTGAAATTTGACTGAATTCATGCTGTGAAGACATTGTTTTTTTTTTCAGTTTTAGATCTTAGATTATAAAATCTCAGAGTAAACATCAAGCAAAGTAATCAAATTCAGCCATTTCTAAGTTTATTATTATACATAAAAACAATGGATTAAAACAGCATTGATATACTTTTAAAATTATTTTTTTTAAATAGAAGACAAAAATTAAAATTGTTGTTTTGCTAACGAATGTACCTTAAGGAACATTGTTGACGTGATAACGTCTTATAAATTGATGAACACTGGCAACATGCACACAAAAGTGTCACGTTCCGTTTGAGCCTGTGCGCGCAAGCGAGAACGCGATACAAGCGATAGAGAGGAACGATAGAGTTCTGCTACTACAATATTCTATGTCTCGTATTCAATAATAGTTGTTGAATCCTAGACAATGTGTTTTAAGTTTTTTCTACAATTTACTTAATAAGATTTAATTGATTTACTTCATAATTTTCAGTCTGATTTAATTTTTTAAAAAAATTATTAATTTTCAATTTACTCCCTCTTTGTATTAAACAAAATAATGATAACTCAGTGACAATAATTCAATTCAATTCATAAAACTATGCAATTTTTCATCAATGTTTCTTTATGACGTTATCACGTAGAACTAACGTCCGTAAACTGGCTTTAGAGACAACTACTTTTTTAAACAAGCTAAAGAGAATAAGATATTTTTTCGTTTAGATTCATCTAAAGATAACCAAGGATAACATTGATATTTATTCAAAAGATCAAGAGGAATGTTTTCACTAAAACTTAATATAGTTTAATAATTTTAAGGTCGGGACTTGATACAAATTTTGCGTAGTTTTTAAACCATTTATTATCTATTGTTTTACTTTAATATAATTTAAATACTTTTTAAGGTTTGTATAAAAGATATTATTTTTCATACGTTAAAATGGGGAACCTTAAAAGTAGAAAGAACATGAAAATGAAACATGCAAAACCAAAACTCAAAATACATGTTGACCTGTGTTATTAAAATATTAACAACTTTTTGTCGCACGTGACATAAATTCTGTATTCGCTACTAATTGGAATTCTCATAGTTCTATTTTATATTATTAATTATTGCAATAAAATTTCAATTTACAATAAATCATCAAACAAAGAACAGTATGAAATTGATTTTATAATACTTGGAATATTTGCATAATAATATGATATAAAATGTGGAAAACGAAAATTTATATATTTAACATGAACTGACAAAATAATACTAAATGTAACAATTTATTGTTATTTAAATTCAGGTTTTTGCATCAAATTTAAACTAATTAAAATCTATTGATGCAAAAATAATTTATAATGTATATATATTTCTTTTTGGTCAGGTGAATGGACATTGGGTAATAAAATGGATAGTAATAACTTAGCTACGGTATTTGCTCCAAACATTTTACATTGTATTAAACCAAATAGTTCTGGTAAGGATATTCCTGTGGAACGTGCTGACGAGCGAATTGACGTTATAAACGTAATTCGTTCCATGATTGACCACAATCGACAGCTATTTACGATTTCTGCGGAACTCTTAGATGAAGTTTATACCCTTATGATGGAAACACATCCGGAAATCTTAGATCAATTACTATCAAAAAAAGATTCAATACTTATTGGAGACGAGTAAGAACATTTTTCGTTAAATGTATGATGAAGTTGAATTTATTTTTACCATCTTTTGACTAGGAATATTGATGATTTAGTTGATAGTGAAACGTCAACTCCACGTACTCCAAATGCTCCACATCCGATTGAAAACTTAACAGACAATCTCATGTCACATTCACATATCGGAGGAGATTCTGATGGAATGCAAACTCCTCCTGGGCCACGGAAAGTTTGGTCGAGAGAAGAATTTTTACACGGAACGGCAGGAATGGGAGGGCCAAATGTTGCCATGAGAATACGGTAAGATGGTTATACATGTTTCTAGTTATAAAATCAATAATAATTGTGATTGCATGAAGGCATAAAGATCGAGATCGTTCACGAGATCGATTTTCAAAACGTCGATGGCGTGATGAATCAACAAGTCGGCGTCAAGCAAATGAAGAACCGCATGATTTGATTAAGTCTCGTTCGTCATCCATGGATAGTGGGAACGTAGATCAAGTATTAAGAATTACCGAAGAACAACGGCATTCAACTGCGTCAACTGATTCTCGAAGAGATTCGGGTTCGTTAGAAAATAATACCAATGTTATTACGGCTAGCTTAAAAATTCCACTTCAACCAACAAGTTCGAGTCCTTTGTCGTTAAACTTGGATGATCCCGATATTCCTTTCATTGAAGACAGTGGGTATACCGTAACATCGGATGGTCGACAACAAATGGCTATTGGAATTTTACGTAGTAGTCCAGTTGTACCACCACGTCGACGGCAACGTTCTATTAGTGGAAGTGATTCTTCGCAAGGATCAATAAATATGCAACCAATTACTGGATCAATTTCTTTAGTGCAACAAACAGGATACGATTCGGCTATGGGGTCTTCAGCGACATTTAGCAGTCCACCAAGAAATACACCGTCGTCCGTTGGAAGTAGTATCGCAGGCGATGGTGTGTTCAGTTCACCTCCTTCATGGGCATCAACTCCTCCCACATCTCCCGATAGTAGTCACACAACAGTAAATTACATTCCCGACGATGTACAGCATACAGTGTACAGCCGAATGACAGTGCCCATCAAACAAAACATGCCAAATAAAGAATCAATGTCTACGTCAACAGCAATTTTACAAAAAGTCACATTTACTTCTGCGTCGGAGCTACAACAGCGGCCTAAACATGTCGAGGTTACATACAAACGAGAATCTTCTTACCAAAAAGAAGTTAAGGCGACTGAAGTATTAAAAAGTGCTAGCACATCTGCAGTGACGGCACCGCCGACTCGTGAAGTTCGAGGTGGTGCTCCTTTAACTACTTCCGGACCGATGCAAGAACAAAAGTTTTCCTCAGGAATTTCCAGTATTGGTGGTGCTGTTTTACGTTCAAAAACGGCAGATTTTGAACGAATGATGCGTGTGACAAAGACTAGTGAAACGACAACAACACAAACAACAACGACAATGACAAAAACGAAAGAAAGTGCAACATCGACCAGCAATGATAAAAAGAAATACGTAAAACGACGATATACGGATTCGCGACATCAAACGCGTCACATACCTGATTCAGAAGCGTTAAATGCAGCTGACACATCAATGGAAAAATCGCGAGAGGCGAGCGTCGAAAAGGAACACAATGCTCAACAATCTGATAAACAGCCACAGCAAGGACCAATTTATAAACGGCGAGAGTTGATAGCTAGTGTTCCGAAAGAGAAACGTTCATTCTTTTGAGAATAGTGTATAAGAACATATTGAATATTTATCGGAAAAATATTCATGGGCGTATCGACAGGGGGATTGGGATTCTATCCCGATTTGTTGTTTTGCAGTTCGCTTATGAAGCTAATGTATTTGTTATTACTGTACAAATTCTACTTTACAACAAAATTTTCTCAAACTTTTAAGAATTTTGATTAAAAAATGAAAAAATAATTATGTTCTGAAGTCTAAAGAATTAGATTTTAATGTAGATCGACAAGTCTAAATCGCAGTAGTTAAAACTTGGATCTTTATGTTTTATTTTACTGAATTTTGACAAAATGATAAATTTTCGATATTCCTGATTGGTGATTGATGACCGAAATGATACTTTTATTGAACTCATAATCATTTCTATTAAATTGATACCTCATTTCTAGAAATCGGTGAAGTGAGAGAACTTAAAAACCAATGACTTATAAAAATGTTATTTATCATAATTGATAAGAATTGTTACTGGAAGAACAAAAGGAAATCCCAATTAGAACTTTCTATTCACAAAGTGCTTCTTAAAAGTTTTGTCTTCCCCTAGATTAAAACTTCTTGGTTACGCCCATGAAAATTTGTATCATTTTTTTACTTGAAAGCGCCTTTATGCTCGAGTAAGAAAATTGAGTAGAAAACAAATATGGATGAATGGACAAGCAGATGGTAGTTTCTAACAACTTTTCCATGAATCAGTTATGCATTTAATAAAATAAATTTTAGCAACTCAATTGTAAAAAAGAGTGGATTTTTAAAAAAGTTGATTTTTTTTTCAATGTACAAATCCAATCCGTCCATGCATGGAAATATCGAGTTGCGAACTACGAAAAAAACTTAAACTAAACGTAAAAATGTTTTATTTAATAAATGTGCCTTATTCTACGCACGGCTGTGTACTTATGGAAATCAAATCGCTACTTGCTACAAGTTTAAAATAAAAAATAAAAATAATTAATAATAAAATCGAGGTTCTGTTGGAAATGCGTGTGATTTTAGAGAATAGAAAAATATATTGGTGGAATTTTACTAAAGAACGAAACTTTTACTGCCAGAATTTTTATTCTTGTGATGATATTAATTGTAATCTAGTCTTAAAAAGTTATTTATATGTTATAGTATATAAAATTAAAAATATCATTTAAATACGTATCTAACTTACATTAGTTTTGTAAAAAACCGCCTCACTTCTGATACGATTCATTTTACAACTAACTTGAAGAATTACTTAATATCTATGTTTAAATGTAATTATTAAATTGATTATATTTTATTGTTAATTTTTAAATGTAAATTTATGTTTTCAACTCAAGATATATTATTATTGAAAGTTAAATGATTTGTTGTACCTACTTCTAGTCAAAATACAAAAATTACCAGAACCTGAATTTCAAGGGTTCTACGAATTTTGATAATTTTTGAGTATGAAATAATATTTTATGATAAAATATTTAGTTCTGTTACAATATTAAAGACTGTCTATTTAATAAGGAGTTTTGTTTATCCGAATTAATCAGAATTTATTTTCAGGAAACAGTTGTTGGGTTGAGATAAAAATTGTCATATATATTTTATAAGCAGGTAAGTATTAAAGTTTTTATAAGTTTTTAATGGTTGTTGTGTTTTTCTTTCATTAATTTATTCTTTTGGAAGACCCGAAAAGTTTTATCTATTTTGCTAATTCCTGGTTTATCGTGGCAAGAGCAGGTCATATAAAGCGTTAATAATGGTGGTACCACAGTTTGTTCCTTCATTTTTTTTCAATATCTTTTCATTCTCTTTCACAATTTACTAATAGATGTATGTGAAGCATAGAATTGGTCCAACTTTAATAATTCTGTTAGAACCATGAAGGGTTGTTAGAACAAACACGTTCCCGATAGTTGCTTAACAGGTTGTTTTGATAATCTCACCCGTTACTATACTATGCTTCATTCAAATAAATGATCATTCATAGTTAGAACAAAGAGAAATATGAGCATGACAATTTACATAAACCTACATCCTACATAATGTAAATTATATATTCCGATTTTCATAGCCGAAGTTAGAATAAAGAGAACTCGGGAAGGGAAATTAATAAGAAAAATATTTTCATTTTAATTGTTACTTACTTTTTCTGGCTCTCTTATGTTTAATCTCCTTATACCTACCTTATATTCAATGAATATAGGTATAATAGTTTTATCTTGTTTCTGATTTAATTGAAATTGAGACTCCAAGGAAAACTTCCATTTTATACTAATTTTTGTTTGATTGTTTGATTATGAATCACACTAAAACGATATTTTTTTCTTTTATTATAAATTTTATTCTTGTGGCGATGCATTCATAGTATTAACAAGAGTTAAAAGAAAAATACACTTTCAGAAAGTTTTAGCTACAAATTGAATTACATTTTTTTCATACCTACGTTTAATAAGAAACTAAAATGCTTGGGAATTCTTTTCATTGTTTTTTTGTGACAATTTATCGTATCTTTAACTTTTTTTTAAATTTTTTATTTTCTGTTTTTATTTAATTACCTACTTCTAAATATAAAATTGAAAAATATGTGACGTCACACCAGTGGAAAGGGATTTCACAAGTGTGACTACATGTAACAAGGACGATAAGGGTTGAAAAACCATAAACTTTGTGTGTCGTAACTTATGAATTACTTACGAAAAACCCCTTACGTATTTTGCTTACATTTTGAAATTCTCAAAAAGTGATGGTCCTGAAAGTAATTACTTATGTAGTGTATTTCTTCTAAAACAATAGTAAAATATTTTGCATCGGCTTTGTTTACTTTTTTTTTAATTTTACGTGAACGCAGTCACAGGTAGGTAACCACTAATCTCTTTATATAAAACAAAACAATATAGCCTAGAAGCCCACTGCATGTTTGCTACACCCATAACATAGTTTAATCATTTTCTTATACCTATATCAAATTAAAGCTCTTTTTTCTGTGCCTTATGATATAAGAGTGCCTGTTAAAAATTGCCCGGAAAAAAGCAAAAATAGCTGTTAAAGATGAGATTAAAGTGAGGGAAAGTTAGTTTGTCAGACGAAAACAGCAAATGTTTATGCTAAAAGTTCTATCTCGATGACGTGTCTCGAGTCTCGGCCGATAGAGGCACGCATGCCACAGAGGGTTTAATAACTCGCCCGACTAGTTTTCACCGTCCTTGTCAGAAAAATATCGTCAGCTGCTCTCTTACTTTATCTTTAATTTACAGCATCTTTGAGAGTTATTTTTGCTTATTTCCGGGTAATTTTTAAATGACACCCTTATATGGTTTACACCATTATGCACAGAAAAAAGAGCTTTAAGTAATTTGATATATAATATAATTGATTAAACTACGTTATGGATGTAGCAATCATGCAGTGGGCTCCTAGACTAATACTGCAATTGGCTGACTGACTTTTAACTAATTACTGAAAATAAAATCACGGAATATGAAATTTTCAAATGTTATTTCCGAAAAGACTGGTTCTTTGTAATTCCGTCTCTTAGTGGTCCAAAGAAGAAAAGTTTTTTTGTGTGTTATATTTTACAAATACAATCCACAAAAATTCACAAAACAAGTTATGAATTTAAGCAAAAATAAATGTAAAAATTCACAAATCGAAAAATCCAAATTGTTAATTTTGTGTGTTTATTTCTAATCTATAAGCGTTCTCAAATTCTAATTTTGGAATTATGAATGTGGATGCAAATGTTAAGAGCTCCTGCTTTTGTAATTTCTTAGTTAGTCATTTAAAGTACGTGAAAAATTTATTTTTTGTTCACTATCTTTAAAAGTGTAAATCTTTAAACCTAACGTATCCTAAATTTTAATTTTTGTAATAAAATTATTCTCCTTCTTGGAACAGAATGATTTCGTAGTTTCTCTCTTTATTTAAACAGAAGTTTATTTTCTTAAGTCAGAAATGTGCTGACTTATTTTGTTGAATTTTATGTGAACAAAGTCACAGATAGCCACCAGTTAACAACAAACAAATACAGGTTTTACTTGTAAATGAAATTTTTAAGCAACATTATATTTCGGCAAATATTTATTTATTATAATATATATTTTCATTCAACTACAATATTTGTATTCAATTCAATATAATTTTTAATGAATATTTCACTTATAAAAAAATGATTATCTCATTTTAAAAATATTTCATACAAATTTAATTAACTTGAAACTTTATTTATGTTAACGAATCAACTTGGTGGAAATCAAATTCAAAATTGAATTTATTTATACATTAAATGTTAATTTTAAACGTGTATCAAAGAAAATTAAAGGAAGAAATAAACAAATCAATTGAATATATTTTGTGCAAGCTCTTTTTGAAACATATTTTTCATTTAATTCATTTGATCATTATATGAAAAATAAAATATTAAAATTAATTTCAATATACAAGATAATATCATTATTATAAAATAATATATTTGGTAAAATTAACAATAATAAACTATAAAAATGGATTCCATTCTCAGAATGGTTTAAAAACAGTATAATCTCATTAAATTATTTTTTAACAAATCTTTGTTGATTTAATTTTAATTAATTAGTATTTATAATTAGAATAAAAATATTTAAATACATTGTTTTTTTTGATAATAAGGACGGACATGTGAGATTAAGTTATTAAATATACTATATTTTTGTATCAAATTACAAAACGGGGATGATTAAGGGACGGAAAAAAGATAAATGACTCCATTTTTTCCTTATCAATTTTGACTTTGACTTTTTTCATTAACTTTGTTAACTGTAAATGGAAGCATTATAACGTCAGACCAAAACGCGTATTTATAGAGACGGCCTACTGTAATTTCGAGGTGTGAAATTTTTTAAGTGCAAATTGGCACAAATTTTTAATGAACTCTTAGTTAAAGCAAGAATCAATTTTTAACGTGTGTTTAAAGTCAATTTTTTAACTTCTTTTAAAACATGAAAATACAATTTTTGATGCATCTATAAATAAATATCACCCAACTTGATTCAAACAGAGATCTTTAATGTTTGTATAGATTTTTTTTTTTTGTATTTTGTCTTCCATTTAACAACAAAAAGTATAAAAATTTATATGGTATGAAGTAAATCAATCACACTTCAGTACTATGTGTCTGTATGCGCACTTTTTTCGTACTTCCATTTCGAGAAAGCGTCGGTGACGTTCCTGAAAAGCCGGGGTTTTGAATTCCCAAACCACCCTCGGGTCGAGGTCTTGGTTTCTTCAAACTGGAACGTAGTGGAGACCGTGTCACGGAACCAATTGTCGAGCCATTCGACGAAGCCGTAACACCCGTAATTGTAGTATCGACAGATGCTATACTTCCATTTGTAACACCAGTCGAATTTTTGATATACGGCTTACCACTAGCGTCAGTCATTGAAATTCCAGCCCCTAAAAAATTACAAAACATTTTTTTTCGAGTTCATTAAATTTTTAAAATGATAAATGAGAAAATTACAACGCAATTATTTCTGTTAAATTTTTCTTTGTCAATAAAAAGGGTTTTAAAACGCATTTGCAATTAATCACTTCTTAACGTGCAAAATATTTTTTTAAAAGGAATTTATTATTTTTCGCAACATATAAACTATACCGTTATTGTTGGTTGAACCTCGTTCTCGATATCCTGGATTCCCGTATGTGACAGCATCGTCTCCTGAGGAATGAATCGCTTGAGTCGGATCTCCTCCTGTACGTCGCGTGAAAATTACGTCGTACAATGCCATAATAAATAAGAAAAAATCCAACGCTATACATCCAATCTGAAATCCATTTAAACTCGTAATCATATTGATAAAAGATATTCCCAGAAAAAAAAACAAAACGACATTCCCTTTTATTCCAAATGCCAAGATAAATAAATTAGAACAATCGTGAAAGATAAAATTGCGTTACACTAAAATTTTTCTTTACAGAAATTTTCTATTAAATTACAATAAATTTTACGTTTAAAAAAATTCCTTTGTGAAAGAATGATGAAATAAAGCAAATGTAAATTTCCCTCACCTGAATGTAAAACCCTTCACCACGTCTGATGCGAAACCCATTATTTTCCGGATCATCCGTTTGAAGCGCAAAAAGCACGGCGGCCGCAATAGAAAGTAGAGCTGCAAAAACACAATCAAATTAAGTTAAAAGAAAAAAAATTATTCCTTCTCATCTTAAAACATTTCTCTCCGCTAATCGACCTAAATCTATACCGCATTCGACTAATCCTAGACACCTACACATCTCAATCACGAAAACATTTTCGAAAAAAAATCACTCAACAAAATTACACCTCGTAAATAAAATCCGAATAAAATTGAAACGAGTTTTTGTTTATATAAACGGCATACGCTTAAAAGAAATTACAATTAAGTGAATAATTATTCGAAGTAAATTTGGAAAAAAACATTCTCAGGAAAATTCTATACAAACATGTCATATGTTTCACCATTACGTAAATAAAGGCAAGGTTAACGCGCTATTTTTATTCGTTTTTCCATCCATATATTTGAAATATCATATCGAAATTGGTTTTCCACACGTTTCAATATCATCATCATGCTTTGCATCATCTCATTTTCATATGTAATATAAGGGTACAGGTACATCAATATCTCTTATAAATAAAAATTTTATTCAAACACTATCAATAAAAAACAGATATAGTAATGTGTTGCATAATAGCATGCATCTTGTAGCCACTTGTACAAAGTGCACTTACTGATAAAACATACTTCCTTTCAAACTATAAAATAAACAATCAACTATTTTTCCTGAAATTGATTAAGTTTTCTTCCTCTAACAAAAGAATTTTGTAGATAGAATTGATTTTTTTAAAGATATTTCTTTTATATTCAACTTTTTGTGAGGATATAATATATCTTTATAGTTATATAACACGATTGAATAATTATCTCTGTTGATCCTTACAATTCGATTTGACATTCAATATTTTACAGCTGATATGATTTCATGAAAATATAAAAACTTTTGACGTGAAAATTGAATGAGGTGAAATATGAGATGAAATTGGTTATAAGCTCTTGAATATATAGGACATGAAAATATATGACCAATGAAAATGAGAAGGAATCCATATTATTTGATATGGTTAAAATTAGAGTTATCAATTAAAACGAAACTCAAAAAGCTAAAACTGAAATAAACCAATCATTAGTAAGAGAAAATAATTTATGTGTGAATTAGGAAACTTTTTGGGATACCAAAAATGTGATTACTAGCTAAAATACGCATATAAAAGGGAAATTAAATCAATTATTTCATAATTATGAATGAGTTAAATAAATATGTATAAATATCAAAGGATTAAATATTTAAAATTATATATCTTACAGATTAAAAAGGTTAATTAAATGATAAAAATTTGGCCATGGGTATTTGAAGGTTTTAGTTTAATTTTTTTAATTTTTTTTTAAAATAAAGAGCTATTAAAATACTTTTAATAAAATTAAGGACCATTTAAAGTGGTATTCTTTAAATAAAGTATTAATAAAGTCAGGTAAGTGATAATTTTGTGGAATGATTTAATAATTTAATTTAATGAAATACGTTGCAAATATTAATGCTTGACTTGATTTGTTATTTAAGCATAAATATATGGAGTTAAATTTTAATTCATTTTAAATTAAGTAGCTCCAAATTCAAGTCAAAAAGCTTAAAAATCAAGCTGCAAAAATAGCTAAAAAATTCATAAAGCCCCAAAAAGAAGACCCAAGACATAATCGACAAATGGGTTTCTAGTAAGAGTTTTTATGGGTTATTATTATCTTAAATTACCATCTAGAGAAGGTTAATAAGGTTGACACCAATAACAACCATTTCTTCTTGAATGTGGCAAAGGCAGTGGAGTATAAACTATAGCCATTTGAGGCAGCTTTCAAAAAAAAAACTGCAACTTCTTGGAAAGACGAACATGACGTCGAGTTTATTCTAATCTAGCAAATGCAACCCCGAGACAATTGTTGGCACTATTTAAAAACCTAAAGCTCTGCTAGAAAGAATAAAAGATCACATCACATTAGATATCTTTCGTCGCGGTGATAAATGGGATGGAACAGCCATAGAATCGTTTGCAATAAAAAAAGACCTGAGACCCTTTTTTATACCAAATACGTAATCGTTTTGCTTTTTTTAAAATAATGAATTTTAACCTTCCTATAAAACTGTACATTTTCTGAGATAAAAAGTATTCAATATGTTATCTCACTAAATCAGTGTTATCTCAGTACGAAGTTTAGGTCACCCAAAGCGATAAGCATTTTACTACAATAAAATATTCTGCAATAATTGCCTCATAAACTACCACTTCATGAAAATTCACATTGATTTGACGCTTAGAGCGCAAATCAATAATTTTCAAAATAAAAAGTTTCTTATGTTTCGTTTTTGGAAACCTATCTAACATGTTATTATTCTATATTTTATTTTGTTCAATAATTTGAATTGAATGATATCCTACGACTTACAGAAAGTAACTTTTTCCATAATAAAAACAGCAAATGGTGTTTTAATGTCTTTATTATATCCTTTATATCGTTAGATTAAAATTTCTAGAAATAAAAGTTTTGTCTATTTTTTTCTACGATGCAATGAACCAAAAAATGATTTTATACTTACTTGCTAAAAGACTTAATCCCAATTTGGCCATTACTGCAAATGAATAATTGACTACAACTTTTTCTTTTGAATTGATCATGGCAATCTGAAGAATGCTTAATATAAAGAATAGGCCCAAAATTACAGTACTGCCAATAGCTGCTAAGCCCGCCAACCAAACAACGGCTAAAAAAAATATTGAAAAAATCATAAATTGAGATAGCATTTAAAAATTATCTCTCTCACCTGAAGGCCGAAACCTTGAATCGTACGGACCACATCTTTCCCTATAATATAGTAACTGTTTACATGTTCTCCATGGTCCAAAGTATCCCATTTCTCCGCCAGCACCTCCTGTAATTAAAAAGATAAAATTTTATTTTCATATCCAGCAAATATGAAAGTTTAATTAAAATAAAGTCAATAATTCAATTTTCCCGAATCAGTTGAAAAACCCAGAGACACATTTGTACCAAACAATAATTCAGATAATTTGAACGTGTGTTTCATAAACAATATCGTATATTGGTATGTACATTGTACATTGAAACAACATACCTCAGCAAAATTCTTAATTAAACATTGCTTTAATATTTTCAACTGAAATCACAAAATTTTCATTTTATTGATCAGTAAATAGTCGTATAACTTTACATTTTTTAAAGTAAAATATTGTTTTAAAAACTTTTTTTAAATTACGCACACTTACATTCATATCTTTTGTTGTTTCAATAAATGAGCATATTCAGTGTAAAATTTTTTTTTTCAGAACTTTTCTTTTACAATAAAAATATTCAAAGATCAATATAAACTTCAAATAAAAGGGGAGACAAATATGAAAATATTGACGTCAAGAGTAATAACAAAGTTAGTACTTCATACATAAACTCTGAAAATGTTTCACATTTGGCATTTACATTTTCCTTTGATATGTAGGTATATTTATTATTTTAACCATTTATTATTCTAAAGAACAATCTTCTTTATTGATCTGCTTCTTATTCAATAAATCACTCAACAAATATCCAACAGATGAATTAAATATATAAATTCAAAATATAAAATTTAACATCATTAGTAGAAACATATAATGGTAAAAGCTTCATTTACATGCATAAAAAAAGTTCCCTGGAAAATGCATATTAAATTATGTCTTTAGTAATGCTTTTGTACGGTGAATACAATAAAAGACGCAACTACAATGTCATACTTTTATTACTTTTTTTGTTAATTAAAAATATGGAGCCATAGAAAAACATAATTAAAAGTGGGTGAAATTACGTTTCATACATTTGTTACATAAAAATTTATTGTGGGTAAATTACGAATTAATGACATATTTTTTTGTTAAATATTTATAAAAGAAAATGGAAAAAGGCTATTATTTCATAAATTGATCGCATTTGATCGTGATTGATGGACATTACTGACAAGTAATCACAAAAAGTGAAGCTTCAAGTCTTGGGAATTTTTGCAAAAGAAGTATTTTTATTGAAATCGACAGATGGTGAATACTGTGACTATGCTTACAAAGTCAATGCTCTTGGTGAGAAGATGATTTGTGTTAAGATTTGTATAAAATGTTATTAGGTTTGTTATTTATTAGATGTTCATGATACATTTCACCCATGGTGTGAATTGGGATTGGATAGACACCTCCAATCAAACAGAAAATCAACGAAACAAAATATTTTACTGGAGCAAAAGCGATAGGGCATTAATATCACTGAACTACCAGCCCTGGTTTCAACAACGTATTGTCACTGTGGGATTTATAGACGTGAGATAAAGCTAAAATGTATAAAAATTGAATAATGCGTGATGGAGATTAATTTTTAGTATCCACCATACACAACATACAATGAGACAACTCGGGAGTTAGAAGGATTTTTGCCAGCCGTATGGAATATAATTCGCGAAAGTCTCGATCTTCGCACAAAGTTCACCACAAACCTGTCGAATGCTGATATAATTCTTCATCCTGAAACCATTGAAAGGGATCTCAACGATGTTTATACAAAACCTGTGGTTTATATGTGGTAATACGTGAATTTTTTATAAATTTTTTTCAATGTATTGAAATGTAAATATGTGTTGTCAAAATTCATGAGTTTTTTTCAGGGCTCATTTGTATACACGGGATAAGGGAACATCTATTGATCGGCATTCGTACATTGAAGCGTTTTCACCAATTTTATGGATTACTTTCCTGTCAATTTTGGCATCGATCATGTTTTGCTTGTGGTTCATATTGCGATTTACTCGGGCTGAAAATGTTCCCGATCGTTCACTGAGCGTGTGTTTCTTATCGGCTATTGATGGATTCTGTGGTCAAGGTATAACTTTTTTTAAATTTTACATAGATTTATAGAGGTTCATTATTTTGGAATTTTTACCTTTAAAACTGATTTTCATACATTAAATATATAGGTAGAAAAATATAATAGAATATTATAAAATGTGAAATTTTGTTTCCATTTCTCTGTTTTGATTGGGGTATAACGAAGTTTATTCTTGGAAAATCTGCCATCAGTGGTAACTGATACTTGTACTTTGGAGATTTGGTGCCAAAAAGTGTTGTCAAAGTTTCGACTTTTTACCTTAAGGAGCTTATAAGTTAATCAGTTTTTAGTATTTGTATTTATTCTTAAATGTTAGTTAATTTTTTATATATTTTGTTTAAATACTTCTTTGTTTGTATAATTTTTGGCTAATCTTAAAATTCTTAAGCTTTATGATACCCTTCTTTTGAGCGCATGCATCTTTACTAGTCATACTTTTATTACCGTTTTTAGATAGTTGATTTTTTTCTTTTCTTAATGATTTGCTCTTACATAGGGCCTCTGTTAAATGTATGAAAATAAGTTTAAATTTTCCTTATACTAACAATAAGTGAGTTATTTTTATTTTTCTGATATTAAAATTAATAATTAATGAGTATTTCCTCATTAACTCCTTCAATAATATTACCTTTACCGAAAGTGATGACAAGCAGCATTATTTGTGAGTTATATTTCAAGTAAGGATTTATCAAATCAAGTAATTGGATATTTTTTATAATAAATCAATTAGGATTGAAATTTTAACTTGTATGTGAAATAATTTCCAAAATCAATTCGCGGCTTGATTTGAAATTAAGTTATTAATATTTAACTTTAATTAGAATAGATTTTAGATCAAATTTAATTTTTTTTTGATTCAAAATCAAAAAAGTTGCGAATCCTGCATTTCAAAATAATTGTTCTTAAGGTATACGTAATCAAATCGTTTTTTCCAAGGGTCGGAATTGGAACTTGAATCGTATTCTGGACGTGCTTTACTTGTCTTTTCCCTAGTACTTGGCTACTTTTTAATGGCAGCCTTTTCAGCTGTGCTTATGTCACGTTTAGCCATCGAATTAGTAACTTTTCCTGTCGATGATTTGACTGATATCGCTAAACAACGTTCTTACTCGTTATGTGTAGAACCGCGATTGTATCTCAATAAGTATATGAATCAAATGATGCAAGAGGTAAGTTAACAAAAAGATCAAAGAAAATCAAAAGAAATATTATACTTGAATTTTCCTTCAGAACCCCAAATGGAAGAGAGTTATTAATGGCTCACATTGTTATAACACCGATGAAATTGCAAACATCCCAAAAAATATTTGTCGAGATAAAGCTTTGAATTTAGCAAGCATAATCACTGTATCTACATTACAATATAATAAGACGTTGCCTTGTAAAATTCTTTACTTACCACATCGATACTTCATGGTTCCAGTAACAGTCAAAGTAAAAGACGATTGGCCTTATTTACGACGTGTAAATTCAATGTAAGAATCAAAAAATTAAAGAAAAATTTGTAATAAATATATTTTTTCAGGCTTTCAAAAATGTATTTTACTGGTGTAACACAGTATTTGGACAAGAAATATCTTCGTCCAGTTCAACAAGAAATTCAGATCAACTATCAAAATTATGTAGTTATTGGATTAGAACATACAGCTGATGTGTGGATGTTTTTTGGAACTTGCAGTGCAATTGCATTTAGTCTCCTGTTTCTTGAAAATTTAATTTTTAAGATTAAAAACCAAAAACCAAACAACAACAAAATAATTGAATTAATTGATTAATCACATCATACTTGCAAGTTAATTTATTAAGCGTATAGCACCAATGTCATATCAACATATTATCTACTTAAGACAAAAAAAAAAACAATTTTTAGAGTTATATATTTGAAATTAGAAATTAAGATAATTTCCAGTTGTACTATGCACTTTGCAATGCAATATTTAGAAATAAAAGAAACCTAAACCAAATTAATTGAACGAAAAATTATTATTTTAAGAAATTCCAAGTTGGAATAAAAACCCATACACAGACCACGAGAGCAATCAAGGTTAAAATAATTATGAAACGTCTCGATTACATCGTAAATGAAATTGAAATTACCTTATATTATTTTCTCTCTTCTCCATGAGTTTTCTCTAGACTTTTTTTTTAACTGGTTTTCTAAACCATACAATTAAATGAAATAAACTTTAAAAAAAACGAATCAAAACATGCTTTAGGCAAACGAATTGAAAGAGAAAATTTTATTTTTGGCAATGATAAGTATTTTATTGTCAAACTCTATTCAAAACAGACTTGCAAATACAAAGGAAAGCTCTTTAAAGTTATGAAAATCTTTCCTTTATTCGTAATTGAGACGTTCTCAAATCGCACAGAATCGAAATAACAACATGAACATTAGAAGTTATTCATTTAATGAAAATTTCTGTACAGTTTTGATATTGTGAGGAAAACCAGGATTGATATCTGTTACATTTACGTGGGTTGACGACGCAAATGTTCCCAGTTCTCCTGTAACGAGCTACATAATTTATAATTGAAATACTCGTCAGGAACGTTCGATCGACAACCATAGAACGATAGCACGAAAACTAGTTTCCTATTAGGTTTTCATGTTTATTTAAATGATCGGCGTTTTAAATATTTTAGTTAAAAAAATCAAATTTAAAATTGAATGACGAAAAATCGTGGTTTTAAATTTATTATTGTATTTACAATATTTCTATTAAACTACTTCTAGCTCAGACGGTATTTACGGTGACGGGTTTATTCACCTCTGAACTTGGTGGCTTAGCCTTTCTTTCCAGCTTCGTTTTAAATCAAAAATATTAAGTATAAAGTGAGACACCATGTGAAGATATTATTTGATATATAGTTCCTCCTTTGGTCTTTTTATTCGCGTCTTACACCGTGAAATGATCACAAACAAAACCCAGTGTCCATTAGTTTAGACGTCCGGATAGACAAAGCTAAAAAACGAGACAAAAAAAAATCATTTTGAAGTTTCCGTACATTTCGTCTGAGATAAAAATTTGATTTTTGTTTGACGATGTGAACAGGTTAATTTGAGAATCCAGATTCTCACTATTGATATTTTCAATTAAGCTTGAATTTCTTTTCGTTTGCATGTGAGAATATAATGTTTGTCTGCAGTAAATATTTGAAGTCACGTACTAAAAATATGAAGTAGGTGAAACAAAAAATTTCTTAAATATAAACTCAGATTTAAAATTTTTAAATGGCTACATTAATTTTTTTAGGTTGATGAAAAGTTGAATATTCTAACATAAATAAATAATCGTCTTGCAAAAATTTGGGAAATATAAATATCTCGAGTAGGCACAAACGGATATAAAAAAAATCAAGTTTTTGTGTGATTTTTAAAATTTGTAACTTGACGAAAAATGGTTATAGGGAGTTAAACAAAGAAAACCATTGTAGATTTAAGTTTTTAATTATTGGATCTGAAGCTCAAAATTATAATTAATATAATAAAACTAGCAAACATTTTCTCAAATTTTTCTTATTTTTTTTTTAAATATTTATGGACTTTAATTTACTTTTTTTGTAATTTCGCTTTAATCATTTTTTCAAAAATTTAATTTTCTACAGTTCAATTGACTTTTACATGTCTGATGTTTGTAGCAAAGTTATCGTTAGAACTGGAAATTCTTCTTAATAAACACCTTATTATAAGGTTTGCCTCCATTCTGTAAGCCTGACAAATTTCAACTCGGGATAAAGCTTAGTTAAAAAGCATACTTGTTTCCGTAAAGTTACCCTGATCAGTCCCTTCTGAGGTTTTCTCAAGATGATCTTTACAACGACTAATGACAATAGCATGTTACCTTTAATAAGAAAAAAAAAAGAAAAAAATTTTTTGTTTTCATTGTTTTTTATAATAATCCAGATCCAAATATAATAAGGTTATATTGATAGTTGAGACGAACCTAATAACGTGATTCTGAATAGAGCCTTCTGGGTAATCTATGTTACATCTTTGTCAGATTCCTCATCAGATAATCCTGATAAATATACTATAAAAATAACTTATACTCATAAGTTTATTCTGATTAAGATTTCATGAGTCATTCACGTAACATCCCTGTGAGGTTTCTTATCTGGTAATCTTAATTTGGACCTTATGAGATTATCTTGATAAGATTTTCATATGATAATTCTAATAAATACCTCAAGGGTCATCTGCGTTACACCTCTACGTTGTATAATTAGAGGTATCTGGATATACCTTGACAAATTAATATCTAACTATGGAGAATTAGAATATTGATTATTGATAAACCAAGTTTCAACATTTAAGTATCGTAAAAAACGAAAATAATTAACTTAAACGTATTCAAATAACTGAGAAAAATTTTGCATCGTTTTGTTACTTTCGGAGTTTCTTTAAGACACCTAGAAATTACATTCTTAATTTATCTCTTATTTGTAAAATCATTCCGATTTATCCAAATTTATTTAACTATACAATTGGGTTTTTGGAAAAATAAACACTTTTTTAATGTAAATAATATTATACATTGATGCGAAAAACTCTTAAAATTCAAATAAAATATAATAAACAGAATTTAAAATTGATAAAATTTTAAAAAGAACCATCTCACTACAAACTCGCTCCGATTGGTCGTCATGTTTGTGACGACAAAATGTTAAAACGACAATTTATTTCCACAGCAGCAGTACGATTTTACTATCAGTCTGTTTTAACGCTACTTTTTAATTAAAAATATTAATTGATTACTATATTATTAAAAAATATTCCCGTCAAAATTATCTTCACAACAAAAGAAAAATTGATGCTGTTTCGGGATTAGGTCGTCGCACTTTTTGAAACGGTTCAAAGCAACCACGATATATATAATATATTGACGATAATAAAAATATTTAATCGGTTGAAAGATAAAACATTGTATCACCTATCTGCTAAAATGGGTACTATTTAACATTGTGACGTCACACGCGCTCGAGTTTGTTTGAGAATTGTTGGCGTATTTTTGGCACTTCTTTCAAAAATTTATTTTTTCTAACATAACTTTTTAATTGGAACAAAAAAACACTAAAAATAGTTTCATTATAAAATGTGTAGACGATTTTTCCATTTATTGCATAATTTACAAATACCCAATTGTTTTACCAACCCACATTTTAACTCCAAATATCTTTTGGTCATTAAAAATCAGTAATTTGTACAAAATATTTTCGGATGTTCTACGCAATTCTTACGCTTTTGTTACCACTAATTTTAACAAAAATATTTCAACAATGACTTTTTTGTTTTGAACGACGGTAACTCTACGACAAATCATCAAACAGGAGCGTCGCAAGCCGGTGAAATCGAAGAAAATATCTTTTTCTGACAAGTTTTAAAACAATTTTTATGATTGATAAAACGCTGACAAATGCATATAGATTTAATTTAAAAATTATAAATTCAAAACTACAACTTCTAATTTTTCTCTACAGTAATTTATGATTAAATGTATAAATGTAACAGCTCTTTAAAAATGAATTAGCAGTTTCAGATATTTTTTCATACCCCTTAATTTTTGTACCTTGTATATTTAACTTTTAACTTAAGAAAACTAAATTACCTTGACTTGGAAATAAAATTTTCTTTGAAAAAACAAAGATTTAAATATAACTGTTTCCAATAAATCAATGCAGCTTTCAAGCCATAATCATTTTTTTCTCATGTGACTTTCTAATTTATATTATCGACTAAAGAGGTACAAGAATATATAGTGCATATTTTATAATAATGCATATACAATTTACAATAGCAGCAACTGCAGCTACTCAACAATTACTGTCAACTTAACTTAATTACATAGTACTTAACCAACAACAAAATAACGATTCTGATATATTTCTATACGTAAAACAAAACCTACGATTTTCTTCAAGCCAATTCTTCATAGTTAAATGCCATTAGATATTTTCACAGTTTTCTTTTTTATAAAAATACACGTATCAATTACATTTAGTTTTGTAAAACAAAAATTATAGTATTTATAACAAAGTAAAGCTTAAATTAAAAGTTATAATAAATCGTTTCCTTTACATTTTTCCCAACACTACTGTTGTGAATACCCATTGTTTTTTAACTGTATTTTGCATGGGAAAGATTTACCGGAAATGAATACACTTTTGTCCTCATTGGAATAAAAATAAACTCAGATTCGAAATTTGGAGTAAGAAACTGAATTATTTTCTCGCGTTGAATTTCTAATTAAATAAAAGAGACATTTTTTTCGAAGATAGTCATTTTTACTGGCGTTTGTTGCATTATAAACTCTATGGATTATTGTACACTTTTTGTATTGATTTAAATTCTTAATTGCTCATAAACATATACGCATAAAATATTGAATTACAATAAAAAAGTGAACGGAATGTTATTATTTTTTTAAGGAAACCATATTTTTGATTTAATTTTTTTATTGTTAAACAATTCTTGCTTTGTGTTAAAAATGTATAGAATCATAATAGTATTTCGGTAGGACTACAGGACTACATCATGTTTACTTTTTGTTAATCGAGTTTCATATTAAACATGTTCGCGTTAATCGTTTTCCACTGAGTATAGCATATTTCTTTTGTAAAAGATTTTAAAAAATGTATGTGAATAAACGAGGAAAAAATTTAAAAGCTTTGCATCGTTATATTTTCAATTGAAATGATCTGAAATGGAAAAAAATTGGCTCAATCAAACTCTGATCGAAGTACACAATTGTCGATATCATACAATGAAACATCCATCAAAGTTCAATTTCACTTTATCAAGTCGTGTGTAGAAAACGAACATGAGATCAAAAAGGTAAATGAAATAAAGTTTTTCTACACATTTTTTCTTCTCCAGATTCTCATAACGTTCATTTGACTTGCAGGTTTTGATCGGGTCGTTAAACTTACCTAATTCATCCTCTTGACAATTATGACCTAAAACTGTTATTTTCTTTAAGATTCCGACACGAAGCCTGATTATGATCCGTTAGGTTAATATTTTTGTAGTTAGACATAATTAACTACAAACCTGACCCCGGAAAAAAAACAACTTGTTCATATTGATATATCCTCACTAATCCAGTTTGTAGTTTGTAATATACATTTTTTCAAGTAAATTAATTTATAAAATAACAGTGCTTATCAACGCTAAACCATAAAAGACAATTACGCCTGTAAAAAATTATTAACTTTCCCAGTAAGATTTTTATTTTTTTCTATGATTAAATCCGATGTAATTCCATTATTAATGTTCTTTATAATATACACAATATTAATAAAATATTAAGGACGGGAGAAGAATTTTGCCTGGTTTTGTCTTTGTCTTACATTATCTTTCTGAGAAAGTAGCACTTGATCCTTTTTTCAAATAAATTATTGTATTTATATTTGTTTTTATTGTTCTGAAAAAGAAAGATTGTAATAAATTCATTTTCTTTGTGGTGGTGTGACAGTTTTCTTTTTGCTCCTGAAATGCAATACTAAAGGACGTGTCCTTAAGAATTCTAATGAACTTCGACTGAGTGATAGTTAAAAATGATATTATTTATCACCAAAATTAAAGTTAATAGTGTAATAATTGACTTTTTTCTCTCTCATTTTAAATATAAAATGAAAGTTACTAAAGAAATATTTTCTCTTCATTTACCTATCCTGTAATTCCTTTCATAGAAAACACATAAAATGACAACAAATACATTTTTATTATCATAAAAAACTATAGTATAAGTACCTATGATGTGTGTAAAGACAAATATAATATCAAACATTTTGTTATTAACTAAAGAGAAAGTTTCCGCGTAAAATTTAGCCAAAATTTATTAATAAATCGTGCAAATAGAGTTGAAAGCAGAATCCAATCGTTGAACAAGGCCCTAAGGCTGTTTAATCAGCTTCATTTTCTATGTTCTCTCCTTTCTAAATCAAAAATTATTTATTTGCTCAAACTGTTAGAATCTTGTTCATGATTAAAACTGAACCGTTACATTGAATTATAATTCATATAAAATATTTTCCCGTAAAAGATTTGTTTTAAGATAACATTCTTAATTAACAACGAACACTTTATAATTAAAAAAAGAAGATTTAATTAGAACTTAGCAGCAGTGATAAATAATGACAAATATTAGTAATTTGTTTTGATCATAGGTCGAATAATTTTTGGAGCTATCCAACTTATATATTGGTCTATAATACCTATAGTGAGACAAGTTAGAAGGCAATGACACGTCTTGCTTGCATACTTTCAAAAACCACACCTTAAAAACGAATGAACGAAATGAAACTACATGATTTTTGTAATGGTAAATAATTAAACGTACTGATATGACAAATATTCTTTATATGGATATTTATTTGATTGTTTTTATTATGGTTATTAAGAATTAAGAAGGAATTTACTAAATGAGAAAGTCTTAAAAATGTATATTATTAGAATAGTGAAGAACAATTTAAGATGAATTTGCAGATAATTTTACGTTTGGTTATTGAAAAACAAAATTTTTAACGAAAAAAGAAGAATAAAATATCAAAAGTAATGTTTATTTGAGGCTAAGCATGAATAAGCTGCCCATTTTAATGTGTTCATTTAGAAATTAAGCATGAGAAAAGTATTCACTGAATCTTACCCTCGATATGCCTATATAACAAGTTTAGTTTAATTAAAAATTGTATTTTTAAAAAATAAATTTTGTATCGTAGCAAATACATTTTACAAATCACAAACAAACAATTTGATTAATAAAAAAGTTTTTGTGCTTGATATAAAAAAAAAATGGGAAACCGAACAGGATCTCTAATGAAACGTTTATTTGACTATCCAATCAAACGAAAACCAATATGTTTCTTTCGTCAGGAAGATTTCACGTCCACGGGTGAACCAATCCAGAAAGAGGAAAAAGAAGTTAAAGGTCCAATGACGGAATATGATAAACTAGTTCAAGCGTTCTACATGCGGCTTCTCTCACAACGTAAAATCAACAAGCAAATGCAAGAAAAAAATCGCCGATGGAGTTTACAACGTGTTATCCAACGTTTTCCCGGCTGGAATGAACTGACTATATCAAATTTACACAGTATGTTTTTGTTGTTTGACAATAACATGAACGGAATGTTGGCTTTGGAGGATTTCTGCGCTATATTGGAAAGCATGGGCGATGAAAGTCCAATTGAAAATCGCAAAACGAAGTTTGAAAAGGCGGATATTAATATGGATGGGTGGATTACATATGATGAGTTTTTAGCATTGGTTTACAATTACGACCCGCCGGTGGATGGAAATATTACGGGGCTGGCGAAAATGTGTTATGAGGCTGCTGAAAATATTAAATTCGTTAGTGGACTTTCCGTGGGAGAACAACTCGAGTATGGATTATTCTAAAAGGATATTTACCCCTAAAACGGAGGTGAAAACGCGTATGACTTGTCCCTTTCTTTTAAGACAATTAAATTACACAAACTGCCGTTCCTTTCTGACAATTCGGAAATTACTTTTCATTCAATTAAAATGGCAATTAACGACTTAAAAATCATATCATAAATTAAATGAGCAATTGGCGTAAAAAAAGGTTGTTTTTTATATTAAATAAAAGTAGGAACGTTTGTATCCTCGGGCACGTAAATATCCCCTTATATAAAACAAATTAAATTATCATTAAATAGCGTCTGAATGCATCTGGAAATTATAAAAAATCTATTAAATTTGTTTATAAAACCTTGAACAAATAAATTTTCCTACAACAAATCTTAATTGACACGTTACTGATAAAAAAAACTTACATAAGAGAAAAACAAGGATTTTTACATTCAATTCTTATAAACATGCATAGAAAATTGAAAATAATTATGTGTTATTTAACAAGGAAATCCCGTATATAAAATAAATTTCTTATTCTTAATAAAGCCTAAAAGAGATGTTAAAAATTTTGTTATTGAAGTTTAAAAAAACGTTCTGCTCTACTTGTTTAAAACTTTTTTTAAAGAACCAATACATGTGCGAAGAAGTGAATACTAATTAATGGTTGTAAACGTTATATGGTTGCATTTAATTAGGTCAGGAACATAATTTTAGTATAATTCAGAATTTTAACGGATGAAAAAATATAAAAATATGCTAATAATCAAGCTATGAATTTGAGTGAAAACAGAGTCTCAAATACAATTATTCCACGTGTCTCATTCATTCATTCTCTCGACCCCACATCAAATCGAATGAATGAAAAAATTAATTGCCGTCAAAAATAATTACACATTTATTGAGAATTGACCTGAATATTTTAATTTTTCATTATGCAATAATGAAAATAATAAATTTAATAAAACCTAATCAAGAAAGCAGGTTAAACGAAGAAAATGTTCGATTGCATCCATGTATGAGATGATACGGTTCCTGTATTTGTATCATATGTCGTGTGTAGGTAGATTTCAACTTCTCATATAAAATAATCTAATTTATGTTCACATGACTTTTCCATTTGAGTGTGAAGCCATGGAAAATAAACTTTTTTCAAATTGTATTCATTATATTTCAATTAAAATATTTTTCAAGATATTCACCTCCCATATTTTATCTGGATAAATATACATGGACGAATGTTATATACACACAAATACGTAAATATTAAGTGTAACAAATATCAATTTGTCAATAAGAATTGAGTTTAATGAGAGTGTCAAACTTTGCTCCAGATGAATCACTCATCAATTTTCAACGTTTCTCAATATAAGTAGCTTATATTTAGATGAAAAAAAAATGATTGATGACAAACTTGAATCAGTATTTTCCGTATAAAAACCATAAAAAGTATAAATCTATACACATTTAATAATAAAACCCATTTTTGATTTATTTTCACTAAAACCAATTTTGTTTTAAAGTTATTAAATTGTGGTTTAAAGTATCTTTTTAGTAAAAAGATAAATTTTGAAAAAAAGTTAATGAAAAATGTAAACTGTAGAAAATCTAATATTACAAAATCCAACTAGCGACACTTGAATGCGCAAGATATGTCTTGCGAATAAACGAAACCACAACCCCTTAAAAAACGTCGCAAGAAACCAAATGAAAACGTTTAGCATTCTATCAAGTCGCATTTTCATCTTTTTGCAGTTTAATACATTTTATTACTTCAATTTCAAGAATTCCAAAACTAAAAACCATATTTCCAACCTAACACAAACTTGAGTAGCTGTCTTATTAGTTTATCACAAAAAAGAATATTCTTATCATTTACATCTTTTGATATTATATCAATCAAACGCGGAACAGTACTCATTTCACATAAAAATAAACGTTTTTAATGAAGTGAAAAGCATAAATTTAAAGTTTTATTCAAGACATATTATCAGGTTTTACCAATTTTATTGTATACAAATTTTATGTTGAGAAAATTAATGAGTTTGTTATCACACAAAACTATTTAATCATAAAATTTCTTTGTTTTACCAATCACATTATAATTAAATGGTTAAGATTTATGTGAAATGAACTATTTTAATGTTGTACATAAAAGTGTACGCGTTCTAAATTACTCTTAACGGCTATCAAAAGCAAAATGAAACAAATACATATGATACTTATATAAAACCTATTTACACTATACATACCTATTTCGACTTGTTTTTTTTACTAAAAATTGAAAAACTTAAATATCAAAGAAATGTGAAAATTATGAAATCAAAAAGCAATAAATTCAAAACCAATGGGCTTAGACATAATATGTAGTATTATGTCTGAAGATTGAAATGAAGTTATCTAGTTTTTCTAGTTTTTACTGGTTTAACTAAGGAAAGTGATTCAATTTCCATGATCTTACAAAAAAGTGGTTATAAAAATATAATCAGATTTCCAAAAAGTGTTTAATATTATTGATACAATAAAAATACAATTTTTCGTCAAGTTCAAATTTTTCAATAGTCAAAAAAGTTGAATAAGTAATTGTTAATTTTTAAATATAATTAAAATGCTTATATTTTCTAAATAATATCTTCGAAAATTAACTTATCCCACGGGAACAGTACATTTTTTCTAGATAAAAAGAAAGCTATCATTATCATTCCCTGATCCCTAAACTATCACATTGCAAAAACTATGTCTATCTTTTGCTCTCCGAAAACAAAAACGTACCTAACCCACGGAACCCGTACATTTATCCTGGATAAAAAGTAGATCAATCCTTCTTGAGCCGTTCTGGCGTGATTGAGCAACAAAGAAACATCCAAACTTTCACGTTTATAATATTAGTAAGATAAGTGGCAAAATTATGTATATAAATAATAGAAGAATAAAAACTTAAGAAATGTTTTTATCAAATTTTGTTTTTTGAGAAAACTATTTCAAGATTTGCATTTTCTTTTTCACTTTTATTTCTTCGTTCTTTCAATAGGTATATTTAAAAGAAAAGTTATCTTCAAGTAATATAAAAGTGTGTCCAAAATAACATAAAATAGATTTTTAAAATAAAAATCAAATTTTTCTACTATCGTATAATTATTGAAATAATATCTTTTGTTATTTTTTTTTTGTTAACAAAATTAAAAAATTTTTTACTCTAGTCTTGCCCCCGGATCTTATTTAAAACGTTCATAGATTCGTTAAAAAAAAATGCTAAAAAGCAAAATTTTTTTAAACGACGATTCTTTTTCCTTTTAGTGCTTCATAATATCTGCGCATTATTAAAAAATCTATTTTCAATTAGAATTTTTAAACCTACTTGTAAAAAAGCATCTATACTTTTTCAAAGTCTTAAACTTATTTATTTTACAAAGAAATAAGAGAAAACTATAGAATGAAATGGGAAGTATTTATGTGGTGGAAATAATTTTCTCCGTTAGTACAGTACTTTTTGCTTTTGAAGAAAGGTAAGTTTTCCAGAGACTATACAACCCATTTAATCTATTTGTTATAGAATTTAGTTACAATATATTCTGCAGTACTTGGTAAATAAAATTATCTGTTTCATTTCTTTCTTTAAAATACTATATATAAAATACGTTCTTCTCGTAACAGAAATGTATTGGTTTGCAACGTGTATTTAATGTATAAGCAAGTATGAAATTGAAATACAAATGATAGTTTTTAACTTATTTTACTTGTAAACAATTTTTATATAGGCATTCAATTTAATGTAGGCATCATTTAAGCAAATGAAAAAACGAGATAAAAACTTAAATTAACTTAATCAGTTTTTCGTTATTTTTATCTAGGAAAATAAAATTTTTCAAATCACATCCAAATGCTATGCATATATAAAGACGTCTATATCAATCTTTCGATTGCATTGTACTATTTTGTAACAATATGATGCTACACATTTTGATAACGTGCCAATAGAATGCATAAGACACATCTCTCTTTCTGTATATTCAGTAATTTTGAAATTTGACGATCATGGTTTCAGTTTATTTTAAGAAAATTAACTCAATCATTTGAAATATTTCCATTTGGTATTTTTTTCCCTTTTATCACCCGTTGTTGTTCTATGAAAATGAATATGATTTAATTTTCTCCTACACAAAACACAATTATTTTCCTCGGGTTATTTATTTTTCTTCTCTTTGAAATTAGATATCATCAATAAAGAAGGGAATTAATGCTTGCCGTTCAATTTAGGTCAGTTCTTATCATGTATCGATTCACTGATATCAAAATGTAATAAAATTGTTTTACTTCATGGTAGGTATAACAAAGAAAATACTAAATTGTTAGACTTAAAAACGAAGTAAGAAATTAATCTTTTTTCTAATTGCATCGAACATATTTTTTATAATATAATACAGAAACGTATCACCGTAAATAAATTCATTTAATATGACATTTGTGTCTAATACGTGACTTTTTAGTCAATTATATGGCTTAGGTTCTTTCCTGTTGATGCATTTATAAGTCTTCCGACAAATCTAAACTTTTTAAGTATCCTTTTCGTTCAGAAATTTTGCGTTATTTTTATTCAAAAATACAACCTTATCAACTTTGAATTGTAAATTTATTTAAATTTTTCATATTGTTTATCTTTTAAATGAACGCCTGTCGAAATTTTAAAGGCCCATAACGATCTAAAATCATCACGTCTAGACTTGAGACAGCCCAAAAATAAAAATAAAATGTTTCAACCAACGCATTGTGATTCATTCTAATTGTTACAATTTTTATCGTCACGAAACATTTTCACCCTTTCTATGCGTTTAATCAAGTCTTTTTAAACTGAGTTACGCTTCGATATGAACGTAAAATGTTTTTACCTTTTTTTTTTTTAATAATTCCAGATAAAAACTCATTAAGAAGGATTAAGCATTCTTGTTACAAAATGGAATTTTTATTAAATTTTTTAATCCTTCCTTTTTGTCAAACAAAAACTCTTTTTTTACATGCGTTAAGATTTTAAGAGGTATTTTTTCTTATTGAAATAAGATACACAAAGACAATATTTCCGTTAAAAGTGACTGACTAACAGAAAAGAAATTTAAAACTTTATAAAACAGTTTTTGACTGGTGAAATAAGTTTGTTAGAAAGGTTCAAATATCATTTTTACACCACCTGAAATTTACACTTGTTTCTTGCATGAATGAAATTGATTGTTTAACCAAAATATTGATGGTACCACATTTTATCTTACTGTAAAATATATATAATATGTAGTATATATTATATTTAAATTCAAATAAATAAATGTACACAATAATAATTCGTTTACAAATAAGTCATACAAACACGATTGTATGATGGATGAGAAAATTGAAGGTCTTGATTTAATTAAAAAGTTTTCACAATCTAATCAAGAAAAATTGTGAATGTATAATTAAGTCTTGCCGTAAATATAAGGAAGAATGTTTGCAGTTATAGATATTCATTTCAATGGTTTGCAATTAAAATAATATGAACCTTATGCAAATTAAAAAAAAATCTTTGGAAAACTTTGTAACTGGAAATAAAATATAATATTTTTATGAGTTTTGATTTGAAAAAGTTCAAAAGAAAAAAAAACATTGTGTAAAATATTTCTAAATGAATCTTCAACTTGAGTAGGATTTTTTTTTTAATTTGAGTTACTTAATTTTTATTAAAAGTTTGTAAATTTAAAAAATAATAACGAGTTTTCAAATAAAAATATAAACTATAAATTTTGATCAACATAATTTAAATTTATTTTACGACTAAATTTGTTGGACGGTAGATAGTACTGAACAATATTTTAATATTGATAACATAATCTGTAGAAAATAGAAATTGCTTCAGTTTTCAATTGACTTTAAAAATTAATCAATTTATTTTAAGTAGCTATGCTAAATTTTTTTTTTTGGCATTATTCATCTTTTTACTTGGTTTCATATTATGGTATTGTTTACTTTGTGTCTCCAGTATTTAAGATTCTTAATTCTCTTGACCATAAATTTTTAAAATAACTTTATCAAAGCAATCAAAAATGTTTGTCATGCGAGATTTCAAAATTCGGTTGTAAAAATGTGAAGTTCTAGCAAATTAAAACCGAGAGTAAATATTCAAGAATAAAAATGAAATTTTTAGGTTTAGAATTCAATTAGGGATTTAATAAATGGGATTTTACTATGAGCAGCCAGTTCTTAATTTCAATTAATCGGTTTTTTAACAAAGTTCAGTTTTTTCAATAGAATAAGTATAGGTATGCTTTTAAATATTTTTTTCTCATAACAAAATTTTTTAGTCACTTATATATTAAAGACACATTTCTTTTATTTACGTATATGGAATAACCAGGAACGTTTAAGCATTTATTTCACAAGTTTTGAGTAATTTATATTTTTGAAAATAGAGCGTCATTTTCCTGATTCTGGGTAGTATCTATTACA
The DNA here is from genome assembly GCA_958496155.1 of Sisyra nigra. Lineage (NCBI taxonomy): Eukaryota > Metazoa > Arthropoda > Insecta > Neuroptera > Sisyridae > Sisyra > Sisyra nigra. The sequence continues at coordinate 25,504,337 of OY292315.1, forward strand.
AAATTTGGTTTACATTAAGTAGTAAAAAATGTACGGTTTTGTTGAATTTAAATAGAAAATATAATATTATATAATTATATATTATTATTTATTATTATTATATATTTATTATATATTATATATTATTATATAATATTTGTAAAAGTCAGAAATCTTGTCGTTCAAACACAATTACACGAGGAATTATGATAGATAACAAAGTCATTCGTATCTCGAAACTAAAAGGAATTGAAAATTGGACTTCGTGGAAATTTCAAGTTAGAATTACACTTAAAGTCAGTGGTGCATGGGAAGTCACCAATGGTACGTCCGCTTGTCCAGTCGTGGCTGAAAATGGAGATACTCAACAGCATAAAAAAACACTTGAAATCTGGACTAAACTTGACAGCATTGCTCAAAAAGTAATCGCAACATCAATTGAAGAGAAACCATTGTTGCACATTATTAATTGTATAATACGTCAAAAACCATGTGGGACAAACTTGCAGCTGTATATGAACAAAAGTCAGGAATCAGCGTCCATATGTTACTTCAACAATGGTATAGCATTCAAAAAAATGCAAACGATGATATATCGACTCATATCGCTAAACTCGAAGATCTTGCACACCGTCTGGAAAGTATATATGTAGCATTCACAGCAAGAGGAAACTTTCAGAAAAATCCTTAGAACAATTTGCGGAAAGAAGCTTGTCATTATTGTCACAAAAACGGACACTGGATAAAAGATTGCAGAAAAAGAATAGCGAGGAATCAACGAAAAGAATCATAAAATCAGGAAGCTTTTGTGAGCGAGGTTGTTTCTAAAGAAAAAGATATTGGGAAAGTAAAAGATGCCTGGTACTTGGATTCTGGAGCCACTCATCATATGACCAATCGTCGTGATTGGTTTCACACGTTCAAGGAATTTTCCGAATCAAAACATGTCCGTTTGGGGAATGGAAAAATAATCCCAGCTACTGGATTTGGAAAAATACATATCAAAGCCTTTAACGGAACAATTTAGGCTCAGAAATACATCGAGTATGTCCTATTTGTTCCAGATTTAACGTATAATTTATTTTCCTTAGTTTCAGCTCTCGATAAAGGAATAAAACATGACTCCGATAATCATTTGTGCAAATTCAGTAGAAATGGGAATATCGTTGCATTGGGAGAGAGAAAAAACGGTTTATACGAGATGAAATTCAAGGTTATCGTTACAAATATTTCACCAGAAGCAAATGTGGCAACGCAAGATTGTCTCTTAAATTGGCATAAAAAGTTTTCACATCAAAATATTGTTCATGTCAAACAAATCATACAGAAAAGGAACATATCGTTTCAAAATCAAGATTGTCAATGAAGCCCATGTATTCTCGGAATGATGCACCGTTTTCTATTTAAACAGAGCACTTTGAAATCAGAACGAACAGAGTGCGATGATCCAGAAAATTATGTGGAAGCAATTGCAAGTCCGAATGCAAGACATTAGAAAAAGGCAATAGTTGAGAAGTTTAAGTATCTCGAGCAAAATCAAACATGGAATCTCGTGGATCCACCTGCAAATCAACAAGTTATAGAAACTCTGGGTCTTTATCTAACAAATGCGGATCCATGTGTTTTTACAAATGGGGATATGAAAACATTAACTATCCCGGCTGTCCATGTGTACGATGGACTCATTGCTGCAACAAATACCATCTCTGCAAAGTCTTTGCTCACGGAGCTTGAAAAAGGATTTGAAATTACGTCTAGCAAGATAAAAAAGTATCTGGGAGTGCAAATAGAACAACTGCAAGATATAGATGACTAGATTTTCATGAATATTTAAAAAAAAATATGCAAGAACAATAATTTGATACTTTGATATACGGAAGTTTAATGGTATCTTTTGATCTGCACCAGACCTGACATTACATTTTCTGTAAATAAGTACATCATTATTTTTATTTAGTGGGAGTGTTGAGTTTAAATAGAAAATATAATCAAGACATCCTTTGTATATGTTTTTGTGTAGTAACTATATAAATAATCATTGTAAATAATCCTGCTACCTTTTTCAAATATAATAAAATATTTGTTGTATCGCATACATAATCTTAATAGGTTTATTAAAGGAGCTGACCTAGTTGGGAGGTCAAAAAAATGTAGTTTTTAGGAAAATAATTAATTACAAATGTTTTCTATATGAAATATGTCTATATTAAGAAGATAATATAATACATTAAATAAATTCGGTATGACAAAATATTAAGAACCACGTGAGATATAGCAAACTTCTTGTGAGGGGTCCAAAAAAGGGGTTTGCCGTGATAACTGCAGCTCGTCACTGGATCATTAGAAATAAAAAAGAAAAAAAATTGCATTTTTATCTGCATTTTCAGAGAATATTCTTGAAATATTTTACTTTTGAAAAATGCAAAAAAACATTTTACCGAAATTCTTACTAGGTCTGCCTCAAAACCCCCCCCCCTTTAACAATTTCATTATTACTTAAACATTTCTCTTTTTTAAAGGTGTTTATAGTCGCTTTAACATCTATGATCATATCACGACTGTCTTACACAAAGAAAAATTCTGTAGGTCTTAAATCTTAATTTTTAATCTTAAATCAAGGGATTCGACCGGTATAGAACCCAGTACCATTGTCACATGTAGCGGAGAAAGCAATTGCTCTAACCACTGAGCCATCAAGTGGTCATTTCTTATTATTTCACACAAAAAGGAAAAAATTTAAAATTTTTGTGTACGCAAGTAATTATTAAGATTAATGGCTTAAATCAACAAAATACATCAACTAATAATTTTGGTTATAATTTTTGATTAATAATGACTTATATCAAGTCAAACACATAATGCAGACATTTTAGATATAACAAATACAAATCATTTGAAAAAATGTTTATTTACACATCAGGATAAGTAAATATAATTTGATCATAAAAATCTCTGATTTAAAAAAATTCATGGGACAATGAACAAATATTAATGTACAAATTTTAAAATGAAAAAAAAGTAAAACAATATTAACTTGATTTATACTACATGAAATGTTTTACATAATTGCAAGCGTAGAAATTTTTATAATTCAAAATTGCTCATCCTGTCTGCCGCGATATTATTATAAATAAATTGCTTCTGATTTTCCCTATTCTAGTTTCTCATCTTAATTTCCATTTTAATTACATCGCGTATGTAAAGTTGGGTTGAAAAGATACAAAAATGGAAACGCAATGAAATCACATTACTATGCAACATTTTTTCTCAATAAACCAAAAAAAAAAAATAAAACATGCAAGTAGAATGAGAGATATGTAATGTAAACGTGATGAACAGTAACAGTACAAAAAGAATTTTTTTCTAATAAATATTCCAAACACGAATCAACGACACGTTTGTATTTCTCTTTTTCTCTTTTCGGAAATCTCAATAAAAATTTCTGTTACTTATTCACTAAAAATTTCAAAAAGAGAGAAAAAAAGTTTTTTTGAATTTGATAAATCAAGGCGTACACACACATATCTGACAAAAAAGAAAATCTTGGTGATACAGTGACACTTTCATTTTCCTATATGTCGAGTCCTATTTTTTTCTTGTCCACTAGAGAATGTCAAATCATGAATTCGATAATCAATTTCATTTCTTTCTATACCTATTGAAACAAGTTAAATGTAAGTGTCTCTCAAGTCGAAACGAATTTCTTAACTAACTTAATCAATGACACGGTATCATTAATTTCATTACTTCAAACAATTGATCATATTTAAGGGAATCGTACGTGTTTTGCAAATTAATACAACGAAAAAAATATATTACTCATCAGCAAGTGTAATTGATAAACGAGATAAAAAATATTATTGCTCAAACGATGGATGCAATAAAAATTGAATGAGTCAACTCGATCAAAAGTAAAAAATAAACGTCGCGTTCTTCGAATTAAAACCAACACGTAGGTATTAATTTCATTAAGCGTGTAAGATATTCATTTACCCACTATATTCATTTGGTGAAAATTTTCAATCCCCTTTTATTATTTTTAACAACATTCACGTGAATAATTCTAAAGCCATAATAATGGGAGCTCGTCTTTGAAATTCTTAAGACATAAAGAGAATGGTATGGAACTTAGGTTCCAGGTCATGTCTCCGGAAAAAAAACAGTTCAATGCACTTTTTTATCACGGTGTATACATATCGAGTGAATAAATTAAGTCCACCTCCACTCTTCAGTGATAATTTTTTTTTCTAATACTTCAAAACATTAATCTAAAAATGCTTTAAAAATAATTTCAAACGGAAGATAAAAGAAACATTGAGGTTATTCAAAAAAAACTTTGAAACATCATAAAATGTTTTATTAATATTAAAAAAACCGCTTTGATAGCTCTTAGATATTCCCCAGATAAATCAAGAGAATACTGTTTCTCTATCAATTAACAATATAGAAATATTCGTAAGATAGTTTTTGTTTAAAACATAGAAAATATAATTTTATATAATTTATGTCAAAGCCTCGAGTCAAGAATTAAGAATCTTGGTCATATTTTCATGTCTTGTCCAACTATTACGGTATGACCATACACCTGTTGTCATTTGTATTTTTATGTCTGTTTGGTACAACTATTTCAATTAAAATTCACACAGTGTATTATATTGATTCTGACATGAATGGCTTTGTCTAAAAAAAAATTTTATTGTTAGATTTCAGTTCTTTACTAGGATTAAATAAATAAGAATCGATACAATAAATTTGTAAAATAATTAGGGTTTTCTAGAACTTATTATGATTTTTTCATTGGTAAAACAGTTTAGACAAAAGTATTATTAAAAACCCAACAAAGTCGACAAAAAAAATATACGAATCACAACTCGTTTTTCTTAACAAAGTCCTGATATTAAAACCATAAAAGTATTGAATTAAGTGTACAAAGTTGAACTGTTGGAAATAGTTGTATTATAATCTTGAATCATTATTTAAATCAAGTGATTTTCAGACTAGAAAAGTTTAGATTCTGGGACTGGTCCTTTGATTGGAACGAACTGCAATAAATTGCAATATTTTTTCACTATGAATACATGACCAGGAAGAACGGATCAAATGGATCAAAAAGAAAATAACCTCATTCCTAAGTAATGTTTTAACATTTTTCTATGTTTTGTGGACATTCTTCAGATACTGGTCGGTAACAAAATTCATACAAAAAGTGCTACTTATCAAATTATCATTTTTATTGTATTTGTTCTAATTTTACTTGTCGACTCAAACCTAACAACTAGAAACTATAAATTAAACCATTTGTAAAGCTTTTGAAAATTAAAATAATATGCTTGAAAACAAAATCAATTATCTATGATTTATCTGTTTTTTGGACAAAACCATATTTATTTTGCGTTGCAATAAAATAATTAAGAATTTCTAATTCATGACACATTTATTTGATATTTAAATATGAAACTAATCAAGTTGGATATGTATTCGAAAATCGCTATTTTATGATTTTCGAATGTAAAATGTATAATTTTGGTTGTAGGTAAGTTGTTTTAAACCCGAAAGCCTTGGGATTACATAAAAAAGCTATCTAGAATATTAGTATTCTGGGACAGAAGAAAACGGAATAATATTGGTTGATTATAAACAACAAGTATTCAAAGTGTCATAACTCATCGAAACAACTCAATCTAAAATGCTTTGATAACTTCTAAATGTTTCATAGAACGTAGCAAATAAAAAACTCTAGAAAGATTTGTAGGTTCACTAGGTCACCAAGGGATATAACGTTATCACACTAACTCTCTTAATACCTATATTCTGTACTGGAGCCTTAAACTGGAAGGAATTTAAAAAGGAAGGTGCTACTAAACGACGATGTGATTTAGAGTTCAGTTGAATTAGGGTTAAATCCACGTCAAACTTCTGACATCCTATTAAGTTGTAAAACCAAGTTTCAGTTGGGCGAATTTGATTTTCGTCGGTATTTTAAGCTATTGAAAATTGGTCACGAACCCTATCTCAAGTAAAATTTTTGGATACTGTAATCGTTTCTATGGTTATCGAAAGCAAAAGACAACCATTTGTGGGTTTGAATTTTAAAAAAACTAAGATAATAAAAATAAATAATAGTCTATAGGTACATAGTGTTATTCTGAATGTTGTTATTATTATTGTTAATTATTGTTAAAACGTTAAATATGAAAGTCGCTAATGACCCTAGTAGTTGATGCGACTATAAATAAAGTTAATTTAAAAAAAAAAAAAAAAAATTCCCGTAAAGGTTAGTTCTTATAATAAACGCCAGTTCCAACTTTTTTCAATTTGTTAAGAGATGCAAAACAAAAATTATTGTAAGTTACTGTTGAAATTTGAAAAAAGTTTTCAGATGCATTTCCAAACTTTTTAAACCACTGAAATTATCTTCAAAATTTTATTCTTTTTTAATGTTACTAAGGTCAAACAGACATTTCTCTATAAAGAGTTGCTTTTATAAAGGGTTAAAAAAAATGAAGACAATGTATTTTAAGAAGAAAAACAATCTCATATCTTTATTTTTATTATACATATTTGTAGTTTGTACATATTTTCAATTTTTATTTCCTGAACAAGGAAATTCTTTTAGTATTAGCATTCAATAAAGCTTAAGGATCGCAAATTCTCAATTTTTTTCTTTTATAACGAGAAATCGTTTTGTTTTTAAATTGGCGATAGAAAATTACATTAACATCTATATACACATATTTGTTTGGACCATTTATTATTTATTTCACCATTTTTCGTTATTTTTTTTATTTGTACCTATCAACAGACATAAAAAGATGAACTGGTATTGTATTGTTTCCGGTTCGGTTCACACGTAAACGGATATTACGTAGATCAAGAGGAAAGAGGGCATCAATGAACAACAGAGGCCATGCGAGTTACATTACATCGTTACATATTTTGTTCACTTCAAAGTAATGAAACAGGAACTTGGTATATCTTCATATTTATTTCAATTTATTCTTATTAAAAAACCGCTATCATAAAACTATTTACATGCAGCTAATATTGCAGACTGCAGTTGAAAAAAAAAATCTCAATTTTTCCTCTATTGCAACGATCAGCGTTGACAAAACAAAAAATGCAATAAAATGTCACACTTACAAACTCTACCTAGATTCTTTCACGCGAATAAATTGTGGTTGACTTTTCCTTCTGGTCTTTTTCTTCATTCAAGTTCCTCGCTTGCATTCGATTTCTTTTCAATTTATAAAGTTTACGATTTGTCATTTTCTTACATGTATTGTGGAAATGTTGAGAGAAAATGTAAATTCCGTAATACATTTTTTGAGCACACTCAACAAATACGACCAATCTAACATCAAGTAATGGAAATCATGTGGCTTAAATAATATTTTTCTAACTCTTCTTTTGATGGGAAAATTATTCTTTTCAAGGTCTATTGATTCATCAGTAAATAATTAATTGACAATATTTTTAACGAGTGAGTCATACATGTTGCACTTGCAGTTTAAATTCCTCAACAAATCTCGAGTAAAAACATAAAGAAACTTTAATCTTATTGAATTAATATAAATGTTTAAAATAACAGTCGAAATAACGTTGGTCAGATTGAAATTTATTACAGTTTTCTGGTTAATTCAGGGCTTAACATTTTTTGCCAAAATTTCGCTTTAGTCTAGTTGTGTTAAATAATGCTGTTTTCATTACTTCAAGTCTAATAATTTATGATGGGTATGATGATTTACCAACGCTCCAAAACATACTTCTACTAGCTCTATTGTAAGTGTTATTTTTATTTAACAGATTTTTACTCGTTATGATTTGTTCTTTTTTAAGACTTGATGTGAAATTTATGAAAATTTGGGAGATTACTTCAATTTTTCCGGACCTATACTTTATGAAATCATAAATACGTTAAGTAAAAAAACAGGTTTTAAGTCTCAAAATTATTTTACTTTCACTATGGTAAATTATTTTCATTTCTTTCGTTAGTATTTTAGATAATAAATTTAGTAAAGAAAATACATTTTTATGAATGTTAGATCCGTTTTATTCTCCAAAGATTACCCGTACGGTGTAACTTCAATTTCACTAAGCCTTTCAAGCGTTTGGCACAAAGAATTTAATTCACTTGTTGAACTTTAGAAACGTGTATTGTATGAAACTTATTCAATAATAATTGGTTTCATAAGCACTCAATATTTTCAACGTAGGTTTACACTCTTATAGTAATAAAATTTGTTCAAGAGATCTTAATTTTCTTAGAAAACGTTACTTGCTTGAGCTTTACATCAAAAAGCCATATCAAGGATAATAGAGTAACATCAGAATAAATAGAAACAAGTCATAGGGGTTTGGATAACAGAACATTCTGCTGGTTGGACAATTTCACCAAGTTTCGAATTTTATCTCTATTCAAACAAATTTTCTTATTTAAAGATGTTAATTCATGTAATTATAAGATATTTATTTTTAATCAAATTATTTTTATCGTTGAATGATTTTCTTTCTAATTACATTTCCTTTATTTGCAACAAATGTCTATCGTTCGTTATTAATATTTATAAAATTGAGATTATTTTTACAATAGTATAACAATTTTTTAAATCTAGATCAATGAAAACTTCTATGAGTAAAACAAACACTTTCGCTTTAATTAACAAAGAAAATTTTTCTTTAAGGCCAATAAAAAAGTCTTCTCGTCTTACGTTTTTTTTTTAAACGCCAATAGTTATATATTAAGATAGTTTAGTAAATTAGTTTTTAAATGTTGAACTTAAATGTATAAGTCCCTATTCAGCTATCAATATAAATTGGATTTTAGTTAAAACTTTTATTCATGATTTATTCATTTCTACTTCCCAAATAATTTGCAAGTTATTGAATTCTTTCTTCCCGAAATTGCTTTTTAAAACAGGGTCGATTTATATATAATGCACATTAATTTTGTCAATAAAAACCTATAAAGCATGGGTATAAAAAGATGAAAAGTTTAAATTAAAACACCTCCATTAAGGTATAGCAACCAACCAATTTTCATCCCTTGAAAAGTATAAAAATTAACTTAAGTCTGTGGCTGATGAAAAAAAAAATAACGCTCAACCTAAAGCCGACTGCTTTTTAAGTGAATGTGATAGAAAACTCCTTATAGCATTTCCCATTTTCATATTATTTACGTTTTGGTAAAGTGGTAAAAATCGCCTGAATCGTTTCTGCTTAATGTTCGCGTAGGATTCCATGGAAAAATAAGAAGAATATTGCGGAAAATTAGATTATGTGTGTATATAGAGAGAAGATATTTAAGGTGTGAGATTTATTTTTAGAGATAAAAATAAACAGATATTTTTTTGAAGATTGATGAAATGTAATGCGTTTGCAATTGAATATGTATGTACGTTTTAATTATATGCATTTTATAAATGACTTCTTTCACTTTCTCTTGGCGAACAGGGGGAGTTATACAAGGCTAACCAGTCGGCCCTCAACGTCTCCTCGTGCCTCATGGACATCATACTTCCACATCAAAGATCGTCTTTGAATATATTCAAAACCTGTTTCATTTATAGATATTGTAAATAAATTTAAACGGGCCAATCAGAAACTATCATTTTCAAGCGAATTTCTGCAAAAACGTTTAAACGAACGAAAAAGCATAAGAGATGTATTTTTTTTATTCATATGATTAATTTATATCCGACTTAAGATTTGCAATTATTTTAACTTACCACTAGGTGTATCGAAGTAGCCCCACATCGGCAGTCCTACAGCAGTGGCACCGAGTACCAGGCAAACGAACCCTAAACATGCCACGCATGACGAGTACAATGCCTTCTTTGGGTTAGCCATGTTGCCAACTCAGGCATTGCGTCTTATCCTCATACAATAACTAAATATCACTGGCACCAGCACATTTGACAACGTCGCACATTTTTTTTTCTATTTTTATTTTATTATTTCAATTATAGCTGTATTTGATTCGCCACAAATAAGTGGGTCACTTAGAAAAAATACACACCCATACAAAACAACAATAAAAGAATCACAAATGCAAGCAAATGCAATTTCAATAAAAAAAAACACTTAAACGAATCAAATTGTGTCAATCAGTAAGTTTATGCTTAAAAATCACATTTTTTAATAAAAACTTTGAAAAAATAACACACTTTTGATGGTTTAGTTTCTTCCAGGAGTATTGCACGAAATCGATCACAGAATCTGTAAAGATATTGACAAAAAATTAGTTTGGTTGCACTTATGTCGGAGGACCAAGTTCGTGAGCCTCCTATTAAGACTATTGGCCCGGAAAAATAAAATTATATTCGTATTATGTTCAAGAAAAACCTAGTTTTACCAAGTTATCGGGGGGAAAGGACAGATCAATAATTTTACACACGAACAAAACAGGTAATGCTGCCCGACGTCCCACTTGCGCACCCCCTATTATAGGGGTGTGTTTTTCCTACTAACCAACCAACCTATCTAAAAACTAACTCAGAGACGGCACGTAATAAAATCAATTTTTTACTCATTTTCATTAAACGGGTTTAAATTAGTCAAAAAGCCTTAAGTGTAATAAATCAAAAATGCGAATAGTTATTCGAAGAATTTGCCGTGTTTATCATGAAAATGACGCGTTTTATCAAAACTTTCAGTAATTACAGGAGAAATTTCCAAGCATCAACAACAAAATTCAAGTGTAACGCAATTTCCTCCCTTGTTGTTTATTTGTCCAGTTTTAATATCAAACTCCTAAGGTTTCTGTTTGTTATTATTATTTTTTATAGGTAGACTTATTTTAACACCCCTTAAACTAAAATACTTGTATAAAAAATACGAAAAATTTCCTTTCATCCAAAATTTATTATTCCATTTAATTTACCTGCAAACCTTCTTTATTAGGCAGTAAAAACATTCATTTAATTTTCAGCCGTTGCGAATTTTATTATAAAAATTAATTAAGCCCATTGACAAAAAGACGGTACACATTCTTTCTTCATTAATCTCAAATAACATGTGGAGTATAGCGAAGACTCTTAAAATCAAAATCGGCAAAGCATCATAAATTATATGAGTCTACTTTTCTTATATTTCTCTCGTATTTACAAGTAATAAAAATTAAACCCACACACAAAAAACCAGAGCAAATAAAATACATAGACGGAATTTTTCACGTTTACCAAATAATAAAAACGTTAACTTTTCTTTGCTTTATGAGTACCGGTTAAAAGACGACCAAATTTATGCTTTTTTGATAAGAAAATAGTGCAAGATTTGCACTAATTTTTGTGTTTGTTTTGCACTTAAATAAATAAACGTGCAAGCCAATTTATAGGCTGATTTAGGCTGATTTCAAAACATTTTACAAATATACTTATAGGTAATATTTTATTGAATTAAGTATACGAAGAAAAAATTCTTTCATCTTACACCAAAAGATGTTAATTGGATGTAATTTATTTTTTGAGTCTAATGATAAGGTGTTTCTTATCTATACGTGTAAATATTTGACAGTGCAAAATGCGATTTAGAATATTTCAAGCCAATTACCAAAAGTATAATAAAATGAAAAAAAGGTATGTACACACATCAGAAAAGAGAAGAATTAAGAACTCAAAACGAAGCCAAGGACAAATGCCATAAATTCTCTTCCATCCAAGATTTTATTTTCAATATTTTCCATTTACCAACTTTTCATTAAAATTCAATATAATGTCCTTTAGGTATCTCAAAAAAAATTCTTTATAATTTTCTTTTAGAAGTATCATAGTACGTATATATATATAATTAGTGTATCATTAGATAATTGATATAAGTAATGTTAATTGCCAATATGCCAATTAGTTATTTTGTGGTAAGTATTTAAATTTCTAGAGAATTAGAAAGCAGAACTTACATTAAATTTTGAAAATTAACTCGATTTAAGCCACGGTTTCTTATAAAAAAAAAAATACACACAGGAAACACAAACAAACAACGTTAAAGCATGTGACAACAATTAAAAACATTCATTCACTCAACCATGTTATGAAAATCACAAGATGAATTTAAATAACGAGTATTATCGGACAATTTAAACTACTAAATTTAATACATTAAAAAATAATAACAATAACCTGCTATGGTTAACGATAAACTAAATATAAAATCATTTTTAGTAAATTGGACGACACCGTCATCCGTCCACGAGAAAACCACCTTTGCCGGTGTTGATGGGGGGCCGGGGCCTTCTATTCCCCACATACACATACACAAGTATTCTCGTCACATTTTATTTGTGCCCCACAATATCTGTGTTAGATTTACATATGTATTGTAGTGTATGTGGCAGTCGAAGTCGAAAATTCTATGGAAGGGGCTCGCCACGGCCGCGAGACATACAACTGATATAAGTATAAACAGACGCAAGTGGGAGATTTCTCAATTCAATCCAACTTAAAGTCGTTTGTTTCAAATATACTCACTATCACGAGTCGACTTTTTAGACGTACAACTCGACTAAAAAACAGGAAGCTCGATCATATCACACTCATACATCTTTGCAGATTTATAGCATCTCATAATACCGAGGAAAAAGCTCAGTTCGGAAACTGACGACGTACGATTCCGCTTTAACAGTAACAACAGACAAAAGCTAGTTGTTATTTCATCTCTCAAATAACTAGTGAGACGCACATTACTTCGACATTTTATTTATACAATTTTTATTTATACTGGTATCTCAAATCAATTAAAAATAAAATGGGATTAATTTGTTCTATACATCTCAAAAAACCAAAAAGTCCAAAACGTTTTTTGTCATTCCCTCATCTTCCTCGTAGAGATAATCTTCTTCGCTTCTGGATCCTCAACAATGGCCTGTAGAAAGTATAATTGTAGCTGCAGCGTCTATAGTCTGGCTTTGACATATCTTCCTCATCCACTTCCACATACAGAGCTCCTCAAGCACTTGTTTAGGCTCAAATCCTTCAGTGTCCTTTTCAGTAACAATCTTTTGTTTTATGAGTCTAGGAATCTTTATTCTTTTCTTAATCACAACGACCAATGAGATATGTTGTAAAGTAACTCTCTAAATCACAGTGTTGAAAAGTTATATATTCGTAGAGTTAAAGGGGTATTGTAGTCTAGACATTTTAAGCGAGGTAAACTACCTCGAACTCGCTCCTACAGCTACCCTACATGGGTACATGGGCCTACAACTAACAAGGAGTTGGAACTATCAAAAATGTCTGGCTAGTGAGGAAACATCATCTAAATATTACCCAAGTATTATATATCAAAGTCAGCTTTTATACTATAAGGTAAGTAGAATTAATTATAATTTCATGAATATTAAGGGTGTCTGGTAAGGGGTTGCCACGATGCTAAGTGTCTGGCAATGAATGACATGATTTTTAATAATATTCTGAAGGTACTCGTAATACCAACAAATCACACTTTAGTATTTGATGAATTTTGATTGGTATTTTACACATCTTTAGTACCGTTTATCTGCCAAAGCCACTATAACCCAAACTTCATAATGGGCCATCGTTCCTACCTGTATTGGAAGCATGCGCTAACAAACTTTCAGCTTTTATAAAATACTAAGGTGTGGCGTTCACGGGCTATTGCTCTATATAGTTTGGACGATTGCAGTATTTGTTTGGATTAAAAATTGATTTGAATTTTTGATTTCGGATTACTAGGAGAGTTGCAATTAGCCCCCTGTCACTTAGATACGAGAAAGGCTAAAATAACGTGACCGATTTCTACGGAAATCGGTGTTGTTATGAGTCATACGTCTCAAACAGCCCCCTACCACTTAAACTTATCAAAGTTATTATAATTATTATATAAAAATACTTATCATAATTATTCTCATATAATAACAATTATAATGAAAACATTTAAAAAAGTTTTATTTTAATAACTTGCCTGACGTTTAAAAAAAATTATTTCTAATCTCCGACTTCCATAAATTCTTCGGTCTTCGTCAGTCTTTGTGGTCTTCTTCGTTCAACTCGTTAGCAACTAAATCGCAACTAGTGACTGCAAATCCAGTAAAAATGGTCACATTTTTGTAACATGGAGTTGTAGGGGGCTGGTTGCAATCGTGACAAACAGGAAACCCCATTTTTTGAAACCCCCCACTTTATCAGTCTGTAACTTTTTGAGTTTTGAATGTAGCCTTTGTTTTTTTTTAATAATTATAAATATTTGGTAAAAAAATGGCTGCTATAATTTTTTTTTATTGCACCTGAAAAAATAACTACATACAATTTATTCCTCTAGACTAGAAAACCCCCTTAAAGTTTTCAAAAAATCGAATTTTAATATTATTTTTGTAATGTTTATAATATATTTAAGTACGCACCTAGAAAATTTTAAGTCAGTCCGGCGATTATTTTCAAAATTACACGCGAAAAGAAAGTTTTCACTGTAAACGCGGTTTTCTCAAAATTATGGTTTTAAAAAAACGGTTAAACCGATCGATCTCAAATTTCAACAACAGCTTCTTAATAAAGTATATTTTTTAGTAATTGGTAAAAGGTTTTTTACTGGTAAATACTTTTCTTTGTTAAGCAAGAAGATTTTAGATGAGAGATAGAGATTTATTTAAGATGTAAAGTTTGATCAAAAATTGATTTTATTTTCGTCAAAAAATTTTAATTTGCTTAATTCTTCGATTAATTAAAAGATTATCAAGATTAAAAATTGCTTTAAAGAAATGCGTTTGGTTTTTTTTAATTTAAATCATTAAGTTCAGAGATATCGAGGTAACCACCACATGCTTTTCTTTTGAAGGGAATTTGAAGATCAGTTAAAGCAGCTTTCAAAATTATTATTTTTACAATTAAAAAATTAATAAAATGTAGTTTAAAATATTATGTGTAAAAATTTTTAAATTGATAAATTTAAAAGCCTTGTCAAGAAAAATTCTTGAAAACTCATTTTTTTGGGCCTCCGGACTGTATAGTATATAATACTTTAAGTTACTGAAGTACTAATTCACTCACTTATTCACTTACTCACTTGCTCATTCACTGACCCGAAAAATCAATCTCCCAGAAAAAGAATCTATCAAATCAGGAATAATAATTATAATCTATTGATTAAGTTATAGTGCGAGGAAACTATAATACTAAAAAGGGATCCAATTTGGCAACAGTCGGTTTTTTTTCTTCCATGTTACTCACTTAAGAAAATAAGCACTTTACTTAAGATTATCAATACGATTACAATACAATCGTCTGTTACCTACATTATAACACATTCCAAGTGAGATTGGGCGCTCATTCATATTTCAAATTAACAGTCAAATCATTATCCCTCGATAAAAGAGGTTCTAATTGCACTTTTACATTTGCATTTACATAGAAAGATGTTTTGAATTGAATCAATATATCATATATTATATAGTACACAATATATATTATTTAGTGTTTAATATAAATGAAAAAATACGAGGCTTTCTCATTGTTAACAGTTTTAAACCCGTTAAATTTGATTTGAGTAACTCGGCCGAGAACTCGGTACTTAGTAAACAAGACTGAGTAATACTCGGTGCTTATTGTTAGTAAAACCTGTACTTATTGCACCAATACAAATAATAATTAATCGATTACTAAACTTTAATCAAATTTGGAAAATTCACACTTTTAATCCTTAACATAATGTGAAAATTTCCCAAGTTTATCCTGTTTTAATCCATTATTAGGTTATGTGGAGTAAACACATTATACAAATAGAGCCTCGGGAGTTTACGTAAATATTGTCATTATTATCGCGATGATGATAAGTAGAAAATAAATAGACATCACATCACATCACATTATGTAGGAGGGTTTCATTTGAGAGGAAATAAATTTGTGTAAAAATTTTGACATATGGGGATGAATGATTCGACGGTATTAAAGCGATTATTGTGCCAAGTTTGGTCGGTTTGGATGACAAGTTTCATTATGTCAGGAGATTAGTTCGCTATCTTTAATCAAAATAGACCGCCAGTAAATTAAATATGTGCATGATTGCTCCAGTTTTGTCTAGATATAGGAAAACGGGACTTTCAAACAGTATTATCTATACATCTAACAATGTTTTCTTCGATATTTTTATCTGCAGGTACTTTTTAAAAGTCTGTAACTAATCGATTACTTCAGAGATGCTGACTGATAAATTAATAATAAAAAATTCTGTGATGAAAATTACAAAGTAATTGTTAAGGTTTCAAAGAGGATATAAAACGTAGGCATTAATTTTCGAAGAATTAAAAAGTGTGCTCAAAAGCTTAAGAAGATTAACAATTTTTACATTTTTAATTATTTAAACCAGTAATGGCATGTACCACAGTAGTTATAAATGCAGTTATAACTATAAGAGTAAAATTAAAAATTTTAATTTTTAATTTGCAGGTTTTCAATTATCATTTTTTATTAAAAAAATTAAAGAATTCACCCCTTCACTTGAAATATACTTATGCTAGTTTTTTTTTTAAATTAATTCTATCTTTCGGGAATTTTAATTGTTTAATTCTTATATTAAAATTTTCGACAAGTGTACTTTTGTTCACAGTAAGGAGATTTTGGTGTTGCCCTTTTTATACTCAGAGGTTTATTTTCTTAATCCTAATGAGTACCGTGTTTACTTGTTGAATTTTACGTGGGCACAATTATGGATAGTCATTATAGTTATTTACAATATAGTTTTTGGTGTTATATAAATTATTTATTATTTGAAAAAACATCACACATAAAAAAATTTAACATTGTGTAATTATAAGCAAAAAGCATACACCTCTAAGAAAAACTTCCTTTCGACGCAATCTTAGATACACGACAGAAACCATTTAGAAACCTATACCTTGTAAATTCCTTTATTCCTTGATAAAATGAAGGTATATGTAAAAACTTGCATAAACACTAAGCTAGTGGTTGTTGTACAATGAATACTAAACTCTGAAAAATCAAAGAGAAAATAACAAAAAGGAAAATAAAAAATTAACTAACAATAAGTATAGATGCTTTTGTAACTTCCTTATAATATTAAAAAAAAAACTTAAATAATTGAAAGACATTTTTTTATCTACTTTGTAATAAAGTAAATTAAATGTTTGTATCAAAGATAATACACTCAAAGTATAGTAATAAATTTAAAAAAATAGGTTCAGGTTAGGTTTTGTCGTAGGAGTTATGAAGATATCTCAGAAGATATTCTATGTTTATGTTATGAAGGTATAAGTTATAACAGGGATTTTGATGCTGACGCTCGAATTAGGTCAATGGTAAATTAAATTTATACGTTGTTGCTTTTGGTTTATCTTAAGAGATCATACAAGTATTAGAGAAGAGATTGAGAGAGGTTAAATTTATCTTTTCTTATATGATAACGTTAATCTTATTCAAATTCTGAACGATTAATCCATTTATAAATAGAAAAACGTACGACAACGTTTTAATTTAATAAAAACTTTCTGGAGGCTCGGGCTTTCATAGAATATCCTCATGTCACAGAGCATGTGTTCTTTTATACCCCCATATATGTCAAACAGGACTTTTGGTCTTTGATTTTGATGTGATTGATTTGAAAATGAAATTCAATGATATTCAAGTAGAAAGATGTTACAGAGGAAGGCTTTCGAGGAAATTATAAAGTTTAACTTTTGTCAACAAGAAAACAAACCCAGTTGCTCCTGTGGCTTAATTTTCTCTCCATAGAACGATGAAAAACATTTAATGTTTATTGCTCCCATTTGCCATATTTTCCATCAGTTTATTCTCTATATACAACAAATTTATACAACGGAATACTTTACTTTAATGTGTATGATGATAATAACAATAAACATATATATTCCGTAAGTCGACAAGTGGCTTATAGGAAGAAGGTACTGGGTTTATTTTTAAATACATATACTCAAGAGAGTTCAATGACTTTTTTACGTAAGCCAAGAAAGAAGTGCGCTCCGCGCATCTTTTAGCCGTGAAGAAGTCTGCACGACAGCAACAATCGTGAATTCGAACGGATAACAAATTTTAGACGAAACAATGGTAACCTTTAACACGAACTTGAGGAAAATGTAGGTCTAGCTATGAAAATCTTTATTTTGGTTAAATGATTCACATAATGCAATAAACAAGAACTTCAACGTTCACACTCTGATGGTATCACTAACAACCTAATCTTATCTTAAGTTCATCTTCTAAATCAAAATTTTTAATAGTTTCAAAATTTATAATGGGATAATGCATATTAATACTGCATTCCTGAGCCAATTATCGTCGATATTTTCAATACAGTTATTTTTATCTTAGTAATTTTATAAGTTATCAATTGATAGGTAATTATGATAATATTTAACTAGCGTGATTTTTATATTTACAAAATATGTGACATCATTTGTTTAAAATATAAAAGAGGAAAGTATATAGAAGTATTACAAGTAACTGTTTCTGAAAACAACAGGAGTTGCATATAGGCAATACATTTAACGTTCTTGTAACACACAGTTTTCTACAATCAGCACATATGGCACATATTACTTACTTAACTTATTTTATAGCTTAAGACTTAAGCTATAATTATAATAAGCTATAATAAGCTTAAGCCTTCTATAATATAAGCAATATAGCTTTATATAGCTATAAAAATATGTAAAAATAGTGATAGACCATTATCCAATAAAGGTTTCATTTGAACATCAAATGGCTCTCATTGAAAGTGTTAAATTAAATTTCTTATATTTACTGACCTGTTACATTTTCAAAATATCTTAAAAATATTTCAATTCTCATCGTGGTATGAACGGTGCAAACCACGAAACTCAGGTAAACTATGTATTCTTACAAAAATACGTAAGATCAGAATTTAATCACGACCATAACCTTTGAGATTTTCTATATCACTTGAAAGGTCATATTTTACAGCTTTACAACTTATTATAGTTCAATTCTTTAAACTGCTTATAATTCTGAAAAATGTAAGCACATGTATCATGGATTTCATATTAAATACTCTCGAGTACTCGTAGCTCATCCCCGTACATATCCATAAGTCTACTTCCTTTGTTGTTCAAAATCCTTAATGACTCAGTAGTGCTTCAATGTTGTTTATGCCATCGTAGCAGTATTAGAAGTAAAGCATGTATGCTTAGGAATCTTTTAAGAAGTAATGCTTATTATTATATTCAAATTGAAATTCCTTTTAAATTACTTAATATTATACTCTTTTTATTTTAATCTTATTGTTAGCTACGAAATCACTACTTCACAGTACGTATTATTTGAAAATCATGCAGGGAAAATTACTCTTATTCCACTCTTATTTTTGCTGGTATTCCTCAGGGAAGTATTGCTGGTTCTATCTTCTTTAGTAAATGCACACAATGTTAATACAGTATCTCAAAAAAAAAAAAAAAAAAAAAAAAAACACATCAACCATAAACCGACTAGAGGTTTTCAAAATGGAGAATCCTTCGGATAATCTGGATTGACTGGGCTTCAAATGTCAGTGTGTTGGGTTTATCGACAGCAACTAACAACGGTGACACGACGGAAAGTTCAATATTTAAAACACATAATGTGGTGGTATCCCGCATGTACATTCAACGTACTATTCACTCATTCCCGAGACAGATTGCGTATCTAAACAGTAGGTAAAAAATAAAAAATATGGATCCTTAATCAGCAATTGTTAATCTCAACTTTATCTATTTTTTTTTTTAGAAACTAAAACGCTGTTTACGTAATTATTTTCAACTATAAATTGTGAAGTTAACGAGCTTAAAACGTTTTATAGGTGTTTAAGCAAGTTGGTTGGTATTTTTTGTAGTGCTCCAGGATGGTACTTGAGGTAAACCCGGTCATGTTTACTGATAAAGAATCAGAAATGTTTTTAAGAATAACCCCTTTGTATAGTCTCGACAGATAAAAAACGTGCTCCTAACACCTCCTCATATGAAGTTAGCCCCCATGAAACATTTTCTGAAGATTTTGTTTAAATGTGGACCATATGTATAGTATCTTTGCTAATAGCTTCCACGCCTTTTAGAAGCTTAACTAACAGAAGGCATCTTTGTCGAACCTAACAAATGATGTCTGATGGTAACTTTGAATCCAAAATAATATTAAATGAGAAAAAAGTTTGGATGTCATACCTACGCGTTGAACTAGTAGATTCAGAATAAATTATGTTGTAGATAATATGTTATAAACGCTTAAAACTGTATCTGAAAGTTTGCTTTGAAACAGTCACTTTAATTACTCATTTTTTCCGAATTCAGAAAATTCTAAGGAGCACAGTGAGGGTTTTTAACAAGACCTTAAAGTGATGAAAAAATTTTATCAGAGTCACTGGAACATCCCATGATGGGGATAGGGAATGGGATACTAACTGTCAGTTGCTTCATTGAGAAGTTCTGCAAGCGACTCATCATAGAAAAACAACATAAATACAAACCATGCTTCTGGTGTAACATAGCGTTTCCTTAGTTTTCTCGTACCTATACCATATAAAAGTGTTTTATTATATAATAAAGAGCAGATTAAAAGAAAACTATGGGTGATACGAAAAAACAAGGTCACTTGGTGGCGTGATTGACTAGATAGTTGCCCTATACGCTAGTGTTCCTGGGTTCGAATGCTAATGAAAGTCCCAGATTTTTTTCTGGGTTTTCGGATTTGGCGGTCGCTAATGACCATAGTAGTTGATGCGACCTTAAATAAATTTAAAAAAAAAAACGAAAAAACAAGGCCAGCTTTGAATCCAGCTCATAAAAATTTGTAACTAGCAGCTATATTAAAAATAGATTTTTTAAATAATTTTTTACTGGCCAGTGTAATTATCAAGATAACATAATTCTTTTTTATGCTGAACAGACAAACAAAATAAATTTGATCAAAAAGTCATGAGCTATAGCTTTATTTTGGCGATACTATATCATATCAATATAGACAAATATTAAATTTTTAAAAAACACAAAATATTTTATCAAACACTATACTAATTATCATAATATGGAATTACTTAATTGAAATAAATAGTAGCCATAAAACAAGACAAGGATAAATTTTTAATTCATTTAAAAATATATTACGGCTATCTCTCACATTAAACAAAGATTATTTCAAATTCAGCTTCAAGTATCGATATAAAATATTGCTTGTAAAATGTAATTGTGATAATAAATTGAAAATTGATATTAAACTGTAAATACAATTTAATATCAAAATTTGTTATCTTCATATTACGTTAAATTAAAAGTTTTTTATTTAAAAATATCATTGTATAAAAAAGAATGAAAGAAAAAATTATATTAAACTTTTCAAATTAAAAAGCTTATAAAAGTGCCTCGAATAAACTTACCTGAATCTGTTCATTATCTGAAAAGTATAAAGGAAAAGATACAACTTCGTCCCATTGATGTGTTTTATTAAGTCCAATTTTGATGTCATACATTATCTGTTCTTAAGGTCTTAATAGTGATAAATTTGGAGAAAAAAAAATGTTTTTAATCAACATAACATTTAAAATATTAACTGAAATCATTCCCTTAACTATATAATTAATACTTTGCTTTAAATTATTTGTAAATATATCCTTAAGATAATACTTTTGATTCGTAAATATATACCCGAAAAAACCAATGTTTGAAGCGGGAGGAAGAAACATTGAATAGCGATTCTTCATTTTTCCATTGTGAAAGAAAACCTTAGAATCTCACAGATAATTTCATCAGAAAAATGAAGAGAATTCAATACACTTTAAATATTGGTTTTTGGGATTTATGTTTAATATAAGAAATATAATGTTTAATATTGTAATAATGGCAATAACATAAGTATATTATGTAAAACATTTATTTACTTATATAATATTTTATATTTTCATTATAGAATACACAACATAGAGAGTTTATTATATTAAATAAATATATATAGGTAAATATTTTGGTTTTTTTCAGTTTCCATTTTTTTTTTGGTTTTAAAATATTTTAATTTTTTTTTTTTTAATCGTTATGAAACGATTGATTTTTGGTGTGTTTTATAAACTTCTAAAGGTTGTTCATCATCGTCCACAATAAAAGGTTTTAAGTTTCCCAACATTTTGAGATTGTTGATGGTTTAGTTACGTTTTTAGTCATATACTATTTTTAGTTGTTTAAAATCAGTATCATAGGCATTCTGATTGATGGAGTGGCTGGAAAGTCTACCAATCAGAAGCCGCGTACTAAAATTTTAAACAGAAATTTTTGCCTTATCAGATCAAAGAGGAGAGAAAAGTTTCTCTTTTTAAAAATAAATTATTAGAATTATCCCACATTTAGTATTTTTGCTTAAAACATTTAATACATTTATAGATTTTTTTTTGAAAATAAAGTAGCTTTGAGTAATACAGACATTTACCATTAAGATTAGATATTTAATAATAATTAGTTTTTGCATTTTTTGTATCCAAGAAAAGAAAAGATTGTAAATAATTGTTATACTTAAGTATTATATTAGTAATTGTTTGAATCGATAGCCAGTAATCGTTTGCCAAAGGTCGTTTGTGTTGTTTGTCCTCCATCCGTCCATTCCAAAATTGAATCTTGATTTAACTTTGAAATCGATCGATCGAGGATTGGGAACAACTGTGAATGCATTGTTTAACCCCATTTTTGGAACAGCCCCATTCGTTGACAGCGACAGTTCGAGCCCCACAAATTGCACCGACATGAACTGCTGTAGCAACAGTCGTTAGGGCGGTGATCACAATTACCTCCACGACGAATGCAACCTCGTCTGAAAAGATAAATTAGGGAAGAACGTCTGGAAGGAAATTAGAAATACTTCATGAAAACAGCGAGCACATACAAAGCACAACGACAGCCCAAAACAAATATAAAAACGTATAAATCTTACCTTATAAAAAAAAAACTTTACAAAAAAAGGCGCATATAAGCATAGCAAATTCTAAAATTGTATATACACATGCATGGAGAACTCACTTTTGAGCTGCATTTTGTAGTAAATTTTCAATAGCGTTTTCTGAATAGTCGTCTGGAATTCCTTCATCTGAAATTTCAAGAAACAAATCTTCAATGAAAAACGACTTAAACATCCAAAAATGGTTTTCCTATTCTCTAAATTCAATTTGATCCTTCGACGTGATCATTGAAGCGCAAAATATTCTCATCACGTTCTTCTACACTTGACAAATAATCTAATAACAAGTGCAAATTTTTCCGGGATAAGACAATCTTTAAATTAGTTCAATGCCAAGAAACAAATAAGAGACGAGCCGATTTAATTTTAAATTGAGTTTTGTTTTTAGAATAATAATGATTACACTTTGACTTGCTCGTCATGTTTTACGTTTTATGATATGTTTTGTGAAATCAAAGTTTACCAAGTTCTAGAACCAGAAACTTGCAGAGAATAAACTTTGGCGTTTTGTCTTTTACTCAAATATTATTCTATATTATTATAGTGTAAAATTTGCATGCGAGTAAAATGATAAATTATAATTCGGTTAATTTAACTTAAACTTCTAACTTAACTCCGCAGTGAATATATTAAGAGATATTTTTTTTACATTTTTAATACTTTTTTCATGTGTGTTCTTAACAAAGAAAATTAACTTTTGTTCAGGTAAAAGTACTTGAGAAATGAAAGGTAAGAAGTAAATTTGAAATTTTTGTTATTTTACTTAGGGTAGGTATTTAATATTTTGTTAGAACGAAATTATTTTAGCTTCTTCACAAGAAGGTAAATATATAAGAATAAAATTTTGAGCTACTGCAATTCTCATTAAACGAGTATTGTAAAAAGCAGCTTTAGAAAATGATAGAACATTCCAGATTGTTCGATCAAAACTGCAACAATAGACATTTAAAGTAATTTATATTTAACGGTCAGCGAATATGCTGGCATATTATACTACATTCTACTCAGTTGGGTTGCATAAATAAATACAACGGATCCGCGATCGAGTGAGTGTGAAATCAGTTTGGTTTTGAAAAAGAGAGGGAACTTTGAAAAGCGTGATATTCCCAGTGGTTTAGTGCAAAACGTGATTGAATAGTAATTTGTGTAATAAATTGTAAATCGCCGAGTCTTAATAAATAAGGTTTTTGGTTAATTAAACGATTGGTGAATATTTTCAAAGAATTGAAAAAATCCATAACGTGAATCTCAATAGAATTTTGAGAAACCCCGTTACAGTTTTATATTCAAACGTTTTGTAAAACCTTTATCCTTCTTACTAGCTGAACTCAATTGAAAACTGTATCCTCTACTGAACCCAACTGATTAGTGCTTTGAATAAACTTTTGTGCCTAAAAAGTCTTAAATATAATAACAAAAATGTTACTAAATCTACTTCAAATTTTGTCATTGTTTTAACTATTTTTAAATATTTTATAACGATAACAATTTCAAAGTCTTAGTAAAACAACTTTGTAATATACTTATCGCAATTTTAAGGATTTTTTTAAAAAGAGTAATTTAATTTGTTTTACAATATACAAGTGTTTAGTTTGATTTATAAGCTAGATTCTAAACTATCAAAATTAACAATTTAAAAAATAATTGGTCATTATATTTTCACTAATTTTGATGAAAACGGTACAGTTGAAAACGTATTTTGTTTCTTTGTAAATCTAAAAATATGGTTCAGAATCATAAAAACGATTATAACAATGTTAATTTTAAGACAATGGGTGTAACTATGGGTTAACTTTTTGGCTTGGGTTTTAACATAATTGGATTTGAATGTTATTTTACTATTTACGAGACTCGTTAAGTGACGTATTTGTACACTTTCTGTTATGAATTGAGCTTTATATTAAAACTTTGAAATGAGGTAATTATCGATTTTAATACTGGACTTTACTTGATAGTTAATAATTAATATTTGGCTTGAGTTCGACTAGATTTTAAGCTAGTTAAAGTCAAGCTACTTGAAAATCAAATATAATAGCTTATTAATCAAGACAAATAGGGAATCATTACTACTCAAATTAAATTTGGCTTAAAATCAAGTCAGATTAATTGAATTATAATAAAATTTGAATATCAATCCAAGTTCAAATCATTGGAAAATTCCAAATTATTTGATTTGATTAATTTCTAGGTGTAATTATTATAAAAATATAAACTACAACATTGATTTCAAATAAATTTTCAATGATAACATTGTTATTTCATAGTGGCCTTATAGTGGCATTACAATTTGTATTTTAATGGTGGGAAATGTAACGTTTTATTTGAATTGTGTTTATTTCAACCAAAATTTTCTTACGGGTTCACTAGTCAAATATAATTTCCTATTCAGTAACGTTCAACTCATTACATATCTTTTCATGAGACTTTACGTCTAGCGTAGGCAGCTAAAGTAGATACCAATATTATTTGTTGCATAGCTAGGTTTCATAAAGAATAAGTAATTGTCCAATATTACATGCATTCATAGGATTCCATGGTCAAATAGTTATAGCAGGAGTCCTTAAAATTGCATCCCTTCTCTTATCCGTATGACACAAGCATTATCCTTGGAGGATGTTGGTAATAGACAAAATATAATAGATAATAGATAATCAAATGCAAAGTCGTATAACCAAAAGCTGCAGAGACTGAAGCTTTCTTTTTTAATTAAAGTTGTGAATTTGATTTCTAGAGACCTCAGATTGATAATGTATTTTTTTTTAAATAAAAAACCCTACTATGGAAAAGTGTTTAAAAATTGGTGAGAAATAAATAATGAATGGTTGTGTAGAAATCCGAAAAATTGACTTATTAAAATTGGAAATATAAAAGACCCAATACTTATTTTTAAATTAGAATAGTAAAATGTTATAGCATAAACTTTTAATTGATAAAAAGTTTTAGTGCTTTTACATTAATAAAAAGTTCTGTATATGCCTAAGACTCAAATTTACAATAAATTAAAAATATTTAGTTAAAACAATTGATAACTAAGCAATGTTTATGTTTTTTTGCCGATATGAATGAAAGTAGATAGGTAATTAACCGTTTTTGAAATTTTCAAGTAACGCTCGAAAAAAATGGAAATTTTCTTCCGACCACTACGAATTTCTTTGCTAATAGTATCTTTTATTAAAGAAAAACAAATCTAATTTTGATTAAGTGAAAATTACGAATATTTAACATTTTTCAAATTCGATAAAACACGAGTAAAAGCTTTAGAGCTTTTTTTCCTTCCTGTAAAATGGTTTTCCTCATAAATTATAACGTAAACTTTTTAACGTAGGAACATCCACTAAGCTTAAAAAGTTTTAATTATTCCGCAAAAGTCCATGCCGGATAAAAAATATAACGTAATTATATAATGGATTTTTAAAATTTTCTTACATTATTAACTTACATAAATATCAAGAAAGTTCATAAATTATGTCACTAGTACTTGTAGTGAAGCTTTCAATTTTTTATTTGAAACGTGTTTCGGAATATTTTCTCTGTACGCAAAAAATGGTATCAAATTGCTTCCATTAACCTCAATCTCATATATGTGTATGTTTTTTTAACCCTATTTGAAATCTTTTTGTAGGTCTTGTCTGTTCAACTTGTCGTTTTTGTTAGAAAATATTCAACGTCAATCACAAACAGAAATTTTCAATGCTAATATTGTGGCCTCAAATATTTTTATTTCTCCTATTTCGTAGAATTTCAAATCATTACCCTTCTCTATAATATGTTCTCATAATTTAACATGTATTTTGGAAATTCATTTCCTAGTGCTTCGCTTCAAATTTCCTCATTTTAATTGCACGATTTTCCAACATATTGTCATAAACAGACACAAGCTAAATGTACAATTGGAAAACTAGAAAAATACAATGTAATAATCATAACACAACGAGTTTATTGTATTAACTAACTCTGGGAAAACATGTTTTCGTACAAGGATTTCTTGTTTCTTTCGATGAGATAATTTCGCGGATCTAAATGTGGTAATAAAGAGTGAAATAGTTCAAAAAGGCCATCGGGCACCAATTTAATAACGAGAATAGACTATAAACGAAAACGCGCAGGCAACAAGTATTCTGTATGCGAATAAAATGCAAACGCGAATTTTCTCTGTTTTTCTCGAACGAACAACTGTAACGCAGCCACAACAACCACATGGGACCTATTTAATTATAATTTATTGAACCAAGTGTCAGTTTATCTAATGGTAATTTAACGCTCAGCAGTTTTCTCACTTTCCTACCCCCTGCAAATCATCCAAACGATGATTGTATATCTATCCTCAAGTTCCTACTTTTTAACTCAACTATCGTATAAATATCTCGTCATAGAAACAACCCTCTGCTTTTCTTTCATTTATATTTGTTTCAATGTGTTTTTATTTTTGTAACTTCGGATAAAAAACGTTTTATCAAGTATTGTATATTTGAGCATAGAACATGACACCGATATATATTTATATAGTTTTGCCATCTGGTTAATAACCACATTAACAGGAATAAGACAATATGGTTATACCTTCAATTAAAAAATGTATACTTTGTAATTTGTATTAGCCTGCTTCGTTAAAATATAAAATATTGTTAACTAGGGATTCAAATTGAAATCAAATCAAACTCAAGTTAAATATTAATTTTTGCAATATCAAGTCAAGTCAACCATTGATTTTTCTAGGGATTTTATTTCAGAGTTTACTTATTTAAGCTCCATTCATTGCACAAATATTCCGATACTTAATTTGATGAATACCAGAATTCATTTTATTATAACCTTATTATTTTTGTTTCATTGTTATACTAGTGGCTACTAACAACTTCGTTCACGTAAAAGTAAAAAATATAAATAAACATAATTTAGGCTTATTACTGACTAAATGTATTATGTATGTCTATAAAAAGAGGAGAAATGTACCACCTCCACCTTTTAAGAATTTTGAAATGTAAACACAAGATACTTCGATATGAAAAGTAATACAATTTTATATAATGGACTTAACGAGATAATGCAAAAAAAATTCAACCCTTAAATGAACAAATTAAGAATCAACAAAAATTCACAAGTTTTTTAATTAAAACATTTTTTTATCTTTGTGTATATTTTTTAAAAAAAATTTAAATTAAAAAATGACATTTTATATATTAGATTGCTACAGATAAGAAATGGACAACACAAATATGTTAGCTAATTTCTTTTATGTGTGTCCTATATTATATGAAGACACTTAACTATATCTTTTATTGTAGTAATATAACCGCTTGACATTAAAGATACGAGCATGTTAAATATTCATGATGAAATTATTCACAGCCTAATCCTAGTACTCACTAAGAGACATGTTGCACGATTTGTCTAGAGATGGTCTATAGACCGTCTAGAGACACTGTTCTTTGTCTTGTCCAGCGTCCACAATACGGTGTAAATTTCTCAGTCTCATCTTCGCAGTTTACCATGGAGGACAAAATAAAATAAACAAAATAAACGGAGCTGGCCATGGTTTGCCTCTAGACAATAGCGACACCAATACTGTCAAAATGTCGCGGAATATGTCTAACGTTGCATACTTCCGATCGATAGACTTTAGATTTGCGATCTTTGGTCTCGCAACAGGCCCTAGGCCAGTGGTTCTTAACCTAGTTGGAGGTACTGAACCTCACCAATTCACCGAACCCATCTTAATTGGAAGAATAAAATATGATATTTTCAAATTCAAAACACAGGTAGGTATATATTCATATACCTATGTATGAGGTATGTATGAGTCGGTATGTTTCTTGACGTCCGCCGAACCCCTGAGGTTGAGTCACCGAACCCCTGGGGTTCGATCGAACCCAGGTTAAAAACCACTGCCCTAGACGGAGATTCGTTTATAGCCATGTCTACGGAAAGAACCTGAGACGCGTCTCAGATCAAAATCGCGCAACATGTCTAGTAGTGAGTACTAGGGTCTAAGTAACCGTTGGCTATTAAATTAAAACAAATATTTTAATTAGTTTTTGAAATTACAAGCAAGGATCGCAAAATTTAAATATT
Organism: Sisyra nigra; assembly: GCA_958496155.1. NCBI lineage: Eukaryota > Metazoa > Arthropoda > Insecta > Neuroptera > Sisyridae > Sisyra > Sisyra nigra. The sequence continues at coordinate 25,533,289 of OY292315.1, forward strand.
TGTCATAAAATGTAAGTCCAACTTAGATTCGGATGGATGTTGTTATTTAAGAAGGTATGTGATAATGATTTTGTATTATTACGTACTTGAACCTGACTTAAAGCTTAGTAACTTTAAAAAATTATAAAAAAATTTTCTCCAAATGACACATTTTTTCATAAAAATATTTAAAAGCACTAAAATGTTTTTGGTTCAAAAATTTTTGGTTGAAGTTTTTCTAAGCAATTCAGAAGAACGTTATGTTAAGGCAATATGATTCTAAGTACTTAAGCTTTGTACTCTTAACGTAACTTTTTACCTTTATAAGATCTTCTGGTATTTTAAAAATAAACACATTTTTCATTTGTCCTCCGATGGTTTCATTTAACTAGCTTACTATCTATTTTAGTTTATCCTTAGGGAAACTGGAATGGCAACAGTGTAAGAAAGTGCATGCACAGCTGTACTGTTTTAATCACATATTAAGTCAATCGGCAAACAAGCTCGAGTTTCAAAAAGAAATAACGAACATGACATGTTAAATTTCAACAACGAATGTCTTTAACACTAATTAACTTAATTATTAGATGCAATATTTCTACTTCTGTTTCATTAAAATGAAAGCATTTTAACGTTTAAATATAACAAAATTTGAAATTTGAATTGTTTTCTTTATGAATCTCTTGCAATTAACGTTTCCATATTTGCAGAAAATTGTTAAACTCTATTAATTATTCTATTAGATACCGTATGTGTTTTAATATTCATAATCTGTCTTCTTTTTTAAGCTCTTATGATTATATTTATTGCTACTAATAAATAATTCTAAAACTAGCTTAGTTTAGATTAAGAATAAAGATGATAAAGTACCAGTTTTAAATAAAAACTTACATTTATTTGTACCAAGAAAAGCTTAAAACTAATACTAAAATTAAATCATAAGATGTTGATCACATATTAATTTTAACGTTTAGACACAATAGCTTACAATTATGAGGAGACAAGGCTTTTTAATTCAGTTGCCTGTCGCAAATTGTTAAAGGTCATACAACTTGTTACAAACAGTAGCAGTGGAGTTCGTATTAAAACTTCGAATTGCTGAATCGTGAAAAAATAGATTAAAAATTCCCAAAATTCCCTAAAGTTATTAACAATAAGATGTTGGCTTACTTAAAAAATAATCGAAAAGCTTTTTTAATATAAAACACCCATTCTACAGTTAAGAAGGTTGTTAATCGAGCCTTGATATCAGAGACAAGATATAAATTCAATTTGGTCTTTCATTTTATTGACAGAATCGTGTTATCGCCGTTTTTCAATAAAGAAAATTTTCATTTAATGAAAACTGCTATTAATTTTATTTTCCCAACATAAATGTGAATCCAAACCTGTATATCACAAAAAAATTTATTTATCTTTAAAGCCATATTGCAACATAAAAAAGGATTTATAAGTATTTAAACAACCCCACAATTGTAGTCAATGCTCAACAATTATGAAAAAGTAAAATTTTGAAAAATATATAACATTTTCTTGGAACTCTTTTATATTTAAAAAATACCTCACCTTTCCAACAAAAATACCATTTTTAAATAACTTTACGATAATTTTTATCGCTTTATAAACCTCTTGGCGCCAAAGTTAAAAACCTAAAAAGTTCAATATAAAAAACAATACATTTAAATGAAACTTAATTAAAAAACTTAAAAGCATAAATAAGATAAAAATATCGTCAGTTTTTTGTAGACTATAATAGAATCACAAAATTAAACTTTATTTAAAAACATATTATGTTACATAATAATTTATGTTTATCAAAAATTTAACCAACCCATTTAAAGCGCAATATCATTTTAAAAAAATTAACAGGTAAATTTATAATTAGAAAAAGTCTCTGATATCACCATTCAAACGATTAAAAGTTTGTACAGCTTTTAGCTGATATGTTAACAATGATAATCGAACTTTATAATTAAAAGTAACACTTTAGATAAAACTAATGGAAAATTATTTATAGTAAATATTTGAAAAACAAATATAACTTTTTTAAAACAATTGGCTTATTCTATTGAATAAAAAGTCAAATCGAAAATAAGCCGAATAAAAATAACATTCAATGATCTGTTAACAATAAAAATGCCTGAGGAAAATTCACTGATTTGAACCAAATTATTCTAATAAAAAGTTTTTCAATTGGAGCATTAAAAATAAGAATAATGGCTTTTGTTTGTTAACAAGCTTCATTGAATGTTATAACTGAAAAAATCTCATCTGAAAAAGCAAATTGAATAATTTTACATAGCCTAGCGTATGCTAAATCCTTCAATTTTTCAATGACGTTACTTTTCGCGGAAGTCAAGAGACAAACAAACATTAATAAAGCCAAATGAATCCGTTGAGAGGTATTATTTTATTCCTTCCCGTTCCTTTTTTTTTATTTTAATTTTTTTATTTCCTTTTAAATTGTTTTTTTTTTGTTCCTTAAGCTTCTCTGCTAGAACTCATACTTTATAACCCTTCAATTAATTCATCTTGGTAATGCTGACAGTACAAAGGTATTCGATATAAAAGCGATATTTAGCGTTTCCAGGAGAGATAATGTCTATGACGTAAACCATTTTTATGAATCAACTATAAAAATATTTATGGATCTCATAATAACAACTACAACAGCAGGTGTATAGTCTCTTTATTTATTATTTTATTGGATCAAAACAGCAAAAATAATAAAAGACTCGGGAGGACATTTTCAAGGCGATGTAATTAAAACGTTATCGCCTTCAGTCTTGTGGAAAAAAATTATTGTTTAGTTAATTAGTAGGAATAATTTTTCTTTTTTATCATACTTCTTAAAATTCATTTTCAAGAAGTTCAAAGATGTATTTACAATACGAATTATTGCTTGTATAGACTATACATCTATAGATGCTTAATTAATGTTCGTACGAGATGTTCAAACAAATGATTTAGTTAACGTTATTCAATATTTAAACGGATACAACTAAGTCACGAAGGTGATGAAAGGCAAAACTGAACATGAAATGTTGCCTCAAGATATTTTCGTTTGTCGATAATTATTATGAAGAGAGTGTGAATTATATTTGTCTTAATCAAAGACATTGAAACCAACATTGAAACAATTCAAAGGTTTTTTGTCTAAATTTTACAATATTACTAATAGTAATAGGAGGTTGAAAATTTTGTTCAAAAACGTAAAATGATGCATATATCGGTCTTGATTAATCATGTGTGAAACTTAACACTTTCAGTTTTTAGCAAAACTGGTTACCTAAGTTATTTTGCAACTTGAAACTATACGTGATTTTAGGATTTTAGTATGATCAGATTGAGTTTCAGAAGAGGGATAGTGAATGATAAATTAACTCACGTAGACTAATTTTGGTTTGAATCACCAAAATATCAGATGTGAGATTATTAACGTTTTATTTTAAAAGAAAGCTTTAGCTTGTTGCATCTTGGATACGTCTTTGTCCCGTTTTAAATGCTAAAAAAGCATATTTTAAGGAAACAAAATCAGAAAATATCAATATTTATAAGTGTAAAAAAGCTCTTTTAAAAACTGTTTAGACAGCCAACCGTTTTCGAGAAATAATACAATATGTAGAAGGGTTTTTGCCATCCGTAAAATAACTATGTTGATTATTACACTGCAGCGTCATAGACTTCAATTTTAAATAAAAGTTAATATTTTGTCATAGTCCAAAAAAGGTGATCATCCAGTTTAAGTACAAAAATAAACATTTTTGTTTTTTGTGATACTAATTAAATAATAAGCTACCGGTCTGGCGCCTTATAACTAGATCAATTTTTTAATGGATAATATTAGTTGGAAAATCAACATTTTTAATTAGTGATTTTATGAACTCGGTTGACTTTCGAACGCTTCTTCCTGTTGTCTTAAATGGAAAATGAAAAATAGGTTGAAGCAAGCCTTAATATTGATATTAAGAGCTCGTTTTGACGCCAAAGTTATTTTTTTTAAATACTATCAATTTTGGATACCATAAGATATTTTTTTGCAACATCCTAACGTTTTATACATCATTTTATTATAATAAAGCAAAATGGAGAAAGCTTTATAACTTTATAACTTGGAACAATTTATAATAAAAACAATATGAAAAAAGGAATTTAAAGGAAATTTTATGCTATACAAAAAAAAAGCTTAGAAAAAAGTTACCCATTAAAAAAATTGAGTGTGCTTGTGGATCACACACTGGAAGTATAAATTCCTTTGCTATCTATGTTTATGTGTATATATGTAGCATGGGTTTTCACCAGAGGCGTGCGGTCCATACATGCGGTAGATGCGGCGCATGCTTTTGGATTGTAAGACGATTTTAAAAATTGAATATTTTTTATGATTGATTCATTTCATTTTTAAAATCATTCTAAAAATGATATATTTTTATCGTTTATAAATTTTTTAATTTGCGTAATAATGAAAGGTATCATTCTTAAAATTGGCATAGTTTACCAAATCAAATGAACGGCAAAAGCCGAATGAATGCGTTGGCAACAGTAGCATGAGATTGTTTGGCTCGAATTGGTTGCGCATACGCACTAGTACGGTCAAACACTATCTCTCTCGGCATTTAACATAGCTGATTAACGGTCTGCAGATGCGTTTGCCGTTTTGAATCTAAACAGTGAATTTAATTGTTACTGATACTTTTCGTGAGTTATTTTGAATTATTGACCCAAAAGCCATACAAATGTTTTCATCTTTAGGATAAGAACTATTTTCGTAGTTTTTAAATACATTATATGATGTGGTTGTTGATGATTTTTGTAAGAAGGAGCGTCGAATAAGGCTAATTTAAAAAAATACTTATAACACCACGTTTATCAAATAAAAAAATAAATTTAAAAAATGTGGTTCTTATAACCCCACCCCCCACTTCTAACGGCATGCCCTGTTTCCAAAGGCACCGCACGCCACTGGTTTTCACATATTTATCAATATTTCAATATTTTATTTTTATTCATTGTTTTCATTATCGGTACATCAGTAATTTCAATAGTAGATTGTAAGACTGAAACAATAGGTTTATGATAAGAAAAATTAGAAATGTATGTTTTTGAAGGCATATTGGAAAGATATCAGGAGAAACCTGCGTCAATTGTAGATCCATGTTTTGTGGAAGGCTCGTTTGCATTATTATTCATTTATAATTCTTATTTATCTTGGAGGAATTGTATCACGAGATGTCTATCGTTTGATGTGAAATTTACATTGAAATCGCTTCTTAAAATAAGTGGCAACGTATGGTGATGTCTCCTATCTCTTATAAGCCTATTCGACCGTAAATTAAAAACTTTTTATATATTACTACTACGCCATATGAGTTATATATATATTATATAATGCAACGGGAAATAAGAGAAAGAAAATATACGGACTCGCTTAATGTTACAGTGCATCTAGATCTATGTAAACTCTCGACTCTAGACGTTAAACTCAATGTAAGAGTGGGGACACACGAAGATCGGCTCAAAAGGATTATTAGATTAAAGAACGTAATTCTGTCTCTCTTTCTGCCTTCACCACCAACGTATATCTCTTCTCTCAATTTCCATTTGCCTCGTCTGATCACACTTTTCGTAAATCTTCTTTCTAAACCTTCACCAGTTAACTCCCAAAGTCCAGCACGCATAAAGAAGATATACTTCAAAATTTAGTCTAGTTACAAGCCGCTAGACCGGCAGCTTATTGTTCAATTAATATTTAAAAGAGTATAAAAGAGACAAAGAGTATGTTTTGTACTTATACTAGATGACTACCTTTTCTGACGGTCGCCGCTTGGACTTTTAGTATTAACTGACTTTGTCTAGTAGCAAATTTTGTGAAACACAAACATTATTAAGCTTTAGTTTGAGTACAGATTCATTTTTGTTGTCTTCAATTTCTTATCTCTGATATTTAATTGCATTTTTCTTCTGCCTTAAAATTTATGAAACTGGGCTTACTGTGCAACTACAAATATATCTACATTTGTTATTTTAATTAGCTAATTGTAGACTTATTCTAAGAGTTAGTGCTACAACCTAACTGTGGATAAGGTAAAGTTTAAAAATAGAAAAACGGGATAAAATACTTCACTTTTGCACTTTGATCGGTTAAGAAGTAGATTTGTCTTTATTCTACATCATAAAAAAACATTTCTTACAAAAACTTAATATTTTCCCTTTTTTAAACTTTTTTATTCCATAGATAACTGCTTTTTCACTAGAAAACTCAACAAATATACAAACACTATACTTTTAGATAAAAGGGCTTACTTATTAAAGTGAATACAACTATGAGGATGCCGTCGTCAATCTGCCTTACAGTAAAAATAAAAAGTATCTTTAAAAATATTTTTATAATTTCCAATTACAAATTAAGATTGATTTAAACAAACAAATATTACAGCGCTTACAAAGTTTTTTCCAATTTTTAATTTAAATAAATATAGTGACTTTCAACCCTTAAAAATTTTCCTTCTAGATTCGATAAACACAACCATTTTTCATTATTTTAATAAAAAATTAAGCCTGAAAAATGCCGTTCTAAAAAATGTAAATATGCGGAAACTGCTAAAATATACTTTTACGATGTAATTTTGTGAATGCGTTTCAACCTCTAAATGTATTTTTTAGCTGATAAAAAATGGATCGTTAAATTTCGATAAAAAAAAGCATATCTCAAAATTACCTAGAACATTTGCCTTGTATTCAATAAAACAAGTTTGCATACAATGTATAAAAAACTTTTCAAATGTAAGAGTTCAAATTTGGGTGAACTTTGCAAAATAAAATCATGAATTGATGATTACCCTTTTAAGTGAATAAGGTGAAATTAACTATGTTAAACAATGAAAACACGGTAACTCAATTAACACTGACCTGTTTCTATTAATGAATCAATTAGGTGAATTACTGATATACTTATAGTTAATTTATTTTATATTATTTCCTGATTAAATGTTCACTTTTGTAAATAATTTTTCATAGTATAGTAGTTGAATGATATAAAATATTGCACTTTTAGTTAAACGCAAAATTCACGTTTAATCTTTAAAACAAATTTTGTTAATGATACACGAAAAAAAGTAGGTAATATTACTTTATTACAAGGAAAATTTTTTGTAAGAAAAGTAAAATTTTTAAATTTTGAAGATAAGATTGTATTTTTGAACCTCTACAGTCTACAACAATTAAATTTAAATCAAAATAATGTACCAAATACATTTTTACAAACCAATAAATTAAATAATAAATATTTAATAATAATTTATGATTTTTTTAACATACAATTTACAAAAGCCAATTATTTGAGAGTGACAGGTAATTCTGATTTTTTAAAAATGTATTATAATTCGCATATTTTCATTCATTCTAAACGAGTGTTATCGTATTTTTTGTTACTTTGATAAGGTCTCATATTTTAGGAGAGGAATTTTTTCCTTGAAAATTTTAATTGTGGTTTATACAAGTAATTTAAAGAAAATTTGCTTTATCACTCTGTAAATATAATTTGACTGTACTAAAATAGTGTTTTTTCACATGTTTATAGAATTTGGATTTATATTACATGTAATACTTATAAAATATCTATACAACATATAAAAATATTTAATATGTAATATGTTAAAATATATTCCATAATATATCCAAAATCTATTACCTAACTAATTTATCCAGGCATTTCCAATAGAAATATTGAAAAAACGTTCAAGCACATAACCGATATTTATTATTATATTATGTTGAGTTAGGAGTAAATATTAATTGCACCTCTTACATGACATGAAGCAAAACGTTTGCGTATAAAATATTAATTGAAACGGGAAACAAACCATAATTAATTGGAATAATACATCATAAATCTAAAATATGAAATTGCTTCTTTTATTATGCATTTAATAAAAAATTCTCTTTCTTGGTAGAAGTTCTAGAAACGAGCAACCAAACCGTCGAAATTAAATGGAAATTTTTATAAAATATTTAAAAGTAAGTTATAAAAAATGATTTGTAATTTTACGTAAAGCTATCTAAAAATACTACCTATATCCTTTTGATTATAATTTTCCAAGGAATTTAAGTGAATTTTTATTTTTTATTTTTCGCTTTTTATGACATCAAATTATTCTGACAGTTATTGTTTTTTAACATAATTATGAGCTATATACATACCGATTGGTATATGCGTCTTGTTTAATTTATTGACTATTTGTAAGAAATTGCTGCAATTAAATGTAAGTATTTTTTTTCTTATAATTGAAAATCAATGTTAAACTTGGTTTTTCTCATTTTTTCTTCTAATTACAAATATTCAAATAGGAAAACATTTCCTTGGAATTATTTTATTCATCATAGATTGTTTAGTTGAAAAACAAAAGTTTTCTCAATAGAGCAACTTCAAAATTTCAATTCCTAAGAGTGTTATTTAAAGTATAAACGTTAAGGGGATTAAAAATTATTTTAAATGTATTTTAACCTTTATGCTAATACTATTAAAGATAAATCAACTCAAATGGTTGAACAATTTTTTTAAATTGCATGAAATAATTTGCAATTTTAGACTTGGTTTAACATAGAAATGGGTATAAATATTTGACTTAAATTTGATTTGATCTCAAATCAAATTTTTCAATAAAAAAGAGGTAAAGCTTTAATATTAAAGTCAAGTAAAAAGTGAATCTTAACTATATCATAAAAACTAATAATAAATACCTAAAGAATAATAAATCTACGCATAAATTATCCCAAATTCAAATCTAAAATATATTAAAACATTTCATTTATGGGATAAAATTGAACTTTATCAAGTCAGTTAGTTGAAAATTCTTCAAACAAATTATGCTTCACTTAATGTGACACTAATATGATTATTTGACTCAATCTCAAAACAAATTTAAAATCAAGTAGTTTCAAAAGCATGTCAGTTAATAAATGCCTTGGAAAACATAAACAAAAAATAATCTTATTCCCTTACATTATCATTCTTTAACAAAAATTATAACGCAATCAAACATTAAAATATTTCTGCAGTCAAAATAACAGAAATTTAACAAAATTTATGGAAGTTACAACTAAATTATTACTTGGTCCTTTTGGATGAAATTTCAGTTATTATGTAATTCAAATAATTTATCAACAAAGAAGGAGTTTTGCTTTCAGTTGCCCTTCTGGATTACTAGATATAACTTAGTTTATTGTGCACATTTCATCCATATTCAAAAATTTAATAAGCATTTTTGCGCAAGAAGACCAAATACATTGATGTAAAGTTCTAAACACACTTAACGAAAATAATTTCCAAAACATTAACAATTAAACGATAAATATTAATTAATTTAGAAAACTTTAAATTTTATATTATAACATACATGAAATTCGTCTTTTATGAACGTTTTGTTTTTATTTCTAGTTTTGAAAGTTTGATAACAATTTTTAATTTTCTTATCAAACTGCTATTTTATCTCGGTGATAACAATTTTGGTATGTAAACATTGTTTATTTTTGTATACATTAAATTAAAAACTGAAAGAAAAAATATAAGAGCCTAGTTTAAGGTTTGCAAAGATTCAAAGTAGCTTTGCCAAAAAGCTCCCTAAGTAATTCAGTGATGTAAAAATTTTTTTACTTATAAAAAGGAATTATAAAGTTAGTTAACTGAAGATTTATTAAGAAAAGTTAATAATAGGATTTTTTTTCGAAATAAATTTTACTTAAAATTTGGTTTGTTTTAATCATTTACGAAAGCAATCTTTGACTTGATGTGACAAACTAATATATAACTCGAGTTTGACTTGACTTTTAGTCAAATATAAGACACGTAGATTGAAAATTAATTCCAATAATGAATCAAATTATTAAACGCTCAAAAGATTTTAATACAAAAGTTTGTTACTATGTAAAAATTTTTGCCAAATAAGAATTAGGTACCTATTTATTTTTAATTTCATAGAAATTAATGTTTTTGCGTTTATATTAGCCGATTTTCTAAGTCCTTATACTAAATTTATTGAAGTCTATACTATTATTTTAGCTTTTCTAATTGGATAGATATTCCAATAGACTACCATATTGTACGTACATTTAAAAAAAAATATTTTATATAGAAATTTTTTGACTTATTTTGTTTGTGTACGTTTTGTTAATCAAATCCAAAAATATATTATCAAAAATCTTACCTTCTTCAAGATAAGGCCCCGCAGAGATCTGTCGAGGCAGCAGAAGTACGGCCAAAATCGCAGTGAACAGCGCCATAACAATCCAAACGTTTTTCATTGTGAAATTTAATACGCCCGCTACTTTTAAACCTCAATTGAATCAGAAAATAGTCACGAAAATAATTATCACGATTTAAAAATTTTCCAATCCCCAAACTAATTAAAATAGGAATTGGTGAACGTGTTACCCTTTTTTTTAACTTTTGATCTCAAAAATTACTTACTAAGGGTTATCAACTACTTCCCAAAATCGTTTTCGAAAGAGTAATGGGTTATGAGGAAAGACCGCGCTTGATTCCTGTAGGATGATGTTTCGGAACGTTTGACTCGCTTTTTTAACGGCGTCGCCTCCGCCTTATTTATCTTCCCGAGTCGTTGTTCTCTGATGGCGCGAACGTTGAATGAATGAGCGGACGCCGAACGTCGCGACGCAGTTATACTGTCTGCGGCGCTTCGAACGACGCATCTCGCTATCTTTTTCCACTGTTCTCCACCCACATGCATTACATGTGTACATATTATCTCAGCGAGGGTGGCTTGAAAAAAAAAAGAATAAATAAATGAGGAACAATATTCTACTTTAAACAAACCACGTTTGATTCTGAATGGTTTGAAAACTAGTTGAATAGATCCAGTAACAAGCTTTGGTTGTACACTAGGTTAATAAATTCTTATATAAGAAACTATTTTATTTATTGTTTCCCAGTAGATACAAAAAGTCAAATCTTATAAATTCAAAAATGTTTTTTTTTTGGGAATGAATTATAGAAAATAGGTATGTATATTTAGAATATCTAAAACCATTGGAGGTTAAAATTTTAAAAATTAAGCAAATCATAAATATATATACTGTTTTATAATAGGTTACGAAATAAATACTTAATTTTATTACAAGAAATGTAATATTAAATTCAATTATAATGGATTTAAATGGAAAAAAAATAGTTTCATTATGTTTAATTGGATAAAATCTAGTTTTTGGTACCTACTCACATGTACCTATATAACGTGTGCACGTAATTTTCAATAAGGTTGGCTTGAAAATAATGGATATTTAAATATTACGTTTGATTTTGACTAGTTTGAGAACTAGACGAGTAGATGCGGTAACAAGCTTTGGTTGTGGTGAGACAAATGCTTAAAAACTTGCAATAAAAACAAATTTAATTTTCAATATTTTATTATTGAGATTTTTTAAGCTTAAAAAAGCTCCTGGCTATAACACCTTATAACAGCAATAATTCCATAAAATCTTTCTAGAAAAGCAATAGTCTGTCATACTTCAGACTAAAACGTGATCTTTCGTACTACACATTTTTCATCATGGAAATACCCCATTGTTATCCTTATCGCAAAAACCAATAAGCTCGTTGCAGATTCATTATCAATTAGACCAATAAGTTTATATAGTCTATTTTCATAAAATTTTTAAAGACTCTTTTCAAAAAGAATTACTCCAATACTTAAAAATCATATGATCATTCCTTCTCACCAATTGGTCTTAGACCGTTTCACTCTATAACGCAGCAATGTTTTAGAGTTTTTGATGAAATTTCAGCAGCTCTTAAGAGACAATATTTCTACGTAGGACCAATTTAAGATTTCACGCAAGCTTTTAACAGGGTATGACATCCAGGAACAGTTTTAGATTCCTACCATCCCAATGCTTCACTAAACTTCAAAATTAAACGTATCCATCGTTTCAGTCAAGTCCTTCGACAAAACCTTACCTCTCCCTACTACGTCTCCAGGAAGTGATTCACAAAGATCTTAACGTCCCTTATACGATATTTCTAAACAGATTTAAAGTAGATTTTTAAGATTCTTTGATTAATTAATCTAAAATTCTTCCATTCTAATCCTGAAGTTCAAATTCTTTCTTCTACCCATTACCCGAAAAATCCTCTGTGTCGGTGGCCTAGATATCACCTTCCAAATTCCTAGAGAGTTCCAGTGCTGATGGCTAGTACCTTTCACCAAAATACCTGAATATTTTATTATAGACTTTTAAATTATTTTTGATTCAGTCTTTAATTTTTAAAAGACAAATAAAATCTGAAACAAGTAATTTTTAAAAGTGATTATATTTTAATTTACATTATGTTGATTCGAAAAAAATCAGGTTTTCTGTTTATTTTTAATTTCTTAACATGAAGTTGAAACTTAATTATTTACTGCTGTAAAAAAAGTTAAAGAACAAATCTAAAATATTTAAAAAATAAATTTGAACGATATTTCGTTTAACTATTGAAAGAATTTAAAAAAAAAACTTATTTTCCTGCATGTTTTACGAATAATGAACAACATATTCTACAAATCTACGAGTTTCTTTTGATCAGTTGCTTTGAATACAAATCGATAATGTATAAATGTGTAATTAATAAATTTAACTGGATTATTAATGAAAAGCACTTGATTCACTGTTTTTCTCTTAAAGAAATAAAATAATTTTCATAAAAAAAGAACTTGGAATACTTTTTAATCTCCTAAAAATTAATAATTTTAGAAATTTTCAATTTATTTTTTAACCTGAGAAATTTTTTTTAACATCAATAACAATATTTATTTTGGTTCCTCTTGATATATTTAATAGAAAAAAATTTCAATTTCTCATACAAAAAATGTCTGTGGCAAATCATTGACAAATTTTTGCGTCAACTTTGTCACTTGGTGATTAATGGACGAAAACTTTTTGAACTCGGATCGAATCATAAACAAACAAAACGATCCACCTGACATGCACTTGCAAAGCTCATTAAAAATACTTTCCGAGAATTGAAAATATAATTAAATTCAGTTATGCACCACGTATACGAAAAAAATAAAAATGTGTTATCATAATTTTTTTAAATTTATTTAAACCATGTCTAGAATATCATTTTCGGGCCTTGACGCCCTAATATCATTTGAATCGAGATCCCCTGTAATTAAACAATAATTTATTTCTAAATAATTCAAATTAGCACTGATAATTTATAACTGTTTAAATACAAATCCCAATTTCCTTGTTTTATTATTGCACGTTATCGATAGGCTCTTGCTGTGTGTTAAATTTTGCAAATGCCCCCCACATATTTGCATCAGTTTATACGAAATAATCACATGCTCATTCATCATATTTCACTTAAAAAGTTATATAAGCTTGAATATAATTTATTAGATTATTTTCAATACAAAATTAGTTTTTGTACGGTTCGTAAGAATGGAGCTCCTGACACGATTCATTTTATTGAGTATTCTTTCGATTTTTTTTATATGTAAGTATTTTGAATTTTAATTATAAACTCAAAACTTTTCGGTTGACAAATGTTGCTTTGCCTTGATTTATTATGAAAAAAAAATATTTTTTTAATTTGAAAAGTTTTAACGGTAACAGAACTTGAAACTTTCCGATCGTAAGTTATTACTTTTATTATTATGAGTTTGGATATTATTCATGAACGTATGCAGCGATACATAGATCAAATTTCTTTTCATCTACACAGCGTAGATATATTTTTTTTATAAGCTGTTAAAGAATGTTTGCCTAATGATTATGTGAAACTTTAAATATGTAATATAAAATTTTCTCTTTTGCAAATAACTTTTTTTCTTATTTATCATAATACATGTTATCTTACAGGCATACTATTAAAGAACATTGAATGTAAATATCACAAAGTTCCTCCTCAGTTCAATTTAAAATATGTTATTTAAAATTTTTATGAACTTTTTCAAAACTTGTTTCCTTCATGTTGCTTTCAGTTCATACTGTGAACGCGACAAATTATCAGCCGGATAAAAATAAGTTTTCCAACAAAGTTTTATATTCGAGTGAAGATGACGAACAAGTGGAGTTAGAAGAATCTTTGCAACAATCATCAAATAACCAACGTTTCCCTGAATACGAGAAGAGCAGATCAAAGCGATCCAATTACAATGAAAATGATCGGGACCAAAGTGAAAACGAAACGCCAAACAAGAACTACTTGCACACTTATAACATAATAGAAAAGGATATGGAAGAGTATATAGAACCTGAAAATCTTGATCGTCAACGTCGTTCAATGACTAAAATTGTTGATGTAAAGGGAGCAGCTGTGTTTGATGGAATTTTTACAAAATTCAGACAAGAAATGGTTTCGTTTTTAAAAACTCGTGGCCTGAATTTCGGAATTTGATTTTGACAAACTTTCAACCCGTGGGTGGTCATTTTATTAAGGACAGTAATAGCACACGTTTTTAAGTTTAAGACTACCTATTTAATTGTTTTGTATAATCTAGGTACAAGTTTTCCAAATGAGCTTGTTTTTTGAGTGAAATAACTAAAAAAGTGTAGGCTTTAGTTTATAAAGTTTTTAGAAACGGTGTTTTTTTAAAGAAATTAAAGATAACCAGAAAAACTTCTGTTACTTATCGGTTACTTATACAGTCTTACATATCTGTCGTTATATACTCGTACACCCACAATATCGCCATTTGATATCAAAATCAAGATAAAGTCCTCATTTTAAAAAGTTTAACAGAAAAAAAAATTCAGTCAAGTTCAAAAAACACAATTTTCAGATGCTTGAATATCGTTTCGTAGGTGGTAACCCATTATTTACCTTTAAAACTACGTTTCTAACTCTAGGTAACCAAAATGAAAGTAACTTCATCTTTTTATAACTACTGTCCTGAAACTTGATGATACTTTTAAATATAAATACCATTTTAAAGATCAGCAAGTAATTTACAAGCAGTAATTTACCTAACAATAAATTTTAAAAGCAATAAGTACTTAAAAATATGAACGCATCAAGTCAAGTAGCATTTTATAAAATGAATTGTCCTTTAACTTGAAAATGAAATAGCTTAAGAAGCCAATGTTTAACTTATTTTGTATTTAAGCATTACTTTTGACCTGAGTTAACCTTGGTTAAAAAAAATAGTCAAGTCGTTTAAAAATCAAATCAATTAGTGAATCTCTACTTAAAAAAGTGTCCTTAATACTATGGTTTCCCATTGTCCAACAATTATTTCAATGTTTAAATTAGTTTAAGTTAATTTAAAGTTCATCCTTTTATAAACCATAAGATATACTAATTGTACAATTCGTTATCATATTGTAACTTTAATGTAAATTAAAACAAATAAATGTATTTTCTTTAAAAAAAATAGTGTAACTTAAATAGATACAGCATATTCAAGCATATCTTTTAAGTATAATCTAATCGAATTAAGAAAATATGTAAAGAAATCAAGTATTTGAAGCTCATTGTTAATTAGAAAGGTTTGATTCGTTTGTATTCAAATCTACCTACAATGAAAATTGAATTTTCGAATTGTTTTATCTACATAGTAAGATGAATTTATTTATATAGAACGGATTTAGAATGTGTTAATGATTGCGTTATCATCACGTTTGCTAGCTCATTACCTTGTATGACAATGTAGGAAGAAATTCACTGAATCGTAAAGTATAGCTGCAGGATAACTTCTTATAAAGGTCTGAAGATAGGTTAGTAAAACATTACGAAGAAAATACGTTTCACATTATCTTTTTCAATAGGTTGTTTTTCAGATACGTTAACTTTAAGGATTTCTTTGCTTTGTAGAAAAAAAATCTACATTTTTACAACTGTTTAGAGCTTACTTAAATCAGACATTATTAAAATATAATGCATAAACAATTAAAATAAACAATAAGATAATATAATATGAAATATTATTCAAAGGTCGATTCACTCTGGATTTCATATCTTGTCTTAGAATCGAAGATGATTATAGCGCAAGGCAATATAATAAATATTATAACAAAATAATGAAGTAGTTACCTAATTTTATTCCAACAACCAAAAGAAAGATTATTAAGAAGGTTAAAAAATTACTACTTAAGAATTTATTTTGAAGAACCCATTTTTCCAAAATTATTTAATTCTAATTGACTCATCAGCATATGGTCAATTCCAGAGATGGCGATTCTATAAACTGCCATTTGATTTAAGTGAAAGTTTCAACTAACCTTTGAAGTAATATCATGAAACACTTTTTAGTCCATTAGTCATTTAAGACAGGAAAAATTAGTTGGTTTTTATAATGTAATCCTGAAAAATTATTTTTTCAGTAACCAGCAGTTTCTAAAAAATCTACGTTATTTGATTATTGTAATTTTTATAACTCTATTAACTATACTTATTTTGCTTGTAAAAATCAATGTTTAAGGCACTTGTTAGAAAGAGCTTGAATAAATGAGAGTTATCACAAGTGTCACAAGTTAAAGAAGAACAATCTATCAAAAAGCTGTTATATCTTAGCTGTTTATATTATAAAATCAGTTTTCATTTATAAACAACTCTATGCCGCTCTTTAGAATTTCATTCATTTTTGAAGGTGTATCTAAAGCCTTCTTCATTCCGACATTATCTTATGTCTCTCCAAAAGTGTTTGCTCATTAATAAATAATAATGTGGTGTAGGTATATATGTTACGGTACTTGTTGTATTGACACGTTACACCCACAAAGTTCTTAATTTTCTCTGCATCAAGAAAAATCTTTTAAAAGTAATGATACGTATTAAGCTTTTTTTATCTACATATATATAAAAGAAAGTCGGACCATAGTTACACTGGTTACTGGATTTGTTAGATTCGTCTCCGTCCCGAATAGCAGAGTAACTATTAAATTTTAATAATTAAAATATCTATCGGAAAAATTCACAGAAAAAATTGGTTGTCTGTAACGTCGGTTTACGGACTATAGTTTTACGTGATAACTCATAAAGAACACCTAATTGATGAAAAATTGCGTATTTTTATGAATTGAATTATTATAACTGAATTATCATTTTTTTGTATAATACAAAGGAGTTAATTGAAAACTAACAATTTTTTCAAAATGAAATCAGACTGAAAATTATGAAGGAAAAATATCAATTACATCTTATTAAGTAAATTGTAAAAGAAAAACACAAAACACGTTGTCTGAGATTCAACAATAATATCGTGCCTCTCTATCACTTGTATCGCGTTCTCGCTTGCACGCGCAGGCTCAAATGGAACGTGACAAAATGAACGTTCTTTTTCAGACTGGCTGCCGTAGTTCATCAATTTATAAAACGTTATCACGCCAAAAAATTAAACAGAGAATTAGCACAATGTACAGACTATGATAATTGTTTTATTGACTGAGCCGACTGAGTGACTCAAAAGCTATTTTCTTGTCAACCAAGTCATTGCCACCAGCGCCACCACTAAAGTTTGTTTCAATCAAACCGACTGAAATAACAATGCATATTCGTAACCAAAGAAACAAACAATGACACCATAGCATTAATTAATATCTTTCATTTTTTTTAAATATGGGAAGAGTTGAGGTTTTATAAAAATGACAATAATCAAATATACCCCAGATTATAAGATAACAAGTTAAATAAACTACGTATAAAAAAAAACTGTCCATTTTCTGTAGGATGACTATGTTTCTATTCTACTTAAACCAAAGGACAGATTTTAATGATATTTGGTATGAAAGGTTTTCAGATTTTAGGTCTCGGAAAACTTGATTAAATAAATAAAATGTTTATTGCACTTAAGAATACCTACAATATTTTACAAATAATAAAGTTTATTAATTAATTATTGGTGTTCCAAAAATTAAAACCACCATCATAGTTGACATTGTAAATTAACAACTCAATTAATTAGCAATAATGTTTTTTCATTTTGGTGAACTAAGTTTAGTTTGTTCTTAGTTTTTGATAGGGGAAAAATTAATATGCAACGGATAGGTAAAAAAAACCCTACTTTTCTATTTATTTTTATAAAAGGAAATGTTTTATTTTTTTATGTTTGTATCTTTTGTATTTATTTACATGCATGTCCTTTGTGTAATTTCCTATTTCCACAATGTAGTTATTTTCATGTCCTTGGCCGTTTGAGAAATATTTGCTGGATAATTTCCTTATATGTTGTTTCAGCTATGGTTCATTTAGTTCCTTATGGAGTTGTGCTGTCCTGTAGTATTTTGGATAGTTTCCAACAATTTTTAGAGCTCTATTTTGTACTTTTTTCAGCTTCTTATGATTTTTAGGACAAGTAAAGCTCCAGACAGGGCCGGCATAAGTGATTATTGGTCTAATTATCTGCTTGTATATTATCAATTTGTTTTTGGTATTTAATTTATCTTTTTTGTCTTGTTAAAAATTGAATATAGAGCGTGCATGATTTTATAAGATTTTGCCTTGATTTGATGATGAGTTTCGCTTATATATGCTTGATAAAATTTTGTTCAAAGTATAGGTAGGGAAAACTTAATTAAAACCTTTAATGATCAGAGAAATTGTTGCATTTATCCAAAGTAATGATTTTTATTCAATATTCTAAACTAAAGAACATAAATGCAATTTTTCTCATCAATCGATGAGAAAAATATCAATCAAATATAACATCCAAAATGTCAAAGTTAAAAAATAATTTAATCCCTTGAAATTGGATTAAAAATGACATTAAAACTCGGTCTAATGCATCGATATTTTGAACATTTGATAAATTTTATAAAACTTCAATAAAAAAAATTTAAAAAAATATTTTTGTAAAATGTTCAGATATAGTTTAAAAGCTAGCGACGTTTTCGAGAGAGAATTTTAGGTCGGCCAGTTTTTATATATGTTATCTCTCGCGCTATCCCGGACATTATACGGGCTGTCTGGCAGTCGGGAGGGGTTGCGTTTATTAGTGCGCATCGCACCTGTACAGGTTAAATATTGAAATTTTCAGAAAAAAGAAAAAGTTTTAGATGAAATTTGTAGGAAATAGCATTTTACATAAAAATGTCCAGTGACTAATTTTCGTAAAGTGGCTAGTTTGCCGGCTACAAGCTTGGAAAGGCTGGCTCATTCTGACGTCATTTGAGTGGCCGACCGTTCAGAGATACAGCCGTTGTGCCAAATGTACCTATGCAATAAGCTTTACAAGCTTGTAGCGGGCAAACTAGCAACATTATGAAAATTAGTCACTGGACATTTTTTATGTAAAATGTTATTTTCTACAAATTTCATCTGAAACTTTTTCTTTTTTCTAAAAATTTCAATATTTTACCTGTCATAGGTGCGATGCGCACTAATAAACGCAACCCCTCCCGACAGCCAGACAGTCCGTATGATGTCCGGGATAGTGCGAGAGATAACATGTATAAAAACTGGCCGACCTTAAATTCTTTTTTTTTCAACGTTGCTAGCTCTCGTACTAATAGGTATCTTAAAAAATCCTTTTTCAAATACCTAAATATTATTGTAAAATTGAAACATTATTTCAGTTACTGTTTTTCACTTTTCTAACAAATGTTTTTAATGATTTTAATGTAGTAATTATGACACCTAACTTTAAAACCAAGATATTTGTTACTCTAGAGCAGCGGTCGGGGAACTTTTTTTACCGTTATCCCAAAATATTTTTGCATAAGTTGATATTACCCCTTCATTTTTAAAAGAATGCAATAAATATACATTTAAATTAAACATTATTAAATCAATTAATTTACACGGAAAAAAGTTGTATGAAAGTACTTAGTAGCTTCATGTTTAAAACAATAACTTCAAAATTGGGGCTTTATAATGTTAGAACAATTTGAATACAGTCTTTGGCCATACTAACACGTTTATAAAATAGTCATGGCAAAAATGTCCTTATTACCCCCAAAAGTTTCAATTTTACCTCATTTGGGGTAATTTACCCCAGTTCCTCGACCGCTGCTCTAGAGTCTAGAATATGTACGATTCCTGAAGAATAACCCAATTTTCTATGGACCAAAATAGCTGAAAGGATATTTTTTCATTTTTCTATTTTTATTCTTACTGAATATAGCTTTGCGCGGAGAAATGGGCGCGTATCAGCTAGTAAAATATAAAGTATACTCATAAACAAAGTTAAAGTAAGTAATAAAATAAGCAAAGTTATATTTTAAAATTGAATATGTTGACTTCAAATGCCTATGAAATGCATTTGATAAATACAAAATTTGGCTCATATCTACATTATTAAAAAAAATCTACATCGTACTTGACAGATTTTGCAAAAAATTAACATGAATATTTTTTTTTCAAGACAAATGACAAATTCATAAGGAATATTTTTTGAGGCCAATTCCTTGAAAAATTTTTCTTTGAAACTCATCCAGTTGCTAGTATTTGAATGATAAGTGTTAATGAAATACCTGCAGATAAATCAACCAAAACAATATTACTACACGGTTGGTAAATTCTTTTACCTTTCAATAAAGGATTAAAACGTGGATTTATTCAATTATTTCATTAAGACAAAACCAGTTCCATGGTCTCAGCGATAACTGCTGGTGTCTGTGAATCAAAAATCCCTCTTATAAACTTACTATGTTATTATTATTTATTATTATTATTGGACAATTAAGTAGTTTATAAATAAAATTCACATAAAACCCAATTTTACAGTATTTCTACACTGATGAATTAAAACATTTCAACTTGTAATTATATTCTGATGCTGAGATTAATCTCTGCTGTAGTTTTAATTTTATAAATAATAACAATTTCGTATACGTTTCTTTTATTTAGCTTTTTGTAACGCAAATGAGTGTTTTTATACTAACAATATTTTTATCACCTTCATAACTAACTTCTTTCTAAAAATAGCCAAATAACGTTTGATCTAAATCAAAATGCGTAAGTTCCTTATCATAATTTGATTGTAAGTTATTGTTTTTTAGAAAATTTCTCATCATTTCCTTCCATCAAAATCCTTCATTGTAATATTCATAACATAAATGTCTTAAAAACAATTTGATTCCTTATACGTACCTTATAACCAGCTTTCATTTAGAGAAATATATGGAAAGAAATAAGAGTATAAGAATAAAAAAATTTTAATCTTTTACTTCTATAATTGAGATCTATAGAAAAGCTTTTGTATGAAATTTAATGATTAACATTAGCCGTTAATTTATTTTTTACTTTTATATCTACCTATATATTATTTCATGTAGGTATCATGTAAGTAAAATTTAAGAACAAAACGATTTCTACTTGATTTTTTACAATGATTACACTCATTTTACGTATTTAAAAAAATACTGTACAATTTTGTGTTAAACAATCAATTAAAAACAATCATGCATTGAAAATTTGACCAGCCTTAGCTCAAAGAACATAAATTACTGCCTCGACAAAAAGTTAGAATTTGCAAATCAATAATTTCCTTTGACGTTCATACAAATATATTATTTATGAAAGTATAATAACTTTTATACATAGCTTTCGTTTTATCCGTTATGATTATTGTGTCATCATTTTTATTATTAAATAAGCAAGCAATCGACTTGAATCGTTATTGCTTTCCATGCTTTCTTTATCGAGAAAATGTTTCTCGTAATAATTTTTTGTATCAATCAATTTCTAGTTTTACTCGTAGGTATATGCATTGGTATGATTAAATAAGAAAATTAAAATCGAAAAAAAAAAAAACTGTTTATACGTCTTCATTTTAATTGAATGCGGTCAACGAGCTTTGTGGCGTTTTTCTATTCAGTTTTGAGCAAAAATTTAGATGTCCTTTTTACCGTATTGGAGCATTATGGTACTTGAAAGATGAGCGTTTTGTTAATGGCTTACACTTGACGACAAAACTTGTCTCTAGGGGTATTAACACAGATCAAATCTCATACTGGCCGTCCACGCAATTTCTTTTTAGTCTTTTGCCACTTGACATGTTTTCTATAATAAGATTTAATAAATAAAATTCATTTTCTCAAAAACTAGAAAATTAAATTTTATTTATTACTTTTAGCATCTATGTTATTTTATATTTTAAATATGAAATTTTATTTTCATGGAAAAAATTATCATAATATTTCTTAAGTTTAAATTATAAATATGATTCCAAAGCAAGATAAAGGAAACATAATATAAACGCAAATGCTGTTATTTCTTGTATCCAACTAAATGATGATGACTCATTCATTGCCTTTAAAACTTGAGGAATCTTTTATACGAAATAATTTAAATCTTTATTCCTTTTTTATATACTTAATTGAAAAAGTTAACCACAAATACATTCACTTGAAACGAACAAAATATATTATGCAATGTGGATAATAAAGGAATGGAAAACTTCGTTTTTATTTGTATTGGACTTTATGTTTATGGTTAACACTTAACAACAAAGACGTATATTTTCAAGTTAACAATACTCGAACAAATAAGGGTCACCATCATCATCTTCAATTCTCGTTTATTTTAGCACCTAATTTCATTATCCTATAGAACATAGGGTTACTTAAGGATACAGCCAAGCTTTCATTCAATTTTCTACGTTTAACGATACTTTCACATTCATTTCTTGGTATTCTTAAAATCTATATTGTTCATTAATAAAATAAATATTCCGTTTTCTAACAAAAAGTAGATACTTATAAAATTTTAGTTAAGTGTTTCGAAAAAATGGCCTTAACATAATCAACTGATATACAAAGAATTGAAATTTTCAAACAATAAGCTTAGAACGTTAACTATCTTTAATAAACAGTGCTAGGATTGAATTGAATAAATAGGTATCTAAGGTTCAAAATAAATATAGAAAGTTTTAAATTTCTAACACATTTTAAAAGAATCAATGCTTAAAAATATGAATTAAATTTAAAGTGCGTTAAAGTAAAATGCGAAGTAAATCTAAAAAAGGTAAGTTTTAAACTATAATGATAAAAATGGAAATTTGAATGTTTTTACTTCTCCTTTACCATTTTCTTTGTGAAGCCATAACTGTGGGAATTTGCAAAGTTAAAAAACAAATTAATCAACCTGAAAAACATATAGAATGAGTGAGAATAAAATTTTGTTTTTTTTTTTTTATCAAAATGCCATTTCAGAAGTTTTTCAGTGAGAAAATCAATACACTTCAATTTCGCACAGAAACATTTTTCTCAAAACATGCATTATTTTATGATTTTATGGTTAAAAAATATTGAAAAATTTTACGTTTTTCCCGATTTTTTCTGTGAAATATCCGTAGGAAGTACGTAGCAATGTTAAAAATTGGATTCAGCCCACCCGAAAACAAAAAATGAGTAAAAAAAATTATTTTATCAATTATTTCTGACCATAGCGCTATTTGATTGGACTAACAAGGAATGAGCAAAAAATGGCATCGTGTTAAATCTAGTATTGTTTCATTGTTGTGTCAAATACTCCTAAACCAAGCTAGCTCCAAATATTTCTGGGCATGTGATAACCCGAGTCTGCGACCCAGGTTGGCTTCTAAATTGGCTCCCAAATGACAAATCTTTATTCTTTGATTTGAAACAAATCCTCTCACTTGTCAGACAATATTTACAATTCCCTCCTCATTCCTCGGATCAATAATATTATTTTCCTAATTCTATTGTGTAGTTAAAAGCACGAGAATAATTGTTCATATCATTTCATTACTTAATGTCTTAAAGAAATGCTTTAGGTTTGTTCCATACATTGATGCCAAATACTGCCAGAAAGACAAAGAGCAAGACACATTGATCAAGAGAGTCAATAGTGAGTGAAGAAACGTTTCAGCTTACAGCCGCTCGGCCGCATTAGGCCGAGAGTTGAGCTATATACGTACGTTTTCGTGACAATCACGTATTTTAACACTGATTTGGAGGTGTTTAAACACTGGGTAAACGGTTTTTAATTTGAGCGAACTTGTCGCTTTATGTTCTTCATTCAATCGTGTCTCTTGGTCAATGTTGTCTTGCTCTTTGTTTTTGGCAGTGTTTGAACATCATCAAAAGGACATAGGAACAAACCTTTTGTAGTCCTATTTCACACCTTCCCTTGACTCAACCAGGCTCAAAATACCAATAAAAATTAAAAAATAGGGTTTCACAAAAGCCCGATTTTTATAAGCTTTGAACTTAAAAATTTTGACAAGCACGTAAGTACCTACATACGGAACTTTTAAGTCAAATTATAAAATACAAAATAAGTTTAAGTTTAAAGGACATTTCGAGGTTAAAGCATATTGAACAACTATGTCTTTTGGTATTGTCCTAGGAAATTTTAAAATCAAATAATGATTTCAGGCTACAATAATCCTTCAGCTAAAAACTTTTGTTAATAAATATTTAGACTTTAATCGAAAATAAAAAGAAAATCAAAAATATCTATTTTGCGACCCAGATAAGAAACCCAAGTACGAGAAAGACCACCAACTAGATACTTAGAAGATAAAAGTGGAGTGGAGTGGATGAAAAACTCTGTAACGAAAAACTCAAAAATAAAAACGAAAGGAAAAATTTAGGAGACTCTTATGTTCAGGAGTGAACGGCAATTCGTCCCCTTTCTGGGTAAATTTCGTAACTGCAAGACCGTACTTGATTTTCTATTTAAATGTTAACTTGAGTTTAAAGTAATTTTAAGCCAAATAAAATAACTAGAATAGCAGGTTTAATAGTGAATTTCTAGTTTCAAAGCTCGTAAGAAGTTATCTTTTTGCCTACATCCTTTATTTGTTTTAGGGCCATATATTCTAAGAATGGCCAGATCAGGTCAAAAATGTATATAAATCATTATTTTTTTACATACGTAATTTTATTGAATTTGTTAACAATTATAATATTTTTATACTCGGATAACAACTATACAAATTAATTATTTATACTATTATTCAACAAATAACTGCAATTATAATAAATAATATTGTGAGTTTTATTGAAACGTTTAAAGTTATTGCTTTAATTTTATCACATTAATTTATTAATTAAATATCTTTTATACTGACGACGTATAAAAAGTTGTCTTTAATTTGAAGCATTGACCTATTATTAATTATTTTTTACTTAGTCTATGAACTTAAATATTATATGTACTTAATTGATTTTAAAATTTCAAATTCGAAATGAAAGTCAGTAAGCAGAAAATTTGCAAGTTTATTATTTATCCATCTACATGATATTCGGGAAAAAAAAACTGTTTCTATTTTAACAAGTAGGTAGATACTTTATTTCCCAGTTGAAATATGAAAGCTTTTAAAAATTATAGTTAGTTGTAAAATTTTGTTAGTACATTTCAATATTTACTTCTTGGGAATTAAAAGCACAGACAAAACTTATTTTTCAAACAGGTATTTTTCTCATAAACACTTCTAGATTCACCAATTTCGTTACACTTCAGCGTACACTTTATGATACGATATTAAAAGATGTATTCATTTATAAAACATTACTACCCCAAATATTATTGCAAAAATTCTCTTCAAAAAGCTTCGCAAATTTTAAATTTTACAACCACCTTCATCGCAATACCATCCTCTAACTATTTTGATCTAATCACTCTACTAATTAACTTTTTTTAATGTAACTAAGCTCTAAAAAAAATCTAAAATCTACCTCCGAATTTTAAAATATACACAAATCGTTAGTATAATATTTGTTCATTTAAAGAATTGACAATTGAGGAAGCCATTTTCTATATATATATTAAGTAATGGGTATTTTCTCTTTCTAAATACATTTGTGCGTGTCAAAAGCATTTTTCTAAAATTTCAAGTCCTTTAAAACAAAATAAACATAAATAAGGCATTACTTGTGTTTAAAAACTGATGAGAATCTATCAGGAATTCAACCTAGTAACTATTCAATTTATTATTAAGTAGGTACCTAAAAATATTATTTACTTTAAAGCTTATTGTAGCGTTAATGGAAGGATTGTATTTTTTGTCTTTTTAAAGTTGAAAAAATCTAAATTCATTTATAATATAATAACAATTCCTAAATGAAAAGGCAACTTTATTTCATTTTTATTGTAAACGGCAACGAGGATTTCTTTCATATTGTGAGGCTAAATATTTTAAAATTGCTGAGTATTGTTTGGTGTTGCGACGCTGATACGGACGACGCCATGCGTCGTTAATTCGATTTGTCGGACGTTTTATCCCTGGTGTATGAATTAAAAAGGCTCCATCCAAAATTACGAAGCGATATTTTAATAAGCACATTTCCAACATCTATAAATTGAGCCACAATTTTATTAATGTAAAATGAATAACATTCAAATAGATACCTGTAGCATTTTATCTTGTAGGCCTTCCCAGGATAGTGATTCACTGTATAAAGGATCATTATTAGTTCCTATATAAATTGGTTCCCAACGATGATAGGGAAATTCACGACGTACAACAACCAAAGGCTAAAAATACAAAAATTATTTATTTTTTTAATATGAAAAGGATAATGAGAAATATACTTTAATAATGTCGTCTGAAATTGATTTTGTGATCCACCTTTGTAGTCCGGGAAAGCGTTGACAATGCAAACAAACCCAACGATGAAAATACACAGCTTTTCCTTCTTCATAAAGCTGTTGTAAAAGTGTTTTTGTTCTTGGAATATTTTCGACGTAATCAATTTCAAAAACAGGCACCACAAAGACATGTCTAATGAATTTTTGGGTTTTACTTCCGTCCGAGAAAGTTTCAGGCTTACGATTAATCCTTTCTAACATATCCATAAATTTACCAGCTAAATTTTTACTAGGAATCAATTCAACGTCGGAGACCATTAAAAATTTGGTTTGTGCTCCAACCCGTGCTACATTTCTCGCTACGTTAACAGGATAAGTTAATGATTTCTTATTTCTAAATGTCATTATATTGCTTAAGTCAGGCACGTGACAATCAGGAACACTTGGGAATTTTATGGTCGTTGCATCTTGTCCATAAGACGAAAGCGTTTGAGGCGGATATTTATATGGAAATAGAAAATGTACGGAAACTTTACCCATTTCGGGTAAGCAGGAACAAAGTTTAGTTAAATATTCAATGGCTAATTGAGCATCGGTGCCGGGAACAAATAACGCAACGCTCACAGGACCGTCCCAGTACCGAGCTATTTCACTCACGTAAAAAATGTATTCGATCGTTGCGTGAGTCACATACGTGACAGGTGGAATATTTTCAAAATTTTGACTCGTTCCGTTGATAACGTTGTATAAAACATTGTACGATATCGATTGCGGCGAGTGTTGCAGTTCGTGCGGTTGCCATTGAAAGCGTTCGCCTGGTAAGCCATAGTTAAAATTGCAGTACGAATCATTTGTTGGTGTGTTGCTTTTTAAAAATGAGCCAGGTAAATGATTTTCGATAACAGCAACCGCATCTGAGAACAGGTACATCCTTTTATTATCCCCGGCCGTTAAAAACAAAATATTGCCATGAATCAAAAATTTATGATACTTCATCAGCTCTATAAACAGCATGATGCAAACAAACGCAACAATAAACAGCATCATCGTTTTCATTTTGATGCAACGAAAATGACGATACGTGAAATACATTTTGAAAACCATTATTGTCAAATAAATGCATTTTATTTATCAATGTTTTGGTTGAAAATGTTAACAGAACAAATTAATGAAGAGCAAATCTATTCTAGCTTTCACATTGCACTACTGTTTCCACATCTTTAATATACATAACCCCTAAAATCTAGACAACCGCATTATTCCGGGTGATTCCGGGCACTCCGGGTACACTTAGTGTACAGCATGTACAATAAGTTTTCCCATGTAAACTTACTACTGGCATCTATGTTCTTCAGTTTGAAGCTTATACACGAAGTTATTGTGACTTTACATGTTTTCACTGACGAAAATATGATAAGGAATAACTAAAAAGAACCAAGATTTCTTAAAATTTATGCTAATAAGTTATTTTATAATAATAAATATTTTTTAATATTGTCAAATTTTTAATTTATTCATTAACTAAACAACTTCTTACTTATAAAATAATAAAACATAATAATGTTTTTGCATCGACTAAGATTATAATATTTGTTGATCTTTATTTCTAATGTATCAACTACCGAGAAAAAAAAAATTACAGTTATATTAACAAAGAAAATGTATTTAAAAATTTTAACCTAGGTAAGAAATTTATATTAAATCACACCAAAAACAAAAGAATCAAACCATTACTTTTGTATCTCCATGTACGTATTTCAAATGGCATACAATCGTCATCAGGGGATCAAATCGGAGTGTTTTCGGCGATTGTTTCATGATAATTATATGTATGTACCTAAATATAATTGTAAAAAAAAATCTAGTTAAATAATTTAAGTGCAAGGTCAACGAAATTTAACAACATGTGTAAATTTTCGTTGGAAAGGTTTACGTGTAGGCTGGCTTGTGTTTAGTAGGTATAAATTATTGCTTGATATGCTTTCTTCTAATAGTACTTAATCCTCTGTTGTTAGTGTGGTTAGATTCCCAAATTCTGTTGTGTGCGTACGAAAAATCCCCGGTTATTACAAATGGGGGATTAAATTGCTGGAAGATTCCTTTGATATGACCGCAGTTTAATTGAATATCTTGGTGTATGTAAATTGTACAAATTGTTAGGTTTTTTTTTATAGACTATAGCCGCTATGCAATTAGGCCAGTCAAAATCAACAATAAATTAACAAAACATGATGTATCTCAAATTTTTTAGTATGTTGTTTGGACCCATTGGGGCTACGAATTCTCAAGTTTGCAACTCTAAAAAAATTGTGGAATCATTTTTATCAAGAAAAAACCACTAAATTTTTGAACTTGTTTCAAATTCCGCTCGATATTTCCTAATCCATGCACTTTTCTTCGAAAGTTATTTTACACGTTTTTTAAGAGCATCAAATTTATTACAAATTAAGCCCAACCGGAGCTCTGCACTTTAATGGGTCACTGAGTTACGGCACTTTGAAAATAAGCCAGTTTTTTCAAAAATTGAAAATTTCAGTTTTAGACCTTTTTTGGATTGAAGTTGCGTCGAAACCATTGATCCTACGAGCATAACTTATAGTATATAATTTATAGACAATTTAATTAGCTTTAAATTAAGTGCAGAGCGGGGCCTATAAGCCTCGCAGCTCTCTCACAATATTAAGGAACCCATATAAGGTAAAATCGCTTTTTGGTGGGTACTCCAGTATTGGTGGATCGTCAGGGTTTTTTTGAGGGTCGTTACCGTCGTCCTCTTCATTGCAGTTTTGCACATTTCTCCAGAGCAGGTATCACACATCGTAGAACAACTAAGCCCTGCTTTCAGGCCAGTGCAGCCACCTCTCAGCATCCCTTTTTCCATTTACAATAGAGGAGTTTTAGGAGCTCTGCAGGGGCAGGAGCTTGCCGACTGGCAATGTAGATAAATCCAGCCGAGGTCATACATGTTTAAAAACAATTTCATGCAGCAAAAAATTATTTAGGTACATTTCTAGGGAAATGCGATTACATAAAATAGATAACTCAGATCGGGCATGGTAATTATTAATGGTTAAAAACTAAGCGATACTCAACAACTGAGAATCCATCGTGTCCAACGACTGGATCCACGCGTTATCTCCGAAGTTAGTTTTTTTTTTTTTGGTTTTTTTGTTCACTTGTCGTTATTTCTGGTATAATTTTTATGTTTTGAAGCTATGTTTTGAAGAAAATAAGTTATATATTTTTAAAGCTTATTTGCTGTTCGTTACTCGAAGTTAACTGCCTGGCTGTGTAGGATCGAATCCCATTTTCGATTTATTTTAACGAGATCTATAAGAGGATGTCGTTAAATCTTGGCGTCCGGTAAACAGCAGAGTTGGGGAAACAATTCATTAGCCAATATCTGTAGTACATACAGCCATACCTGTGATTTTTCACGGGCCAAGCCACTAGTAATTAAATACTTTCTGGTGTGGGATTGTTAGTGGACCATTGCCGAACACAAATGACAAGTGATTGAGATACTATTTACTATATAGTGTCTACTTTTAACAAAAGAACACAACTGAAAGTCAGTTAGTGACGTAGAAATGAAAATAGTTTTAAAAAAATTAAAGCAAAATTCAATTGCAAAAGATGTCCAAATACTTAATTTCATAGTAAGGCTAATAGAGATAGAGATACAAAAGAAATAACATTAAATAACATTTTGATACGAAAGTGCTCTTCATTTTTTCGTTTAACATATTAAAACCTAATTGAGTTCTAAAATCAGTGGCGGAACTACAAAGTTTAGGCCCCCTGCAAAAAAATTAGAACGGCCCACCAACCTTATATGAATTTTTGTTTTTCGTATTTAGTGCCCTATATAATTTTGGTAGTTTTCCTAAACGATCCTGTTCCTTTTTCAATTTTCTCTTTATTGCTCCACTACTAGTACTGCTTAGTTTTTTTTCATTTTTCAGCTCCTTGATTTATTTGAAAACAAAATACTTATTACTTTAAAATACATAAATAAGTATATATTTTTGAGTATTGGCTAATATAAAGATTAATTTTACAAAATAAATTGTATTCTGCTTGCCTAATACCGAATGTTTACTTCTGATGAAAATAAATTCTTTTTCAAATCTTCACTTCTTTAACCTAAAGGCCTAAAAATTCTATATTAATAATTTAGCTCTTCACTAAAACTAAAACAAATATGAAAAATAAGAAACTAATGTATACTCGTATAAGTAGATACTTAAACACTGCGATAGTAAAAAAAGAGTTCTAATGACTTCAGTTTTTCGTTACAATAACTTTTGAATATTAAACAAGACATATTTGAATCGATTATTGAAACTGTTCTTTTCTTATTATCATAAATTAACATTGTTGTTCAATTAAAAAAATTTCATGTTTCAACAATCAACACCGTTTAACATATTTTTGTAACATATTCGAATTTATTAAATTATTATTTGTTATAAATTATACTCTAGTTGTTATGTAATATGGTATTTTTTTAATTAAATTACTATTTTGAATATGGATAAACAATCTCGTTATTGATTTGCTGAGATCTTACTAAATGTAATATTAAAAAAAATGTTTTTTTATTTGTACACTAAAGTATAAAATGCAACTAATTTCTCAAAATTTTTGGGCCCCCCAAAGCTTCCCCCCCCGCGTCGCGGGGTCTAGCGGTATGGTAGTTCCGCCACTGTCTAAAATAAACAAAGTAGTCAAGCAGACATAAATCAATGTAAGTAATGCTATAGTATATTTGAATCCAATTTTACCCGATTTTAGTTGCCCTAAGTTAAATAATTATTTAACAAAAAAACCACAAAGGTTATCTTTTGAATAACTACGATAATTTTAATTTGAATTTTTCATAAAAATTTTATATAGAATTATAAAGAAATTAAATGTAGATACGTTTTTTTATTACTCAAAGGCGTTATAAACATTTAATAACTTGATTGCAAAAAACTTGAAAATTTTGGTCTAAAGAACAAAAAAATTAAAACATTATATGTAAATTGATTTTTTTTATTGTTTTAGTCGCTCTAACATATCAAATCATATCACGACTGTTAACACACAGAAAATTTCTGTAGGTCATGTAAATCTAAGATCTTAAATTTAGTATCACTGACGCATGTAGCGGAGAAAGTAAACTGCTCTAACCACAGCGCCACTGAGCGGACAAAATAAAATTTTAAAAATATGTGTTTTATGTGTTATTTTTCTACTCCAAGTATCCAATCAGTAGTCAAAACTAAAATAAATGTAAAATGCGTTAATTAAAATGAAGTTTAAGTCAGAAAGTTTTATTTTGCAGTAAATTTTTACTACCTGCCTTTTCCTTAATTTTGGCTCTGATACAAATAATAAACTATATATAAGCAATTATAATATTTTTCATTCCAATGCATCAACTCTTAGCTTTTTATTCCACTAAAACCCTTATTAATTATTTTATAGGTTATTCTTAAAACGTTTTTAAATCAGTTCCGTTAAAATAAAGATATGAGTATGTACTTAAATTTTAAATGCAATTTTTGTAATGTAAATATATTTAAGTACATCCTCAGAAAATTCCAAGACAATCCGGCGATTATTTTCAAAGCTACGCGTAAATGTGTACATACATTTATTACTCTATGTAATGTGGTTCCTCAAAGCTGTGTTTTTAAGGTCGGTGACCAAGATTTCGCAAAAACGGCTCAAACGAGCAGTCTCAAATGTTAACACAAGCTCGTCAAATATATTTTTTAGTAATTTGTCGAAGGTTATTTCTCACCATACTTTTCATTTTATAAACAATTTCAGGTCAAAAATTTAATAAAAAAAGTTTTTATTTTTGGGTAACCGCCCTTTTGTCAAAAATTGTATTTTATTCTTCGATGAGTTTCAAGTTTATACATTGCTTTAATAAAATCCGTTTAGTTTTTTCATTTTAAATGATCCAGTTCAGAAATATTGTGGCCTCCGCAAGATACCTTTCCTGATAGGAGCTTTTGGAGATCAGTTATTGCAGTTTAGAAATACAGTTTATAGTTGTTTTTTTTTCTCCCCGTTAGCAGAAAGCCAGGTTACGGTTCGTTCTCCTCGCACTGCAGTTTTAGGGTTATTGAACTCCTGTTCTGCTCATGTATCCCTGTTGTACAAGGATTCTTGCTTATCCCCGGCTCAGCATTCTGCCTAGCAAAAGCAGTCCCTGTATTAAGCTTTTTGTGAGATTTGTCCCTGTTTGGGCGTCATTTATTCCATACAGGTGTCGCCACTTTGTGAGGGCTTTGCAGTCAAAAATGACATGGGTCGCTATTCCTCCCCGTTTCTACACATTCTGCAATTGGGGTCCTGTTGTGACACCCCAATAGTCTGTTTTTTTATAGAGGTACGAAAAAGAAATCTTCCCAAGACACCGCCATCATTAATACTCCACCGCCCATCTTACGGCAGATAACGATGTACGGTAGTTTGGAGATTTTTACCCACCAAAAAAAAACACTCCTCTCCCCGCAGATGATACGGGGAGGACTGGATTGGAACCGCGTTAGCATTACTTCAATCCAGTCCGTGCTGCGTCTCACGACGCCTACTCTTGGCTACTAGTCCCTTTCTCCGATTTTATCCTTCAGAATATTACTTGCATGTCGGCTTGACGTGCAGTCCCATCCTAAACAGATAGGCGTTGAACTGTCCATGTCCTGTCAGCAGCTGGGTCAGGAAGAAGTCCGTGTTTCCGAGAGAGCCAGACGCTGATGTCTGGAATCAGCCGTTCCGTCCATCTGCCAGTCTCCCCCGTCGTCCATTGGTTCTGCCACTCTTGTAGGGTTTCCTTCTTTATTCTTGTTGTTGCCTCTTTGTAGTTGTTACCCTTCAACTTAGCGTCATAAAGACCCCATAGTCTGTAGATGCTTCCTCAGTCTATAGTGTTTGGTTATCAGTCCCGTTTATGTCCTGAGCTGGATCCTTTTCAGCCGTAAAACCTCAGCGAAGAGCGAAGGGCAGATCTCCCCATCATTCTTTTGCTGAGCTTCTGACCGGAAGTCTCTAACTAGTGTTTATCTTACTGCTGTCTCAGCCGACTTTTCATCGCCTTTTTGACAGTAGATTTGATGATCCCCACTCTAGACTCCGACCCCTCGAGTGGGGTCATCGAACCAGCTCTAGAGTAAGCATCAGCTTCTTCATTGCTCTCAACTCCCTTATGCCCTGGCACCCAACCAAGTTGGACTCGGTTTTGCTTTGCCAGGTTCTCCAGGAATTGCCTACTTTCCAGCAACTTTGAGCTGATCGTTTTATTGGCGATCGTTATAAGCACTACCTGATTGTCAGAGAGGATTTGAATGTTCCCATTTCGATAGCCCTTTACAAATCACATTGCTCTATATCCAATACTATTTGACAACCACTGAAGAAGATTCAATCGAAAGACGTATCTGGGCAATACGTCAAAAATACGTTTGTTTGAACATTTGTTCGAATGTATATGTATATATTTTACTTTTTAACCAATTTAAAAAAAAACGGAGGAGGTTCTAAATTCAACTTTATTTTTTATGTTTGTTACAACAACTCCAAAAATAACAATAGTTGTACATGATATCATCCTAATAATTTGATTTTCTTTTAGCAGTCTATACATATATTTAAAAAGTTTTGCTTAGGTGAACTCTAAATAAAAAATTTGGTAATTGTTTGCAGTTGATATATTGATTGTAAGTTGAAGACACAAGGATACGAAATAATTTTTTTACTTTTTGTAGCATTTTTGTTAAATATTTTTTAATTTATTTTAAAATTCGTTTTTTCATTTTTGTTAGAATTTTTTTTTTATAAATTAATTTATGTAAATAAGACCACAATATATTTTATATATTGTTGAAACAGTAAAACTGTTCAAATTCAACGGAAAAATATAGTTTGATGTTATAAACAATACTGTTTCTAAGAACAAAATAATATTCAAATTTAAGAACTATGAGATAAAATATTTAATAAATATTCTAAAAAACTTTCAAAAAAACGTATAAAAAGGAAAACCGTAAAGCGTAACTCATATTAGCCTGTGCACTTTTTTAATGCTTTATTCTAAAACTATTACAATGAAATATTCGGTTTTTGCAATTGTTGCGTTGTGTGGTGTAGCTGTGAATTGTTGTTGGGTACCAAACACGGCTAGTGGAGATTCGTTAAATACTTGCAGCATTACTAATACAGACCCAATATTGAATATAGTATCTGCGACTGGAAATTAACTATTACTGTGATATTTCAATGTAACAAAAACACTTTTTTGTTAATGATTCTGTTGCTAATAAACAATTAACTACGACATTGTCATATTCTGCAGCAGCTGGAAGTACCGCAAAAATCACCTGTTTTACAGTCATCGATGCTTTACAGATCTTAGGACAAGGATCTACTGTTAAAGTAACATCTGGAGGAGTTGGTTCTACTTCAATGGGTATCTCGATCACATCACAAGTTGGACAAGGATATTCCGTTACATTGGTCGTTCGAGGAAAATAATCGAATCCTTCTTCAATGTCAACCAATTATAACCCAACGACATTATTTCAATTTTATGTACACTTCTAACATTTTGCTTATATTTTTCTTCAACTATTTGTTTTAAATTAAATTTTACAGTGCAAATCAAGACTTACTTTTTGTTTTTAATTTACCTTTCTCACCGAACAAACTATAAACATTCACTTTCACTATAATTTACTTATACTATAGAAAGAGCCGGATTAACCCTATCCGAGCCGCTAGACAATGCAATAAGGTCTTTACAAGTTGATGAAGGAATGTGATTCCTTGGTTTTCATTGGTTTCATTGTTTGATGCTGCAAATCATCAGTACCACCTAACCTGACTTGTAACCTTTATTGAAATGGTCTTAATGAATAGGTTATAGATAATTGATGATTCAGGTCTCATGGTAGGGTAGGAAAGAAAAATAGGACGCGATGCGATTATTTTTAAACTTGTTAATGCAATTAAATACAATAACAAAAAGAAAACAGTTTTATAAAATACAAATTGGAAAATGTCAACTACCAAGATGATTTATTTGTAGAGTGCCATTAGTTAAAATATTAACTACTCTAACTTTTTTAGAAAGAAAATCATTTTAAACATCTTGGAATCGACCTTTTCTAATACATCATTTTCAATGGCCATTGTTGACAATAAATTTGCACCAATTGGTGCAAGGCCGAGTCACACGATCTTCCCGCTTGATATGCATGTTGGTTGCGATATAATGGCCTCCCAATTAGGGAAGTGTGTTTTACATGCCATCCCAGTACCTTCTCCAACACTTTTAGTATAAGAGAAGTCAGTGTGATTGGTCTGTACGCCCCTGGGTCACGGTGTGATTTATTAACAAAACAATAGCTTTTAAAAATTCCACGGCTGCAGCAACTAAACACAAGAACAAATTATCTTAAAAATTTAAAAAATACCAACTAATAATAAAAAAACGATACGACAAAAACTAAGAAGCTGACTAGAAACTAGTAAACTCAATTAACGTTCTTAGCTTTATTATTTTTTCTCTTTCCTTTATTTCCATTTTTATTATTAAATACATTTATAAAAATAACTTAATTCAATTCTTCTTTTTAGTATATTTTATATTATACCTACTTATAAAATTCTAATTGCTCAAAAGAAATGATTCATTAATATAACTATTTGCCAAGTCTATGTACAGGTGCTGCGCATCTCTATATGACTGTACTTATAGGTATATTGTATACTATTTGGTATTATGTGGTTTACAATATACATAATATATAATATCCTGGCAATAAATAAATAAATAAAATAATAAAAATAAAATAACCAAGAAAAGAGCATCCAAAAAATAACTGCATATAGCACTATACTGAAACTAAGCTAGCCCCTGGTGTCTGTTAGACCCCTCAAAAAGCTCAGGATTCAAACCGTCGCCTAAATTGATCGAAGAAGTCAAATGGTTTTCATTAATGTATTTAAAAAAAAATTGGTTGTCTGTAAAGTCGGTTTACGGACGATAGTTTTACGTGATAACAACATAAAGAAACATTGATGAACAATTGCATAGGTACTTTTAGGTACTTTTATGATTTGAATTATTGTCACTGAATGGTCATTATTTTGTATAATATATAGAAGGAGTTAATTGAAAATTGACAATTTTTTCAATATGAAATCAGACTGAAAATTATGAAGAAAATCTCAATTTTAAATCTTATGAAGTAAATTGTAGAAAAAAACACAAAACACATTGTCTAGGATTCAAAAATTGCATCTCTATCGCTTGTATCGCGTTCTCGCATGCACGAGTTAAATACTTATATTGTGGAATATAGGTATTAGGTTAAGTTGTTGGTTATTAAACAACAAACAATTAATACTATGCCTTTATTAACAACCAAGTTACACACTACGATCTGTCTGTGTAACTACAATAAGTCTGATTTATTTTTGGTGTTACTCTTATTTATATAGTCTTATAAACTAATTAGGGAATTTTGGATTTTGGAAGTGGAAGCTGAAGCTTTAGAAAGTATGATTGCTATCTTTTAATTATTAAAGTAAAATTAGGGAATTTTGTAGATAAACTGATTTTGGAATGTTGATGATTAGGAAAAAGGAATATTTGGAGTTAATCCTAGTTGAAGGGGGATGATATCGTTATGTGTCCCATAACTCACGCACAGGCCCAAATGGAACGTGACACGTTTTAGACTGGCTGTCGTAGTTCAACAATTTATAAGACGTTATCACGTCAACAAGTTATTAAAGACTTGGAATCTTAATTTAAAAACACAGAGCCTACGTAAGATAGAGAAATCGTTAATTCTTCTACTCCAAGTTTCCAACCAATTTTTCCAATTTTTTTCTTTCCAAGTAAAAAAGCTTTTGAATTTTTTTGTATTATATTTTACACATAATATCTGTACATAATTAAAACTAAGAGAAACATTTCGTACTTACTTATGTACGTATTAAGAGCATAGCTTAATTAATTTTTATGTATCAGATTAGATAAAAACTACAATAAAAAAGCGGAACTACTCGTATGAAAATAAAATAAAAATAATGTAATCAGCTCATTCTGTTGATAAAAAGAATAAAAAATAATTAAAAAATTATCAAAACTAAAGTGCTATATAATTTAATACCTATTAATTAAAAAGAACATCATGTTTGAAGAAATACACAGTTCCATGGAATGAAATAAAAAATGTCTTAATTAATATTAAGTCAGACCCAGAAAGTTATATTTTACAGTAAAGTTTTACTACCTTATCCTCAACTTTGGTTATGATACTAATAATAAAGTTAATATAGGCAATTATTTTCCATTCCAATCAATCCACTCTAAGCTTTTTATTACACTAAAATCCTTGTTAATTATTTTATGGGTTATTCTTAAGACGTATTTAAATCAGCTCCATTAAAATAAAGATATGAGTATGTACAATACTTATATTTTTAATGCAATATTTGTAATATACATATATATTTACGAAGGGGAAGGTTGGGTATTTGAGAACATCGGGTAATTTGAAATACATAGTTGAATTTTAATAATTTTTTTCTTTCGCGAAAATACTTTCCCGATAAAAATATGTTTACATTGACGTCCGCATACCGTCAGGTAAATAATTAAAAATTGTTCTTTTGTTACAATTTTTGTAGTTAGTAAAAATCTGAGTTGTTGTTTAATTTGATCAATTTTTTTTCATCAATTTTGTGTTGAGTTGTTTTATTATTGTTACTCTTGTAGATTTATTAATATTTTGTATTAATGTAGATTCTTATGTTTTAATTAAGATACAAAGGCTTAGTCAATTTCAGTTACAATACTCTATTTATTTTGTCAGGATTTCACTTCACTCAAAATTTCACACAGTAGTTCGTCTTTCGTCTTTACCTCTTTTCTCACACACCGTTCCACTCAAACTCCTAACTCGAACTAACTTGTCTTCCCCTTGTCACACCACTCACTTCCTTTCCCAATCGTACACTCCTATTAGTTGATTGATCTTATAATTAAATATGTTCTGACAAATGAAAATCTTTTTGAGATTTCAGAAATTGCGAAACTACACCGCGGTACACAATTAAAAACCTTCAACGTGCAAGACAAGATGTTAGATGTAGACGACTTTCTTTAAACAAAGCAGCAACAAAATAAGGAGTTCCAAAATCTACATTATTCAGATAAGTACATCAAGAATATTTTAAGAAACCAAAAAAAAAGGACGACAACCTATCTTCAATCAAAGTCACGAAAATCAATTGAAAAGATACATCTTCGATTGCTGCTAGTCTTTTTACGGCATAACACCCAAATTACTATGAAGGATTGCCTTTACATTTTCTGAAGCCAAAAATTGAAACATAAATTTAACCAAGAATCTCAGTTGGCTGGTAAAGACTGGTACTATTCATTCATGTCTCGACATCCCTCCATCAGTCTACAAACTCCAGAAGCAACGTCACTTAACCGAATACAAGCGTTTAATGCCATCGAAATTAAACTATTTTTCGCCAACTAGAAGACCTCCAACATAAATACAATTTTCTTAGTCATCGTATATTCAACATCGATGAAACCGGTATAAATTCTGTTCAGAGAAATTCGAAAATTTTGGCTCCAAAAGGTTTGAAGGAAGTAGCAAAAGCGACAAGCGCTAAACGCGGTATCATCACTATCGTTGTTTGTGCTGCTAGTACTAGTAGAATATATGTTCCTCCAATGTTTATCTCTCCAAAAGAACATGTGTAACAAATGTAACAAGTGGGCTCACGAGCAGTGCATGAGCGGCCAGTCCCTGTTTAATGATTACGTCTGTAATTTGTGTGAAACATAAGGTAAAGTACCCAGTAGTTGAACGGGATTCAAAACAAAACCTATTTACCTCTAATTTAAACAAACAAAATACGAATAAATTGATCAAAGAAAGGTTGTTTATGAAAATATAGATATTTTTTTAAGATAAAACCAAACAGAAAGTAATAAATTATGAAATTATCATATTTTTACAAGGTTTTGAAAATATACATCAAATGCACCAGTAGTTGAACAATCTATTTTGACTCGCCGCAGTAGTTGAACGGCCCGGGACTAGTACTTGAACAAGTATGAAATACATTCAAAAGATAAGTTTTTCATTGTTGAAAACGATTATTATCAACAAATTGATTAATATTACCCATAAAAAAATAAAAATACCAACTGTTATTTGGGTTATGGGTAAAATTCCGTTATAGACACCCCAAGATTTAGACGTAACCTTACATTTTTTATGTACTTACATTGGAATTTTCAATTTTATTTAATGTAAATGTTATATTATATTATGTTTTATATAAAAATATATAATAATAGTGACATCGCAAAGTTTTACACATTTAAGATATTTGGTTTTCTGTAAAACTTCGCGGTGTCAATAATGTACACCAACAATGTAAATCTCGGAGTGTCTAAACTAGAACTTTACTATAATTTTATTAATTTTATCGGATAATATTGTTGAATAACAAGTAAATATTAGTCACAATGTTTATCTTACCTTTGGTATCAACTTTTATTGGTTTGAATTCAATAATATTTTATTTCGGTCAAATAAATAAGTTTGCACTGAAAATTTTTTGGAATTACTGTAGTTTGTAATAATATAATCACTATATATGTATATTTTTATACTTTTTATAAAAAGAAAACAATTAAGTGGAATTTATTACTACTGCACTAGAACACTTGTCACGCTGTTCATCTACAGCTTCCATTAGAATTACATATACCTAATACTTGAATATCTTGTTCAAGTTTTGGGTACCGCTTTAAACATTGGGAGGTATACTTAGACGAAACAAATTAAATATAAAAATTATATTTTTTAGCTTTGCAAAAATTCTAGGATGTTTAAGAAAGACTATTTCATTTGGTGGCACTAATTTTTTTACTAACAATAATAATAAACAGTTTTTTTACTGATTGATCAGTTTACGGTTGAGTACCTTTTTCATGAAAAAAGGAGCCACTATCGGCTATTCTTTATGTGTCAACTTTCAATGTGACAAAAATATTATAATTTCAATTTTCAATTTATAAAGAAAAAATATCGCTAAAATCAATAATTGAACCAATAAATAATCATTACATACACATATTACTTATAATGAATCTTCTGATTTTGTTTTAGAACAAGTTTAAAAATCTGTTCAAGTACTGGGTCCATTTTTGCCAGTGTTCAAGTACTGGGTACTTTACCTTAGTTAACAATTATTAAAATTTGTATAATATGTAACGTTACCCAATTTAGTTTCTATTTCCCCGTTGACTGATTTCAAATACCCCACACACTATCGGGGAAATAAGAATGGCAATATTTTATATATTATTTGTTTGTTATTATTTTGTCAATTTTAAAAAGTTTTGATTTCAAAGTGTTTATGTTATAACAAAAGTTTATTATTTTTGTTATTTTGTTTTATAATCAAAGATAATTTTAAGTTAAATGTTCTCAAAAACCCCACTATCCCCTACATATCCAAAAATTTTCAAGCCAATCTGACGATTATTTTTAAATCTAGGCGTAAATTTGTAACGATAGTTTCCACTGTATGTAAAGTTCTTTTGAAACGCACGTTTTTCTCAAAACTATGTTTTTAAAGTCAGTAATCAAGATTTCTCAGAAACGGCTAAATCGATCAGTCTCAAATTTTAGCACAACCTTCTAAAATATATGTTTAAGTAATTGGTGGAAGGTTTTTTTCCACCATACTTTTCTTTTTATAAACACTTTAAGATCAAAATTTTAATCAACATTCGCTGTTTTTTTTTTTTTTTTTTTTTTTTTGAGAAACCGCTATTTTGTCAAAAATGCATTTGTTCGGCTTCTTCATTTTAAATGATCCTCTCAAGAGATATCATGGTCACGAAAATAAAACTTTTTGATTTTGACTTAATTTTAATTAACACATTTTTTATTTAATTCCCTGCGTATTACTTCAAATATGTTGTTCTTGTAAAATAGTAGGTATAAAATTATACAGCGCTTTAGTTTTGATAATTTTTTTTATTATTTCTTATTCTTTATATCAACAAAATGTGCTGATTACATTATTTTAATTTTATGTTTATATGAGTAGTTCCGCTTTTTTATTGTAGTTTTTATCTAATCTGATACATAAAAATTAATTAAGCGATGCCTAATACGTACAAAAGTTGGAAATGTTTCTCTTAACTTAAATTATATACATATATTATGTGTAAGATATAGTGAAATAATGTCAAAATAAAAGGATGTGGGATCATAAATAATTAATACCTACATAATTATCAATAATTATTTATGATCCCACATCCTCTTAGTTTTACATTATTTCATTAAAATTATTGGATCTTATGGGTTCCACACATACTGATACCGATGCAGCGATACTGAGACCGGCCCATACACGTTGAGATCTGCATCGCCACATATCTCAAGCATCAGTATCGCGATGCAGATCTCTCTCTTGAAGACTTGGAATCTTAATTTAAAGACACAGAGCCCCCGTAAGAAATAATACCAAAACAAGAAGAAGCTTTTTTACTTGTAAAGAAAAAAAAATGGAAAAATTAACGATTTCTGTATCTTACGGAGGCTCTGTGTCTTTAAATTAAGATTCCAAGTCTTCGATAACTTGTTTTTAAATACAATAATGAAAATCATTTGACTTCTTCGACCAATTTAGGCGACGGTTTGAATCCTGAGCTTTCTGGGGGGTCTAACAGACACCAGGGGCTAGCTTAGTTTCAGTATAGTGATATAATAATTTACT
Source organism: Sisyra nigra (assembly GCA_958496155.1). NCBI lineage: Eukaryota > Metazoa > Arthropoda > Insecta > Neuroptera > Sisyridae > Sisyra > Sisyra nigra. The sequence continues at coordinate 25,575,545 of OY292315.1, forward strand.
TTTTGGATGCTCTTCTCATTGGCTATGATCTGCATTATTTAACTTATAATAAATAAAAAGTTGTTTTTAGCTTCGACTTAATAATCTTTTGAAGGAATTATAAATTCACATAGTTGTTGAATTATTCTGATGTAAATAACAGATAATACGTAAACACATATTTTTTAAATTTCAATTAAGTTGAATATTTTTTTGTGTTAGACAAAATTTTCCATGTTCTTTTACAATAGAGTTATTAAAAGTTTATAACGCCTTTGAGTAATAAAAAAACGTATCTACATTTTATTATTATATAATTCCATATAAAATTTTTTTCAAAAAACAAAAATTACTTTGTTAATCAAGAGATAACCTTTGTGTTTTTTTTAAGTTATGTAAATAATTATTTAACTAAGGGCAACTAAAACTCAAGTAAATTTGATTCAAATGTAGCATTAGATTTATTTATGTGTGTTTGACTAATTTGTTTATTTGAAAATTCAATTAAGTTATAATCAATGAAAATATGAATAGCACATTGTAAGTGCACATACAGCCAAATAATTAAAATCAGGTAAAGACCAATGATGCCGATTTTGTATGGGTACCTATATTAATAGTGAGGAAAGATTTATTTACTATATACAAATGCAAACCGTAGCATATAGTTATGAAGTAAATACATTTTGGTTTCTGTAAAACTTTGCGGTTCCAGTAAGTGCACATTAGGGTGGAGCGTCAATATATGGAAGAAAAAAAAAATTAATTTAACGGATTCGAATACCTCTAGTTTTTTGCATTTTGAGGAATTAAACACTTTTTTATTATAAACTTATTATTTTTGAAATCGTTTTTAGCCCTCTACCGAAGCTCAAAGTTTCAACTTTTTTAAAATTAAGAAAGGAATTTTTATTTTATTAGTTTAATGGTGAAATTAATTTTCTAACGATTTTTTTTTCAATTCTTCGCAAGTTGGTATGGATGTTACTTAACTTATTCAAAAATTAAAATTTTTTTCATCGCCTAAAATCCGATAAAAAATATGATAAATAATATACATTATAATCAACTTCAAATGGGTTATTTGGAAGTTCAGTTTCCGTTTTTCCCATAAAAAAGCTAGAGTTAATTTTTTATAAATAAAGCTTATAAAAATATTATAATGAAATATAGGTATAATGTTTATTAAACGAAAATAAATGATACAAATAATGACACAAATAAATGATTCGACTCATAAAAACAAATCGAAAACTCGAAAGGTTGATTCAAAATGTGATTATAAGAAGACAATTGCTCTATTTTCACATTTTGTAATTTTTTTTAGTGTGGAAAAATGGCATTATACTTCTTGAATTTATTTTAGATCTTATAAGTCCGTCCCTTGCTTTTTCACCAACCACAGTAACTGAAGCTTCAGTCACCATCTTCACACATCGCTCAACAGCTTGAGTATGACAAGGATAATCAGGAAATTCTATATCAATTTTCGATTTTTTCTGTAGCAATGTTTTTAAATCTTGATTGCTCATATTATCCAACAGTGGAGGAGATGTGACTTGTGATTCAGTCCATATTATTAAGCTAGTATAGTCTTTAGCTTCAAAATTTAACTTTGGAAGCTTAAATATTCGAACCGAAGCTCCAACTTTTTGTTTTTCTCTGGCTGATAAAATTTTTCTTAAGCCCAATTTTCTGATGTGAGGTCTTCTATCGTTTAGCATACCCAGTAATATATTTTCTGGGTGTGCAAAAAAAGAATTACGTTGAATTACCGGGTCAATTATTTCTCGAACATTCGGACTGAAACATCTTGAAAAACTAATAAGTTTAAAAATATGATTTGGGCCATGTTTGAAAGAGCTATCTTTTTTAATGCCAAACCAAACGGGGCCATATACTTTTAAAATATATTTTGAAAGTATAATTAAATTTTCCGTTGGATTAGATGTCGCTACATATAGTCTTAAGATTCTATTGGCAGTTGTTAGCCACCTGGAATGTGCCATTTTTCCTGGGTTTCGGTGTGCAAGACCTTCAGGGCAAGATCCTTTACTTACAGCTTGACACATTTGGTATAAATACTTTTGGTCCGTACTTAGGCTCTCTTCGATTTCAGGAGCTAACGTCGGTAGATTTCCTAAAATTGCTGAAAATTCCACAATAGGAAGATCAGCGCAACTTTCCAGTGCTTTTCCAATGGGCCCTGTGTAACTCTTAGGTCCTAATGTCGCTCCATCTAATTTAAGAAATAAGTGGCGAAAAGGTAATTCATTGAAATGCAGTTGACATATGAACCACTGCAAAGGCCTTTTCAACTTCAGCTCCATAATTCGAATAACTCCACTTTTCCAACCCGTATTTGTGGCTGTACCATCACAACCAATAACAGACAACGCATTTAAATTTAATTTTCTGTTTGTCATAAAAGAATATAGCGAATGCGCAATTGCTTTCCCTGTACCGGAAGAAATGGTTAAATGTCCTAAATAGTTTGAACCTGGCTCCGTGAGTAAGGAGATATGTTCATTTATTTTTCTAACATTATGAAAACTTTGGCCTCGTTTTTCACAAACCAACGTTCTATCTTTTCTTCCGTCAAAATAAATACTGGTAACATTCGAAAGACAATCGTTTTGTTGGAGTTTTTCACGTTGCCGTTTTCTAGCTCTACGAACTTTGCTTCGATCGATTATATTTTCTGTATTTTGAACAGTTACTAATCCGACGTCCTGCAACACTGCGCTCGCGACTGCTGCTGCCGATCGATCTGAAATGCCATATTGATCACAAATTCGGGCAACATTTGGAAGATGTAAATGATTTCTCTCACTTATTTCATGAACATTTTTCGAGGTATGTGACTTGGAATTATATTCAGATGTTGATGAAGCAGTTGGAATATTAACTTTTACGGAATTTTTTGTTTTTACGTTAAGCGATGATTTCATAGTTTTATATAACATAATTTTGTCATTTTCTTTCTTTTTCCTTATATTTTTCTTTTTAAGTTTATTTGTTTCCAAAAGATCCAACCCACCTATAACCATTTTTCTTTTAGTTCTTTGATCGGCAAGAAACGATCTTTCTAAAAAAGGTACTTTCTTATCTCGTGAACAAATACAACTGTTGAAATCAATGCATTTGCAAGTACAGATATCAAATAATTCAGTTTGGCATTTGTATTTCCATTCTTCTAGCTTCTGAATAAAATTTTCATTTTTTTTAGATTGAGGGTACCTCAAAAAGTGTAAATATTTATCATAGGCACTTTTTAGCTGTTGTTTTATACGTTGTATTGTAACAAAAGGTAAAGATGCACTTTTCCAAATTTCTATTATATTACGACCTGTGATATCAATTATTTCAGCAATAGCTGGTTGTTTTCCGTTTCCCATAACTTTATGTTCATTTCTCACAAAAATTAAATGTTTCAAAACGTCCGCGATTGTTGGTAACACTCTCTTGTTTAGAAGGCCCAATGATCCAAAGATTGGACAGCTAAATTCGTGTCGGGTTACTCGCTTCAACATGATGATTTCAATATGTATTTAAGTACTTAATAAAAATTTTAATGTTTCAAAATTAACACGTAACTTCTTGATAGTTATGATAACAACTTTGAAATAAAAACAAAATTGTATTCTCACTTATCCTACCCACACGACGCAAAGATAACTAATTTTAGTTAAAAAAAAAATTATTGGTTGTTTATAATTATTAAGATTTAAACTTTTACAAAGAAATTTTTAATTAAAGGGAACGAGGCAAATATCTAAAAACATTGAACAATGTTATGTATTTTACGGATGTATTAAAAGTAAGATTGATGACGATGAGGACAAGTAGGTGAATTAATATTTTTTTCCAGTATTATATGCCATTCCTGGACTGAATAAACATAGCTAAAAATATTAAAAAAACAGTTACGGATAAAAAAATTAACAATACATAACGATTATTTTCAACGTATTTTTTTAAATTTTTGAGCTGTGGTAGAGGGCTGAAAGAATTTTTTTAGATTTTTTTTATTATTTTTTACATGAAGTTTATATAATTACGCAACATTTAAACTCTCTTCCAATAACAAAATTTGAAAAAAATTATGACGCTCCACCCTAGTGCACATACAGCCAAATAATTTAAATCTGGTAAATACCAATGAAGTTGATTATAATGGGTATCTATTTGAAAAGCAAAAACAAATAATAAACTTTAATAAAGTAACATTCCAAAGTAAAAATTTATTAAGAATCTTTGATGGACAGCAAAAACAAAAGAGTCTCTCAACTCTATACTATGTATATTTTTTTACGCATTGCTTTTTAGTTCACAAACTTATTTTGGATATTTTTATTTGGTGGAGTATTTCAAGAAAAGTATGGTTTTTTTCGTAATTTTTATTTACATTTTTGTAAGATTGCTTCAACGGCAAAATCGCTTACATTAGCGACTTATCAATTTTACATTAACTTTAAACATTTTTTTCAAAATCTTTCTTACAATGTTATTTAGATCTAATTAAATCTAGGTATTATATAAAAAATATCTAAGAAATGTAACATGAAAAAAAAAACGACAACATAAGTATATATATGTAAGTGTAAAACGAAAACAATAAATAATATTATCATTTATATATCATTTTCTCTTCTTATCAGGTACATGGTATCTAAAACAGCATATCTTTATTAACATACAACAAACAAACAAATAAAAATAATAAAGCTTTAGTGGTAAAAAAAAACTCTTTCGAGAATGCCTTTAGGGAGTTATATACATACATCATACCTCAGTCAGGAGGCCCAAAACTACCGAGTTTTCAAGAGTTTTTCCTGAGTGACTTTTCAATTTATAAATATACGTGCACAAAAAATGAAAACGTATAATCTAGTTTAATTATAACATTTTTTTATTTGTAAAAATAATAATTTTGAAAACTTCTATGGCTTATCTCCAAAAGATCCTCTCAAAATAGACATCTTGCGGTGACCACCATATCTCTGGACTGAATTATTTAAAATAAGGAATCCAAACGGATTTCGTTAATATGATATATAATATTATAATTAATATTATAAAAATTTTGTATTGTTAAATTTATATTCAAATTATATTTGATATAACAATTTTCAAGATACCTGATGAAGTCAGAATAAGTATAATTTCACACTGACGAAACGTCGTGTGATAAGAAAATAAATTATTAAATAAAAAAACTGGTCTTTAATAACCTGATAATTACATACTTAAATTATAATTAATAGCAGGAATAAGCAATTTTATCGGTGAGTAAAAATCTTCGACTAATTACTAAAAATATACTTAAGGAGCTGTTGTTAAAATTTGAGACTGGTCGGTTCAGTCATTTCTTAGAAATCGTGATCCCTAAGTTTAAGAACACCGTTTTGAAAAAAAAAGCGTTTTAGTTTCAAAAACACTTTACATAGAGTGAAAAATTACGTTATACTATACGTGTAACTTTAAAAATAATAATCGGATTAACTTGAAATTATCTGAGTGTTCACTAAAATATATTACGTGAATGATTTTGGAAAAATCTATTTTTTGGAAAATTCTATCTGTATATAACCCCTTTAAAGCCACATCTTCAACTTTTATTTATCCAGAAACCTTAGTAACATATCGCATGGCTTTTGGTTTGTATGGCCCCGAGTCAAAAATGGTTAAATTCAAGTGATAGATAATTCACTGCGTTATCAAAAAGCTTTCTTTCAATATCGACCTTATAATTACCGTATACTTGTACATAAATATTGCTCAATAAGAATATTTGGTTGACGACCTAGAAACCGTTCTTCAAGCTTTTTTAGGTCTTGATAAAACCGCTCCCCTTGTATATCACTTATGGCTTCGAAATTTCTTGGGAAAATGAAAAATGGGAAAGTAAAAAATGTATTTTAACGACTTTCGGCAACTCTATTTTTTCATACGCACTAATAATAAGTTGTGAACCAAGAGTTCCTCGTTATCAGCTCTATGATTGCCCAAAAAAACCTATTATCACAGCTTTTAATGATGACCATGCCCACGCCATACAATTCTATATTTTTTTTAATTTTTGTCCAAAATCTTTGTTTTTCATTAAAAGGCGTATTTGAAAACCGATAAAAATGCTTTCTTTCAACTTCGCGTCACTTAATTTTGGAAACATGGATTTCAAATATATAAAACGATCACTGTTTTTATCCATTGTCTCGACAAAATTTTTCATCAATTATAATTTTGCATAACATTTGCTTCTCCACATACAAATTCTTTCCGTTTTAGTCTATTGTTAGTACTTTAATGTTTATCAGTAGCTCTACTTTCCCACATACAAAAAAAAAAACAACAATATTTAATAAATTCACCTTGTAAACCTAATAAAGTTGCTACCATTTTTAGGTGTGCACACATTTGACTACACTTATAATCATTCTTTTTTATTTTATCTCAATGTTGATTTAATGTTTTCATAAGTTTCTTTTAAAACTGGCGAATACGTAACAGGAATTGATGGATACTTACTATGGATACTGCTTTCACACAATAGTTTTAGAACTATCAATAAACAAACGCCAATTGTTCATTTCATATAGAATTTCTAATTTTTCCATCAAAGATACAATGTCTTTACATCAACATATGTTTTCTGAATCATTTACCACGCCTACAGTATCAGTGAGATGAACCATCGCTCGCCCTCTCGGTCATTGGAGAACTATTTAAGCTGGTTATTTAAGACATTTTGTTAAAATCTATTAAAATTGGGTGTACATAATTAATTAAACTTAAATTTATTAATTATTTTTTTAATAATTAAATTATTAACATATTACACTATATGTTATGTTAGTACTCACAAATAGTTTATTAATTCTTTAAAATATCCTACCCCCAAGAACTGCAGCTAATGTATCCGGGGACGAAAGTAATCACGAAGTAATCATGAAAACTATTGCAGTTCCAAAACGTGTAATGGTCAATATTCAATCAATAGTCATAAAGCACACCACCGAAAGCTTAATAATTGTCCGTCGTCTTGACCGTTAATCGGAAGTGGATATCGTAGAACTATTTGACCTCGACGTCAACCAGCCACAGGAACAAAATTAACTTTTTTTTTCGTCTTATTGTTTGAATCTAAATTACCAAAACTTTACTAATTTCCTACCTTCAATATTTGGAAAATGGGTATTTTGAAAAATTAATCGGAGTGTCCTCAAAAACAGTAAATAGAAACCAAACACATGCACTTTTAACATACTAGTATAAAACTATTATATAGCATTCGGAATCACATTTTTAGCAGTAAAATCGTGTCACGCATTGTATCTTTACGCGTTTGAGATCTTTAGTAAAGATCTCAAACGCTAATTTTATTTTACTCTTATAAGAACTTTTTTAGCGTTAGTTAAATTTTTCTTAGTTTTCATTTTAATTACAAACAGAACTTTGTGTCTGCTTTTTCTGTATTGTTAGTTAAGCGGCCCATTTAGTCGAAAAAAAAAAGCTAGCATGAATTGTAGAAGGGATCAAATTTTTATAACACGTAAAATATAAAATTTTAATAAACATAACAAAAGCAAAAGAAAAAATAGATTTAAATTAAATTCTGCGTACAAGTTTATATTCGAGTAATCACTAGGAGATAAGCTAAATAATAAAGTTTCTATGAAACACTGAGACTATCGTGTGAATAAAAAAGAGTAGGTACTAACACTAGTTTGTACACTTTTCTAAAGCTCATTTCTAGAAGTCTTACAATGAATAAAAAACAAATATTCAATATTTGTAATTGCTTTGTTGTGTGGGGCAACGCTGAATTGTTGTTATGGCACCAAAAACTACAACTGCTACTACTGCAGCAGCATATCCGTTAGACACTTGCGGCATCTTGAGTTCACAAACAGCGATTGTAAGATAACTAAAATTGTGATATTTCAATACATTAACAAAAAAAAATTCTCCCAGAATTTGGTTGGTGTTAATAATCAACAACAAAACTTATACTCTAGAGTCTATAGCGCCTGGAACAACCTCGAAAATTACATGTTTTACAATCACTGATACTTTAAACTACTTTAAAGGATTTGGGACAAGCGTCTACTATTAAAATGACACCTGGAAGAGTTGGGTCAACTATATGAGTATTTCGATCACTTCACAAGTTAGTCAAGGATATGTCGTTACATTAGTCGTTCGAGGAAAATAATTGTAATCTTGTTTATAAGTCAATCAATCCAAAATCAATAAAATCATTAGGTATTGTCTGTATATACACTTTTATTTTTTTCATTTTTATTTAATGGTTATATAAGTATAGTATTATGTAACGAAAATTAAGAATTACTATCTTACATTTTATAAACCATAAACTATAATAAACCATAATTACAATATTATAATTTACCATAATTCTATTACACTTATCTTCAATTTTTTTTTTATTCCTCAACAGGTCAGCTCAATATTATAATATAGTAGTACTATTTACCCGATACCCGAATGTCCGTATTTCTCAAACAATCTTCATTTAATTTTTTTTTTGTTAAAAATTAAAATATAAAAACAATAAATATTTCTTCCAATGATTGAATAACAATAGCAAAATTTAGTAATTTAGTGGGCTTAAATATTTTAAAGAAATAGTTTTTTCAATATCTTCATTTAACAGTAATTACGTACTAAAATACTTCCTTTAAGTTTGTGGTCGTTTTTTTTGTGTATTTTAAGTCGCTTTAATATCTATGGTCATTGGTCATATCATGTCTGTCTTACACACAGATAGGTTAGCTCTTCATTCTTTCAATCTTATATCTATAATATGTAGATATTCGACGGGAAAGAAACCCAGCACCACTGACGTATGTAGCGGAGAGAGCAATTATTGCTCTTATCGCTGCGACATCAAGTGTAGACCAAAACCACTTGTTTTGGTCTATTTGAATAAGGCTCCAAACAAAAGACTCTTTGAAAATTTTTCGGATTTGGTAGAAATTTTATTCTATTTGAGTATTTAATGGTAATAATAATGGAAATATTTTTTGGGTTAATTTGAAAACACATTCAATTTTTTGAAAAAAGTGTACAAACTTACAAGTAAAACTTATAATATAAATAAATAACTTAAATAATTAGAAACAAATTTATTGTCTCTCACTTAGATTAACTGATAATTACATTTGTGTACAATTATTTACTCTTTATTACACATAAAGTAGTTAAACATACCTACTATTACGGTATCAAAAGTATAAAACTTGAACTAACTTAACACTACAACCTTAATACCCTAACTAACAAAAAACCATAAAAACACTGAAAAATAGAATAAACAAAAATATAAATTTTATTTTCGCTCAAATCTATAGTTAAACACATTATGCTTAAATGAAGTTAAAAGGCATATCAATCAAAAAAAAATATCTGCTGCTAGGCGTCACAGTACTTTCTTTTACTTTCATTTATGAAACTCACTGTTGGTTAAAATAACTATATAAACTGAACTATTGTATATGCATACAGCCATACAGCCATAGTATATACAATATACATATGGATATACGAATTTCCAACCTTCACCCCAGAACCGCCCTTATTCAAATTTTCCCAGGAAAAGTTTCAAATAAAAGTTGTGGGCATCAATTAGTCTAAGAACTATAGAAAGTTTAAAGAAAATCGTTGGAGCCGTTTTCGAAAAAAAAATGATAAAGCTCAAAAACTCCTAGAATAAAGTGGAGCTTCCGGTTAACTGATTTCAACCAAAAGCTTCGCGACACAACGAGACATAATATGTAGGCAAATTTCCAAGTTTGGTGCAATTCTGATAACGCTTTCGATACGATATGGCTGTCACACACAGACATGTTTCTAAAAACCACTCTTTTGGACTCAGAGGACCTCAAAACATGTATTTCCGGTGAAAGCTCGAATTCGAAAATTCGACCCGATTACAATACTTCCTATACTATATACTAGTAGTAAAAGAAAGTAAAAATGATATCATAAATACTTATTCCATTGAAAAGTTACATTTAGGGTTGCAAAGATCAAAGGACTCAATTTTATTTCTTATATGTCAAAAGGGGGTTAGTGTAAAGATAAATCCAAGTTTATGGGGTTGCCACCCTTGTCCCATGGCCGCCATCTTCCAAAAAGGGGGTCTGAATGAGTTTTAACTATATCTGGCAAACTATTCATCGCACAGAAAATGTATCAAAATATTTTTTGTTAAAAACTAAATTGTCTACAACTTTATTTATTTAATTTGTAGCCATAGAATTATAAAACGTATTAAGAAGATTAAATTAAAATTTGGAAACAAATTTTCTTTTAATCGATAAAACTTTATTTTTGCCATTTTACAAAAAAATAATTCCAATGCATTTGAAAATGGGGATGTCAAGAAACAATTTACATTATAAGTTTTTCAATTTTTATTTATTTAATAGCGTTTTACAACGATGCGAAACTTACATTATTCTCTAGTACTCGTACAACTATACATTAATATAAATGATTGATTCTGCTGATGTAAAGGAAACTTCAAAAAGGAAAGACAAGCTTCAAATGTTTAACAGTGTGTCTTAGCTGTTCTGGGGAGACCTGCATCAACATAAAGGAAATATCAAAATTGTCTCCGTACATAGAACGTGAAGGACAAAATAATTGTTCCACTGTACGTCCTTTCGATGGTTAAAAAGATATATGCTAATGTTTTCTTCCGAAAGGAGATAATATCAAAACAGATCTAGGAGAATGATATTGAAAATGAGCTACCAACAATATCACCACTTCATTATCCATCTTTTCTCAACAATTCGATATCGAAAGCTCGATACCGGATCCTCAGTCGTGGCCTAGCTCATCAAAGGGACTGAAAACAGCTTATAAAATATATTTTGGTCAAATATTTCTCATAAAATAATGGAAAGATGAGAAAAAACTATGCTTAAATCGTTCATATTAGGTTTGATCCACTTGGCCATTTGAGGGTGTTCAAACACGTCCACAAATGACAAAGATCAAGGCACATTGACCAATAGACAAGAGTGAGTGAAGAACATAAAGCGGCAAGTCCCGAATAGTTGACAAACCGGTTATATAATGTTTAAACACCTCCAAATCTATGTCGATACAAACCATACTCATGAAAAGGTACGTAAAAATCACGATTCTCGGCCTATGCGGCCATGCGGCTGAGGGCTGAAAGATTTTTTCACACACTCTTGTCTCTTGGTCAGTGTGCCTTGCTCTTTGTCTTACGTAGACGTGTTTTGCTTTGCCGTCTGGAACAAACCTAATAACGTATAGATACTTGTACGAGTAAGTATTGGAGAATAGTGTACGTTTCACATCGTTGTAAAACGCTATTAAATAAGTAAAACTTGGAAGACTTATAATGAAAGTTGTTTCTTCTCCTATTTCAAAATCTATTGGTATCATCAACCTATTTTTTTTTTTTTTTTTTTTTTTTTTTTTGTAAAATGACCAGAAAAAAAGTTTTAACGATTTAAAAAAAGTTTTTAATTATTCTTGTTAATAATTTTGTTATTTTTGGTTCTACGGCTAAACGTTACAGAACCAAAATTGGGAAACAATTTTTGTTGAAATTGTGGAAACTTTTGAATTTTAATTTTGGTTTTTATTAAACAGAAATGATAAGAAAATGTTATTTTTATTTATATGATCACATTTAAACCCCAATAAAAACATAAATTTCAAAATAACATTAAAAAAATTGTTAATAACAAATGTAAATTCTATCATACTGGCAAAAAGTATATTTAATTTTTCCTTAAGGGCACATAAAAGATACAATCGAGAGCAAAAGTACTGAATAACTCATGAATATCTATTGTTTGAACCATGTCACAATGGAAATAAATAGTTTCAATACTAAAAAATTGATATTCATTAACCTTGATTTAAATTTTAAAAAATATACCTATATGCACAATAAAAATAAAATATATTTAACAGTGAATAGATTTCCATTTATACTACATATATACCTATGTATGTATTATTCAGTAAAATCAGGTTTTCAATTTTTTCTCAACAACTGAAAATTTCAATCAAATTTTCCAAAATTGTTTTATATAGTTCACGTGATATAACTTGAATATTTGAAAACAGTTATCATAACCGTTTTTAACGGTGTTATCAATGAAATTTAAGATTAACTAAGGAACATTCAAGTGAATTCTTTGTTTGTCATCATCTTATTTCAAACATCTTCAAACCCTAATACTTCTTTACGTGATAAGATCCAAGTCTTCCGCAAGCCACTCAGAACGTACAGCTGTCCTTAAACATCATATTTTCTCAGTCATAAGAAGATATGACTTACAATGAGAAAAATAAGAAATGTGAACGCACTACAGAATTAGATTCGAAAAGATGCCGAATTCACAAGAATCTCAAATATATAGCTTACATAATAAATTTTCCAAATCTAAATTCATTACAGTTAAAACTAGCTAAACACTAGCTAAACTCAATAAATATTCGAAGATTGGTAAAATATCTTCTAAAATAATTTTAATGTTATGAACATAAAATATATATCTCTACTGTAGGCGAGTCAAAATCGACATGAAAAATATCTAAATTCACAAACCATGATGTATTTCTGATTTTTTAGTATATTGTTTGGGCCCATTAGGGCTATGTATCTCAAGTTTGCAACTCTCAATAAGTTATGGAAAAATTTTTATACAGGAAAATTTGTGAAATTTTTGAACTTGTTTTAGATTCTGCTCAGTATCTTCTAATCCATACATTTTTTTCGAAAGCCATTCTGTATTTTTTAAACAAAATTAAATTTGTCACAAATTCAGCTCAACTGGAGCCCGGGACGTTAATGGGTTACCGAGTTACAGCATTTTGAAAATAAGCAAGTTTTTTCACATATTGAAAATGTTGCGTTTAAAATATTATCCTTCTTTATTCCTTTATTCCGTTTCGGTCAATTATTGACCTTCATTAGTTGTCTATAAACAAAGGTACATAAAAAAAAAGTAAAAAAAAAAACATAGTACCTATAAATATTTCTACGAAGTAAAATTAACCAAATTATCACCTTGATTATTATATAGCGTATAAATAAGTTATACCTAAAATGTATGTTCTTTTGACATACTCATTCAAATAATTACACATTAAACATTAATTTACTATTTGAAAAAAATAATTATAAAGTTTTCTGAACTGTGAACAAAACTAATGCATCCATATTGAAAGAGTTAAATAAAGCGTAAAGGCTATCCACTGAGATAATGAATTCGTCAAGTATTTTTGGACACGTATGCAAGCAAAGAAAATAATGATAATTTATAACAAAGCAAAAAATTTGTCGTACAGGGCAAGGTTGAAGGAACGAACCCTCAAAATATTTTTTATAATGTTTTATTTGTTTATTAGGAATTGACCACAAAGTGCTCCTAGCCTAAATTATTGCGCTTCTTAAAAAATTAAAAAATAAGAAAATACAAAATACAAAAATGAAAATGAAACTTTAGAAAAATAAAAAAAGAGATAATATACTAAAATAAATAAATAAATAAATAAATAAATAAAAAATAAAGAATAAAGAATAAAGGATAATATAAAATAACATTAGATAAATATAAAAATAAAAAACATAAATAAGTAAAAGTAAAATATAACATAAAAAGCCCCAATTGACCATAGTCAAGACGGAATGGCTTGGGAAAATGTAATATAAAATTTATCTTATGGCTTTATAAATTGATTTGGGCCTATGCGCTTTAGTCTTTTGAATGGAGGTTCTGTAGCAACTTTGACAGCCAATCCGTTCGGGTGAGCTTTCACTCTTTCAAGATATTTTCTGCCCAGCTGGTTAATATATTTCTCCACCGTTCCAATTCCTAGGTCGCGTTTTATGATGTCGTTTCTGATATAACGGCCCACTCCAAGAAAGGATCTTAGTATTATAGTCTGTTGCCTCTGAACTAGCTCGACGTTTGATGTCTTTGCAGCACCCCACAATTGGGCGCCATATGCCCACGTTGGTCTTAGTAAGGCCTTGTAAACCATAACCTTCGAAGCTAAGTTCAGAGCCGACCCCTTCCTGGTCAACCATTGGAGTTTACGGTGGAAAATTTTCACCTGTGCCACCTTATTTTTAGTGTGGGTCTTCCACGTTAGGCCCCTGTCAAGGTGAAACCCCAGATATTTCACCCCAGTTAATAATTCTATTAGTCAAGTTGTCGGCTGATTGATGTTTTTCGTATAGTTTAAATAATGTCGGTGAATGGTCAGAAGAGAGTTCGTTGATAGTTCTCGCCGCTATCTTGTCTCTACTCCAGCCTTCCCTCAAAATATGAAAAAATTCACTGTGAGCTCAATACTGAAAACCTGATATGTTTATTGGAATGAAGGAACTGGAAAGAGATCACTTTCACTATCAATTGTGTGACGAACGTAAGATTACGATACTTCAAACCTGAAGTAATCGATTGTAGAGAGTGGGAGAGCTTAACAACTCGTTATGAGCTTTTTTTTATTATTAATTTTATTATTATTACACAGTTCAGTTCAGTTATCTTTTGAAATTGAATAAAATTAAAGCTAAGTATTGTTACATGCCCACTCCGCGACAAGATAATGATACAGCATATCCTTTTCCAGTTTGTGACGTGATTTCAACAACCATTGAGTTAGAACCAACTCCTCCAGATGTGATTTTAATATCAGAAGCTCCTTGACCCAAACTTTTTAAAAGATCAGTGATAACATAACAAGTTATTTTTTTGTTAGTTACTCCAGCAGCAGGACATCTTAGAGTGGCTTTTAGTTGTTGATTAGGCACAGCATTTAATTCCTGTCAAAGAGTTTGTTTTTGGGTCAACTCAAATGATAAAACTATTTTAAAAAATCTTACCATCGCAGCGTCTGAGAAGAAAGTTTGATCTGTATTAGTACCGCCACAAGTATCAAGTGAAGTCGTCGTTTGTCTTGGTGCACAACAGTGCACAACTGTGGCACCAAACATTACAACAATGACAAAAAGAGGAATATTCATTGTGAGATTTAAAAAGCTTTATTTTAAAATAGGTTTATTACAAATGGGTGTGATTATTATTGGCAAGCTTCTTAAATATGATGTGGTTATGTTTTATGAGATATTTTATCTTATCATTTATGAATTGAGTATTCGAGACCGTATTCGAATATTCGTGATTTTATCGTCTTTTTGTTCGAGACACATTTTTATGATACGTGTGTATATTAAAATTATTTAATGCAGTTTAATTTTTATTTTTAGACGTATCAAAATATTACTACAACCATACGAGGGTATATTCTATCGTGGCCGAACTTTTCTTTTGCTTGATTATTGATTACTTCAGATCTTAGATTATATACGTTCTTACATAATGTTGGATAGTTGTGTCAATAATCACTATTTTTGATCTTTTCTTTTAAATTTATGTAAATTTATGGTCAATAAAGTATCTATACGACCTACATTTATGTTAAACAGAAATATTTATGCAAATGTGTTGAACTTGATGGAGATTCAATATTCTTATTCTAGAAAAATATTCTTTCTATTCTGTTCTTAGGATGTTTTAAGACACAAATCCTAGGCGTTTAATAATATCATTAAAAAAGGTCGTGATTTCACCCTGGAAAAATGCATAGTTTTGCAGGGTAGTTACCAAAAAAATCTGTTAAATTCTCTTCCAGGAGAAAGCGTTTCAAAGCCCATAATAATGAAAACTAACGCTTATGTGCCTACTACATAATAGTGTCAACTTAACTCTTAATCTATGATCCCGATTTTTGCTTAATTGCGCGCATTTTTAAATTGGCTCTTTATTTGATCATACACAGAAAAAAAGAGCTTTAATTTTATATTTATTAGCTACATTATGAGTGTAGCAATCATGCTACGGGATCTTAGGCTAAGAGTTAAGTTGACACTATTATGTAGTAGGTATATAGGCGTTAGTTTTCATTATTATGGGCTTTGAAACGTTTTTGAAAATAAATTTTTCAATATTTTAAGTCACATTAAACGTTTAATTACAAATATAATATTTGACATTCAGATATCATTAAGGAGTTAGTGTCCGACCGAAAGTTCGGTTTCGGTTTCAGCCGAGTTTCGGCGGCAGTTTTGGTTTCGGCCAAAATTGGCCGAAACTTTAGCCGAAACCGAAACTGATATCGAAAGTTGTCGTGCACGCTCGCCTAACTTCGTTTCTCGCGACAACGCTTTGGCGGACGCTTGCGGCCTTGTTCGAGTATTGTCAATAAAAGACTTTTTAATTAATTATGAATATTAATAATACGAAAAATTAAAAAAATGATCATAAATATATGATATTTAGAAGATTTTTTTTATTTGATACTATAACTGTTTTCAATTTAAATGTTTATTGCAGTTTAGTAGTGGTAGGTACTTAATTCTAAATGTAAGTATGACTGTTCTACTAATTGTGTTCTAGGTATCTTTGCTAATTCTTAATGCGTGATTTGATAATCTTTTTTGAGACTGGAACTAAGAGTGTAAAAGTAATTTAAGTAATTATTATTTTTATATAAGAGGTACCTAAAAGAGATTGATGATTCTTCTAAGAACAAATACAAACCAAAGTATTAATTAATAAGATTTCAAAATACCAATACTTATTATTTAATAAAACAGTAACAATTAGTGACTTGATTATTGATAACTGATAAACATTTTACTGCGAGAACTTAATTTGAAAAAATAATAAAAATATTATTAATATTTTTTCATACTATATTAAATAAATGATAACCACAAAATTAATATACTGTGTTTCCATTTCATGTCCTAATTAATGCAGAATAATGGGTAAAATGCACCAAATTTCAGTATTTTAAGGAAGTTTCGGTTTCGGTTTCGGCCGAAACTGAAGCCACGGCCGAATATTCGGGTACGGTTTCGCTTTCGGCCGGAAAACCAGTTTCGGTCGGACTCTACGATATTAGGAGTACATACTGAACGTTACAACTTTTTGAATCGAGTTTTCTCAAAAACCGTTAGTCTCACGAAAAAAAAAGTAACACTTTATCTTTTATAGATTTTTTTCCTTAACTTCAAATTTGATAATCAGTATGTTTTCGATAAAAGTTACCATTAGAGAGATTTTTGCGAAAATTCGTTCATCGTAACCCTTGACCCCGCGTAAAATTTTTAGCGGCGCATGTTTCGTCGTGAACTTTTGATATGTTGTTTAGAACCACAAAAGGAAACTTGATTAAAAATTCAGCTTTCCCTTAATTTTTCCGAAGTGCAATTAATGTCTTTATTCTCTGAACTAATATATGATAAAGTGCTTACATTTCTTTTAACCTACAGCGAGTTTCATAAATGAAAGTAAAAGAAACTACTGTGACGCCTCGGAGCAGATATTTTATCTTTAGATTTTTTTTTATATCTACACCTCATGAACTTAGAGTCTAAGTCTTAGACCGTACCTTGAGTTTTAATAACCGTTAGAATCATTCAAATAAGCAATTTGAACAATAAACAACACTGTTTTGTGAACTTTTAATATTTTTAGATAATTCAATTGAATGATTTTAATGTAATATTTCAACGTGTTCAATGTGTTTTGCGTGCTTAATAATTTTGTACGTATTAAGAAAAATGTATTAATAGGGTGGTATTTTATTGCTTTATTTTTTCAAGCCACATCGTATATTTCAATTTTTTTAAGTTTTTTTACTGGTACTTAAGATTTTTATTCAAGAAAATATGATATTTTCAATCTTAATTATATTATACTAGTTGATGTATCCGATTTCGTTTGAGTTTATTAAAGTATCTATAATCACATGATTTTGTAGATTAAATTACAAAGTTTTTCTAGAGATTCAATTAGGTCATTTTAATACTAATTTTAACTTGAGTTTGATTTGACATCTTATAAATTTTAATCTCGGTAACTCTAAAATCAGACAACCAAGCAAAGAAGTGAGTCTCTAAGTTTTTTTTTATAACAAAAGGATAGTTTATAACTAAAACGTAATACTATGAGCATTTACATGTTGACAATATTAAAAGAGATAATTCATAAATCTTACTAATATTATAATCGTAAAAGTTTGTAAGAATGGATGTTTGTCGCTCTTTCACTAAAAAAGTACTTAATGGATCTGGATGAAATTTGGCATAGATATAGATTATAAACCAGTTTAATATATAGTACACTTTATATCCAGAAAAAATGTACGGTTCCCGTGAGATAGATATTTTTTTGTTTTTTTACAGAGCAAAAGATTAACTTCCTTTTTTGTAATGTGGTAGTTTAGGGGCCAGAAAATGATATAGGTTACTTCTTATACCAAAATAATGAACGGTTCCCATGAGATAGCAAAACAAGTTTGTATTCTATAGGAACCGAGTATTTAAAAGCAGTTTCATTAAAATCCACGAAATAGAGTCTTAACTCATTTTCCTTTAGAAGATTTGATCTACTTTTTACTCAGGAGAGATGTACTATTCCCGTGGGATAGATATGTTTTTTGTTTACCAAATAGTTAAAGATTGATATGATTTTTGCAATGTGGTAGTTTGGGGTAGAATGTTATAGCTTACATTTAAGGCTAGAATAATGCATGGTTCTCATGGGATGGCAAAACAGTTATATCCTACAGGAACCGTACATTTAAAAAGTTTCGGTAAAGTTCGTGAAATAGAATTTTAAAGCATTTTACTCCAATTTTACACGATAACGAAAGAAATCTCTTGTTGAAATTAAAGTTGAAATTAAAAAATTGACATTTTTTACTGGAAAATAAATATGAATTTCAATTTAACACCCGATAAAATTAATAATGAAATTTTATAAAACGTTTGAATTTTTTTATTGTTCATTGTCGAAGATTATTAATTAGAAATAAACGTATTAAACTAAAAATTTTAAAATTTACCAATTACTTAGCGGAACAAATTTTAATGAAGTTTTGCTAAAGATCCTGTAGGATAGCTACTAAACTATTCTTTTAAGGGAACATCCATTAATTACGTGAGGAGTTCAGGGGCCGATGGAGTTGAGCCGAATCTCATCTAATCTTACTTTGGGGAAAGAGGGAAGGTCTCGCAAATATCTAGTATTTTTTTGTTTTGAAAAATATCATATTAGATTGCGGTTTGGGGGAAAGACATATGCCAAATCTCATGACATCTTACCAGAGGGTTGGGGATGGAATTTCAAAAATCGCAAAAACGCCTCGCGTAGTTAATGGTTGCCCCCTTAAATACCAGTACGATTTTAAATGACATTTGGTATGAAAGATTTTCAAGTCCTAAAGGAAGGAATACAGTTACATTTTTATTAAAAATCGTATAGAAGTTGATGTGAGACAGCTAACATCTCTTTCTTGAAAAGTAGTTTTACGAATTTTGATTAACTTTCTTTGGATCTAAAGTCTGAAAGTATATATCATCTTTTTCTGTCAAAATAGATTAGTAATTTTTATATTTCGCTATGAACATAGGGAATCTTTTAATCAATCAATTAAATTTAAATACACTCAGCGAAGCGAGCGGGTATTAGCTAGTACTGTAATAAACTTGAGAATATTTCAGTCTTTCTATTGTATTTTTATTATTTACGATTCAATACAAAATGATAATATGTTTATTGACTTATAAAATTTTTTCTTAACTCCAAAAGATGCGTAAGAATTTAGATTTTTTTTTTATGCAAATAAAAATTAATGTGAATTTTATACAAAAATGCCATCCGAACTTCTGACTTTCTCGATGGTATACCAAAAAGTTTCTTTCACATAAACCTTGCAAGTTTCTTGTTCCGTTTTTGCGTGAGAAAAATAAACATCCTGCAGGAACCATATATTTTTCCGGGATAAGATTTTTTTTTAAATCTTTATGTTTACTATCATTCACATTTTGCAGTACTCTGCAATTCTACAGAGTAATGCTATTTTTCAGGATAAAATGTAGCCCATGTTCATTTTGGAGTTGTACACTAAACATTTTGAAATTAATGAGTAGTTTTGGAGATTATTCCGGCATACAAACTCACATTCTCATTTTCTCCTTAAAATAGCAGTATAAATTAGTATAGATGAAGATGATTCTGGATTTGGATGCTGAGTTGGATTTTTAAAAAAAGTAAACACATTTTAAGGTTTCATAATAGTAATTTTATTTTATCTAGAGAATAATGGAAAATAAAACGTACTTTTTATAGTACACTTGATGAATATCGTTTTTGATTTTAAATTGAATGAAATAAAAGTAAAGTATTGTGAATTCTTCTAAACTCTTACAGTAAATGATTTTAATGATTTAATTGATTTGCGATTGGTTCATATTAAAGAAGGATTCTATGGTTTTCCTCGAACGACCATTGTAACGGCATATCCTTGTCCCATTTGTGATGTGATCAAAATACTCATAAAATTATAACCAACTCCACCAGATGTTATTTTAATAGTAGATGCTTGTCCCAAATCCTTTAAAGTATCGGTGAGTGTATAGCAAGTGATTTTTGCATTGGTTCCAGGCGCTGGAGTATACGTTAAAGTTGAAGACATTTGTTGATTAGCAACACCAACCAAATTCTATAAAAAAATATTTATGATCATTTAACAACTATAATTATAATTTGTTATATTGAAGTATTACAAAAGTTCAACTCTTACCATCGCAGTTTGTGTGTTCAAAATTGGATCTGTATTACTAGTGCCGCAAGTATCAAGCAGATTTGCTGCAGCAGTTGAAGTAGTTGTTTGTGGAGGAGCCCAACAACAATTCACAACTGCACCACATAACACAACAATTACTAACACAAAATATTGCATTATAAGCTCTAGAATTTTACTTGGAAAAGTTTAACTACAGAGTAATATCAACTACGTTTTGGAAGGTTCTTAAATATGAGTTGGTTTTATGTGCTACAAGAAAAATTTGTATATTTATCTTATCTTGAAGTAATTGAATAATCTTATTACTAACGAAAATGCATTATTTAATAAGCTTTATTTCGTTATTCATTTTTACAATGTTTTTATTGAGGTAAATTTAAGGTGACAAAAAAAATTTGCATGGTCACATATAGAGTTTTTAGAATTTGCAATTCGAATTTTTAAAGTGAAACTTTTTATACATCGTCTCAAATTTTTTGGCCTGTCTTTAGCATGGCGCGTGTTACATTCTCGCCAGGAAACAGGCAAGTGTTCGGCAGAGTGCGTATACACATTGTTAGCTATATACCATGTCGTTTTACCAGGGTTGTTGCGCGATTTATATTGCTGAATGGCTATTTTCTTCTCTAACATAACGTTTAAGTATATTATAAGTAGTCATTAATTGTCAATCATATTTGCATTGGTGTTTGTATGTTTTGATTAGGGTATTGATATAAATGTTGTTGTTCACTTAATTATGATAGACAAAGATACAGTTAGCGAGAATAGTGTGAAAATATCCGACGACGATTTAATTTTACACCGTAAGAAAAAGTTCATGTTTATAGAGACAGAAAAAAGGCTCTTGGTGAGTTTATTTAATTTTTATAGTGAATTTATTAGAATTATTAGAACTTTTTGCTGGTGCATATATTTATACGAACGTTAAGCTAGCCTTGGCAGCCCAGCTCAATCAAATGAAATTATGCTAACGATTTACGTTATTATACGATATATCGTTTACGAAATTTTTGTAACAATGCTAGCTTAACCGTTAAGCTAGCCTTGTCATGCAAAACATGCACTAAAGGGCAATAAAATTTTGAAAAAAATACGTCAAATAATTTGTGCTAATTAGATGCTAATAAATTGCTGGAAAAAACCATGTAAGGTTCTGAAAAACTGAAAAAAATAAAAAGTTAGTTTAGATGGCTAGCTTTTACGTAAAGCTAGCCTTGTCATGCAAAACATGCACTAAAGTGCAATAAAATTTTGAAAAGAATGCATAAATTTTTTTTTTTTTTTGCTAATTAGTTGCTAATAAATTGCTTGTAAAAAACCATGCAAGATTCTGAAAAACTGTAAAAAAAATGAGTTATCGAAATAGGCTATAGCCTATATCTATATTAAAAATATAGTTATAGATTCTATAACTATAATAGCCTATATCCCGCCTATGCACATTTAAAACCCTAGAACTAAGGAGTATTGTTTACGCTAATTAATGGTACCAATTGGTTTTTAAACGATTACTAGTAAGCTATCCGACCTGTACAAGCTTAAGAATGTGTAAACTAATTAGTTGCTAATTAGTTACTCGATAAAAAACGAACTAGAGGTTAAAATTATTGGTTCTTTACCAAGCTATTTTAAACAATACAATTTTATTCCTTATCCAATTAAATACATTAGATATGTTGTGCATTTCATTTAGATCAAAATTGCTCTTTACAGCATATCTTCAAAATGAATATCTTAGAAGATCACAGATTTAAAAAGCGTTAACAGAGCGACTTTTTATTGTACGTTGTACATAGTGGCTGTTTTATTGCTATCTTTATCTTATAAATATAAAAATGTTATGTTGGTCCTTATTTAGGTCATAGAATTTGAAAAATTCTACACCATTTAGGTATGTAAAGTACATGTACTCATTTTCCTCAAGATAGCCTGACCAATTTTACACAGTAAGGAAAAAAATGTATAATTTTTACTGTTAAATAAATATTAATTTCAATTTAACACCCGATAAAATTAATAACGAAATTTGTTTGTTATAGAGTAGAAATCGTTTATAACGAACTTCAAGAGACCGTTAAATTTCGTTCGTTGTAAGCGATATTCACTATAACCGATATGTATCGCATGTATCGTCTTATCTAAGACATATCACGGGGCCCGAAGGTTTTGTACGTTACAACCGGTTGTTCATTATATCCGGTGTCGTTATAAACGATTTTGTATATGAATATAAATGTATATAACTGTATTTGAATTTCTTTATTGTTCATTATCGAAGGTATTAATTAGAAATAAACGTATTAAAATAATATACTAAATTTTAAACTAACTTGAATTTTTGTTTAAAAGAAAAGACCAAATTAAAGACCTTAAAGATACCTCAGATCTCAACGTATTGAATACCATTTATCCTAAAAAAAGGCACCGTTCCTGTAAGATAGCTACAAATCTATCCTACTAAAATAGCGGAACGATTGTAAATGACATTTGAAATTAAAAATTTTCAAGTCTAAAGGAACATTTTATATTTAAAATTGTAATGAACTTGTAAGATAGCTTATATCTCTTCCTAGAAAAGTAGTTTTAAGGATTTTGATGAACTTACTTTGGATCTAAAGTCTGAAAGTATCTATTATCTTTTTCTTTCAAAATAGATTAATTTTTAAATTGCGTTGTAAGGTAAGTAGGGAATGAATTAATCAATCAATTAAATTTAGATACTCTCAGCAAAGCGAGCGGGTATAAGTTAGTCAATTATATCGTTTATTTTCTTACCCTAAATGGAATAATTTTCCAAAAATTTTCAGTTAAAAACTTAAATGCCTACAATCCGAAAAAAAGTTTAACTTGCATCGTGGTTTCGTAAAACCACACAATATTTTTTTATACTGTCGCAATTAAACTTCGACGCGATCTCATTACGTTAAATTAACTCTCGGCTGAATGTAGATAAGCCTTTTTAAAACGAATGAAGCAACATTTAAAAGACCGGTGTTGAAATATAATAACTATTTAAATAGTGATTAAAGATAATTTTTTTGTTAATCAAATATCATCGTTGCAAAAAATGGTTTCACTTAGATCGGATAGTGTTATGCAAAAAGGATTCAACAAGAAAATGTGAGTTATTCCATTGTAAAAGGAAAAAGTAGTCTCTAAATATAAAAATTATTCAACAAAAACTAGCTCTATTCTTACACTCTCTGTATGGGAAATGTACCAGTGATCGTTTTCAATCAATTTAAAGTCAATTATCTTAAAACTAATTATCAAATGGTTAAATGCTTTGCATCACATCATCCAATTATTTTTTAACTAATTTACATCGAAATCTTTTAAGGGATAATATTTTTAATATTGATAGCAAATTATAGCCAATGGCTTGTTAGTCTTACGGTGTGAAAATATTATAATTTCATCTTAAGACCACTTTATTTGCAAACTCTGTAAGAGGCGTTAATGTACCTAGCAAAATATATAGGTAATTGGATACAATATTTTTGCGACAAAATATTATAAAGGAATTTCTCACACGATAAGTATATTGAGTTTACATTTTGGATTTTTAATTCCATAAAAATTTAAATATATTTTGGTGAGGATGGGCACCCACTTTTTGGAGTTTTCGTAGGTACAGTGATTGCTAAATGACTTATGGTAAATAATTTTTAATTCATAATATGAGGCCCTGGTAGTGATATGTTGATTTTTCTTGAACTACTTATAATATCCGACCGTTATATCACCTACCTTCCAGTGATATAATCACGATATACCTTGATGGTCGCCTTGGTCACGATGTGAACTGTTGTGAATTGTCAAATCGTTGTAGAGCAGTGGCTATAGTACCTAAGTCATAGTTATTGTGAGTCAAGCTGTCGAGAGGCTTGTGATTGCGGTGAGTGGAACCGTCTGCAAACTTGTGTATGAAATTAGTAACCCATACAGTTTTTTAAATACTTACTTATTCGCCGTTTTTTAATTCAATTTTAAACAAATTGTGGTCCTTAAATTAGCCTTCCCATACTAGAGATCTTCATTTTTAACGTTAATTATTTTTTGTTCGATCACTATTGACGATTGTTCGATCATAAACACGGCTTATTTCTCAATTATTCAATATTTTCAACTAAATACAAATTTCTCCTCACGGCTGAGCGTAAGTTGGGTAATATTGGCAGTCCTGAGTAAATTGTATAATTTTTTGTCCCTTTTGAATTTCCAGTCTATCCCTGGATAATAAGTGAATGTGATCCATATACAGGCGGGGAAAAGGGTCGCACCATCTTAATGGTGATACCTCATGTTGTGGTTAGCTCCAGAAAAGACAAACGTCTCAGTCGTCGGTGTTCTTCTGTGATATCTAGGAGGTCGACAGCCAGATGAAGATGTATATTTTTTTTTTGTTTGTTGGCTGTTAGAATTCAACGTGATTTCCACAGAAAGACGCTCGTTCAGCACTAAATAAAATGACGTCTGGACATTAATGACAGTGACCGCGTAAACTTTAGATCGTTTGCGTTTGGTTACACGCGGAAGTTCCATTCTTAAACCTTTAGGGTACGTGGGGCGTAATCTAAAATATAGACAGGGGAACTGTTCACAAAATGCGGAGACTGACTTTAATTGACTTTTTTAAGTATTAGAAAATAATTTTTTTTTTAAATAAACAGTCTAATTAATAATTAAACAATACTGTTTTAGCAATAGAAACAATTTGATTGTTTCAAATGGTGAGGGTCTAATAAGTTTAGTCTGAAGTAACTATACTGCTTTGGTAACACGCCAGGGGACTGTTTTTAGGGATTTTATCAATAATTTTGATTACATAAAGTTTATATTAATGAATATTGAATGTTGGGCAAAGTAGATTAGTTAATTATCTTTTAAATTATCAACGAAACGTTTATCATATGTAATTTCTTTACACAATATAGGTCTGAGACAATGAGTTGCCCAGTTTAGAGAGAAATGCCCATATATATTGTTTCGCGCGCTTGTTAAATATGCAGGTTTTAGTATTTATGTTTCATAGTACGAAAATTAGTTTTTCTTATCATAAAGTCACTGAATAGGCTTATTACAAGAATTTTTTGTACTCAATTAGAATTTTTTGTATCATCTTTATAATGTGTTTATAAGGTAGTTTAATTAAAAATATTTTTATAGTTACATTTAAGTCCAATAAATCCATTAGAAAAATGGACTTGCTGTTCAAAAGTTTGCGGATAGTTCTGATTTTCTGATGTCGTTACTGTTATGCCTTAACATTAAATTTCTAGTTTTGGTCTGTATTGTATGAGAATGGTGTAAAAAATTCTCGGACTGACGATACAAAACAGAGATCCCTAACTGGAAGTGAGAATCTGGAAGGCTGTCAAAATACTCATTTATCACCCTCTCAGCATCTTCATTTGATGAAAAGCGCTTTACAGAAATACATTTCTTCAATTTTGGTAAAAAGTGAAAAAAATCAATCATCAGTGGTTTTCACACCGCCAACACCTGTTTGGGAACGGGTGCATTACTGGTAGAAGATAACTTTTTCTTCTTCAAACCAGGCGTTTTTCAGTTTCGACTACTGTTTCATTTCTGGCGTGTATTGGTGAACTCATGTTTCACCCATGGTTACAAATCTTTGAAAAAAATCGATTGGACTTTTTTAATCTCTCCAAAGATCTGCGAAAATCGTTTTAGCGTTTGTTTTTGATCGCAATTGAGCAGATGCGGTACCCACATCGCTCAAAGCATTCGCAGCCGTAATTTTTTGTGCAAGATGTTTCGCACACTTTTCTCCGAAATTCTCACAGTTTCAGCAATCTCCCGGACCTTCACTCGCTTATTGTCCAACACAATGTAATAAACTTTTTCTATCTTTCCGATATGGTTGCGGTTTTTGGCAGTCCTGCACGTGGGTTATTTTCGAGGAACTTGCGACCACGTTTAAATTATACACCCACTTTTAACTGTTGAAATGGAAGGAGCAGAGTCTCCGTAAACTTTTATCAACTTTGAATTAATTTCCGTAGCAGATTAACTATCCAAAACGAAAAATTTTACCACTGCACAATATTTAATTTTATCCATTTTAACGCAATGAACGCACGACTGAAAAAATTCCTTTACACAAACTAATCAAGACAAAAACTTAAAACTTGTCATACAAACTAATGACATGCATACAAAGGTAGAAAAAATACATTTTTGCTAATTGCAACCTCATTTCTATGTCAGACCGAAAACTTTTCATCCCACCCTCGTAAAACCACTTGCAAAATCTTCAATAACTTCATCTATGAATTAGTAGAATATCTTTTAAATGGTAAGTGGAAAAAAAAAATGTATTCTTACTTAATTAATTAAAAGAGGGTAAATATTCAATAATTAAAACCTAAAATAGGCTTTGTAGCTTAAACGGTGACTGAGATATGAGTCTCTCAAATGTAAGCTTTTTTTTCTCAAAAAATGAATAAATGTTTTTTTGAAGTTTTTCTTTAATATCTCTTAAACTTCGGTGTTTAGATCAAAATTTATAACAATCGATATTAAAATTGCGTAATTTTTGTGTTTTATTTATTTTTGTTTTGTTTTTTTGTTTTGTTTTTTTTTTTTTGTTTGAAAAGTGGAATGTGAGTTTACTACGAAAAATGTATTAATATTTAGCGTTGGTCAAAGAAGATGTTAAGCGATTTCAATAGTCTACAACCATTTCAATTTGTAAATATCCCATCTTTATCCGCTTGCACAGCTAGTAATCATCAGGTCCAGTCTCGGGTCGAAAAATACAAAGACCAACAAGGACTGGGGCTGGAAAAAATATGGTCAAATATTGATGTCTATTCAAAGCCTGCAGCACCCCCCTGAGCTTCTAAAGTTAATATTCTGCCGATGCAAAGGGAACTGTGGAGCAATGTGTGGATGTCAAAAGCAGGCTTCAAATGTTCCGCATGATGCCTCAATTGTACTGGGGAGACTTGCAGCAACATAATGGAGATTCAAAATCTTCAAAATTGTCTTCGTACATAGAACTTGTTAGACAAAATAATTGTTCGGTTGTACGTCCTTTTGTTGGTTTTAAAAATAAATATTTGTGAATGTTTTCTTTCCAATGAAGATATCTAAACAGGTATAGGAGAATGATATTGATGATGAACTGCCGACAATAACGCCGCTTCATTCTCCATCTTTCCTCAAATTTCGATATCGTAAGCTCAATCAGATCTTAAGTCACGGGTTGCTTTCCATTTATTAACACAGAGCGACTCTGCGTTACATTGCAAAACACTGCCAAACATTGTTTAAGAACGTTAAATGGAACAGAAGTTATCTCCGTGAGTTAATTTTGTTTTTTTTAATACATACCTGAAGAACCTGAATAATTAATAATCATAGGCCATCATAGACAGAGAAAAGAATTCTTCTCCTTTGTATTGGTAATCCTTGGTAAAACACGGTGAAACATTGTCAAACACGACTTTTTCGAGCGTAGCGCAGTGTACAGCCGTGTTTGATATTGTCGTTAATGGTAAGCACATTGTCGAACACTGCGTTACACAGTGTTACTTTTTGGTGTAAATGGAAAGCAACCACAGTCTAGCCCAGCCCCCTGTCACTTAGATAGGAGAAAGGCTAAAAAAAACGTGACCGATTTCTACGGAAATCGGTGTTGTTATAAAAGTCATACGTCTCAAGCAGCCCCCTACCACTTAAACTTATCAGAGTTATTATAATTATTATATAAAAATACTTATCATAATTATTCTCATATAATAACAATAATAATGAAAACATTTAAAAAAGTTACATTTTAATAACTTGCCTGACGTTTAAAAAAAATTATTTCTAACCTCCGACTTCCATAAATTCTTCGGTCTTCGTCAGTCTTTGTGGTCTTCTTCGTTCAACTCGTTAGCAACTAAATCGCAACTAGTGACTGCAAATCCAGTAAAAATGGTCACATTTTTGTAACATGGAGTTGTAGGGGGCTGGTCTAGCCCACCAGAGAGACTGCGGATACAATAGGTTAGAAAATATATTTTGTTAAAATAATTTGTTAACAGATCCTTTTTATAATTATAAATTAAAATTAGAGGATGATGGATCAATTAATGTTCTGGCAATATTAATTTGCAACGTTTCGCTTTTATTTTAAAAGCTTCTTCAGGATCTTTGATGGATAGCTAATATTTTTTTATAAAAAGTAATATATAAAGTATTAAAGTACCTAAATAATTAAAATATAATACATAGATACCTATATACTAGTTGCAGAAAAAAAATTTTTTTAGCCATTTCTTTAGACTTTATTCATCAAAAAACCTGAAGAAGCTTTTAAAATAAAAGCGAAACGTTACCAAATA
Source organism: Sisyra nigra (assembly GCA_958496155.1). NCBI lineage: Eukaryota > Metazoa > Arthropoda > Insecta > Neuroptera > Sisyridae > Sisyra > Sisyra nigra. Next base: position 25,604,575 of record OY292315.1, read on the forward strand.
ATATTGCCGAAACATTTATTAATCCATCATCCTCTAATTTTTAATTTAAGAAAATTATTCCTTGCAAATTCCTCTATCAAAATGTATTGGTATCATTTTTTTTTGTAAAATCCATTGAAGATAAAAACATGTTTCAAAATGTTATTTCAGCAAGTACTGTATTTCACTTAGAAAAGACATTAATTGAAAGGGTCTTTCAAAATTCTACCCCTAAGCCCGCGTTCACACGGTTCAACTTCAGTTGATCAACAATTCACAATCTTTTAGACCGTAGCGGGGTAAGCGACGCGAGAAGTGAAGCACAACCGGGCCGAATTGGAAGCAAATTGAGTAGAATTGAAAGAAAACTGACCGGGGTCGACTCGATCGACTTGAACGACAAAATGTTTGACTCAGTCAAACTTTTGTTGATCGAGTCGGCCCCGGTCAGTTTTCTTTCAATTCTGCTCAATTTGTTTCCAATTCGACCCGCTTGTGCTTCACTTCTCGCGTCGCTTACCCCGCTATGGTCTAAAAGATTGTGAATTGTTGATCAACTAAAGTTGAACCGTGTGAACGCGGCCTAAGTGGCTCAACGAGAGGGTGAGAATTGTGCAATTTTTAAACCTTGGTCATTAATTTGCCCATATTTCAATCCTCCAACGCTTCCAATTTTGAATTATTTTTTACTATTTCCTATAACGTTCATTTAAGAGTTGAAAATCATTATTAATTCTTATATTTAAATAGGTTCTTACGTGTTTTATATGATTAATAGGAGTATTTGTTAATGCATTTGTAAACATTTCCTTGTTGCTTGCAGTAAAGTTATTAAAAAGATCAAAATAAAGATTTTTCAAAATTATGTTGATTAATTTTTTATTATTAAGATGTCAATTTTTAAAAAGCAAATTCACTTACACAAATATAATTTTTTTACAAATCCATTTCATTACACGTACAATATAAAGAAAAACAGGCATTAAATTTAAAAATATGATCCTACAATTACTTATACAGGAACAATGTTGTTGAAGTGTAATTGATTTATAGTGTTGATTATTTTATGCTCCTCGAACAACCATTTAAATGGTATAACCTTGTTCAACTTGTGATGTGATCGAAATACTCATGAAAGTAGAACCAACTCTTCCAGATGTTACTTTAATAGTATGTAGATCAGCCCCCTACAACTCCATGTTACAAAAATGTGACCATTTTTCCTGGATTTGCAGTCACTAGTTGCGATTTAGTTGCTAACGAGTTAAACGAAGAAGACCACAAAGACTGCACTGACGAAGACCGAAGAATTAATGGAAAGCGGAGGTTAGAAATAATTTTTTTAAACGTCAGGCAAGTTATTAAAATGAAACTTTTTTTAAATGTTTTCATTATTATTGTTATTATATGAGAATAATTATGATAAGTATTTTTATATAATAATTATAATAACTCTGATAAGTTTAAGTGGTAGGGGGCTGTTTGAGACGTATGACTTTTATAACAACACCGATTTCCGTAGAAATCGGTCACGTTTTTTTAGCCTTTTTCGTATCTAAGTGACAGGGGGCTGATGTAGATGCTTGTCCCAAATCCTTTAAAGTATCAATGATTGTGAAAAAAATAATTTTGGTGTTAACTGCGTGCATCGTTAAAACGAGGAATACATTTTGAAATTAATGAGTAGTTTTGTAGATTATTCCGACATACAAACTTAAATTCATATTTTCTCTTTAGCAGTATAAATTAGTATGGATGAAGATGTTGCCCTGCTGAGTTGGAAAAAAAAAATAAATACATTTTAAGGTTTCATAATAGTAATTTTATTTTATTTAAAGAATAATGAAAAATAAAACTTGTACTTTTTATAATACGCTTAATGAATATCGTTTTTGATTTTAAATTGAATGAAATAAAAGTAAAGTATTTTTAATTCTTCTAAACTCTTACGCTTAATGATTTAATTGATTTGCGATTGGTTCATATTAAAGAAGGATTCGATTATTTTCCTCGAACGACCATTGTAACGGCATATCCTTGTCCAACTTGTGATGCGATCGAAATACTCATGGAAGTAGAACCAACTCCTCCAGATGTTACTTTAATAGTAGATGATTGTCCCAAATCCTTTAAAGTATCAGTGATTGTGAAACAAGTGATTTTGGAGTTAACTCCAGCCGTTGGAGTATACGTTAAAGTTGTAGTTTGTTGTTGATTTGCTACTCCAACCAAATTCTGTAAAAAAAAATTAGTTTATAAAAAAAAATTATGAAAACTCTAGATCTTACAATCGCAGTTTGTGTGTTCAAGATTGGATCTGTATTTGTAGTGCCACAAGTGTCCAACGAATCTGCCTTGGGGGTAGTTGTCGTAGTTGCTCTTGGCGGACAACTATTCACAGTCAAGACTCCACATAATGAAACAAGAACAAATGCAAAGTATTTCATTTTTGGTTGTTGTACTGAATTGGTTCTTGAAAAAATTAAGGTTCGCAAACGAATGTGACTGTTTAGTAGCTAACGCTTTCTTAAATACTTTTCTGCTATTGTGTTTTATAAGTTTTTATTGCCTTATCGTAGTAATAAAATTATTATACTAAAATTTTTTTAAAAAAATAGCCATAAACAATTTTACTTCTTCATCTTTTATGATTTGATATAAAAAAATAAATTTTTTTTACTTATAAAAATAAGCTTCGTTTCAAGTTTAAACTTAATCACGCGAAACACGATTTTCCGTATACCGAATACGAGTAACCATAAAGCATCGATCATTCTTCTTACACCTTTTCATATTTAAGTATATCTAAGAGTTTATTGTCTCACAATCCTCGTTTTTATTTAGATTAATTTATTTTGTGAACATAAAGAAAGAGAAGAATTAGTAAAAGTTGAATACCTACCTATGTTTTTTTAATAATAATATTTATTTACATATATTTACGTATATCACGGACAATTTTTAAATAACCACATATCACAGCGGTGCCCAACCTACGGCCCGCGGGCCGGATCCGGCCCGCGAAGAAGCTCAATCCGGCCCGCGAGCTCCTAGTCGGATATTCGTAAATTATTGACCAAATACCGCGTATTTTTTAAATTTATTAAAGTATTTTCTGTGAATTTTATTAACTACAATATTTCTGATATTGTTATATGTATTTTGATTGAATAATTGTGTGCTGGAATCAAATGGATCACCGCCGTTGGATATACATTGTATCATTCACCAACAAAATCTTTGTGGAAAAATTTTAAATTTAGATCATGTTATGAAGGTAGTTACTAAATCCGTAAATTTAATAAGATCATATTCTACGAATCACAGAATATTCAAAGAATTTCTTTTACAAATTGAAGCCGAATATGGTGATGTGGTTTATCATAGCGAAATCCGCTGGCTGAGCCGCGGTAGGGTACTACAGCGATTTTTTGATTTGAGACATGAAATTGATATATTCTTTATTGAAAAATCAACTCAGCTCCACGAACTAAGTAACCCTGTGTGGCTGTGGGATTTAGCTATACTCTGTGATTTAACTGCGTATGTAAATGAACTTAATCTCAAATTGCAATGCAAAGACAAACTTATTTCCCATGTATATGCTGATTTATGTGCGTTTCAAACAAAATTAAAGCTTTTCATACAGCAAACGGAAAAAGGACAGTTGACGCACTTTCCGACTTGCACTGCTTTACGTAAAGAAAGGAAAAATGATCATTTTCCAAGTGAAAAAATTACCAAGATGCTGCAATTACTCAGCAAAAGTTTCGAAGATAGATTTGCAGATTTTCACCGGATTAAAAATGAAATACGCTTGTTTGAAAATCCTTTTACAGTGGATGTTTCTACGGCGCCAGGTGATTTACAATTAGAATTAATTGAATTGCAATGCCAAACACCATTACAGGATCTTTTTCGCGAGAAGTCCTTACCAGATTTTTATGCAGCGTTAGATTCTTATCCGAATTTGAGAAACCTTGGAATGAAAATGACAACGGCGTTTGCAAGCACGTACATTTGTGAACAAACATTTTCAACTTTAAAAAGAGCCAAACCAGCGTCTCGCGCTCGACTTTCAGATGATCACCTTCATTCCATATTAAGGATGAACGTCACTCAACTTGAACCAAATATTAAAAAATTAGTTTCTGAAAAACAACATCAGACTTCACATTAATAAATCGTGAGTACAGATTTTGTTCTTTTGAAATTTTAACCTTTTATGATTTCATTTAATTCTAAAAATAAATAAAAAAACGCAACATTTTCATAAAATTTATAAATATTTAAAAAAAATGAATCAGCACAAACATATTCGTGAATTCATTGAAAATGTTGAATTTTTTTCAAAGGTGTTACTAAGATATGCAATTATAAAGAATCCGGCCCGCGAAATCGTATGTCATGATGAATCCGGCCCACGGACAAAAAAAGGTTGGGCAACCCTGACATATCACAATATTGAAATAGTAAAATACTCCTTAAAACTTATATATAATAAAAAGCTTGTATCAATATTTTTATATCAATAAAAAGCAAAGTACTTGTCTGCTCTAGAACATAATAATAATAACCGATCTAAAAACTATAAAAAGGTCCTAAATTCTCTCTTACATACTTTTTTAAATCAATTTTAAGTATATTTATCCGACTTTCCTTTTGTAGAAGATTATTGTACCAGTGAACTCCCCTGTACACAATAATGTATCATCGAAAATATATACATATATATAATATGAATAATATATAATTGGTAAATAAAAGACCATTTTACGGGAAAAAGCACTATGACATAGAAAAACCCGATTTATTAACTACATAATTTTCAGATATATAGCATATATTATTAATTATATTATGATTTGATTGATGGTGTGAGGTGTATTTGTAGCCACACGTGGTGTGGCAACATTGGAAGATAACCCCTCTTTTTATCGGGGAGTATTAGTCGACTTGAACTCTTCGTCAGATCTTTCGACAGGACCCTTAGCAGTTGTGGATTCCCCTTTATAGGACATCAGCTTCTCTTTAAAGGAAGCTGCCATCCAGATAAATTTAGCCCTAATGGCTCACGACTACCAATGTTCCGTACATTCTGTACGGAAGAATAATAATTGTACTTATACTATGAAGGCTATGGAGCCAAAAGGAATAATATCTGAATTTATACTATGAAGGCTATGACGCCATGACAATAAAACAATATAGCGAATTAACGTTAAATAAAATATATAACAACAAATTATTATTGAGTGAACTGCAACATAAAAGGATAAAACCCAGAATTGGGACTGATTGAATATAATAATGACCCTTGGAGGAATATCTCTTCATATACAAAAGAACGTGATATTCTTTATCTATTTATGCTTATATTTAATGCTGCTTTATAACTATTGAATTCAATATCATAATATGTCAATTGATTTGTAAAACAAATATCTTACTGGTTGTATTTGGGTACACTTGGATTATGGTACTGGGCGACGGTATGGTTAACGCGGGCCCGCTATTTGACAATTTAAGAATGATTGTACTGTCGTCCGGCCACGATCTATTTCATCATACAATTCATCCAATATATGTACGTCCAACGTATATCCAAAACGACACGATTTTACACTGTGCATGCCCTGCGCGAGTTAGCTCCCAGGGGGGTTCAATTCGGGCAAAGCTTTGAGTGGGCTCCAGGGAGTCGTCATGTCGAGCGATCCTTGAGCGAATCCTAACTGCACAACCACATACGAACCTAAACAACTTCACACTACCAATCAATTCATGGTGCAATCAATGAGATATATAGTAAATCTCAAAACTATGTAACAATGATAATAAATCGGGTTTTTTATGCCATAGTGCTTTTTCCCGTAAATGGTGTTTTATTTACTAATTATAATTTATTTAAGAACTACGAGAAAACTCCATGTTGGAGGATTTTCGACGATACAACCAATGTATTTGTAAGAATTGTATCAATTGGTTTGTATGTTTATGATGCTAATTGCTTATGATGGATGATAATTACATGGTCTGAAAAACTGTGGTCGGGCAATAGTACAATAATTCTTAAATCATTAAATCATCAAATTGCGGCGCCGCGTGAACTGTACTATCATCCAGTACCCAGTGGTGCGTTCGGGGCATACTTGCGTCGTAAGCCCGGGTCACTCTCACCATCAGTTTCTCGGCCCTTTCCTCAGCATTTCCAGGTATGGCTGAGCCACTATCCAAGGCCAATGCAAAAGAATCTGGGTCAAACGATCCCACCTTCCATCAAAACGCGTTGGCTCGCCTGCTTGTTCTACTAGGGTTCTGGACAGCCAATATTTCCCAGAACTTGCACTGCGGTCGCTGGCTGTGTTAATATCCATCACTGCCCAAGCGTAGCTTCACCTAGCAAGACTACTGCTGAGGAAAGTCAGATCGACAATGCAAACTTGCGGCTCCTCTGTTGAACGTTGGTTTATCGCCACTATTGATCAGGACTACATCTAGAGTGGCCATGGCCTCCAGTAGTGCACTCTTCTATGCATTGGTCTCTTTTCTCCCCCACTCTTCCGCCCAGGAGTTGAGATCGCCGGTTATTGCCACTCGATAAGGCTGCTTCGTATTCCCGGTCAGCCGATCCAGGATGTCAATAAATTCACCAATGGATAGACTAGACGGCTCATAGCAGCGGTAGAGACGGATTCCACCTACCCATGCTGCCACAAAACCAGCCTCGTCGTTGTCCATCACACCCTGGAAAGAAAGCTTGCCGCAGGACCACAAGGAGGCTTTAAGGGTATAATCCGTTTCCCAAGATTGGCTGCTAAGATGTTTATTTGGCTCTGGTATTACTACTAGATCTAGCTTTAGTTCACGTACATTCTGCGTACGGTCTGCATGCGAAAATCATGCACAGCCTCGCAGTGATTTAGGTTCACTTGAAGGATTCTCATATTCGTCGTTTAGCCTCCATCTGTAGTGCCCATGGATACACTGAGCATCAACTATTTCTCGCAATATGCACCGCGGTTTCTTGAAAACAGGTCAGGCGCTAAACACTACCCATTCTATACGGATTATGGTCTTGTCGGTAACTCTCTTAGCCATGACCGCCAGGAGCTTAACGACCGCAGTTTAGGTGCCACCATGCGCTTTTCTCAACAATCTTATTGCCTCCAAGTTTATGTAACCCGTTCCAAGGTCACGTTGCAGCACTTCCAGGATTTTTTCTCTGGTGGTCGTCTCATCCAGATCCCTGACCTCTAGTTTTGCTTCTCTGGACCTTGCTCTAAATTATTGCGTTATCTCCAGGGACTGCTGCGACGGCTGATTGGATCTAAGATGTTTTCTTCGCACGTCGCTTACCGAGAACAATGAGTACTTCACCCCCCTTTGTCCTCCGTAACTTTTCAGCTTACATTCCAACCTCTTGTAGCTCGACGCTTTTCTTAATCCTACTAAGTATATCCGCGTAGCTCATCGTCCTTTTCGCCTAAACTATCAGGGCGTTCGGCAAAGAAATTGAAGAGTGAACGCTGCTGTTCAGCTCTCCATTCGTCGGCGAAGGTATCAAATGTTCGGAAAGGTCTTACTTCCGATACTGATCGAGTTCAGTTTATTCTCCTTTGGAACGTTCAGTTGCAGTTGAACGAACTCTTGTAACTTATAGATGAGTTCCGCAAGACATTCCAGCACTTGGGTACTCTTCATCGCTGTACTACCTTTTCCAATGACTTCATCTTCATTCTATGTGTTTTTTTTTTAATTAGAATTTTCTCCGTTTTGTTCCCATGGGTACCTAGAAAAATATCAGTCTATTCCAGCAGTGCTCCGGTTCCCGGTGTAAGGCCACTAATTACGCCTGCGTTGGGACCTGCTGCCCCAGGAGAACCGTTTGTGATGCCGTATCCCCGACGCTATGCAGCCTTCGGCGCGGTATTTTAGCACCTTGGCTTGGGGAGTTTTGTATACGGGAGCTATTTTATTTAACCCCTACCCTCTGTTCCTAAGAACAGCGAGCATTCCACTATCCGCTGGTGGAGACCTGCTCAGTAGCAATACTTCCTCTGCCTGTGTGTGTGTGTGTGTGTGTGTGTGTGTGTGTGAGAGAAAGAGAGAAAGACGATATCGTATCGAAAGCTTCATTCGAATTTCACCAAACTTAGAATTTGGCCTGTATATTACTTCTAGTTGTGTCGCAAAGCTTTTAGTTGAAATCGGTTAGCCGAAAGCTCTACTTTATTCCAAGAGATTTGAGATATTCAATTTTTTTCGAATACAGCTTCAACAATTTTTTTTAAGCTTTCAATAGTTTTTAAACTCATTGATGCTTAGCTTTTATTTGAAACTTTTTCCTGGAAAACATCAAATAAGTACGGTTCTGAAGTTAAAGGTGAAAATTCCTATATAAAGGCTGTGTATATATAATAAATATACATATATTGCTTTCTTTTACTACTATATAGTAAAAGAAGTATTGTAATCGGGTCGAATTTCTAATTCGAGTTTTCACCGGAAATACACGTTCTGAGATCCCCTGAATACAAAAAAAAAGGTTTATAGAAACATGTCTGTGTGGGACAGCGTTATCGATCCGAAAACTTCATCCAAATTTCACCAAACTTGTAATTTAGCCTGCATAATACATCTTGTTGTGATGCGAAACGTTTGGTTGAAATCGGTTAGCCGGAAGCTCAACTTTATTCTATAGGTTTTTGCATTTTTTAAAAGTAAAAGAAAGTACTGTGACGCCTCGCAGCAGATATTTAATGTTTGTGGTAGACTTGAAACTGTATGTATTGTTATGTATTTTTATTTTAATATCAATAATTGTTTTATTGTCATGGCGTCATAGCCTCCATAGTACAAATACAGATATTATTCCTTCATGGCCTTCATAGAATAAACACAGATGTTATTCTTCCGAACAAAATATACGAAACAAATAGTTATTTCCGCCGTTTGAGTCCGCATTTTAACTTACAGTTTCAAAACTGAAGCCTATGATGTATTCCTTATCTCTTGTTGTACATTCTACATATCTAAATTGTAATTCATCAAGTATTTCGGAAGCAAATTATCTAAGATCTTGTATATGAACGCACAAGTATTAAATACTATTTTTTTCTGACGGACTACCACCTCAAAGTTTCAAGCATGGACTCCAATTTATTGTATCTACCAACACCCAATATAACGTGCATAGCGCGATTTTGTAGTTTTTGTAATTTACTTAAGAGTTAAGGTGTTCTCATTATAATTCAACATAACCACGCTGCAGTACTCGAAATGCGGAAGCACTATCGTTATATATATCTGGCATTTCACACAGCTGGTGCTGTGCACATGCTCTTTTAGGCCATTTGTCTTCATCCACTCATATATACCAAACTAATTTTTGTTGTTCAATTTTATTGTTTTTAATCTCTTTAATGTTTGCGTGATCTATAACTTCTTCATTTTTTATGTGTTCTAAGCGGAATATTCTATTACCTACATAATCTCCTTAAATAATTAATTCATCACTAACGTTCTAATTCAACTTTTCATTTTCTTAGCCTTAGTAGGAAATGGTTCTATTATTGCTTTATATATTATGTTAACTTTAATTTTTATTTTAGTATAGGTACTATAGTAGAGTATTTAGCTGTCGGATATCTTTTTTCCTTGGATAATTCTAAAATGAATGTACCTTTCACAGGTTTTCTCTTTGCTTCTTATACTTTCAAAATTTGTATATTCACTTCTTTCATGCTTTCCTTTTTGTGTTGTGTAAAATATTATTGACGTGATAACGTCTTATAAATTGATGAACTACGACAGCCAGTCTAAAAAAGTGTAACGTTCCATTTGGGCCTGTGCGTGCAAGCGAGAACGCGATACAAGCGATAGAAAGGCAAATGTTGAATCCTAGACAACGTATTTGTGTTTTTTTCTACAATTTACTTTATAAGATTTAAAATTAAGATTTTCTTCATAATTGACAGTCTGATTTTTTATTTCAACATTTTCTTATTCTAAAATCATATCTTTCTGATCGATCCTTTGAAGTGAGATGCGGATCGGAATTTTCTCCCCTTAAACCTATCCTACCCAGAGTTCCTCAGGAAAGCATACTGGGCCTTATACTTTCTACTATATATTCATCGCAACCCATCCTCGCACCATGATAACTACCTACGCAGATGACTGCGATACTGCCAAGATCGCCTCCCAATTCCTTAGAGAGTTCCAATGCTGGCTGGACCTTTAATTTAAAGTTTTGAATTTAGATCTTATCACCCATTTGCTCATTGTATGAATATTACGCATACAAATTGCAAATAAAAAGTAAAAAAATATATCAAATCCAAATTCAAATCAATATAAGTGTTAATTAATCAATACTCCTAATTCAGTAAAAGGATAAATATAAAACAACATATTTTTCGCCGACTAAACACTTATAATTATCTTATGGCATCTATGAAGCTCTGGTCATTGTAGAATAATTTATGGTTGCTAATTTATATTATTTCTAGACTAAAATATTTTATCTATAACTATTACCAACAATGACTGATTAGGGTTATTAAATGAATTTTTACTACAGTTGATTCATAATAATCCAAATTAGAACTATTTTTCTTTATTTTTTTAAGGTTTTGTCTATTACCGAAAATCTTAATCACGTTTTCAAAGCATGAAACTTACGTATAAATTAACAATAAGATTTTAAATATTTTTTGTGAAATAGATTTTTATTTCACATTTTATTACAGCCAACTTTTATAAAATGATAATTTTTTATAGCCGTAACAAATAACTTAGATAAATATTTAAAAATAACATACATGAAATTTACAATTTTATGTAAGCACTCAAATTGTTAAGGGTGAAACAATAATTAACTTATAATTGATATACAATTATAGGGATGTTTGAAACATCCTTACTTATACTACTATTGTAACGTTTTTACGGGTTCGATGGTTTGTGTTTAAATGACTACGAATTAATTTTTTTAACAATTGTCTATTTATTTATCTTACGTTATTGTTGCTTATATACTACTACACTGTTATTAACAATGTTCACAATGTTCACTATTACAATAGTCACAGTCACTGTTTATATTTCACTATATACACTGCACAGATACACTTTATTTAACAATGCACTTATTATTTATTTAAGCTCTTCTCACTTTGAACACTGTCGAATATATATATCGCACGTAATGTCGTTTATTTACACTGTTGATTCACAACTCTCGAAGATATATTTGAATACTGTTCTGCTGGTCTTTCGGATTATTTATAGTAACCAATCATCAGCCTAGAACTTTCCACGCCATAAATCATTCGTTACTAGAAGATTCTATTTGTAATCTTAGCGCCTGTCTTTCTCTCATCCATTGATAAATCAATGGAGAAATCACTAGAACAACGCGCTCCTTGTCTCCTCTTTTGTAATATTAATCCTTGGTCATAAAACTGCTCCAAGGTGTCCATCCTTTTGTGCAATTCTTATTGCTGGTGATTGGTTAATCCCGTCCAAGTTGACATCGGGCGTCCAGACACAAAATGGTGTCTTAGATTTGTGACAATATTATAAACGTGAAAGTTTGTAAGAATGGATGTATGGTTGTTTGTTGCTCTTTCACTCAAAAAGTACTGAATGAATATGGATGAAATTTGTCATAGATATAGACTATAACCCGGTGTAATATTAAGTATACTTTTTATCCAGAAAAAATGTACGATTCCCGTGGGATAGGTATATTTTTGTACAAAGCAAAAGAAAAACTTCCTTTTTTACAATGTGGTTGTTTAGTAGTCAGAAAACGATATAGGTTATTTCTTATACCGGAATAATGAACGGTTTCCATGGGATAGTAAAGCAAGTATGTATTCTATAGGAACCGAGTATTTAAAAGCAGTTTTGTTAAAGTTCACGAAATAGAGTCTTAATTCATTTTCCTTAAGAAGACTTGATCTACTTTTTACTCAGGAGAGATGTAGTATACTATTCCTGTAAGATAGATATGTTTTTTGTTTATCACAGAGTTTAAGATTGATATGATTTTTGCAATGTGGTAGTTTGAGGGAGAATTATATAGCTTACTTTAAACTTTTAAGGCTAGAATAATGCATGGTTTCCATGGGATGGCAAAACAATTATATCCTACAAGAACCGTACATTTAAAAAGTTTCGAGAAAGTTCGTGAAATAGAATTTTAACGCATTTTTCTCAAGAAAGCTTGACCAATTTTACACAATAACGAAATAAATCTCTACCAAGTTGAAATTAAAAAATTGACAGTTTTTACTGGAAAATAAATATGAATTTCAATTTAACACCCGATAAAATTAATAATGAAATTTTTTAAAACGTTTGAATTTTTTCATTGTTCATTGTCGAAGATTATTAATTAGAAATAAACGTATTAAAATAATAAACTAAAAATTTCAAAAAACTAACTGTAGGATAGCTACTAATCTATTCTTTTAAGAAAACATCAGCCGAATCTCATCTAATCTCACTTTGGGGAAAGGAAAGGTCTCGCAAATATCACGTATTTTTTTAAAAAAAACACGTTTTGTAAACTATCACATTATATTGCGGGTTGGGAGAAAGGGTTATGCCAAATCTCATGACTTCTTACCAGAGGGGAGGGGTGGGATTTCAAAAATCGCATAAAATGCCTCGGGCAATTAATGGATTCCCCTTAAATAGTTGAACGGTTTTAAATGACATTTGGCATGAACGATTTTCAAGTCCTAAAGGAAGGAATACAGGTACTTTTTTACTAAAAATCGTATAGAAGCTGATGTGAGACAGCTAACATCTCATTCTTGAAGAGTTATAGTTTTACGAATTTTGATGAACTTTCTTTGGATCTAAAGTCTGAAAGTATCTATCATCTTTTTCTGTCAAAATAGATTAATTTTTATATTTTGCTATGAACGTAGGGAATCTTTTAATCAATCAATTAAATTTAGATACACTCAGCGAAGCGAGCGGGTATCAGCTAGTTGTATATATTTTATATTCGATTAATTGCATTAATAACGAATAAAAGTTTGTTTTCCAGGAAAGATATTTTAAACTTGAAAAGATTAGATTAAAAGTTTTTTCGGCGATAAAAGTATAAAATATTAACTTTTATTAAGCGTAAATCAAGGTTACAATGAATTTAAAAACTGAAAACAAAAATTTTTGATAACACTTAACCTTATTTGAAATGATAAAAAAATTCAAATAATATTTTTTACGTTGCAAAAAATAATATGATGGTTTTAATTCACGCGTGTTTATTTCATTTTTTTATTATCCAAATTGTGTTTGAGAGGGTGAAAGCTTGTCAACCACCTCCTCTTCAATTCTCACCGAGCGGCTTCTATAGCAATTGCGGCTCGTTACCCACAGGATCTGTTATTTATTCTCAAAGTGCAATTGTATGAGTAAAAAACGAATGCTCAAAGCGATTTTGTATTATATGCCGTTCGATTTTCTAGGATCTTGTACCAGTGAGTGGGCAGAGTATTACAGGCTCAATTGATTTCATCACTTCATCGTCATCACAAAAAATTACTTGTTTCTCTGTAATTGATAATATGGCATCTCAAGGATATCCATCAAGCTTTCGAGTGGTATCTGGTGGTGTCGGTTATGGTCAGTTGTCAATTTCTATTACGTCCGCTGTAAGTCATGGATATAGTGCTACATTTGTTATATACGGAATGTAATTTTTCCTTCGCAAATATTTATAATCACTTTTAAACAGATTTTATCAAACATAAATAAATTACAAGATTTGATTGCAAAAAAGGTCTATTTGTGTTTTTTATTGAATTTTACCAATTCAAATTTTATTAAAATCAAATTTTATTAAACTATTAAAATCAAAAACATGTAAACACGTGTTATGTTAGTGATATAATATCTAATGTGACGCAAAGCCACGTTATTTTGCCACAATTTTTAAGGAAATTTTGAATTTACGTGGCATATTACGAGTACATATATTGTATATAGCGTTTTACCGCGACAATCGGAATGGTACCTGAAAAATATGTTTCTGTTTAGAACATTGAAACCTATTACGTTTTAATTTTTGTTCTATTGAAATGGAAAAGTTTCTCATTAGTACATTGATAGTTATAATCAATCGAACACAATATCGCAAATGATTGGTTTTCAATTATGATCAGATTAGGTTTTGATTATTATGATATTAACTTTTGACTGTCAGACTTTTAGTTATTCAATTTCCTCTTTAAAACTAATTATTTTTACTTTTGTTATAAAGAAAAGTTAAAAAATCCAAACTAATTTTTTCATTATAATCTTTTTACTCATCTTTTTACTGTGAAATATGCTTAATGCAATTACATTTTACAAAAATTTGGTTATCATAAAATAGTACTAGGATCCTAACAAAATTATTACTGTTCTTTAATATAAAGAGAACTGTTTGTTAAAATGTAGAAAGTAAACTTGAGAACGACTTTGGGAAACTTTGGGAACTAATTAAACTACATTTTCATAAAGTTTTTAGGGCTTTTTTTCAAAGATCACACCATGTAGTTTTTCTATCTTTATTAAATGGTAATCTTGACGAAGATTTAGATCTTATGTCAAAAGTGACCTCCGTGTATTTATACAATTTTTTCCAATAATGATAATATAATTTTGAAGTAATCAACGCTAACATTTTACTAATAATTTATTTTTTTTTTCGGTTTTCCATTGCGACTTTGTTTGCTTGATATTTAAATATTTAGTGTAATAACCGTAAAAACTTACTGAGAGACGAATCATTGAAATCGTTCGAGAGGCTGTCATCATCGAGCAAGAATTTTAACCGTCGCACAGTGTGGTATTTGACTTCAAAACCTGGCCAAAAATAGATTTTTAAAATTTTGTTTTACAAATCCCAAATTACATTCCTAGAAGAGATAAGGGTTTAATGCAACTAATGGCGGAACCCTCACAGTCATAAAGTGAGTTATTTCTTCCTAGGATCATTCGAAAGTTAGCCTTCGTTCGTTTTGCTTGTCTGTTTTATCATCTTCCGAAATTTTAGTGAAATTAAAAGTGTTATAATTTTCACTTTTAAAAGTTTTTCGTTGGTTTTTATGATGCATTTTCCTACACCAGGTTTGTACTTTATATAAATATAAAATTTATGACAAAAAATGTATTCCAAAATTTTCTATAAGCATACAAAAAGGCCCGTGAAAAAACTGTTAACATTTCATCATTTAAAGTTTCGTTAAGGGTTTTGTTATATGATTAAGCATGATTAAGCTTTGAAATTTAATTTTTATAATAAAATAAACCCTATATAAAATAATTCTAAAAAAATTAGCCGCCCATAGTCGCACGAATTTTTTACATTATTTTTTTTTTATCCGCGCGGGAGTTTCATTTTTTTAATATTGCAGGGCCTTCTGGATTAAAGTCTATGACTCGCAATGAGTTATATAAACATGGTTCAAGATTCAAGAGGGTCATAACTTCTTGAAAAACTTGAACCCATGGTGCAGACATTATTGGAAAAATACAATATAGAAAATATTGATAAGAAAACTGTAGCAAAAAAGAAAATTGCTACAGTTAAATATCAATTAAATAAAGATGGCTTGTTGCTCAAAAAATGAAAAATAGATTTGAAGAAAATAATAAGGATTGGATATTTTTACCTAATACAGTTACGAAATAAAAATGTAACGATACGGAATCCTTAATACAACACTCCCTTAATTTCCGGTATTAGCCCGGGTCGTCCTTCGAAAAGATTTGAAAAATCAAGTGAAAGAAGTAAGCGACGAAAGACACTTGAGCTTCGAATTGCTGATGAAGAAAAATTAACCTACGCCACTCAAATGAAATTGAGAGAATCAGGAAAAACGAATGCCTCGAGAGTAGTTAAAGACCTAGTAAAAAGTCCAAGAAGAGCCAAAAGATACGTAACAGCTTTCAAAAAAATGCATGAGAGTCAACCCAACCGACTTTCACTTTTGAATGCTCTAATAACTGAAGACCGACATGTCTAAGCCAAAATTTGGGAATATCAATGATGGTAACACAAGCCACAGGTTTTTCGAAAACTATGAAGCATCAGCTGCGATAACAGGTATTGAAAAAAATTTAATTGACCGAATGAAAATTATTCACGATGCACTGCACAGTAATTGCAAAATCAATATAAACAATTTTGAAAGCTATGCTACAAAAACGGCGGAATTATATGTTGAATTATATAAATTCTACTCAATGTCCCCAACTGTTCATAAAGTACTTAGACATGGATCTGAAATAATCGAAAATGCGATCCTTCCAATTGGGCAGCTATCAAAAGAAGCAGCTGAGGTCAGAAACAAACATATTCGAGGACTTCGAGAAAAAAATACCAGAAAATTTTCTCGAGAAAAATGCAACAGGGATATGTTAAATGTGTTGCTTTTAACATCAGACCCATTACTCATTGGCATGAGAAAAGCTAAGAATAAAAAAAGCATTTTAACATAGATGTTTTATATTTATTAGAAAAGTGTGGCAAAGTACCTACAGAAACTGATGAAAGTAGTGAATATAGTGCCAATGATAGTGACTAAAATAAAGATTTTCAATTTTCTTCTCTCTTGTATTGTATTATTCATAATAAAAATTATATTTGCTTATCCGATGATTATTATTGTTTTTTTTTTATTTATATTATGATACTTCTGTACAGTTATTGTATTTTTATAAAAAATATAAACATAGTAATAACTATTTGACATTTATTTAGGGTCCTTGTAATGGTTTAAAAATGAAAAAGATAGTATTGAAATTTTACATTCCTTTTTTTTCTAAATTAAATTGAACAAAAAAAATTTAAATAAAAAAAAATACTAAGAAAAATGTATAATTTTCCAAGCAAATAGTTCATTTTTATAAAAAAATCAAACCAAAACCGTTTTCATAGCTGTTTTATGTGAAAAAATATTTTTGGCCAGGTTTTACAGTCAAATACCACACTGTGCGTCGCTCTTCCTGTTAGAATGTTGGGAATTAACTGCTGAATCGATATCTGAATACATTCAGTTTGTCGCCGATCATCTCCTTGTAAAACTTGAATGTTCAATGGTAAATTTTCTCGAAAAAATTCTTCTTCATCGAGTTTTTTTTAAAGAAATTTACAACACAAAAAATCCTTTCAATTTCATGGAGCTGATTTCGTTGGAGGGAAGAACCAACATTTTCGAAAAAAGTCAGCTAATATCTGAAGTGTGGCGTCATTTCGAATCAAATGTACAATGCTTTCACGTTAGACGCTGATTTTTAATATCGAAAAATTAAAAAATCTTAATATTAAATCTATATTTTTAATATTTAAAATTTAAATCGTTAATGGATTATATTTCTATATTTTTATTTGTAATTTTAAGATCTACGTCTTCTTTCGTTTTTGTAAAAATGTTAACTATCCAATCACATAGGAACTTATTATACCTAACCTGATTTCACAATTGCTATTTCATTGACGTTTGGATCGTCCTGGGTAGTATAACATTTTTAAGGATATCAATTGTTCTTTAAGATAAGAGTTTTTTTTCGAAAAAGGTTAATATTCGATCATCAAACATCCGTAGGTATATTTTCAAATTAAATTTTTTTACATTAACTCTGTCTCATACCAAATTATAATTGTTAATGAAATAAATTTAAATTTTATTATATAATTGATTGTTTTATCTACAAAAAACCTTTCAATTTCAGGATAAAAAGAGAAAAAACACCACTATAAAACGATAAGAAGTTGTTTATAGGCAACCATAATTTGTTGATGCGATGTACTGGATGCATAGCCTAATTTTACTAAAACGTGTTAAATTCCATTAAGAATTGTTTGTTTGCGTTACACTAAAGCTTTTATCAAAATCTCGAAGAAGTTAGTAAAACAAAAAACTTGTGCTTTTCTCACGTTTTGTTGACTATAAAATTTGCTATAAGCTGTATTTGGTTGACGTTGTGTTTGGAACATTTAACTTACAATTAGTAAAAATGATTTTTGATGATTGGTCACATTGCGGCCTAATTTAATAATATAAAATATCAAGGGTACAATAACATTCACTGGTTGACACTTCGTAAGTGTTGTGGTATAGTCCCGTCAGCTTTAAAAACTTCATCAACAGTTTGTTTCAACCAAAGCTCATACAGAAGATTGCTTTCGGTTCTTGTATAAGATAAGTGCGTTTCTCCATTGACTGAATATTGTGGGCATTGAAAAATAATGTTTTGGACTGTTAAAATTTTATTGCAACATCTTGGTGGTTCTTCTACCTCTATATAGTATAAGTGATTTGCTCTCGTGTGTCCCACAGCCAGTCTGGTGAGAAGTACTTGTGTGTTGTTTAAGTGCATGTCTACCCTTGTTGAATATTTACACATTCGTTTTCATCTTTCCTCGATCTGGTTCCTCATCTATCTCAAGTAAGGTGATCATACGTTCTGGATTGGCCGGGACAGTCCCGGATTTTTCTAGAATCAATATTAATCCCGGATTCAGATTTTTTGTCCTGGATTGTCCCAAATTTTTGAAAAAGTTCTTATTTTAATGAATAGCTTTTGGATAAGTGACAAGATTCGACTTGAAATAGACACACAAAAAGCGATATTACTTACTAAAGGTAATTAAGAAGAAAATTGTACAGAATTTTATATAATGCTTCAAAACGAAAAAGACCCACTGAAAAAGATCCATAGTTTAGAAAAATATAAAAAATTTTGTATTCAGTAATTCTGAATAAAAAAATTTGATTCATTTAAAAAAAATACTGATTTTTATTATATCCTTAAATAGTATTTGTTATTACTTTTAATGTTCTCATCGATGATTAAATTATATATATTAAAAATCTTGGGTATTTGGACAATATTTAATTGACGACGTTATATTTTAAAAATTGTATTTGTTATGTATAATTTTATTAAAAAAATAATTTAAAAAACCATATTTAAGTTATTAAACTTAACTACCCCCCCCCCGCTATAAGTTCCCGTCCCTGTTTTGAAATAAAAAAATATGGTCACCTTACTCTCAAGACGTCCTTACTTGTTGTAGCGGTAGTTTCCACCTCGGTAGTTGCTTCTGCTAGTTGGACTTCAGCGTCCGCCCGCTCATTACCGCTTATACCCCGGTGCGCTGGAACCCAGGCAAGGACCACTTGCTTACCTCCAGCTAGCTAAGTAAATAGTTGTACTTTGATCAACTATCTCAATGCGTCACCGGTATGTTTGTTCAGTACAGCTTTAGAGTCAGAAAGGTGTTTAAGTTTTTGCTCAGCAACATCAATCGCTTCTAGTGCTTCTAGTTTTAAGTTGCCATAAGCTTCACAGAAGAAGATGAAGTGTTCATTTGGGAATTTGATGTGACTCACTTCTTCTTCTGTAACTACTAAATAGTCAGTTTGTTCTTCAATTTTCGATTCATCGGTGAAATACTTTCGTAATCGATGGTATTTGGAAGACAGTTCAAGGAACGTCGCTTGTATTTCCTCCGAACAAAATAAATTTTGAATTTTTGTATTTTAACATTTTTGAAATTAACACGATGATCTATAAATCAAATTTAAAATCTGTATCCGTCTTTAATACATACTATAATTTTTCCTTACTAATATCTCCCATCTTATTCTCGACTGTCTACATTTCATTGAGAAATTCAATCGTAAAGTCTCGATCGAATTTTTTCCCGTTGCAAGTTTAAACCTATATTTAAGCATTGATTAAAATGAGTAAACAGGTCACTTAGTGGCATGGTTGACTATATAATTGCCCTATATGCCAATGGCCTTGGGTTCGAATCCCAATGAAAGTTCAAGATTTTTTTCTAGGTTTTCAGATTCGGCGGTCGCTAATGGCCATATTAGTTGATGCGACCTTAAAAAAAATGAGCGAACCATTAAACTTAGAACACATTGAACAACATCCAATTTTCTTTTTTCAATTGCAATTTATGGTGTTATGAAAGAATTTTCCGAGATTTTCTTTATTGAAACATGTTCTTAATTCGATAATAGTTCAGCGTATTACCAATAGATGACGCAGTAAGTATCTTATTTAGAGCGGTGAAAATCTTAAAAAATGTTGTCCTCGTTTAACTGTTCCCAGATCTTTAGACTCCAGAAAAAAGATGAAAAATGAATTAATTTAAAAAAATTATATAATCCATGACACATAAAATATAGTAAATATATTTTTTTAACTTTAATATCTTAATATGTACATGTTATCACATAATAAAATCACCTGAAAAATATTTTACCGTATATTACTTAACAAAATTAACGATTTTTAAAATCCAACAGAAAACAGAATAAAAAAATCCTTTAAATACTACATACCTAATCTAACGTTTTGTGCTTAATTTTTCAAACAGCGGAATGCATAGCAAACTTACAATTTCTCTATGTGTTACAATTAGGAATATTTACAACGAAAAAATAAATAAATTTTGTGTTCTTACGTACAAAAATTGTTTTTCATAGCACACGCTTATCATGGAAATTGAAGACAGTTTTCTTTAGGTTGGTGAATAACTAAATTCTTTTTTTGGATAGCGGTCCTGAAGAGCTATATCTAATAAAATAATTATACATATCTACGTTATTTCTTAAAACTCACGTTATTTCTTATCTTTATCTTTGAAGTTTTTTGATAGTTCTATACGTAATACATCTTTTTTCAAATATATTTAACACTTTTAGCTTATATATTTATCTAACATTTCTGTCGTTGTAAAAATAATAATTTAGAAAGCTTTTTTAGCTGATTTCAAAAAGCTTCTCTCAAAAAAGAGATCTTGCGTTGACTATGATATCTCTGGATTAGATCATTTAAAATAAAAAGGCAAAACTTACTTCGTTAAAGTAATTTATAATCATGTATTTAATCGAAAGAATTAACAAAATAAGAATTTTTGACAAAATGGCGGCTTTTCAAAAAAATATCTATTTGATCAAAATTTTAACCTTAGATAAATTGTTTATAAAAGGAAAAGTGAGAAAAAAAACTATCAGTTAGTTAGTAAAAAATTATATTTAAGAAACTTTTGTTAAGATTTGAGACTGATCGGTTCAGCCGTTTCAAAAAAATCTTGGTCATAGAATTAAAAACGTAGTTTTAAGGAAAACGCGTTTTAAGTTTTAAATGCACTTTTGCGTTTAACTTTGAAAATAATCGCTGAATTGACTTGAACTTTTTTGAGCGTGTTCATAAATAATATATATAATACTTATATGTTCATTACCAAATTCGATTTTTTGAAAATTCTAACTGTTTATGAGTCAAATCTAGAAGCTTAAAATTCAATTTAAGTAGTGAATACCTATTACAAGTTTTAACTTTGAATTTGTTTCTCAGAAGTTAGTGATAACAACATAATCTCTGTCATATACTTCGATTAATAAGATGATCGGGTCAATTCTAAAACGTTTGTATCAACAAGTATCTTTCCCTAAATCTCTACTCCTTTAATTTCGTCAAAACCCGCAAAAATATAAAATTGATTTTAGGTTTCCAAAAAAGAGAAAATTCATAAAAACGTCATTTTTCAAAACAAAATGCCCAATAGGTGTTTATCACGGCTAGTGTAATAAAATTTGGTTTTTAACTCATTCAGCTGCTTACATTTGAGTAATTTTGCTGGTTTAAAACTACATAGAATATACACAAATTGTTATATTTCCTTGTAATTTTAAAACGTTTGTGCAATGATAGTAATCAGAGCTCATTAATATGATAGCCCAGTTAAAATCAACAATAAATTCGCAAAACATGATGTATCTCTGATTTTTTAATATGTTGTTTGGACCCATTGGGGCTATGTATTCTCAAGTTTGCAACTCCCAAAAAGTTGTGGAAAAATTTTTATAGAGAAAAAACCGTGAAATTTTTGGACTTGTTTCAGATTCTGCTCGGTAACTTCTAATCTATGCATTTTTCTTTAAAAGCTGTTCTGTACGTTTTTTAAGAACATCAAATTTGTGACAAAATATGTTAATAATATTAAATATGTTAATGGGTTACTGAGTTACGGCATTTTGAAAATAGGCCAGTTTTTTCAAAAATTGAAAATTTTAGTTGTAGACCTTTTTTCGATCGAAGTTGCGTCGAAACCGTTGATTCTACGAGAAGAACTTATTGAATATAATTTGTAGACAATTTAATTAGCGTTAAATTAAGTGCAAAGCGGGACAATTTGGTCTAGTAGTTCTTTCAAAATTTTAGAGAACCCATATAAGGTAAAATTGCATTTTGGTGGGTACTCCAGTATTGGTGGAACGTCAGGGTTTATTTGAGGCTAGTCACCGTCGTCCTCTTCATTGCAATTTTGCACATTTCCCAAGAACAGATAGCACACACGGAGAATATCTAAACCCTGCTTTCAGGCAAGTGCAGCCACCACCCAGCACCCCTTCTTGCATTTACAAGAGAGGTGTTTTAGTAGCTCTGCGGGCGCGGATTTTTCCGACCGGCAATGTGGATAGGTCCAGCCGGGGTCATACCGTCTTAAAAATCACTCTATGCAACAAAAAAGTGTTAAGGTACATTTCTGGGAAAATGAAATTTAACCTTTTATGGTTTTTTTAAGATTTTGAGAGAACTACGAGGCTTACAGACCCCGCTTTTCACTTAATTTAAAGCTAATTAAATTACCTACAAACATACATACAAGTTTTTCTCGTAGGAGTAATGGTTAGCAACCCATTTAGCAATAAGAGCGACAACAAATAAACTGTTATATAAACTATATTAACTTTACAAACTAACCTGGTTTTCTGCTAAAAACAAACAAACAAAAAAACAAAACTTTACAAAAACTCGTTATTCATTCATTTTTCTTCAAAAGCTAATATGTACGTTTTTAAGAGCATTAAATTTGTTTAAAATTAAGCTCAATCGAAGCTTTTTTCACGGTTTTTCCTCTATAAAAATTTTTCCACAACTTTTTGAGAGTTGCAAACCTGAGAATACATAGCCCTAATGGGCCCAAACAACATATTAAAAATCAGAGATACATTATGCTTTGTGAATTTAGCTATTTTTATGTCAATTTTGACTGGCCTATGCAAAAATCTTTTAAAAAATATACCTAATATCTCATTTGTTTTCAATAATTTTTCTAATATGACCACTCAAAACATTTATTTTAAGAACAATTTTTAGTTCCACGACTAAAATCAACCTTAATAAGCATTATTAACTATTAGTACCTAAGCTTAATTATTTTATCAATAATCTAAAAGCCGCGTTTTTAATATCTTACAAATTATCAAATCTATACTTGAATATAATGACAATAACAATTAACTGCATTAATGGCCTCCAACAATTATCTACTACAATATTTTCCTTCAACAAATTAAAGTTTTATTGTGTTTATAATTTTCCTAATGCAACATGGAACGAGGTAAGTACTTAGTATAATCGATGTGCATTTTCAATAAATCATGTTTCTCAACATTCGTACAGCCTTCGGTTTTTTAATTCTATTTAAGATTGATTTCAAATAAGTATTATTACAAATCAAACTATAGAAAATAAAATAACTATAATATAATATAACTATTAAATATAGATTCTGATATATCATAATTAAGTTTTTTGCTATCAATAGCGAACTTGGTAAACTGAATTTGAAAATTCAAAAGAAAACTTTGTTAATTAAGATTTCAGTAAAAGTTACAGAGATAGAGTAAATATGTGGAAGATTAATAAAAAAATTTTAGCCTTCAGTTGAAATACCCATAAAATCTTCTAGCTAGAGAAATGTACAGTTATATGTCATATATTATATCGTGTACCTCCATCTATTTCGCTAACCACGGATAACTACTAAAAACATCTCGCGGGTGTTCGAACTTCGAAGCAGGTAACCATCGTTGATCGCGAACACAATATCTTTAGTCAGTCTTTGACCGGCTTAGGCGTAACAGCGTTACTAAGCCGGCTCACATTCCTAATACTATCAAAAATGCAATAAAACAATAAAAAAAATTATTAAAAATATAAGAAACAAAGATAACGGTTAAACTTTATAGTGGTTGAAGTGTAAAAAATTTTCCAAGAAAATAAAAAGTTTATGTGTGATTTTAACTATAAGTTAAATATTTTTTTATTCTACAGGTTTGTTTAGAATAACTTTAGTATACGTAATAACTTACCATTAAAAACAATACCCCGCGTTAAATCACTACTTTACGTGATTTTCAAGCTATTTGTCCTAAAATTAATTTGAAATCAAGTCAAATTAGTGTTAAGTTAACATTTACATCAAATAAAAATATCTATCACAATTCCTTAAAAAAATTTCCATTTACTTGATGAATATCTATTAAAAAGTAATGTTAAAACAATATAGGTAAAACTTACAATTAGTTAAAAATAGTAAGGATGACAAAATAAATATATTCATAAGGTCTTAAACTTGAGATTAGCTTGAAGTCTTCAGTTTTGTATTCAAATGTGGATTAAATCAAAACAAATCTAGTAAATTCAATTGCATGTTCTCAATCTAATTTTTTACCCTCATTAAATCTTCATTTCACTGACATATTCTAAAAACCTGTTTAGTTTCTAACGCTCATTCGTCTTGTCGCTTCGACAGTTTTGATCGGCATTTTCACGCCAATTGCCTTGTCTCTCGATATGCCAAGTTTTTTAGTCAAAGTTTAACTAATTAGAACAATAGAAATAATCTCATATACCGTTAAAGTTATAAGAGTCAAAACCCGTTACTAAGCTATTGTTCATTTTTTTTTGTCGTATTGAACCAATTGTACCAATTGTAATATTTTCACTCAGATATTTAAAGAAAAATTGCATTTAAGATCAATAATGTATTCAATCGTTTTGATATGATTTTTTATTTCGTGTTTCACTGCAATTCATTTTATTTAATGGGTAAATACGTTTAAAAATATGTACATCAAATCTATTCAACAATTCAGCACTAGGTCGAAAGTGGGCGGAAATGGGAGACGGGCTGAAGGGCAAAATGGATCCACCATTCATATATGGTTCCATTTACATCTACTTCCTTCCGGTTCGTTCTTTATGTTGCTAGAGCGCATATTCGTGTCATTCAGAAAACATTACAAATTATCAATTTTTCCTGGCTGGTTTTATGCACGTTGTGGGTAATCCATACGTTTATTTATTTTTTAAACAATTTCCTACCCACACGTGTTTATTGTTTGATCAACTCGTATTTTATACTTTACACATAATTGATTCTCAATGGATAATGAGACATTTCAAAACTATTAAATAAACTAGATATATAAGTTGTGTTTATAAAATATTTATTCTTAGCATTCTGATGCATGCAAAACATTAAAAATGTAATCTCCCACATTTTATTACTGATCATATGAAACAGAACATTTTAATTTTTTGTTTACTATACTTTAGATATGATTAAATCGTAAGATAACTTGTGTCATCATTTTTTTATAACCAGCTCATCAAATTCTAGGTTTCAATAAATGTCTCGTTGATGTTGTTTCGATATTCAAATATTTCAAATAACCCTGAATTTCACGAAAACTCATTATCACTAATAAATAATAATGGTTTTCAATGGCTCAACAATAAAGGAAATTTATTATATTTACCAGAGCATTTCAGTTGTGTTTACTTAAATTTGACAATGTTAATATAATAAAATGTTTGAAGGCGAAATTTTTAAAGGAAAAAAAAGGTTTCCTCAAAACCATGAAATATAATTACAAATTGTTAAATCATTTATGTCATATTGTATTTGAAAAATTTTCAAAAATTGCATAAATTACTTTTGGTTTCATATTTAAAAGTATTCTAGTGCATTTCAATGACTCGAGCATTTTTAATAAAGATGCAACAAATATTCGGCTACTATTCGGTATTTGGCTGCATTTTTTAATATTAGGTATTCGGCCGAATATTGTGTACTATTCGGCCGAATACCGAATACTAAATCTTAACAAAATAAATGTTTAATTCGAAATTATATCTATTTAAATTAAAAATTAAAATTAAAATAAATTAGGGAGAATTAATTATGATGAATCAAAACAATTTTTTCTGCGTTTGAGTAACGTTTCCTCGAGTAGGAACCTGCCTTGAGTTTATAAACCACTACTTATATGGATTTAGTGTCCGATCTAGAATACTTTGTAAATAAAAATCAATTTCGGTTGCCGTTAAATTTTTCTTTTTTTTAATAAAAAATAATGCGTCTTGTGATACGATTTACTCAGAAATGAAACGGCCGAATATTCGGCCGAGAGTATGACCGAATATTCGGTATTCGGCTAAATCTCTATTCGTTGCATCTCTAATTTTTAATGGGTTATAAACAGTCAAGACACCTAAAAAATATTTTTCTAGAATTTTTCCTGGGAGAACTTTTGAATGTATTATTGCAATAATTTGTTCATATATTATGGTATTTTAAAACTGTATTTTTACATTATGGTATTTGTAAAAATAATAATTTGGAGGTTGACAGCAAAAACTTCAAATGAACCTCTCTCTCTCTTTTCTGCGCTCTTTCTTTGTCACTCTCTTTTATAGTTTTATTGGTAGGGTTTTTTTCAAAAAGAATAAGATTTTTATTTTAATATTTTGTTTTTTTATTCATTAAATATACAAGTTTCATTAATATTAGCGATACATTTAAAATTAATAAGAATATTACAAATATCAGTTCTTAATTTCCTTATCCTCGTTTACCAGCTCCTTTATTGTCACCATTGCCATCATTTTTTTCCTGGATTTCCTTTTATTATAATCCACAATATACCCAACCATGTGCATTTCTCTAGAAATTTTATTTAATTCTATAACATCTCTCTGATTACTTTCAAGATAATACATTAAAGCAAATTTCTTCACATTTTTTTCTTTTAAACTCGGTTTTTTCAATTATAAATTTTTTACATTTACACTTTTAGGTCTTTTGATATAGACAATATTGAAAAATAATCAAATAGTGAAATAAGTTTATTCAATTGTTGTATAACAACTCGTGTAGCACTCGAACGGTTAACAAGAGACTAAAACTGAGTAAAAATGAACCAGAGTGTACAGGATTAAGGGACAAACCAGTAATGCATACAAGAATACACAATATTATACTAAGCATCTAAGTATAGGAAAGAGAGAGATCAAAAATTTGGGTTATTAGTAAATAATATTTGCAATAGGTATTGTAAAAAAAAGTAAATTTACAACCATATTTTATGTTTTATGATCATAAACCGTTTTTTAGGACGAGACGATAGGTTCACAAAATATAACAAAAATTTCATGTAGGTTAAAATGAAGACGATGGAATCGTTTAGGTCTATATGAGGCTCATTTTACTCTTTGGAGGTCCAAAAGAGGGTAAAAGTACCATTTTAGGGCCAAAAGAGGTCTGAAATTTCAACTCGGGAAATTCTCGAATTTTAATTCACTTTGGAAAAGGAAAAAATAACTCTGTCAAAGGGTCCAATATGCAAAGTGTGAGGCAAACTGAAACAGGGTTTTCTCTATCCTGAAAGGTAGACTATTTTCATATTTATTACTTTGCATTTGTATCAACGATATATAGATACGAGTATTACTTGTCATAATGTTAAAGATACATTGTTGGTAAGATTGACTTCACTCAGTAGGTATTAATATCATCATCTACGTTATTACATACTTTTATTAATAGATAAGTCATTAATTTAATGTGCTATATAGTCTATGAGTAGGTATATACTATATAGGTAGGTATTATATAGTGCAGGAGTCAGAACCTACGACCTGCGGGTCACCAAGTGACCCACTTTATTTTCGAAATTAAATTATAAAATATAAAATAAACAAAAGAATATAAAAAAAATGTAATTTATAATTGATCTTTTATTCTTTAATTTGATATTAATTTTTGTGTATTACAACGTATGATGTTTATAAGTTTAACCATTTTCATATGAATTGTTAACGATACAACCAACCAAATAAAGGAATATCAAGTTTCAATAGTCACCACTTAATATTCTTAACAAATAACTACATAACATAAATAATTTTCACAAGAAATACCAATAATAAAAATATAATATTATAACTTCAAATAAACTGCGAATATTTTAAGCAATAATAAATAACTAGGTATATGTATAAATTAAGAATTAAAAAACTCGAGAAAGAATCCGACCCTTCTCGGTACGTGCTGGCCCCGGACTAGTATTTTGGGCGCAAATTTTCTGAAATTTTCTCAAATCAAAAACATCATAATAAAAAAATATCCAACTTATTCAAACCAAAAGAAATGTGGCTGGAAATGGAATTTTCTACTCCATAATTTCGAAATTAAAATCTTGATCTTGAACTTAATTAAATGCACAAATAAAAATGTCCAGTTACTTGGCATAATAAATCTCTTTAAAGAAGAAAAACTCTAATAAAAATTGCTTATTAACAAATTTTCATACCACTAACCGTTTTTGAGATATCAAGTAAACTGTAGGAGAAATGTTTTTGAACGAAGGTTTTTTATGTAGATGCATACAACTTAAATCCTTAGACATTTTGTTGTTATCCTCTTTTGAAAATTGAAAATGGCTATTAAGAGTTAAATGTTTAGGATTTTTTTTGATTTGCAACTTTGTAAATGAATCAAAATGTCCTTAAAATACAGGAAATGAGATAATTACGCTTAAGATCGCTAAGATAAGTTCGCTTTCTGAGAGATTTGTACTTGAAAATATTAAAACAAACACATGATATTTTATGAAATGTTTCGAATTCCAAAAACAGTTTTTTTTTTAAGTTTTTAGTTTATTACATCTTATTTCGATTGGATATTAAGTGGCTGAACTACTTAAAAGACTGAGTTTGTGTTTTACTTGAAAGCTCATTTATAAAAAAAGCTCCATTAAAGCTTTTTTAATTGTTGTTCAGAAAGTTTGAAATAATTTATACCATTTTAAAAGTTGTTTCCAACTTTTATGATTCAAGCAATAATTTTAAATTATCGTTTTACAATTTGTTCTAATTCGATCACTCAGAACCACGTCATTCATATTTTTTTAAAATGCAACTTTCATTAAAATACAAAAAAATCAAAACTAGTTGAGGATAAAAGTTAAAAATTGCTTTAAAACTCTGCAGGTGTTTACTTTATTAAATCATTAAGTTATAATCACTACTTGACTTATTTTTAAAATTATTTAACTTAATTTTCAAGCTGTTCGATTTAAAACCAAGTCAAACTTAAATCAATTGTTAATATTCAAATATTTTCTCAAGTCAAGTGTTGAATTATCAAGTTATTTCATTTCAAAGTTTAAATATTAAGCTCAGGTCAAAAAAAAATGTCCTGATACTTGACTTGATGAATCGTTAATTACACATCGTATGGGGACGGGGATTTTGACACTTCTAAATGAGAAAAATCTTTATTTTTAACAGTATTCATTATATAAGAATAATAGGGATGATGAGGGAACAAAACGCTTTATTAGTGTTATCATTTGATTTTAGTTCCCAAATCATTTGAATATTTGAATTATATACATATGAATAAATCGATTCTTAAACAGTAAGCTCCAGAAGTTTGTTAAGAAATGTTATATTAAATATATTTTCAAAATGCAAGAAAACATACTTGCATCATAGAACCTTTTTAAATTTGTAAACACAATATTTTTACAAATAAAATATATAAAAACATTACCTAATTTTATTTTATCACACATTGAATATGTTAATGTTAATAATTATTCCATTTCAAAATTGATAAAACTGATCGTACCTGGTTCGAGAAAACTCAACTGAAAATAAAAACATTCCACTTGTTTTCATAAGAAAATTCTCTTGGAAACACACATCGTTTCCACGTGTCTTTCGTATAGCAATAGAAATGGAAAACTACCATAGTAAAATTCAATTATAACTTGCGTGAAACGCGATCATCCATTGCGAATGTATAGTCGAAGTTTTGTGAAACGTTTAAAACGAGGAAACAGAAATTATTTTCTTTTAAATTTAATAAATTATAAACGCAACTTAAAATCAGATGGAAATGTGCAATAAAATGCAAGTATGCAATCGGTGTATAAATTACATATTTAACTAAGGTAAAAAAAATGGGAAATGATTAATTGTCGTGTTCGTTTCCTTTCCGTAAAGGTCGTAATTAATATGCATTTAAGCAATCGTGCTAATCTTTTTAAGATATTCAGAACTGAGTTTTTTTTTTCATTTTCTTATAAATAACGTAATTTATACCTACCATTTTTTATTGTTACACTAAAAATGACGCAAATTTTACAAAATTCACTTCATCATTGGACTGTAGGTTTGTTTTGTAATTATGATTTTCATACTCTTGCCAGTTTCAAATATATAAACAATTGTAATACTTAAAGTCCCAAAATTCAATTTTATGATAGATATACAATAAAATTTAATTCATTTTTTTTTTTGTCAACATTTCATGTTTATATACTATGATCTCGATTTGATAATAATATGTTCAGTTAGTATTTTTCCATTTGCTTTTTCATCAATAATTTCCCAACATATGTCTTTGAAAAAACCTTGAATAGTTTTTCTTGAAATCATGAAATTTTTTCTATTAAACAAATTGAAAATGAACAAGGAAGTATCAAGGAAATGGATACAAAATAAATAAGTGTGAAATTAAAAAAAGGAGAAAATAGTAACTTAAAATTATTTTCTCATAACTTTCTTCGAATAAGATAATAATGTAATTGATTAGACAATTTCTAAATCAACTTGAAAATATATGCTGTGCTCCAATTTAAATAGAAATTATAATAAATAACAATACTTTAACGTAATGTTGTACAACTCGTGAATATTTTACAAAACACTGTTATTATATTCGTTTTCATGATGAAAACTGAAGTCGATTTAATAACGTCGCTATTATCGTATTGTTTATAAAAATAGCAAGATAAAAAATCAATAAATGAATGAAATGTATACGACATTGCAATAGTTTTGAGTTGTAGTTATGATTTTTTTACTATGTTTGCACATATATGTTTAATGTGAAATTAGTTATAAGAAGATGAATGAAAGATGAATAATTTTTAAGATTTTCTTCACTTTTCGGTTTTTTAACATAAGTACGTTTACTGTATATATACCTAAAACAATGGAGTTACATGAAAAACTTGCTTCTTAATTAAATAAAAATTAGAAATGGTGATGCAATTTGTAAACTGTAATACTTATGCACATGTAACGTAACTAATTTCTTCATTGTTTTATTATATTACCTCTTTAATAATTGAATATTTAAAGTTAGACAATTTTTCAATTCTTAAGAATTAGTGGCTTTAGTCAACTAATTATACATTAAGTATATTATAAACTGATTTATCGATCATCATTTTTTCAATTATTTCCAAAAGTGTATATAGATTTTGCTTGACAAATTGTACGTGTTTACATTTTTTTTGTTTATGTAGGTATTAAATGTACTGAATGTACTAAATGTTTAGTTTTAGCATTAAATGAATAAATTCCTTTCGTCTTGTGTTTTAAAAACCATGTTAAGATAAAAAAGGAACTTGCATTAATTGTTTCCTTACAAAATCAATTTAAAAGTTTTGTTTCATCTGAAACGATTTAAAGGACTGATATTATAGTATGATTTTACTTTGATTATTATATGTCTATGAATTTTTATTAAAATAGCCCATTTTGTCGTTTTTCGAGATATCGCGATTTTAAGTTGTACAGGAACATTTGAAAATAGACTTAGATTGTGTTTTCATAATATTGTGATTTCTGACAAATAAGACTGAATCAGGAATTTTCCTTGGGACAGTTGATATACGAGAGTAGAGCGTTTCTCGTTCTGACAGTGAAAAACAGAGATTTTAAGTTTTGAAATAATTTTATTTTTCAACGTAGTCTTCCTTGATTACAATACACCTTATCCAGCATTTTTTCTCTAACATTAATATCCCTTCCGAGATATTAATGTTATGTCCGAGAAGAGAAAATCTGGAATATTATCAAAATATTCATTTATTGCCATCCAAACTTCTTCATTTGATGAAAAATGTTTTCTAGAAATTTTCTTCAATTTTGGTAAAATCTGATGCAAAACCCACAGTCTTCCCGTTTCCAACACCCCCTTGTGAACAGGGAAGTGTGTCCTGGTGGAAGATAATTTTTTTTTCGTCTGAAGTCCTTTTTTCAGTTATTTTCATGCTGAATTTCTTCCCAAGAATTCCTCACTCAAATTGGTTCTGGTGTTGTCTCCAGTAATTTTTCATTGCCCTTATTACATCAATCTTGGTGCTACTCACTGCGAGAATCTAGCTTACGTTGACGAAAGTCCTAGTCCTCTTCTTTCATTACCTAATATGTTAAAGCCAGACAAAAGTAGATATAACTATCAACTCTATTACACGTTAGTTATGCTATTATACTAATTATTATTATCAGTAATGTGACGAATGTCCGAATTTTCACATTCGCGAATGCCAATATTTTTCTCCAATATTTGCGAATACGTATGAGAATTGATGAGAAATTGCAACAAGACTTATTAGACCCAGAATAACAATACCACATAATTTGATTAGACTTCTCAAGGTCTTTTTTCATAATAGATTAAAACATCATAGTTTTAAAAAAAAATTGCCTATGAACTATCAAAATCGTGACTACTGTTGTTACCTTTAGGAAGTAGAAGTTTCGGTACTAAACACGTGCTCACAGTTGTCCTAAACATTCTAAATAAGGCTAGAGAGCAGTGGTTTTTAACCTGGGTTCGATCGAACCCCAGAAGGTTCGGTGATTCAATCTCAAGGGTTTGGTGGACGTCAAGACACATACCCGATTCATACAAGGTATATGAAGATATGCCTTTGTTTTGAATTTGAAAATATCATATTTTATTTTTTATAAAATGTGAATGTGTGCATGTGAAATTGGTGGTGTTCAGTACCTCTAACAAGGTTAAGAACCACTGCTATTGAGAGTCTGAGAATTAGTTAGTTGAGGCTATGGGATGTTAAAGGGACACATTTTATTGGATTTTAACTAGGTTTGCCTTGTTAAAAAAATAAAATTAATAGAGATTTTCTTTATAAAAAACCTTATTTTCAAAATTTTTTTTCGTTGATTTTTTACAAAAATCAAAATACAAATAGAATATTTGTAACTACAAATATTAAAAAAAAATGTTTAAAACACTTTACTTGATAAAAACAATTCATAAGCACTGAATTTTAAAAAGAAAACCTGGAATTTATGTTTTAGACAAACTTATATGAATTATGAATTAATTTTAAAGACCCAAAACATAGTTGATTAAAACGTTTTTGGTGATTTTAATGAATTCTAATATCAAGTTTTTATATTTAGTTCAAAAAAGCGTCAATCAAATTAGAAAACTTAAATCCTTATTAAATCTATTTATCTATTACGTCAATAAGTAACCATTTTATCTGTCTTTAAAATATATAGCTTATTGAATAACTTCAATTTATCATTACGACCTAAACCATTAAAATAAATTTTGACGATCAGTTCTAAAACGCCATTTTTTTACCACATACATATTTATATTATTATTACATTTTTACCACATACATATTGTATTAAATTCAATTAATTCACTCTACTCACAATATTTCCAAATTGAAAACTAATTAATTTTCTTTTTTTGAGGTAAAATAAATTTAAAAAAAAACGTGAAAATTTAATTATAAGCAGAATACGTAATGAAACTAAAGGACACATTCAAATCGTTTTACCATTTACGTCATATAAAAAAGTAAAATATTCCTGATCGATTAATAATTCAACACTAAAAACATCGTTAAAATTTATGAAGGATGTGAAAAATTTGATTACATTAACTTAATTTTTCTTTAGGTTACAATTGAATCATATAATGATATCATAAAATTGTCATTAACAATACTTCAGCTATTTTTTAATTAGCGAATTTTCACTTAAATGAAAGTCCGGAAATGAAATAAACTTGGTTCTATCGGGAGTTTAAGTAGTAGAAAGGAAAGAATTAATTTACAATAAAATTGAAATTATTCAAAAATTAAATTCATTCCGTTTAGTTTTTTAAAAAAAAAAGTCTTATTAATTATAAATGTGCATTTGTTATACCTATGTATATCTTGTTAGATATGCTTACATGATACCATCTATAACTAGTATGTATGCAGTATGTGTCTACTATGTTAAATACATTAATATTTTTACTCCAAGGTAAAAACGATCTTGTAACAAGTTTAATATTTTAAAACCAAATTAAAGTCATATTGATTTTGGTGACACGAAAATTGTAATAACAGCAATTTTCTACAATTTCCAGACTGCGTTTGCGCCTCGATTAATAATTTTCCATGCTATATATATATACGTATACAAACGGACTTGCATTAATGGCTTTGTAATTATTAAAAAAAAAAAACTTTGTTAATGACAAACGATGAACAAATCTTGTATTTTTATTTTAGATTTTGATTTGATTCGAATAAAAAATATCATACATTCATGATTATTGTTAACGCAAACACTATCAATACCTTTTGTAAACTCATCTGTATTTATTTAATTGGTTTATACAATTTTTATATAATGCTCATGAAATTTTTTTGAATCATTTATATCTTATAATTTTGATATTTATATATTTTCTTCAATTTCATTCAAAGTAAGAATCAGCTAACTCATAGATATTTATTGTTCACGTCACTGAACACATTAGCACTTGAGTTTTATTACCAATTAAAATTAGCTATCAAAAATTTTTTGAATGTTTTCATCGAAGTGTGATATTATAACTTATATTTCCCTATCAATTAAAACCTTAATAACATGTTAAAAGAAAGTTATTAAAATGATTTAAAACTCAAAAAACTACGTCATAGGACCTAAGCTATATTATTTTTAACAAATTATAACAAACAACTACGAGAATTCTTAGTAAAAGTGATGCAAACGAAAATAATTATTAAAAAATAACAGTAGAACAAAAAATAAAGAAACTCTATGTCTTATGAATACATAATTTATAACAGGAAATAGATATAAAGTAGGTTTTAGAGTAAATATTTGTGATGTATTCGATTCAACAAATTAAATAAATATTATTGAAGAAAGTGTCTGCAATTAGCTATAAATAATTCTTAGTTTTATTGAATACAAAATTTAAAATGTTCCTTTTTTTACACACTTGAGATTATTTTAATAATCTCAACATCTTATTCTTGAATTTTCATCCATCTAAAATATTGCGAATATCTACGAAAAAATCGTAAAATTAACCATTTTTTGCTAGTGGCTTACTCTAAGTTTAGAGTTTTATGAGTTTTGTTTAGTTTAAAGAAAACTTTATTCATAAAATTTACACAAATTATAGATAGATATTTTTTTTATTTGCGCGTCAAACTCTTGCCTATTGTTTTAAGGTGTTTAAAAAGGTAGTGAACCAACTTTTTATTTTAATTGGCTTGATAAGAAAATAATAAAACCTACGGACTTCGAATTTGTATATCAACCTGTTTCAACACTGAGACGTAGATAAATAATATTTCAGAAGTGTTTTTATTTGACCACATTTTTGTGATTTTTGAAAAAAATTGTTTACTGTTTTTAGCACAATAACAGCTAATTAAAAAAAATCAAATCAATGAACCACCAATGAAAAAAAAATCAGTGAAGCAATGAGTGTGTGAATTCAATGAATGGCTGAACAGGTTGTTTTATATTTATTTTTAAGCTTACGTGAATTTCATTTACACACATTTAAGTGCATATTTACTCATATGTTGTTCAAAGCTGCAATTTCTGTAATTTCCCCAATTTTTAAAATTTTTAAAACGTATAAGGCAATAAAAATATCTATGTCAAAATAAAAGTACTTTAGCAGTTAGCTATCATTTGAATAATCCGACCAATCTGAAAATTTGGTAATTCCATTGTAAGTCGTACAAATGCCCCAATATCAGATATGAAAATTTTTAGATGAATTTATAACTATAAGACGATACAAAATCAGATTCTACACCTAGGGACTAATCAATTCAAGTAGTTTATTTTTTTTTTTTAATGAATTGTATTTGGCATTTTGACTTGAAAAAGAAATAACTTGTAGCAGCCAATGCTTGAATTTAAATATGAATATTTTATTCAAGTTTGACTTGATTTCAAATCAATTAGTTTTAAAATAAAAGCTCTACCTATTGACATGTTAACCTATTAATATGTTAAAATATTAAAGTTCAGACGAGTTTTTTTCCTGGAAAATAATGATTCCAAAATTAAAAAGGGTTAGATTAGAGCAACAGAACTTTATAGACTTTCCTTTTGTGATTAATAATTGGTTAGAAAACTTTTCTACAAACGAACGAAAAAGTTTTTAGCTTTAAATTTAGTTCAGGTCAACATTCAAAAATAACACACTGTTTTAAGCAAAGTTATTCCTGGAGATATAAAATTTATCTTATATTTGAGTTAATGTTGCAACAAATTTTCGGCTACTATTTAGTACTTATGACTTTTAGTTGGGCTTTTGTTGCTACTCGACAGATCACCGAATATCTATTAAGGCACTATATATATAGTTAGAATTTTCAAAAATATCGACTTTTAAATACCATTTTTGTAGCTAATCTATATTTGAGTGCCTACCCAGAAAATTTCAAGTTAATCCGGCGATTATTTCAAAGTTAAACGCATCAATTTGTAAAAACAGTTTTCACTAATTGTAAAGTGCTTTTGAAAGTTTTAAACGCGTTGTTATTAAAACTATGTTTTTAATGTCGGTGACCTAGATTTCTCAAGTTTTTAATCAAGTTTTGTTTACCTACCTTCTAGTAATACTTTTCTTTTTATAAACAATTTAAGACCAAAAATTGATATTTTAATTATAATAAGATAATATAAAAGCCCAGGTCACTGATTCACTCATGATTCATTCTGTAACGCTCAATGCCTACTATGATTGTTTAAAAAAATGTTTAAACTTATGAAAACTCATGAAAAATGATCATAACAATGTATATTAAAGAAAAAACTTCAATATCAATTATCAGTTATCAGTTATCATTATCAGTTATCAATAAAATAAAAAAAAAATTTTTAAAAAATAGGGCGCCGTAGGCGCCCCAGAACAACTAGTTCTTTATATTTAAGTAATTTTAAGATCTGTAATTGTGGTTTTGGTAACTGATGTGCTATTATTATCATTAGTCTAATCTTTTGTCATTATCATATCATAACATTTTCAGAAAGATGTGCTCGGAAAATGCTTATCGTTGTTATAGTTATCATCAGTTATCCGTTTAATTAATATGAAAGTCAAACTTCCACTTTCGTTATTACTTAGCTTATGACATAGGTTTTTAAGTAAAAAGCACTGTCAAGCACTATAAAGCGTTTTGAAATAAGAATTTAAGAAAAAGGTGCTGTCATAATCAACTTTTAAAATTCTTTAGTAGGTATAATCCTTCTTGCATAGTTAATATAAATCTCTGTAACTTAAATTTAAGTTCTGATCTTATGACTTTTGCACAGTGACCCTTTAGAGTTACAAGATATGAGATTACTTTTGCTATGCACAAATATTCTAAACATTCCAATACTTACGATTTTGATTATTTCAACAAAACTAATCGCGATAAAGAATTTCAAAAGTTTCATTAATCGATATTCGTCTTTTCGTGAATATACGAGGACTATTCGTTGTAACAATAACTCACACCAACCGTCTAGAATATAATCATTTAAGACATGAAATATCTGTAACGTCTCTTATACATAGAGATGTCAAGTTAATTAGCTAGCTATTTTGTAAAACACATTGAGTTTGAAATTTTGATTTGAAATGGAAATAACTTGTAAAATCATGTTAAATTTAATTTGTGTTTTAATACTAATTTTGGTTTTAGTTTGACTTTATTTCTCTAAGTATCTTAAAAATCAAGCCAAGGTCAACCCCAACTTATACACTTTGGAAAATATTATTTAAAAGAAACTAAATTCTTATAGAAAATATTGATAATAAACCATCTTTGGAGGTTCAAACTGTCTTTCAATGATGAAAAAAATGTAATTTAATATCAATACCTATCAATATTGAAACAAATATTGATCGTTATGGACCCGTTCCTCGTTAATACGTATTGTGGTATTGTTTTATTTCACTTCAACATAAACTTTTATTTAAAATTACATAACATAAGGTTACCAAAATATTTACGTTGTGTTAAATAACATTTTTGGTAAACTTACAAAATTTTTATAAATAAATTAAAGAACACTTCCTGCCGATTAGAAATATTGTAGGTATTTATTTAAATTTCATATCCACATACGAGTTTTTTGGCTTAAAATTCATAAAAGGTTCAGGGTTTTTGCTTACTCAATATATACGTAATATGAATAGTTACAAAACAAGAAGTTTAAAATGAGCAATTTTATAACGTTCATTTTAAAGTTTATATGTTAGTAACAGTAAATAAATAAAGAGGAATATTACCAAGTTTATATGTGGTACTATTTTTCTCAATTTATGTATTTGATTAATAACCATAAATATTATAACGATACAAACTAACGAAAGACGTCTAACTACTTTACCTAATATTTTAGTGTTATTCATGTTATTTTAAAGTTAATGTTTTTTTTTTTAACTTTGACACCTTGTACCCAACGCTAAAAGCAATTTAGATTAAATTTTTGCATTTTCATTCTGATTTCTACTTTTCCCATTGTTTATTTTCATATTAAAATATTTGTTAGTTTTTTTACTATTCATTGGAACCATAAAAAATCTTTAGAATTTATTTTTAAGTTTCGCCTCGTTAAATTTTACAAACTAAAGAAAATTATGAATGTTACTTACTTAAAAGTAATTTTACGATATGAAATATGAATATACAAAATAATAAAATACTACCTTCATTTTACATTGTATTAGACAAATTAATCAAGTATTGTTCCTCTGTTATCAACTTTAAGATGGCAATTGCAAAACTAATTCAATTAGTTTCACTCTCTCTATTTTTTTAAAAATATTATTCTTTAAAATATGGTATAACTTTGGTAACCTTCAAAGTTTGTCGCGTAGTACGAGTTTTTTTTTCACGCGAAAAACTTGCAAAATCTTTTAAAAATCGTGCATGATTCATTTGCATATTGCAGATCTATCAACGTTCCGTACTCGTCTACATATTGTACGAAAAATTTTTTCTTTCAGAATAAGAAATGAATTGTTTCCTGCAACACAATAATGTTAACATTATGCGGTAATGCACGAATTTCCAAAAGTACAATCTACCGTAAAACCATTATATCACAGCAAGAGCACAGAAAATTTACCATCAGCACTCCACAATCCGTCCAAGAGTGAAGTCGAATCATTTAATTGTCTCGAGCTAAACAGTCCGGAAGTTCAGCCGAAGAAAGTTACAATCTGCCAAGCAACACCAAGGGAACCATTTAAAACTTCGCATCACCGTAAATTTTCATTAGACGAACAATGCTGGAATCGAACGCATTCAACGAGACAAAATGATAAACGTCGCGGCTCATGTTCTTTAATTCGTAGTCACAACACAATTCGACCAAGTGGTGTTAATGGAGACGACAAACCCATCACCAGAACAAGTTTCCACGGTAATTTTCACAGTGAAAATCCCTCAGGATATCGTAAACCGCGCCATTCCTGGATTACTAGCTTGCAAATCGATCAACATCCCAATCATATTAAAATGACGGACGATGGGTTTGAAGAAATTAATTTCCAAGACGGTGTGAAGCATGGAGCTAATTATCGTCATAATATGGAAGTAAGTTTCCAAGTAAGTTTTAAACTTTTTTTTGTTCCATCATTTCTTAATAAACGTTTACATACACATTTACTCTATCTACTATTTAAAATTTCATCAAACTCAGCTAGACATATCTAGACTATAGCGTGTTTTTAAAACTCATTAAAACTGTAATTACCAAATCATTTGATTGCGACATAGCAGTAAAGGTAGAGCTTCATTATTTGTTGTGTTATACACTGTAATTCATATTCAATTCTTTGAATTTATCTGAAGAAAAGCTAGGACTTATGTAATGCGCACTAAGTTTCGTGTTATAACTTGCATGTTAAACTTGGACGTGGAAAATGTTTAAAGGAATGAGTAGGAGGAAGAGATTGCTTTTAGATTTATACAATAAAGAACGATTAATAGTTTTGAACTTGTTTTTAAAATTCATTGTTCATGCTACTTAAACTGGCTTAGTCAACTTCTGGTTTCCCATTCAAAACTTTAGTGGTTGTCCACTTAGCTGTTTCATGAATTAACGGGATCATATTAGTAGAAGATCTGAACCTACATCGACCTTCACCAAGTTAATAATAGAATGAAACATATTTTATCATGAAATTAGTATATTTGAAAATATATCAAAAATGGGTTGCCTTAAATAATCCTGGACAGGCTATTTTAATTTGTTTTAAAAAAAAATGATTTTTAATAAAATATTGCAACATCAAGATAATAGAAAAATTTTTAAATCACCACAGGTGACTGCGATGTTGGGTCAATTATTATTACACAGTATACTTACCTCGGATCTCTCTGTCACACATTTCTACGCGCATTAAAATTTAAATCTTTAAAATTCGCTAACCCCCAATAGGACCGAACTTTTTGTTCGCAATAAAACAGCGCTTACCTATGATGTTATAAATTTTTTTCTATTATCTTAATTTTGCAATATTTTATTAAAAATCATTTTCTTTAAATAGGTAATTAAAAATAGTTTATCCAGGATTTTTTTTGGTGACCCATTTTTAATATATTTTCTAACGAGAACCAGGTATCCAACATGTTATGGTCGTTGTTTAAGTCTTTTTTGGGGATCTATAATTTTTTATTTTATTTTTCTGTATAACTACTGAAATGCTATGTATTGAACAAGGGCGCATATAGCCTAGTAGCTGAGCGCTTCTAATTTTAAATAAAAAAAAATATATTTTCTAATATAATAAATTCATGATAAAATATGTTTCATTCTATTATCAACTCGGTGAAGGTCGATGTAGGTTCGGATCTTCGACTACATGTTTTTACGGTAACGAGTTGTTCCACAGTTATAAGGCTCTCTCCAGTTTGCTGTATAAAAATAATGTTTATACCACATTTAGGATTTTTTTTTTTTTTTTTTTTTTTTTTAAATGATAAAACCTTTTTGCCCCTCTGGCTTTATGGTTAGGCCAATATGTCTTAGAGCTGGCATATAGCCAGATTAACATGCCACCTGACTAAGGTTTCCATCCATTGATGGTCCTTTAGATTCTTTTTATATTTTGTAATTTAATTTTATTTATTTTTTTTTTTTTTTTTTTTTTTTCAAATAATTAATAAATCGTTGTGCCTCTTTCTCTTTAACCGCCTCTGATTTCGAGGTGGAGGCAAACCAACCAAATTTTCTCTTATGGTTGGATTTTCATGACTGTCGAACGTTTCCCAGAGCTTGGTGTACTTCCTCAGTATAACCTCCTCCACCTCTGGTATTTCCAGATCCTGATGCAGTGAGGTTCCTCTTACGTACCAGGGGCAATCCGTTATTAGCCTCAATGCTCTGTTCTGAAACGTCTGAATTTTTTTAATTTGGCTTTTTGATGCCGTTCCCCAGATTTCGCATCCGTACGTCCATACAGGTCTTATAACTTGGAGGTATATAAGCCGTTTTAGGTGAATTGACAGAGCCTGGTTCCCAATTAGCCATTTTAGCTGTTTGAGACGAAAACGAAGTCGGGTCGTAAGTGACGTAATATGGGCGTTCCACGTCAGTTTGGTGTCCAGTATCAGACCCAAATACTTTGTCGCGCTCTCGACTGGTACAGTCCTTCCATCCAATGTGATGGGAATGTTAACTGTTTTGGTCTTTAGGCTAAACTTTATAATTTTAGACTTATCTGGATTAAGCTTGATTCTCCACTTCTTGCACCATTCCTCCACGAGTGTCGTATGAGCTTGAACCTTTACTGCTGTTTCATAACAATCTCCCTTGCAGAGTATCGCTACATCGTCTGCATATTGTGCTAGAATAGTAGAGCTT
Source organism: Sisyra nigra (assembly GCA_958496155.1). Taxonomy (NCBI): domain Eukaryota; kingdom Metazoa; phylum Arthropoda; class Insecta; order Neuroptera; family Sisyridae; genus Sisyra; species Sisyra nigra. Next base: position 25,646,680 of record OY292315.1, read on the forward strand.
GTTTTCGGAAAATCGTAGGTATTCATGGTATACAGAAAAGGCCCTAACACGCTGCCCTGTGGTACACCTGATTGCATTTCCTTGTAAGTGGAATAGGAGTTTTCAACTCTTACGTTAAAAATGCGCTCAGTGAGGTAGGATTGTATAATTCTGTAGAAGGTGTCATTTAACAGTGGCTTTAGTTTATACAGGAGTCCTATGTGCCATACTTTATCGAATGCCTTTTCTGTATCCAAGAAAAGACCCAAACAGACCTTCTTTTCCTCGTATGTCTCCATAATCGTTTTTACGACCCTATGCAGTTGGTGTGGGCAAGAGTGCTGTGCCCTGAATCCATATTGCTCGTTCAGGATTTGGTTAGTTGTTTGCTGAAGAAGGTGTGGTAACAGTAATTTTTCAAAGATTTTTGAGAACATCGAGAGCAAACTAATCGGCCTATAGTTTTCGGGGTCTTTTTTTGGTTTACCCGGTTTGGGAATCATTATAACTACGGCTTTTTTCCACAATTTTGGAAAGTATGTGGTTCGGAGTATGGCGTTATATATTTGGGTCAACTGAACAATAGTCTTTCGTGGAAGTGCTTTGATTAGTGGTTGAGTTATTAAGTCATGCCCGGGAGTTTTATTTGGGATTCTTAATATAGCATTGTAGACTTGAGCGGGTGTAAAATGTAAGTTGAATGGGCTTAAAATAAGAGGCTGCTTTAGTACATTTTCTACCGTCGTTTCGTGTTCATTGTCCTGACAACTATAGGGAGTAAAGTGATTTTGGAGTACCTCACTAAAGAGATCTGCTTTTTCTTTTGTTGTCGTGTACCATTGATTGTTTTTTTGTAAGGGATGTGAGTCTGCTTTTCCGTTTATTTTTGTTTTTATTTTTTTCCAAAATGTGGAGTTTGGTTTATTTATTGCTGCCAGTTCTATTCTCTGAGCATGTTCACGTTCCTCTTTGATGGCTTGTCTCAGGTCTCTTGTAGCTTGATTGTAAGCAATCTTATGCATTGGATATTTTGTTTGCTCCCATCTTCTTCTGCAATTTTTTTTGACCGACAAAAGTTGACTGATTTGGTCTGATATTACGTAACTTTGTGACCTATTCCCTGTATGCTCCCGATTTGGTCCTCCAGAAAGAATTGTTACAGCTTGAACGTTCCTAGTAAGAGTTGCTACCGCGACGTCTATTTCTTGTGGTGTTTTAAGTGGGATTTTTAAATTTGTGATTGTTTGAATTGCGTCTTTGTATAGTTTCCAGTTGAAGGGGTGTTGCATAAGGGATGTCTTCTTTTGCTTTTGATTACAATTGATATTTAAGTTCATTATGAGTGGATAGTGATCAGAGCTCAGTTCGTATTTTACTGAGGGTTCGTCGCAGACGCTCGCGATATTTTTACCAATATAAAAATCGAGAATATCAGGAGCTGCGGCTGAGTCAGGGAAATATGTTGGTTCTGTTGAATGCATAACTACTAGTGACAGTCGTTGTATGATGTCGAACAGTATTTGTCCTCTTGGGTTAGTGACGTTTGAGCCAAAGTGTGGATGCTTACTATTGAAGTCCCCTCCCAGCAAATAATTCGATCCCATGTTGTTAAAAAGGTGTTCATAGTCGGCCGCTGTCATTTGATTGTTCGGAGCAGAATAAAATGATCCAATCAGGCATACTTGCTGGTCTAGGCAGATTTGAATGCGAGAGACCTGCATTTTTTCCTCGGACAAGGGAGGCAAATACATTTAGGATGTTTAAAAAAAAAAAAAAAAAAAAAAAATCTTATGGTGTCCAAAAATTGATAGTTTATATTTAAACAAAAAATTGGCATCAAAACAAGCTCTTTTTTTAATTTTCATAACTTTGGAACAATTCATCGTAACTACAATCTAAAAGAAATTTCTCGCTCTACGAAAAAGGTCTTTTAGAACAAAGTTCTTCAAATCACCGTTTGAAAGATATCAGAATTTAAAAAATATTAGAATATATTTTAGGAGGTAATTTTGAGAACGTTTTACGACCCCTAAAAGTGTTATATTGTCGATTAAAAAAAATTTGCAACTTAAATTTTGTTGAAGAACAACATATCTGAAAATAAACGAAATCAAAGGAATACACATGGAATACCTTTAGCTTATAATTTTTGATAAAAATTAACATTGTATTACTTATACTTTGTTACAGTATAAAATTAACATTAATAATACTGTTTTTACATTATAATTTCCACTGTAAAAAATGTATAATACATAGATAAACCCTTATTACGTGTCCATGCACATTAAATGATTTTTTTGATGTTAAAATTCAAACTAGAAATTATCATTTTTATCAACACATTTTCATGAATTTGGAATGAGTTGTAAAAAAAACAATTGTCAAGTTTTATTTAATAATCACATTGCCAGACAAAATTAATTCAAGGCTTGTTTTAAAAATTTGTGACACCAGTCAAACCATTTTTGTTCACAAATTATTTCAATTTTAACAATCATTTTGCAATAATTTCGCCACATGAAGATTTATTAACTTTATACAACAACAAATCATAAAATTCATTTTTCACAAGTGCAAGTAATTATATTATTGTTTTAAGAGCAAAATGACAAATCTTGGAATGTCATTCAAAATTAAAAACGTTATGTTTAGATGTATACAATTTTAGAGAACAGAAAACACCAAGAGATTTAAGATTGAAATTCATTTATAAATGGTTTAGTTTGTAGTTTAATGCCTAAAAAAAGTGTACAAAACGAGCAAACGTTTAATCCGTTGTTACAGAACGGCATTGGTGATTCAAATACAACGTTTCACAGGGTTGATGGAAAAGGGATCGATTATAGAGATGACGTTATCTATTCGTCAATGGTTAATCATAACTTCAACGAAAAAGGTATAACTGACATCATCGATATTACACAAAATACTCCGACCAAACCTCCACGACACATTAAGCTAAAAAAACCACATCCCAATCATAACAACAATTTTAACAACCAACCAACGGAACAACACGATCAACGACCAGCCAACATTAACGCTTTTAACAACCATTACGTCTCATCAGCGATCATCACTAATAACCGTAACAATCGTTACAACAATGATTTTTTACAAAAAGATAGTGTTATTGATTTAGAATCGACCGATTGTTGTGCTACGGTTAATGTGACACAAACGCACAACTATAGAAACAAGTACATATCAATTGGAGTTCAAGCGTCACCGTTACCGCCTTACCGCTTACGAGTTCTTCCAAAATGTCCAGCAGTGCCTTTAGTGGTATCCAAGGCGTCGGCGAACACAATTTCAACACCACTGCCAATTATTTCTAATGATGGCAAGTTGGACGACGATGCCAAAAAACCAAAGAGATTATGTTGTCTGTTGTCGGGTCTTCGTTCGTGCACGCATTGCTTGAGTCGAATTTTTATGTCACAATGTGGACTGGGAATAGCTCTTCTTATATGGGCTTTACTTGGGGCCATGGCATTTCATTATAGTGAAGGTAAATAGAAAATATCTTTAGAGAAGAACATTAAGTATTTAGTTCATTAAAATCGGGAAAAAATAAGCGCAATTATTGTAGTAGTATAATATTTCAAACACTAATAACTCATGTCATTTACTTATACAGCTTCCATTTACAAAAGCTCATATACGATTGCATCCTTTGCCATTATCAACCCACTTTTTGTGAAAAATGAAATTATACTTAGAGATTCACTACTTGACTTGATTTTCAAGCTACTTGTCTTAGATTTAAGTTTAATTTAAGTCAAATACTATATTTAAATGTCGAATAAAGTCAAGCATTGATTTCGTAAGTTATTTCATTTACAAGTCAATATTTAAAGCACAATTTATTTCAAAAAAAGTCTAATTAATCGACTTGATGAATCTTGAGTTAAATAGATACTATTTTCAAAAATTACGAATCATTAATGTAAGAATTTATGCTAGTAGTGTTGCGTAGTTCATTTAAATTTTCTCGTATTTTCTTTTGGTCATAATTAAGATTATGTCTACTTTTGCTACTTCGTATCGCATATTCTCAAAAAAAACAACATTAACTGTTTTATTGTATTATGGTTTCATCAACCTCTCAGTCAATTCACAGACAAGCATTAGTTAGTCAATATATATGGTAAATATATATTTTGTACCTAATAGATTCATCTCAAAAATTACTCGTATACAAGCAGAATTTAATGTGTATGAAATAAAAGCGTAAAATGTAAGTTAAGCTCAGTTTTAAGATGCGTAGGATTAGGAATTTAACTAATGGATTTTTCAGTTACTTGATTTTAATTTGGTTTTAAATTAAGTCAAATGTTAATATTAAAATATCGAGTCAAGAAGTGAATTTGTAAGTGCAATTTCATTTTAAAATTTAAATACTAAGCTCAATTCGTTGTATAAAATGTCAAGTATCTTGACTTGATGAATCCTTACGTAGGATGTACATTGTCAATACTCTTGTATAATCACTAACTATTATTAGCATAAGACAAGTTTTTCGCTGATTGAACACTCAAAGAAAAGCTTATTTCGTTTCGAATGTGTTAACGTATTGTTTTTTTGTGGTTAATTTTTTTTTTAATTGAAATTTGTATTGAAATTTCCGACAAAAAGTTCATAATTTAAAAACTTGACATAATATACAAAAACTGACGTTATTATTGAATTTAGGTACCCAACATTAGACCTAAACTTAATTAATGTTCTTAATTGTTATGTTTTTTGACTTTCCATGTGAAAAACAAATTTAAATCTTTAATATTTTGTTATTTGGTTCTTAAATAAGAGGTTACCTGGAAAGTTTTCCGGGAGTTTTGAAAATTGGTTATTATATAGATTTTGATGAGGTCTTTTCGAATTTCAACTTTATCGCTTTACTTTACTATACTTAACTTTACTTTACTCAACTTTACTTTACCGCCATATTGGAAAATGCCGCCTATAACACTGTTTCTCTAATATCTCCTTTCTGACTCATTTTACGGCAAAAATATTTCTATGCAAAATGAAAGGAGAGAACATTTCCTACAGTTAATGTTATAACCTTTTCTTCCTAAAATCAAGAGTTTTGGCGAACGAGCGCCGCAAAGGTTTGTACACCTACGCCACCCGTGACATTCAATTTTAACTGTGTATTTATGTCACGGGTATGCCGAAATTGTTGATATTACGAGAAAAAAGTTTTCACATAAATTGTAGGAAAATTTATTTCCTTTCCTTTTGTATACAAATATTTTTGCCATAAATTGAGCCGGAAAGGAGATATTGTCAAAAACAGTGTTACAGGCGACATTTTCCACTGAGGCGACACGAGCGGCAAAGATACGAGGTAGCCAAGTTAAAATTCGGAAAGAGCACATCAAAATCTATAAAATTAGTAATTACCAATTCAAAACTCTCGGAAAACTTTCCAGGTAAAACTACCAATGACTGGACTATTTAACAAAAAATACCAAAAATAATAAAAATAATAAAAATGGAAAGTATAAAACACTGACGTCATTCTACTTTAAACATGAATAGGCTATAGGTATTAACATTTTTGTTGGTACTTTAAATGTAAATCTATGCTGAATGCAAGTTCAACGACCATACCTCAATCATTGTATAATTATAGTAGAAAGAATAACTAAACAGAGCATAGCGGTAAAAAATTAGTAATTTCTTTTTTTTTCACTTATTATAGTTAATAAATTTATTTTTAGCTCCTATGGAAGATGAACAGGCGCAACAATTGAAACGATTTCAAAAAGATCTAATTACGGGCTTAGCGACAGATTTACGTATCATCAATCAAACGCAACCAACTTGGTTTGATACCATCGAGAAATATTTTGCAAAACATGAAAAGCTGCTCCTTGAAGCGGTTAGTTCTGGTTATGGCGAAGGAGGAAATGCCGGTCATATTTGGAGCTATCCTGGATGTATTTTGTTCGCTATATCGTTGTTAACAACATTAGGTTTGTTAATGTCAAAATTATATCTGGAAAAATACTATATTCGTGCTAATATTTTTATAGGATTTGGAGCACCTGTTCCTCGAACACCTTCAGGACGCACTACAGCTGTGATTTTTTCAGCGGTCGGAGTTCCGTTTCATTTACTTTTCATTTTAAACGTAGGAATGGTTTTAGCTCGATGCTTACAACGTTGGGCATCTGAATACCAATATCGTTACAATAATGATACTCAAAAATGTCACAGTTTTGATTTGAATGTAACATCTCCTAAATGGATCAATTGGTTTCCAATCATTGGAATCATTGGCTACTACATACTAGGAATTCTATTGTTTGGTGTAGCGCGATTGCGTTATTCTGAAAGCTTACTGTTTCCATTAGACTTTACAGCGACCGGTGGTGTTGCAACAGTTCCGGGATATATTCGAATTTTGTATGGAATATATTTGGAAGGAGGCGTGATCTTAGCTGCAACTGCAGTTTCGATACTGCAACAATCAGCGACCAATAAATTAACTGACTTGGGTTTGAAACTGGGCTTACTAACAAACTCATAGCTGCCGAATGAATTATTCACCAAATTGTTGCCTTAAAATATTTAATATTTTATTAGAAGAACTTGAAATAAATATAAATACATTAAAAATATGCACATTTTGCATTGATTTATGTTGCAAACATCGGCTACGTTGGTACACCAGTACTTTTACTAGTTGCTCTATTTACAATTTCTAACTCAAATAATGTTCCTTTTAAAATCAAGTTCTTTAAGGAAATGATACTTCAAATCACATCTATTATCTACATTTAAACTCAAATTGTGCCTATAGTGTGTAAACTACTTGTAAAGATCATAGAGAACTAAAGGTACAATTCATAAATATTACTTATTTACAAATCCTCAATATTATTTAAATGCTATTGTATAATATTAATATTATTAATAAATATTATTGTTTAATTCATATTTTCTGAATTGTTTTTATTCTTTAAAAATATAAGGAAACATAATTTTATACTGTTTTCTAAACTAGTGGTCATTGGTGAGTTTGTTCTTGTTTTTTTTTTTGACGTGATTACGTCTTATAAATTGATGAACACCGGCAGCATGCACGAAAAAGTGTCGCATTCCGTTTGAACCTGTGCATGCAAGCGAGAACGCGATAGAGAGCTACGATAGAGTTCTGCTACTAAAACGCCGCCACGCGGCTTCTTCGAGAACTTCTACAATAAGCTCCGCCTTGTATTCAATAATTGATAAATAATAGACAGCGTGTTTTGTGTTTTTTTCTACAATTTATTAAAATTTAATTGATTTCCTTCATAATTTAAAGTCTGATTTCATTTTGAAAAAATTGCAATTTTCAATTAACTCCTTCTTTGTATTATACAAAATAATGATAATTCAGTGATAATAATTCAATGCAACTCATAAAAGTATGCAATTTTTCATCAATGTTTCTTTATGACGTTATCACGTAAAACTATCGTGCGTAAACCAACTTTACAGACAACCAATTTTTTTGTATTTTTATTTAAGGTTGAAAACCCCATAAAAAGCTTGACCTTTCATTGGGATAAAAACCCAAGACCACTGGCGCGTATCATATATGGAAACTATCTCCACGCCACTGAAAGTTTGTTCCAATCGTCCTGTCGTGGTGATGCACAAACATTGACAAGAGCGAGTGAGAGAATTGTTGCAATTACTTTGCGCGCAAGTCTATCATCAGCTTAGGCTGAGGGTCGACCGGGTCGACCTAAACAATGCAATACATATTAGGGATGTTAAAAAATAATCGATTTTTATTTTCTAATAATCGATTTTTTATAATCGATTTTCATAGTAATATTAATCGATTTTTAAATAATCAATTATATAAACTACGCGTTTAAATCGATTTTCATAAACAGCGCAAACTTAAATGCAAACTAGCTGTAACGGTTTTTTCATTCTTGTCATTCAAATATAATAGACACTCATTCAAATATTTGATTGTTAAATTTAAAATTCATTATTCAAAGATTGAAATCGAAAATAGTTTTTGAGGCAATAAGGTTGTAATTTTGTTAGGATGCTCATCATTTCATTTTTATTATAATAAAACGTTTAATGGTACTGAAATTGTGTATCAATAATCATATTTGCCTTATTCCTTATCTTGAAAGTTTAATGGAAGATTCGCTTTAATTTTTAGTTTTGAATTGGTTATTTTTTTATTCATATCATTTTATTTGATTTTTAATCTGATAAATTGTTAGTATGAATCTCTTAGGTTTCATCATTATTGGAATATGAAAAGCAAGTAGAATTTTTAATAAAAGAAAAAATCGATTTTTTCGCATACATCGATTTTTTTTTATTAAAATCGATTAATATTGAATAAAGAAAAATCGATTTTTATTTAATCGATTTTTTTCCATTAATCTCACATCCCTAATACATATCAAAAACTAGAATCGGTTAGCATGTGCTTAGATCCGACGGATCCGACCATCATAAAGTGACAAGTGAGTTACAAACTCACCCGCTCAAGGCAGTGCATATTGATATAAGCACCGCAGTCAGGAACGGATTTCAAGCGCTCGTATACGAAAAAGTGTACGAGATGTTCAGAAATGTTCGTGCTAGATGGTCGCTTGGAGCGAACCTTAAGAGACCTTGTTGATGTTTAATTTACCAAGAAAAAGCTGATTTAAGAAAATAAACCTATATCTAAAGAAAAAAGGAACTACCAAATTAGTGGAAATAGAAGAATATAAAATAGACCATTTATGAATGTTTGGGGGATAAATCAAAAACGATAAACACATAAAATGTGAAAACAATAAAAATTCACTAAAATGTTCCTTTGTCAATCCTAAATGTATTGTTAAAATTTCAAATTGATTGACTGAACCATATAAAAATTATAACAATTCAAAAACCTTGTGATTTACCATAATACGTTCTTGTGAAGATTTCTTCATTCAATAGGTTAAAGTTTAAACTAATGTAAAAAAGATAGCAAATGTTTCAAATGTTAAAATTATACTATTTTAAGTATACAAAACAATTTTGCAAAATGTTATTAACATTCACTAAAAAAACTTTAAAAAAAAATCGAAAAACCTGATTCTATTGTTTAGTACATAGTGTAAATTGAGATAATTTAACTTTCAAAAGGAAGTAGACTTTTCGTTTTTACATTTTTTCTAATTTATATTTTTTCCAAAAAATGTGAACTTTTTGACTTGATGAATCCTTAGTCAAAAGTGTTCTGTGACTTCAAAAAGATTACAAACCCTTGATCTAAGTATTCAAGAATGACTGGCAATCTAACATGCAATTTGCTTTTGTTTTGTCTTAAAAGAAAAAAAATGTACTTAGAATAGCATTTTTTGGGACTACAAGGGATCAAAGAATAGTTTCGTATTAATCAAAATATTGGCTTAAGAATGGTTTCTTTTAGTCTTTATTTACGAAGCTTTTCAAAACTGAGATTTATGAATAGTCAACGTGTAGGCAATTTATAATACATGACTGTACGAATTGAATACTTATAGCCATAGGTGAGTTTATATACTATTCGAGATAGTACGTATTAAAATGATGAGTTGATCTATTTTAATTTTAAAAGTATGTTTAAGGAAATTACCAACAATGAATCAGAGTTCTATTAATAAAAAATAGAAACTTATTCCGAGGGGTAAAATAATTTTCAAAATGTGTTAATTTAGAATTAAGTAATTTATCTTTAAAATAGATCACCATTTAGAATAATTTTACACAATTTACTTGTAAGGGGATTGATAAATGTTAAAAAAGTTGAAAGAGGAAAAAATTTTGGAATACAAGTTACTAATGTACGAAAAATTAGCTATAAATATAAGTTTTGTGAATCATAATTAGTCTGCTTTCGGTGGAAAATTTGATGACAGAGAGTTGACATTGAATTGTTTGTTTGGGTACCCTTACTGCTGCGTAGAATTATCTACTTAATTAATAAAATAAAGAATATTTAAATCTATTGCAACGTACGGATATTTGATGCTTTGTCTGAACATAATCTGAACCAATTCATCACTAACAATGTTTCATGTCTATATCTAATTACCAAACTTTTCTAATGAACCTTGTGTAAAAATTCTCATTTGAACTAATTTGAAAGTAAGCGGGTTTAGTATTTTGAAAAGTAAAACAAAAAAGTACAGATATCAAATGTTGTTATTTTATAATATGTCGTTTTAAATGCTTCCAAATGAGTAATATACCATAAATAACGCAAAATTTTCCATTAAAATAATACATGCTTTAGATTTTGGTGATTCTCGTAATATGAAACATTTACAAATTTTAGGGAAGACGACAAAATCAGGAGGAATTGAAAAACATGTCAAATTCAAACACATACACGAGAGTAAATCCAAGTTAATACAAACAATACAATCTTTCGGTAAACTATTTTCAAGTAACATTTTCGAAAAGCCTACATCTAGTGTCGCACGAATCAGTCGTTTTATTTATTCGAAAATGTTGGATTCGCTAGAAACTTTTAAGTCTCTTTATGTTCATTTTCGACGTAAGAATTATTCGAGAGTTCAACATGTGCAACCAGTTCGAAAGAAATGCCGAAAACAAGCATCCATGCGATGTTGCAGATATAATGTACCATATTTGGGAAAACCAATGGATTTACGATCAAATTTGATTTTTGATATTTATAATAACTGTACGTGTGCTAGAGATATTGTATCACATTTCTGGAATTGGGAATTTATCAGGGCTGCTGTAAGTTGGCGCAACAATGAAAAGCTTGGTTTATCTTCATATAACTGTACTTTTTCTTAGAAACGAGCTAATATAAGTATATGTCAATTAGCTAGAAGAATAATACTAGCAGCTTTTAAACGAATGGATAAAGAAGAGCTTTTTATTTATTATAAAATTATCAACGTAAGTGTAAAGACATTTTATCCATGTGCATTAAATTTTGAGTTTATATATTTTTTTAGTGTCAAGAAACACTTTTCAAATATATACAATTATTTGATCCTATGTATCATACCGAGATTATAAGAAGCCATTTGGAAGGTTTATTGTATGCGCCTCTGATAAAAGTGCATCATTTTATTTCTTCTATTCATACATGGTATATCGTATGTGTATGTATTACTACTTAATCATTGTCTTACTTCTTCCAGCTACAAACATAAGTTCATGCTTAAAAATCTACTTGGACACTAAAATATTTTTAAAAAAATCTTATGCTGTCTAGAAATTGATAGTAGATATTACAACAAAAATTGTTACCCCAAAACAAGCTTAAGGTTTGCCTCAATCAATTTAAATAACAGGATTTTTTTTTAATTTTCATAGCTGGAACAGTTTATCGTAACAACTATCAGAAAGAAGGGATTTAAAGGAAAGCAGAGGTATATTCGGGGGAGGGGAAGTGGCGGAACGACGTTCCGGCACTTTTTTTCAGAAACGAAACGCGTTCCGGTACTTTTTTATAGTAACTAGTCATTTTTTTGATTTCAAATGAAAATTATGTTTTAAATTGACGAATTTGCAAAAACAATTCAAAAAATATGCTAACTTGTAGAATGTAGAGAATTTATCTTGTTTTTTGTGTCTTGTTTCTTTCTCCCTTTGAAATCAAATAAGCATAATGTATTCTGCGTTGGCTTTAGCAGTCTTATTTTTATATTTTTTCAAATTTTTTATTTTTTTTTTTTTTACTAATATTTAGTTAAGTTCCAATAACAAATTTACAAAGAAAATAAAATTTTGCTAAAGTTAAGATAATCTCCAAAAAACTTTTTGGAAGTTGCTTATGGAAAGTCGCGGACTATATTTTTGCTCTCACCATGCGTGCCGTTACTTCTTATTTTACCAATACACCACTGCAAAAAAGGTCTTAAAATCAAAGTTGGAAAATATTACGAATTTTTAATTAAGTAGATAGTGTTATTTTTGAACTCCGATATCTTTCAGATAGTTGATTTGGGGAACTTTGTTCTTGTTCCTTTTGTATGGAACATGAAATTTCTTTTAAATCTCTTCTTCAGATTGTTGCGATGATGAATTGTTCCAAAGTTATGAAAAGCCAAAAATATAAATAAATTTCTTGTGGTACTCAAACCGGAAAGAAGTAAGCCTAGACTTTTTTTTTAAATTGAACTACATGCCAAATAATTCATTGTTCCTTGAATGCTCCTTCAAAATTCGTAATTGCTCCGCGTATATTAAAAATTCATAAAATCATTTAAAAATTGTAAGATCCAACTACAGTTGATGGCGTCATAGTGCAACAATACATGTACAAATAGTTTATACATTTAATTATTATAAATATTGCAAAAATTCGATCAATTAGGCACGTTAAAATTGCTAATTTTATACCTTTTTTGGCATATTACATTGCAATTTTAAGCACTTATGTTTAAAATTCTTTATTTTGTTTAAACAAGAAAAATAAATCTAAAGAAAAATTAACAATGTTTATAAATTTGTTTTTTTGTTACGCGTCCAACATTTTCGAGATAATCCCTGATAATTTTAAAATAGGAGCTCATAAATTCATCTGGAAGAAATACAATAGTAATCTATGAATAGTAAAATAAATATACCCAATAAATAAAAATGTTTCCATTGAGAATGCTCTTATTTTTTCAATTTACTTTTTGTTGCATAAAATTTTACCTAGCTACTGCACTTACCCTTTGAATGCTGTGTACATTATTTTACTAAAAGATAAATATTTTTTTAACAGCCGATTGTGTATGAAATATGCTACTATACCAATGGTTATCCATCCAACTTAGACGAGTTGATTGGAAATGTTGAAAACATGATTAACACAATAACTATGATACGGCATGAGCTTGGAATGAAACGGAAAAAGTTCAAAAATTCACAGTCAGAAACAAATTTAATAAAATGTAAAAGAAAATTCGAGAATGACAATCACAAATGAAGCAGCTTCTAAAATAGAATATATGATATAAAATGTTTCATTTCTAATTATTATAATAACAAGAGTTAGTAAAACTATCTTCTTACATTTGATGATTTTGTTTGTATTTTTACTTCTAATTGTAAATAATAATAATAAGATCTACAGTTAAATGTGTCAATAAAACAAGGCTTTATACAAATTAAATAAACACCATGCCGCAATTGAGGATTATTTTGTTGGGTTTTAACAATAAAAGTTTTAACGACAAAGTAGGGTAACAAAAATTTTATTTAGTTCAAAAATACATTGATTTGGTTCATTTTACTAGAGCTACTTAGACATAATAACTAATAAAATGACTAAGGCAAGATTTTGTATCAATAGCAAATTTTGCTTAAGGAGTTACATGGGTTTATAAACGTTAAACCTTTGTTTAATCATATGCTCTATTCATATTTTCTAACAGAACATTTTCGATTTCTGGAGGTCTGTTTCAAATGAAAATAAAACCGTACATTTATGTAGCAAATGTTGGGTGGTCCAAAAGGGGGCTCCGAAAACCAAATTACAACGATAAAATCTTTAGTGAAAATTTAACAAAATATTGATCAAATTTTCTTCTTTTATATAAACAAAGGTTTGTGTAAAGTAATTTCTGTATTAAATTTTTTTAATAAAGAAAGTTTACTTTTTTTAACTTTTGAAACTAATATAACTGTAAATAAAACGTTAACATAATTTTTTTTTTTAATTAAATGTTGCTCATAAAGTACCTAAGTACTATATGAAAAATGTAAGTAGTACCAATCAGTAAAATATGACACTCGTTTTTTTCTTAATTTTTATTTCTGTTATATTTCAGTTTCTCCATTATAAAATGCGTATATTAACCGCCTTTATTTATTGTATATTATATCTCAGGGAAATCTTTCTTAAGAAATAAACTTCAATTATAAGAAAACTTTACGCAAATAGACTTGTATCTTGTGTTTCCTGTACCCTTTAAGTTTTTAAAAATAATTTAAGCTCCAATCAAAAAAAGATACAGTTTTCAAGAATAGTTGAAAAAGTGTTTAATTTTATTATTTTTAAATACAAAAAAAAATAAATAATAAAATTCTAGTACGTAATTACTCATTTAAAGGTACGATTAGCTTTAAATAAAATACTAAATGCATTCAAGATAAAATTAATTGTAATATTGAAATATACATAATCTGTATATCTACAAATAATAATTGAGCCTGAGCTTTACTTCTGGTACGAAATTTCTTGCCTTTAAAGAAATGATAACTTTAAGAAGACAACAAAATTGCGAGTTGTATAAAATATCTACATTTTTTTAGTAAAAGAGTCGTTCAAATTAAATGCTTATTTCACTATAATAATGAAAAATAAAATTTCTGATATAATAATAACGTAGCTAAAAACTTAAATTGTGCCATTGAAAATTAAGTCTTTGGCATTAAATTCGAATATCAAAAATAATGGTAACATCACCGAGATAATTTTCTTAAACCTATTGATACGTGTCAGTCAAATGTAATCACGCCATCTGGAGCCATAATAATAACTAACGCAAGAGAGGAAAGTGTTATTACACATTATTACCAGCCCCCCTACAACTCCATATTACAGAAAATGGCTCTATTTTGTCACTGCTTGTAAATAGCGCTAGTAGTACTAGTTGAAAGAAGACTTTTATGGAGGTGTTAATAAATGTTTTTTAAACGTCAGGCAAATTATTTTTATCATTATTATTGTTATATGAGAATAATTATGAAGTTGTCATTGGTGACAGTAACGATGATAATAGCATAAGGAACTGATAAATGACAACACAAATAGTTAACAGCTGTTTTTCAACTAAACTTCCAGCGCCACCCAAAGGTACTAAAACATGCGACACAAACGGTGACTTTTTTATAGTCTTTCTCGTATTTGAGTGACAGGGGGCTGGTTATTACTGCCATTAACAAAATATGTCCATTAAAATTTGAAATTTCTATGAATAACTAAGATTTTTGATAAAATTTTATTTGAAACTTCGGCCATGGTCCTCAAAAGTTTTCAAAATAACTTGAAAAAGAAAAAAATTAGACAAAAAGTTTCAAATAAAACTTATATAGCAGAATTTACCCTATCAAAAATGTGCTCAGCAAAATTTCAGTATAACCAATCGTTTAGCAATTTGGGGTGATTTTGGGTATTGAGTGAAATATAAGAGTTAGACGGAGGAGTAAGGAACTTAATTTATGGACATTTAAAATGATTTAATTCTCTTAGGTACCGTTAACATAGAGGCGATATATCGCGAGTGATACGTCGTTAATGATATATCACACCAATTTTAGTGGTTTTTAATATACCATGTAATCGTTTTCAATTTACCAACTATGCCAGTGATTCTCAACCACTGCGTCGCGGCGTTTTTGGCTATCGTAAAATTCTTGAAATATGCCACAAACTTACATTCTGTTGTCTTTATAGTACATATTTGGTGGGGGGGGACGTTAAAAGTCACTTTTACAACTAAGGTTAGGGAATTGTTCCAGATGAAAATAAAACCGTACGTTGTACGTTACAAGTCATAGATAAGTATTTAAAAAGAATTTTTGAACGTATATATAGTATGCGTAATCACTGGCCTAGGCGAGCGACAAATGGCACATTGAGTGATATATCGCAACAGTATAAATCTTTTTATCGCCTCGAATCAGATTTCGAATTTCTGTATGTAAGTAACAAGTATCGTATGTCACTTGCGACATATCATCCACGATATATCGTCTCAATGTGAACGGTATCTTGTAGTTCAACTGACTTAGAATTAGTAAAAAGTAGAAGTAACTATTGACAAAACTATTGACAATAATGAAAAATCACATTGGCGAAGAAAAGAACATTTTGAGGATATAAGGTTTTTCAAATTTACAAATTTGGGATATTGGATACCCTACCCCTCTCCCCTTCCAAATGCTTCCATCGACCCTGCTCAAAATATTAATTCTTCCATGGAGCTAGTACTATTTTTAACTATAGAGAGCGTAGTTACAACTGACACTTACCAATATGATAATAAATTTAGATTTGCTATACCCTTATCACACTGGTACCTTCTTTATCATCAACTATTGAAGAATATGAGTACCTCCCATCTTTACAACAGCAAAAATTACGTAACATTTCACAAAAATCAGTCGTTGAATCGGTACGAAAAACTCCCGAAGACAAATCCTCATATAGTGTTGGCCCAATAAACAGTTGTAAGTCGGTTGGAGGAAATCCTTTTTTGTAATATTCCTTAATGGTTTCATATGAGTCAAAAATAACGGATATGAATAAACTAATTATAACATAGATGAACAAACTGATGAATGTATAAAGGTAAATTCTGCTATACCACCAAAGCATTGGTGATTTATCCGGCATTGTCGCAAACGTTGCGAACATATCATCACCGTTAATCAAAGCAAAAAGACATTCCGACGTTGTGGAAAGCGATCGAAATTTAATATGATATGGTCCTAATATCAACCAGCCACAGAACGTAAAGCCCGCATAAATGAGCGTGGCGCACAGTAAAAAGCGTACCATTTGGGGGGCAGCTTGTTTTAATGTTAATATCACTACATTGTAGGTCTTAAAAAATCCTAAATATCGTAAAACTCCAAACCAAACCAACATATTACCGGTACCCAAAAACAAGCTGCAAACATTCCACTGATCGGCAAAGAAATGCTTTCTTTCGATCTGTTCTTTGATGATCGATCCTAATATAATCAATATGTCGTTTATGATGATCATGATGTACCAAAAATTTAAAAATTGCGACCGACCCTCGGCACTTAATTCTCGATCGTAAGCGACTTTAAAAAAGTTTATAGTTATCACTTTTAATTGTTGAGCCCGATATATAGCACGACAACACAAAAATAGCGATGAGAAACAGATTAAAATCACAAAATAGTTTAATAGACTTCGCAAGGCCGTATCTAATTCATTATTAATTACGTACTCAACATCGCCTTTACAAAATAGTCGAATTGGTTCAGCATCTAATGATAAGATCATTTGCCCGTCATGATCTTCATTATCGAAAGAAATTTCAATGAAAAACTGGTAACAATCGGGGGGCGTAATTCTTCCAGCCGCCTTAAAATTGACGGTTTTCAATGAAAAACTCATTGTGGCTCGAACCAGTTCGGAAAAATTTATCGTTTCCTTCATGTCTTGAAAGAATTGTTGCGATGGAATGATTCCAAGCGTTTCATTTCGATGCCAGTTCCAACAAATTTTGACGATTTCGGAATTAAAAATATACGACTCGTTAAAACCAAATATTGTGCCTTCTTTGTATCGATAGATACAAATTTTCGGTTCTACCAAAGTGTTATTTTCTGATGCATATGAATAGCTTCCGATTGCTCGTTCAACATTCGAATAGCTAAGATAAGCGTAGTCGAGGGTCTCGTAAAATTTTTCGATTTCATATACGGCCAGAGTCCCGGTTACTGGAGGATATGCGCTGACTTCTCGTGAAGGGTCCCAGTCTTTAATGAAGAGATGCGAGAATGCAATTCGATTATCCCATGTATAGTTCACGTGTGTGTATCGACTATGAGCAAACAAGCACAGTTGTATTGTGACGAGAAATATTTTCACTAATTGTACCACAAATTTGTGGGGGAAACGACGTTTTGCCTCCCATTTTTCGATGGGGTTCATGAAAAAAAACTGAAGCCGACGTCGTAGTTTATCCTCCATTTCACGCGTTTGTAACGATTCCGTGTGATTGTTTGATACGTGGAAATTTATTTTTTCATGGTTTGTCGATGGTGGGCCATCAAGGATTTCTTCTGGAGGCGATTCGCTGACAATATCTTCTGATTTGGTTCGGGATGATGATGCAACGGAGTGTTGTTCACTTGAGGTTTCGGCTATAACACTATCTTTTCCCATAATGAACGTTAATATTTAGTATAACTCACGAATAAAGATCAGTCTTATCTCTTAAATTTTCTTTGTCAACATTGACAATGATTGACTATTTACAATGGAGTAAATAAATAAGGTCATAAGACACACAGCTGTTTGAATACTGCGCATAATCATGAGGGAAATTCGAAATTTTTTTAGTATTATTTTTTCTCATTAGCGAATAAGTAGAAATCAATTTATTTCAATTAATAACATTTATCAAATTATTTTGGCCTAATAAATATAACCACAAGATTATCTAAAGTAATTAATAATCAGCACAGAGAACATTACCTACTCCTCGGGCCAGTGGCGTGCGGTGAAATTTGCGATTAGGGAAGCTATTTTTTATTATTGTAAATTTTACTATGAAAATCCCTGGTAAAATTTTATACAAAGAAGCCATTTTTACTATCATTTTTACTTTGAAAGTGGCAAATAATTTCTTTTGTAGCGGTAGATATACTTAACGTAGGCTTTGGCCTTCTGCTTTTTATAATTATTTCTTTTTCCCATTGCCATTAATATTAAATAAATTTCCATTTTAATCCAATTCCAAATAAAACCATGGGGATATAAAGACTAAATTTTTAAAATTAAAACTTCTAGAAAATAATTAAAAAATGTAAAGAAAACAAACGCACTAATTTCAATATTGTTTTTAATAATGCGGCTGCCAGGTATAGATACGCTCGTTTCACTCATTATACCTACGTTTATTTGGCTCACTATGTTCTATTGAATAGAGCTGTGGAATCTTGTATGCGGTATTTAAGTGTGGAGCATCCAAGCAAGCGAACCGTTTTAGCAAGTTGGGCCATTAAACACCGCATATGCGATCATGTTGAATCGCTGTATGTTAGTGGATTCTACAACTTAAGCAGCTTCCACAGGGTATTTACATAAGTCTATCTCATTTCATCATATCATTATGGTGTATAGTGGCCACGCTGTTCAAGCCACGGATTTCAAATATGTTGTTGGGTCTTATATTTGATTGTTAGTAAGTTGAACGTTAAAAAGTTTTAGATTTGTTTGAAATTTTACCATCGTTTGAAACTTAATTGGTATATTTAACCAAGATTCTAATAATTAATGATATATATATATTTTTTTGGTGTTTTAAGTCGCTTTAACGTCTAAGGTCATATTACGACTGTCTAAACACAGAGAATTTCTGTTGGTCAATAATATTTTAAGTTTAGAACAGTTTAGAATCTTAAGTCTAGAATTCAACGGGAATCGAACCCAGAACCACTTAACGCATGAAGCGGAGAGAGTAATTGCTCTAACCACAGCGCCAATAGGTGGTTTGATGATATATTATATACATTATATATACGCAAATTTGAATATTTTTGAAAAAAAACTATTTTTTCATATATGTTTGAAAGAAAAGGGAGGCGCTTCCACAGCTTCCACGGACTGCACGCCACTGCCTCGGACTAATCGACTCCTTAGCTTTCTTATAAGCAGTAATACTTTTCCTACTTTACTCTTCCTTTAATTTTTTTTTTAAGAAATTAAATTGTTTCTAGCGTTATGTATTGTTTATGTTTGTAAATTTATCAAATTTCCATCTCCAAGCTTGCTTTTAGTTTTTCCAAAAATTTCAAATCGAGTCCCACTTCCTAATGCATCTAATTGGTCAGTTTCTAAAGCGAATAACTCGGTAACGCTTCTTCGGAAGTGAAAACACCAAAGAACTTTTCGTCTAAGAATTTCTTCATTTGCCTTTATTTTTCGAGATTTTTCATTACTTTTGAAACGTTCTTATGTAGACGTGGTAAACGCATGCAGATGAAAATTTGAAATAGTTCCCAACGGTTTCGTACAAATTTCCATATTGATACATTTTAGTTCCGCACAGTTCTTGAAGTTCGACTTTAGTTCAGTGAAGAATTCAACGTATATTTCAGTCCAGTGCATTAGCAGTTCTGTCAAATGGCGATGATCAAAAGCCATAAGTGCAAGTTAAAAAAATTTATTAAAATATTTCCTTAAATAAAAAATAAAATCACAATGCCTGACATAGAAGTGAAAAATTTGTTTCAAGAAAATAGGTAAGATATAAGCTTTAAGTCAATTTAAAATATGTATTTCGAACATGGCGAAGTAGAAAACCATATAAAATGTACATTTTCGATTTCCAGATTTCCTCTAACAATACGAAAATTAGCATTCTTAATGCTTTACACACCACTTGGAGTAGTGCTAATTATTATAAGAATCTTAATTGGAATTATTGCAATAATATTAGCATTGAATGTTAATGTAGGCACCCTAAATCGAACAATATCGAAACTTTTAAGTTTTTCTTTGGGAATAGCGATTCAAAAAGAAAATGTTGACAAACGTAGTAGCAACACGAAGATTATCGTTAGCAACCATATTTCACATTTAGATCATTTTGTTTTGCATTTGGCAACAGGAAGTATTACGGTACTATTTACATATTTATATAGTATATATATATATGTATATAATATATTTTTAATTTTACAGCCTAGTAAATATCGTATGAATGCCGTTTTTGAGAAAGCTTTTGGAGTTTTCTTCACAAACCAGCCATTAACTGCAGAGCAAATCGTAAACACCAATAGCTTACTGGCAATTTTTCCAGAAGAAGCCATCACGAATGGCCGAGGCTTATTAGAATTTAAATCAAATATATTTGAGCAAAATATAAAAATTCAGCCAATCGCGTTAAAAGTATGTCGGCCGGAGTTCACAGATATAGCTGTTAATATTATAGGATCGCAATGGTGGTCCGATATAATAGCTTATTTGTTTGTGCCCTATACATTATATACGATTAAATTTTTGCCTGTTGAAAAAAAAGTTACTTTAAGTGAATCGGAATTTCGAAAGACTGTTCGAGAAGCTATCGCCAACAGTTTACAAGTAAGAAATGCAAATTGTTGTAGTGTTAGGCGTTATACACATTCAAGTGATAAGTGATATATTGCATGCGATATACGATACATCGTTATTTTTTAGAGATGTAACGAAAATTGATTTAGCCGAATACCGAATATTCGGCCACACTCTTTGCCGAATAGCTGAATATTCGGCCGTTTCATTTATGAGTAAATCGTATCTTGAGACGCATTATTTTTTATTAAAAAAAAGAAAAATTTAACGGCAACCAAAATTGATTTTTATTTACAAAGTATTCGCCTAGATCGGACACTAGATCCATATAAGTAGTGGTTTTTAAAATCAAAGCAGGTTCCTACTTGAGGAAACTACTCAAATGCAGATAAAATTATTTTTATTCATCGTAATTAATTCTCCCTAATTGATTTTCAATTTAAATTTACATATATATGAATAATTTTGAATTAAACATTTATTTTGTTATGATTAAGTATTCGGCCGAATAGTACACAATATGCGGCCGAATACCGAATAAAAGCCGAATATTCGTTGCATCTCTATTATTTTTAATATACATATAAATATAAAATCGTTTGTATGTATATTCGACAAAGTATTCTGACCCAAAAAATATTTATATATAGTTCACCTATAGTAGTCAGCAAGTAGAGAACAGTCCACTAACAATTTCGTATAGTGGTATTAGAGGAGTAACCGTGGAACAGGCAGAATTTTTTGGGTAAATTTAAACAAGTTTTCAAAGAATTTTAGTTACAGTTTTTACTTCAAATACAACCTTTTTATTTCAAATATTTTTTTTTATAGTAGTAGATAGAGGTATATTTTTTAAGCCTGAACTATGAGTTATTATTTCTTTATATGATACGTGAACGAAGTCACGGGTAATCGCTAATATCAATATATACATATCGCGTCAGTGTGAACCTTTTTTATTGCCTCCCTTCAGATTATCTTTGGTCTATTGGTATCGTATATCGATTGCGATATTTTGTTTATCGCCGCAATGTGAACGATGCCTTACAATTATTCCATTTTTATCATTTTAGATACCATGTACTTCATTTACTGCTAAAGATTTGTTAGAGTATGAGAAACGATATATGACTGACCTACAAAGGATAGTTCATTCACCACCGTCTGATTTCAATCAAAGAAATTCAGCTCCAGATCATGCCTTAGAAACAATGGCTCGCCAAGTGAAAGAAGTACTTCCTCATGTTCCACATAATGTGATAATACAAGATTTAGGTAATTGCATAGTAAAATACCCAACCCTATTCCGAAAGACATTTCACTTGTCAAGTGAGACGACAGTTCAGATTCATATTCTGTAAGTCGTCGCTTCACGACAAATGTCGTATATCCGACAGTCGTTTATTTTTGGTGTTTTTTCACACAGTTTGGATCGCTAATCTTCGTTGAAAACGAGAAATTTGTAGTAAAGTGAACATTTTCGTCTCACTTGACAAGTAAAACATCTTACAAAATTGTCCCTTAATAACTTTTTATTTAAAATCTTATTTTAGTTAAAACACGAAATGTTGATTATACAATAACGAATATTCTGGAAGGACATGTCCGGTTTGTTCCTGAAAGTATAATCCGTACATCGACTTCTGTTTCATCATCGCCATCAAACGCAACGGTTACAGAAACGCATCCGACATCAAAAACCGAAATAAATGCATCGCCGTCGCATGCTTTTAATACTGCATCGCTGACATTTCATAAATCTGCTAACGATCGTATGTTATCATTTAAAGAACGAAAACGATTGCTTATTGAAAATGCGCGTCAACGGTATATAGAAAAACATGGATTGAACAGCTGTTGAAATTATGCTTGGTTTCAATCATTACCAACAACAAGAATGCACTTTAAGAGAAATTTTTAAAGCTATACTCGATTATGTAAAAGATTGTGTATTTGGCTTCAATTATAGTATTCTGCTATCATTCAAGAGATGACTATTTTTATTTAAATGAAATAAATTGATTAAGTATATATCATTAGTTAATAACATCTATTACTATCAGAACAACGGAATGGTAACATTACAAATATTACCTCGTAACACATTATGTAGCTTTAAAAATATAACTTTTTATTTTATTTATTTTATTTCTTAACTAAAGTGTATGTACTGATACTAATAAAAATGATATCTTATTTTTAAATTCACATATTTTTTTTTAATGAAATTTTGGCATAGTTAGTAAGTTACCGACCATGGACGTACCTAGCTTTTGGTTGGGTGAACAAAGAAACAAACCTTGAAAGAAGCATTACAAACACTGCAAAATTGTTAATGGGGACATTTTTAAGACTTCGAGTTTCCTTTTAGATTGACCTCTTGTTCAGAGCGTGTTCTCACTATACCGATAGAAACCTTTATAGGATTACTTTGTCGTTCAGCCAAGACCGTTTTTTTTTCAGATTAAGTTAGGAGTTCAAATTTTTCAGATATTATATAAAACACATTATTGTAAGTATGGTAATATAAGGAATAGAATAAAATCGATTCGCTTTAAGCTTGAAATATTATGGAAATATATGATTTATGCAAGAAAGAGCAATTAAAATAGTGCACATCAAATTTCCACAACCTAATATATAATATACGTCATACTCCGCATTGATGACTACCCTCAGTTTATAACAAATCTGTACCGACCATCAACAGCGCCACGGTAGCTATTCTAGAACTATTTTCCTAATGTCAACATTAAACCAATTTTTTAGTTATCCTGTCATAAGAAACAAAAATACTTTTAAGACATCTTTATAAAGTATTCTAAAAAATTCTTTTATGCTAAATAAGGATAATGGTGAAACGTTGTTGTGTTAAGAAGTGTAAGTGTGGTTCGTTCAAGGATCGAGAAATCCGAAAACTTCTTAATGTAAAACAAGGAAGCCTTTTTTCACCACCAAAGGTATAATACATTGATTATTTGTTCTTTAGAAAATAGCAATCAAATATTGCGCATAAATTTGATTGTTATTACAACATTTAATTAGTAATGAATGATATCCGTACACAGCCAATTTTGTATGTCAACTTGTTGGCAGATCTCATTTACACATATTTTTACTTTTTCTCAACTGTTCTACAGCCAATTAACATTTCTTTAACTTCTCCTATAGATTAATTTAAATTTTGAGCTTTGTTAAAATGGTTAGATAAATATCAAAAACACAAAAAGCATTTAAGGTTTTTGACATATAAAGTCTGTATAGAGCGACCAAGCGCCATTTTGGTTGTACAGAATAATCTTACATATATGTATATGCAAAAAAAATATTTTTCTTTTATAATTTCTACCCGTTTTTTAACCATTAAATGCAGTATTAATGTAGTATTAAATGTAGTTCAAATTTCAAACAACCACTTTTATGGTTTTGATCAGCTTTGATGGTTGGATACGAAGATTATGAACGGAAACATCAGAGTCGGCTTTAAGTGTTTAAGCGCCCTTATAGAGAGTCATTCATTTGGCGCCCTTTATTATTTCATATTTTAATATAATACAAAACATGTAGATTCAAATTTTGCAAGTAAAAAAAAAAAAAAAATAGCCGTCCACCGTCCCAGTTTTTTCTCGGATAATATACGCATTATTATCATTTATTATGTTTCCAAGTTTGGTATGGTGAATCCTATACCGCCTATTACCTATACCTCCTAAAAGGCTGTCACGGAGGCTCCAAAATTTTATGATAGATCAAATAACTCGAATGTTACTTAGGCTACTTTTTATTTTTATAATATTTCTATTTGTAATACTTTGCACAAGGGTGCGTTCCACTAGGAGTTTATAACACTCGAAATGTTCTTTCAAACATTACTGAAAGCCCCAAAGGGTAAAAAAAAGTCCTAGAATCAGGCACCCCTAGTAACCGCCCAATGATCTTAATATAATGACCATCTTACTTCTTACTTATATGACAAACGTGAAAGTTTGTAAGGATGTATGGATGGATGTTTGTTGCTCTTTCACTCAAAAAATACTGAATGGATCTGGATAAAATCTGCATAGATATAGATTATAATCCGGTGTAACATAGTATACTTTTTATCCAGAAAAAATGTACGGTTCCTGTGGGATAGATATTTTTTTTGGTTTTTTTTACAGAGCAAAAGATTAACTTCCTTTTTTTACAATGTGACTGTTTAGGGGTCAGAGAATGATATAAGTTACTTCTTATACCGAAATAATGAACGGTTCCCATGGGATAGTAAAAGAAGTATGTATTCTATAGGAACCGAGTATTTAAAAGCAGTTTCGTTAAAGTTCACGAAGTAGAGTCTTAACTCTTTTTCCTTGAGAAGACTTAATCTACTTTTTACTCAGGAGAGATTTACTATGATTTACTATAAACCCGTGGGATAGATATGTTTTTTGTTTATCACTGAGTTAAAGATTGATATGATTTTTGCAATGTAGTAGTTTAGGGGAGAATGATATAGCTTACTTTTAAGGCTAGAATAATGCATGGTTCCCATGGATGGCAAAACAATTATATCCTACAGGAACCGTACATTTAAAAAGTTTCGGTAAAGTTCATGAAATAGAATTTTAACACATTTCCCTCTAATTTTACACAACAACGAAAGAAATCTCTACAAAGTTGAAATTAAAAAATTGACAATTTTTACTGGAAAATAAATATGAATTTCAATTTAACACCCGATAAAATTAATAATGAAATTTTTTTAAATATTAAAATTTTTCCATTGTTCATTGTCGGAGATATTAATTAGAAATAAACATATTAAAATAATAAACTAAACATTTAAAAAATTAACAATTTAACAATTACTTAACGGAACGAATTTTAATGAAGTTTTGCTAAAGATCTTGTAAGATAGCTACTTATCTATTCTTTAAAGGGAACATCCATTAATTACGTGAGGCGTTCAGGGGCCGATGAGGTCGAGCCGAATCTCATCTAATCTTACTTTGGGGAAAGGGGAGGTCTCGCAAATATCACGTATTTTTTTGTTTTAAAAAATATCACATTAGATTGCGGGTTGGGGGAAAGATATATGCCAACTCTCATGACGTCTTCCTAGAGGGTAAGAGATGAGATTTCAAAAATCGCATAAAATGCCTCGCGCAATTAATGGATGCCCCCTAAAATAGCTGTATGGTTTAAAATGACATTTGATATGAAAGATTTTCAAGTCCTACAGGAAGGAGTACAGGTACTTTTTTACTAAAAATCGTATAGAAGGTGATGTGAGACAGCTATCTCTTTCTTGAAAAGTAGTTTTACGAACTTTGATGAACTTTCTTTGGATCTAAAGTCTGAAAGTATCTATTATCTACCAAAATATATTAATTTTTATATTTCGCTATGAACATAGGGAATCTTTTAATCAATCAGTTAAATTTAGATACACTCAGCTAGGCGAGCGGGTATCAGCTAGTAGACTATATAGTTAAGGATTCAAGGGTGAGCGGTATTTAAATTTTAAACGCATTATCAGCAAATCTGAGAAGCGATTTGGCTTCATCTTAAAAGAAAAGAATGTATGAAATCGTAATTCAGTATTTATTTGAGATCACAATGTTATTTTCTATATAAACAAATTTTGGTTTTAAGCGTTAAAAGTTTTTCCACTATATTTGTTGCAATCTATCTCATTATTAAATATCTTAAAGGTCGTTGCAAAATGAAATTGTAACATGTGTTACAGGATCCTACGCTACTTGCACAATGGGCAGCTGCACTTAAAATTAATTTGTCCGCAAAACATTACATTTGTGATGGTCATTTTAAAGATGAAGATATTGTTAAATCTGTAAGGCATGATTTTCCTGATGGAACTCATCAAATAATTCTACGCGAACGATGGTCTTTAATACCAAATGCCATACCGTCCAACACCAAACCTAGAGAATATTGCAAGGTAAAGTTACAAAACAGATACAATCCACAAATTAAAGTTGTTGAAAGATTAGAAACTTTTTAAATAAAGCTTGAACACGATAAATTTATAGTTCACAGACAATATCGTGGACCTACAGAGTCACATCGCGAGTCAACTGCAGCCTGATGATAAGGAATTTTTATTGGTAACTTTCCAATGAGCACATAACGTCACACTAAGGCTACGTTTCAAAAGGTTTTTTGCAATGATTGTGCCCATTTACATTGTTTTTTGTCTATTCAACTAACTTTAAAACATTCGAGCGGCGTTCATCACTCTGTCCCATTTTTTAAGAAAGGTTTGCGTGAACGTATATAGCAAAAGAAATGGCGCCATTAATAACGTTGTCGACAAACACTACGACCAGGATTTCGACTGAAAGAACGATTTTAAACTGATTTCTTAACGCTGTTAGGCCCTTACGGGAACGTAGCTTGTAACATCAACAAATCATTCTTTCGTTATGTAACTGTTACATTCTAGTTACGTAATGTGACATTCTGTGCTCACAGGATTGTGTATATGGTAAATAAATGTTTGAAAATTAATGTAATAATGCTTTTTATAATTATTCAGAGTCCTGCTTTTGTTGAGGTACCCGAATCATTGCCACAATTAAATGATTTAAAACCCATAGTTACGGAATTTCAAGTTATTGACCAGAACCCATTATTAATATCAAATTCTTCAGACCAATTGAAAATTGAAAAAAATTACCTAGAGCATCCTAAAGCAGTTCTACAAATCAAACCGATTAATGAGTTATTAGAACAAAAAGAAGCCTTTCCTATAAACAAACATGAAGGAGATATAAAAACAGAAGAAATTACGATTGCAAAAGATTCAAATCAGGTTATAGCTTGATCATAATATATTAAAGATATATTTACGAATAAAATAATTTAATCCCTTTTATTACAAAAATGATTTTATTTTTCAGGGTTTCACAACTTTGAAAGGTATACGAGCTTTCATTAATGTTCCTCCCGCTTGGTATTATATAGTAAAGGAAAACGAAATAATGTTTGTGTACATCGATTCGGTGAACTTAAATGAAAAACTTAGGCTATTCATAAATGAGGACATGTCAGTAATGGTATGTTATTAATTTATAAACTATATTTTATTTTCTATACTATTTCACTTATAAACGTGTATATAATTGGGAAAATTTTTAATCGTTGAAAGTTTTGTTTGTTCTGTAGATTTCATTTCTAAATAAAAAAAAAGTTGACTGCAATTTAAAAATTAGTAACCCTTCAGAACTTTCATCTCTATTTACAAAATGGGAGCAAACACCAATATGCTGTGGGACGGGAATCAAAGATAGGAGGTATAACCATATTAATATAGATATAGAATATAGATAGAAAGTAGAAAAGCCCATGAATATTCAGAGTATTTTTTTCCGTTATAATACTGAAATGAACATAAATATTACTATTTTAATCACAACAATTCAAATATAACAAATGTTTTTAAAACACAATTGATCCAACAATGACCATCAAAAGTATCGATCGTTAAACTTCTGTTTTTTATCTACCTATCTATATTCTATGGTAAAAGACAATTAGATACAACAGGATAAAACTGTTTGCTAACTATAACCATTGTGATACGAATATGAAGATAATATGGAATCTATTCGGAAGAGAAAATTAAAGCAATACTACTTTATACATTTTCAGCATCTCATCAAAATGCAATGGTGTTGTTGAAAACTATAAACGCAGACGACCAAATCCAAGATGCATTGCATGTCGTAATATGCGAAACCAATTGTTGAATATAGACCCAATCATTGCGAATAAACAAATTCGAGCAGAAATTAAAACATCGACTCTTCAAAAGGAATTAAGAAGTTATAAAAACAAGTACTTGCGCGCATTGAAGAAGATAAAAAGGCTAAAGGAGAAGAAAAAGGTGATCTAAATAATGATTTATTACAGAATTTTACAGGTTTACAAGTAGTTGTAGTTACCTCGATGAGTTCGGATTCGATTTACACACTGAAATAGCATGACTCATGGCAACTCATGGTATTGGCCGTATTGGCGGTATTGGAGTATTACGGTGTTATACAGTGTAATTTCAGTGTAGACGGTGTAAAAACGTAATGCAGTTTGAATAACCGTATGTCACACCGTGCGTACCCTGAAATTCCTTCATACCGCATATAAAGCTAACAATTTTTCCCTTTCCCATTTAAACAGTGATCGAATAATCTCAGTGAAACTTAGGACAGGTACTATATAAATATATATTTATTTTTGCTATGATGGTATCCATATTGTGTAACAAACTTGAACGTTAAGAAGTTTATAGATTGAAAATAAGTTTGGCGTCATATCTCAATTTCCAGTGAGCACGAAACGTCCATTTTCCACGTAATGTTTCTTCGTTATGGGACCATCCATAAACCACGTAACACACTCTACCAGGGGGAGGGATATGCTCTAATGTTATGTGCCGGCTAAAGGATATAATATTAGGCAGTGTATATGGCTTACATAATAGTAGGGGAGGAGTTCAAAAGCGCTAAAAACGCGTTACGTGGTTTATGGATGACCCTTATGCATACGGTTACGTAGTTGGACGTTTTGTGCTTACTTGGCTCCGTATATAGTTTAATAATAAAAATAATAAGTAAAAGAAATACGATTGGAATGGTCAGAGTTAAATATGGTGATTTTTAAGCTGTAGTGAATGATAAACATACATTTAATCGCTATGAATTGCTAAAACGAACACACTATAAACTATAAAGCCTTCAGAGTTAACTCAGTCAAGCTCCATTTGGTAATATTCCGTTAAATCCACTTTAGCTATAATAATATGTTCTTATGATATAATAGACATTTCAACCTTGGCAAAATTTAGAAAAATATAAAAATTTGCGTGATATAGGTACCACCCATATGTCCTAGTTTCAAAACTTCAATAAACATTCACTCACTCGCTCACTGGGTTTCTTAAGCCTTATTATTAAGCCAACATTTTCTTCGATTTGGATGAAAATCAAAAACCACGTTAAATTCAAATTTCACCATGACTAAAAAGGTGTACTGTATAATGTGTAAACTTCAAGTGAATTACCGGAATTACCCTCCATTAAGCATTAGAAAATATAATGTACATAAATTAGAATTAATCATAGATAATTAAATTTTATTTTAAAATGCAAAAAATTTCTAACAGTTTTTTTTAACTTTTCAAATTGTATTATGGTGTATCACGGTGTATCATCGGTATTATCATGAACAATTATACTGACTGTACTTACCATATAAGTTGATACTTGATATAAGTCTGTGATCTGTATAAGTCTATGCATTTTGTATCGACTTAAGGCGATTTTGACATTTTTTAACTAAATCGAAATAATTTTATCTAACAAAATAAAAATATGGGTGATCCAGAGTTAGAAGCATTGAGAGCACAACGTTTAGCACAATTACAATCTCAATATAAGGTTGTTAACTTAGTGCACATAAAAACAATGAGGTTATAATTTTAATTTTATTCAATTTGTTTCATTCACGAAGGGTGGCAATGCTCAGAACAACACAAAAAACCAAGAAGAACAAGAAAGGGCTCAGCAAGATGCCAAGCACTCAATACTTACACAAATTTTGGATCAATCAGCCCGGGCCCGATGTAAGTTGTCAAAAAAATATCCAAGTTCTGTTGAAGATCCTAACTCTTGTATATCCATTTTAGTGAACACATTAATGCTGGGGAAACCAGAAAAAGGGCGTATGGTTGAAAATTTGCTATTAAATATGGCAAGAACCGGGCAAGTCAGAGGCAAGATTAGTGAAACTGAATTAATTGGACTGTTAGAAAACGTTAATCAACAACTTGGAACAACTACGACGAAAGTTAAGTTTGATCGTCGCCGGGCTGCTCTTGATTCAGATGAAGATGATTTGTAGTTTTTTCTTTTCATTTTTTATAACATCTCTAATTAATACGCTTTCATTAATACGTAATGCAATTCATACTCGTTATTCATCATTTCATGTGTTCACTAAAAACAAAATGTTTAGTTTTAAAGGATATTTTTTATTCCAATTATTACATAAACATTTTTACATTTCGTCACGAATAAAAAATATTTATACACAAACGAGTAACAAAATAAATAAAATAAATTAACTATTCTAATAAACGTTTTTTTTTCTCAATAGTTAGTTAAGTTAAACATTATATTTTAATCTATAAAATAAACTGAAATAGTATCTGAAGTATGTTCTAGGATCCAGAAAACCTGCAATACAAATATGTTTTCAAGAGTTAAACAATAAGGATATAATTCTCATAGTAATATCAAGTTATATAAAAGTGGAAGATTTGATCAATTTTCAACATTGATATTACGAATGTTTAAATAGAATTTTCAGTTTAATGCGAATAACTTACGACCTGTACGAAATTTAAAAAAATTTTATGGAGATAACTTAGGGGCCATCTATAAATTACGTCACACGAATTTCATGATTTTTGACCCCTCCCCCGTCCTTGTCACAGCTGGTCACATTTGTGACACCCACCCCTACTTAGTGTGACGTCACATATTTTACAATTTACATCTGCAAATAATTATTGAATTAAAACAGCAGTTCCAAAATTTGCTTTATTTCAATTTAAATGATTTTTTTAAATAAAATTAACAACAAATCAAACATTTCAAGAAAGAAACAAAATAAAAACGACTAATTATATAAATTAATGATCAAACTTAATCATCTTGAAAGTGAATTGTCAAATGAAATAAAAACAATATCACCGCCAGGTACGGTGCAGCATGTAGCGGCATTTATCAAAGGGCAATAGTATCGGCGCGTATCACTACACCGAGAAAAAAATTCTCTTCGGACAATTAAATCTAAAAATTAAATATTTTATTGGCAATGGGCTATCAAATCATTTTGTTGGCGTAAATGAAATTCAGTTGTCAAAAGAGAATTTTTTTCTCAGTGTAGTAGAGCGAGTGGACGACAAAACAATTTGAACCTTATTTTTCTACAGATAGTGTTGCAAATGTTTTTGAGTTTTTCGTTAATAGTTCAAAGTTCGTGTTTTACTTAACACTTAGATTAAAATAGATTTTCAAATGTGACGCCACGAAATTTAGGACCCCTCCCACCCCTTGTCAATTTTCATCGACCCCCTCCCTCCACTTTAACGTGTGACGTAATTTATGAATGGCTCCTTATTGATAATAAAACACTCTACAAAAAAATGTTCTATGAAAATTTTCCATAAAGTTGATGGTTTTGTCAAAAAATTTGAAAAATGTAAAAATTTATCATCAATCCAATTTTAACCTTGAAACATTTTTGAAGGAATACATAATATTAGAAAAAATTGAAGACTTTTTTTAGAGCGTTAAATTTTCAATAAGATGATATCTTGGCCATTCCAAAATATTGTTGTCGACGTGGCCTATTAAATGCTAACATTTAAGAAAATGATTTTCCCATGTTATTTAAATGGGAAATGAACGATGCGACACCTCTTAATATTAAGAGCTCAAACTTTCATGGTTTTCTTTTTTTCCTCACTTTCAACAACATTTTCGATATAATTAAGAAAAAAAAATCTTTTTGAAACAGTCTACTACTGTCTTATAAACCACGTATTTTTCAACGCAACGTTGACAATTATACAAACCTTGGATTTTGGAAAATGATTGGTTTATTTTAAACCAATTTATTCCTTTTTCTCGTGATCTTCTACAAAGAAAAAAAAGTGTCAATAACAGTTAGTTTGAAAAATGTGTAGTGCATACCATCTTCTTCTTCAGCATCCAAGATATCAGCACAACATGTTGAGTATATGATTAGCGATAAAAATCCGAATGGTAATCCAAAAATGACGACAAGTAAGACCGGATTTCCATACCACATATCAGCCAATTTTGCTCGGGTCTCAAAATAAGAACGATAAATTCGCACCCAAAACGTATCACCGCCATAAACAGGCGCTGAATTATTATATATTTGTTCCAAAAATACGTCAATTGATTCCACAGTCATTTGCGTAGGATCATCTTCTGGTATATGGTGGTGATAAGTAGACGTATTCAATACAATTAACGATGGTAAAGGTAATGACATCATTGCGATTGAATTCGCTAATTCGGGTGTTCCGACCCAACCGAATTGAAAATGCTTGTGGTATTTGTCACGTTTTTTTCGAATCACTGATTCGATCATATCTTTAAACTCTAACATTTCCTGGGGAATTTCGTTGATTTTATTTTCTTCAACAACAACGAGCACCAAATATTTTTCGGTTAGTAAATATTCGTTGATGTTGAAACGAGTTATTTTTGGGAATGTTTCAAAACGTTCTTGATTAATCCATTTGTGAAGCGTTGCATTTAGATGATCGGCATCTAACTGTGTATGGCCTGCTTCGACTGAAAATAAAATAATAATATATACTATAATCGAGCTTATTCTATAAGATGTGTCACTTGTCAAGTGAGACGACAATTGTCACTTTATGATAAATCTCATGAATCCGACAAAAAAGTTTACCTTCAAAAAAGTAATGTGAATTTTCCTTATGTACGAAAACGGCTGGCAAATCATCTAATTCGATGTATTTGTTGGCTATTTCATCATTGACGGTATAAAAATATCCATGAGGTTGAAAACGTTGAGCCACTGAATAGTATGTATTCCATAAAGGACCTTCTTGTTGTCCAACGTACATGAAAAATATCGAGTTACTGTTTTTCAAGCCATCCATATTCATCCCACTGGTGATTTCACGAACTGGAGGTCCAGACATTCTTATGGCATAGTTCACAATATCCTCGCGAGTTCGATCACCAGTATAAGTAAAATCTAAGCCATTAGCAATACTGTGGAGGAAAAATGTTGTGTTTACTACTTATTAAATAGAGTAACCAACTCTCTGGTTTTAATCTGAAGCCTTCAAGAAAATTAAATATTCCCTGGATTCCAGTAGGGATGTTAAAAAATAATCGATTTAAATATCGATAATAAATAGTATATAATTATTTATATATTTAAAAATCGATAAAATATTAATCGATTTTTAAATAATCGATTATATAAATTACGCGTTTAAATCGATTGTCATAAACAGCGCAAACTTAAATGCAAACTAGCTGTAACGGTTTTTTTCATTCTTGTCATTCAAATATAATAGACATTCATTCAAATATTTGATTGTTAAATTTAAAGTTCATTATTAAAAGATTGAAATCGAAAATAGTTTTTGAGGCAATAAGGTTGTAATTTTGTCAGGATGCTCATCATTTCATTTTTTTTATTATAATAAAACGTTTAATGGTACTGAAAATTGAAATTGTATATCAATAATCATATTTGCCTTATCCCTTACATTGAAAGTTCAATGGAAGATTCGCTTTAATTTTTAGTTTTGAATTGGTTATTTTTTTATTCATATCATATTATTTGATTTTTAATCTGATAAATTGTTGGTATGAATCTCTTAGGTTTCATCATTATTAGAATATTAAAAGCAAGTAGAATTTTAAATAACAGAAAAAATCGATTAATATGGAATAAAGAAAAATCGATTTTTATTTAATCGATTCTTTTCCATTAATCTCACATCCCTAGATTCCACAGTCTATGGCAATTGAACTTCAGATTTTTTAAATTTTAATGAAAAAAAAAATCTTTCAGTAGAAGTACATTTTACATAAAACTCTATAGAGTGAAATTCTATTAAACGAATTAGATTGATTTGTTGTTCATATTTTATATTGTAACACTCTATATAGCGTATTGATCACTCCAAATAGCGAAATAATATTTAACAACAAACTCAAGGCATCGAAATTGCTAAGATTTATATGGCTTACATTGTTACCTAAAAATTGAAACATTCTATATAGCATAGTAATTATTTAGACTTCAATAAACAATGGTTTCACTGAATTTCAAACTAAAACCGAGATTTGGTAATATAAGAGTAGGAAAAACTTAAAAGAATTTACAATTTTATCGTTGGAAAACTTTGGATTTCAAATGCTGTCGCTGCTGAATGAAACCGGGTACAATCGACACGACCCACCCTTACACTCGAACGGTACAAGGACTGCGCTACGTGAGCCCAAACTGGATCCAAACGTTTACAATGACCACACCAAGGGGCATAAAACATTACGAGCCAAAATCCTCCATCACCACGAGCCTCGGCAAATTTGTCGCTTAATTCTAACACACGAGAACTAACTGATAACGATGCACTTAGAAAACCTAAAAATGTATAAATTAAAAAGTATATTTTTATATAATGTTATCTCAGTTCTTACCGATTATTATAAATACATAAAATTTAATGAAATTCATATTTGTACTTTTATTAAAAGTTTTAAAAATGCCTTATTATTGAATGACTAGAAATATGAGAAATATTAAATGCGATAAGAAGCGTAAATTATGTTAAATTTAATTAAACATTATGCTAGTATGGCCTCCCTACTTTAATCTAATTTAATGTAACTCAATTCATATGTATATAGTTTTTATATTTTACTTTTATGAAAGTAAATTAACGAAAATTATCAAAAATAAATATCCCATGTAAATATCGAAAATGACTGACAGTCGTATTCTGGATGCAAACCTGATTGACTACATTTTTATCAACACAGTGTATGAATGTATGCAGTGTATATGTGTGCTATGTATGGTTGTGTACGTGCATATATATAGGTATATACAGAGTGTACCAGCTAGACCGGCCATTAGAAGTTTAGAAGTTTCCAGAGAATCTGAAATAATGGAAATCTAAAAATTGGGATTAAAACCTAACCGGATTGGAGCTACTTTCCTAAAATATTTTTAGTTTTCTGACACTTCCGGTTATACCGGAAGTCGACACCAACATCGTTATTTCAAATGGCATGCCCTATTTGTTTTTACATATCGCGATTGAATTAATAATTCTGAGCATCTTTCTAAATAACAAGACCTCATTTAATCTTTAAGGTTTTCGGGAAAAAAGTCTTTTATTAGAAATTTCGCATCTTTCGCATCAGTTACACTCTAGAGTTTAGATTATCAAAAACAATCAGTTATTGTTATTAAGTATCTCAAAGTGCATCGTAAAGAAACACGTGCTAAATTGTGCAAAATATCGATTTTTTTAAATGGCACTACCTTATTTTATTTTCCTTGTTTGGTGCTTCTTAAAATTCCCCACATTTTCATAATTCACATCTCTATAGCCAAATTTAAGAGGTTTCGAGTTATCGTATAAAATAAGAAAAATTCAACGTTACATCCGTAATTTATAACCGAGTTTAATGCTGTATGGCCAACAGTAGTGGGCCATATTTTCAGGTAGGTTATTTATTTAATTACAATTCGTATTATTTTGTTTTGTGTATGTTATCTATTTTAATTTATACCTATTGCAATTTCAGATAATCTTATCATAATTTTTGTTTCGAGTAAATAAATCCTACCTATAAACATGGCCAACTACTGTTGGCCATACAGCATAAAACTTGGTTATACATTAGAGATGTAACGTTGAATTTTTCTTATTTTATACGATAACTCGAAACCTATTAAATTTGGCTATAGAGATGTGAATTATGAAAATGTGGGGAATTTTAAGAAGCACCAAACAAGGAAAATAAAATAAGGTAGTGCCATTTAAAAAAATCGATATTTTGCACAATTTAGCACGTGTTTCTTTACGATGCACTTTGAGATACTTAATAACAATAATTAATTGTTTTTGATAATCTGGAGTGTAACTGCATCTTTGAGCTCTCAAACGAGCCTATGTCGAGCTTCCTACACAATTTAATGAGAGAGTTACGGGCCTTTTTACAAGACGTCCGTTTGGTGCAAAATTTTTAATAAAAGTCTTTTTTCCCGAAAACCTTAAGGATTAAATGAGGCGTTCCGGATACGAAGGGCGAACTCGAACTTGATCAAAAAATTTTTAATTTTTTTAAAATGTTCCTATGGCATTGTAGTACAAGCAGGGCAAGCAGGTACGATTTGGTTGTCGAGTTCGCCCTTCTTTTCCATGTAAAATCAGTGTTTATCGCCGACAAACTAACTTAAGTACGTGTGTAAAAACAACTTAAATTGCGGATTTCTCAATTCAGGTTTTTTTGAGTTCGCCCTTCGAATCCGGACCGCCTCAAATAAGGTCTTGTTATTTAGATGCTCAGAATTATTAATTTAAGGTGACCATTTTTTTTTACAATGAAAAGGAGGACACAAAAATTTAAGAAAAAAGTAAAACGTAAATAAATAAAACATTTTATTAATTCAAACAAAAATTTTTTAAATTATTTAATTAAACGAGTATTTTTCCATTGAGTGAATATTTTTTGTCAATTTATCATTTTCTAACAATATATTGGAAATGTCGGAGCAAGACATATCCTTCATGTTGAATTTTACGGTAAGTGCTGCAGCTAAAGTAATAACATTCAATCTTGATTTCTCACTAGTCCAAAAATCATTGCCAATTGAAAAAACTCTTTCAACTGCTGCATTAGTTCCAGGGCAGCACAACGTAAATTCAACAAGAATAACTAAATTTTAAAATGGAATGTGTTCATTTGTGAAATGGTTAAATATTTCCACCCATCTTTTATCAATTTCAACATGCTGATTTTTCCATTGTTCTAATTTATCAGAATTTAAATATATATTCAGTCTTCTAATTTCTTCAAACAGGCAATTGTCATCAATTTTAATATCAGGCATTTCTTTCGATAAAAACTCAACACAGTTTTCAATATCTGTCCAATTTACTTTCGATGAAGTCAAAAAACACCATTGAAAACTGTTATTTCCGGTAACAGAAAGGAGGACACTTATCGAGGGAGGACAGAATCTACAAAAGGAGGTCTGTCCTCCCTAAAGGAGGACGATTGGTAACCTTATTAATTTAATCGAGATATGTAAAAACAAATAGGGCATGCCATTTGAAATAACTAACTTGAAAACTAAAAATATGTTAGGAAGGTAGCTCCAATCCAGTTAGGCCTTAATCACAATTTTTACTATGCCCGGTCTAGCTGGGGCAAGATTGCTGTATCCCGGGCGCCAAGATTTGACGACGGACTCTTATAGATCTCACAAAAATAAATCGAAAATGAAGAATACAATTTTTCGAGTTTTCTCTTAGTTTTCGAGATATCGATTTTTAAAAATTGTATCGAAAACGTCAAATTTGGCCAAAATATGACGTAAGCACGAGGCTTGAGCAAATCGTATGCAAAATTAGGTTAGATCATTGTCAACAATATGAAACATATGAAACGTAACAAATAACAATACCGACAATAAAATATTTGCAATAAAAAAATTATTATTGAGAAGAAATGTTGTTAGTAATACACTTGTTTACGAATTTAAATTGCCTTAATCAACTATGGTTGTTTTATGATCACTATTCTTTTCTTTTTCAAATGATTATGTAAAAGAAGAAAGTAATAATTTAAATAATATATGGAGACCGTTAGTAATAGAAATAATTCAAAATTATGAAAGAAATGGTTAACTGAAAAACATAATTTTTGAACGTTTCTACTGCTTTAGGAAATTATTTTTTGACTAAAAACAACGCGGTGGTCACAGGAAAATAAATTATTTTTTCTTGAAAAATAAGTTGAGATGGATTTTTTATCAAAAAGCCATCCAGCCCCCGCTGGAGGCTGCACCCCCGGGCCCCGCTTGTTTTTGGTTTTGAGTATTATTTCACTTTTAAAAATATTATTGCAATAAAATCGGTTTCGTTGTTATACGTGTCATACATTTTCATAAATACGGAAAAAAATCGGCGTGTGAACGTTCTAAAATAGTTACGATCACCTGTCAAAACTTCGTAGTTCTAAAAATGTCCGCATTCACCAAATTTATCTCCCATAAAAAATAACATTGGAATTGATTGGAATCGTACAACTAAAATCGGGTTTTTCTCGAAAACTAAGCGAAAACTCGAAAATTAGTATTCTTCATTTTCGATTTATTTTTGCAAGATCTATAAGAATCCGTCGTCAAATCTTGGCGCCCGGGAAACAGCAATATCCCCCTAGCGGGTACACCCTATATATATGTATGTGCGGTTGCAACTGACAACTTATGACCGCTTGTAGCGCTTGTATGTAGTACTTGTATACCATTGTATACAGCCGTATACAGGAAAACAAGTAAAACCAATCGAAAAGTTTTAATGAATTATATGTGTAAATTTTGCTAAAAAATAATATTTTATATTAAAAAATGTCTCAAGAAGCTAATTTTGAAACGTTGCGTACGATCTATAATGTAAGTATTTAACATTTTCATAATAACTATAATGTGAAAAATATAACCTCTATTTATTTTTGATGAAATTTTAGACTTTATTAAAGAAAGCATTTCTTGAAAATAACATTAACAGTTTACAAGAACAGTATGGAAAAAATAAATCGGCTGATTGCGACCAAAAAGCCGCTCTCGACCAAGTATTCCGAGATACACTCTTAGAAATTTTCGAAGACAATTACGATGTACATTTATTACAAAATTATGTTACATTTTGTATTCAATCATGTCGTTTAAATATGACTACACCTACGATGCCCGTTGTTCTTTTGGGGGATATTTTTGATGCACTAACCTTAGATAAATCAGAAGAAATGTTTACATTTGTTGAACAAGGAGTTCACATTTGGAAGGAAGAGCTATTTTTTAGTGCATGCAAAAATAATTTACTACGTATGTGCAATGATTTGCTACGTCGTCTATCAAGATCTCAAAACACAGTGTTTTGTGGTCGTATTTTGCTATTTTTGGCCAAATTTTTCCCATTTTCTGAACGCTCCGGATTGAATATCGTTAGTGAATTTAATTTGGATAATTTGACCGAATTTGGAGCCGACACCGACTTACAAAATATGAACGATGCAATGGATGTCGATCCTTGTGATTCTGATAAAACTGTTAAAATCGACTATAACTTATACTGCAAATTTTGGGCTTTGCAAGATTTCTTTAGAAACCCAAATCAGTGTTATAATAAAGTGCAATGGAAAACATTTGCATCGGTATAAAAAGAGTTAGGCGCTGCTCACACTGAGGCGATAAGCGATATATCGCCTTGGCTACTGACAAGTGGCAATTCGAGCGATATATCGGAAGAGTGGGAAGATTTTTAATCATCTCTATTCAATTTTTAAGGATCTGTCTTCGTATCGTACATCAATGGCAATATATCACTTACCACCACATTGTGAACGACGCTTTAATAATTCAAGTTAAGATAGTTACTTATAAATTTTATTTTAGCACGCTACTAATGTCTTGATGGCGTTTAATAGTTCCAAATTAGATGAAGTGACAAGCAAAGCAAAAAATGATGAATCCGAAAATGAAGCAACGCATTACTTCGCGAAATATCTAACAAACCAAAAACTTCTTGAACTACAACTTTCAGATTCAAATTTTCGACGATATGTCCTTTTACAATTCCTAATACTATTTCAGTATTTAAATTCATCAGTCAAATTTAAATCGTAAGAAATTCATACTTTTATTGATTATTATTGGGTCCATTCCGTAAGACGTGTCACTTAAGTGAGTCACTGTCAAGTGAGACGACAATTGTCACTTTTCGACACGAATTTCGCGAGTTTATCGTTTCAAATCTATTTCACAATATCATGACATTAATTTACATTAAAAAGGATAGAATGCCAACAATCATCCATGAAACACCGTCGAATATTCTGGAATGTTCGACAATCGGATTTAAATGGAACACTACAGAAAATTCCGTTATTCCGTGAGTAAATGAAGTCCCGATAAACTTCTAGAACTTTCGGCTCTGTAATATAAAGGTGTTGACAAAGTACAATCAGAGAATTGTTTACATGGGGTGGAATTCTAGGATAAGTTATTGTTGTTGTGATTAAAATTGCGTTTTTTGTGCTTATTAAGTAAAAATATGGTTTTTATTTAACAACGATTCAATTTCCAAAGAATAAAAAAATCCAAAACGTAAAACTGAATCCAAATTTGGGGTAAATAACGTTACAACTTACAGCACATTTATTAAGAAATTCCAAAAAGTCCGAGCACGGTGCTAGGACTTTTTTCCACGGTGGCATATACGACGCTTGTTGTTAAGCGAATGTGAACAGCAGCGGTCGGGGAACTTTTATTGCCATTACCCCAAAATATTTTTGCGTAAGTCGATATTACCCCCTAATTTTGAAAAGGAGACAATCAATGTACATTTAAATTATACATTTTTTATTGAATTAATTGACCCGAAAAAAAAACTTGTAGCAAGTATGTAATAGACAAACAAAATAAAATTCTCATATTAGAACAAACAAAAATTAATTGAATGAAGATTTTGGATAAATGATCTTGCTTCATATTTGATACACTAATTTCAAAATTGGGGCTTTTTGATGTAAGAACAATTTGAATACAATCTTCGGCCATACTATCATGTTTATAATATAGCCATGGCAAAAATTTTTCTTATTATTCCCAAAAATTTAATTTTTACCCCATTTGGGGTAATTTACCCCGGTTCCCCGACCGCTGGTGTACAGAATACGAATTTGAGTTGTCGTCTCACTTGGCAAAACGTCTCACGTCTTCTTAAATAAGGCCCATTATTTTATTTAAATGTTCTTTTTTAGTGATATATATGAGTTAAAAACTGATCAAATTGAATGGATAAATACAAAAACTGATATGATATACGGATTGTTGGCTGAGACACCACCCGATGGGCGGAAATTTGCTCGGTCAATAAAACATATTCTTAGTCGGGAAGAACACTGGAATAATTGGAAAAATGATGGCTGTCCAGAGTTTAAAAAGCCGACGCCTATTGTAGATGTCAACGATGATGTGCCTGATAAACGGAAAGGAATTAAAAATAAAAAAGACAAACTTTTAGGGGATATTATTAAAGAAGCGGCTGCGACAAATAAATTCGTTATGGGAAAGTAAGTTGTCTTTTAATCAGGAGTGGCTAGAAAAGTTCAAAAAAATTTTCTGCTGTATTTTTATGTCTTTTACGCCTCGCGGGGTGTAGAATTTTATCCAAGACAAGCCGTGGTTAGCCACCTCTGGTTTATACACATCTTTGAGGAACTTCAATAAGTTACATTTTCCCATTTTCAGTGCGGAATTAACAAAATTATGGAATTTATGTCCAGATAATTTAGAAGCTTGCAAAGCAAAAGAACGTGATTTTTTACCGGTATTAGGTTAGTTATAAAATTTATTATCCTGTTCTTTTTTAGGTGAAAGATCTATACTTAAATAATGGTGATAAATTTTTTTTTATAGAAAACTATTTTGCGGAAGCAATAGAACAACTTGAACCATCTTCAATGGTTGAAGAAAAGTACAAAAAAGTAAATGACGCTAATTTTGGATGGCGTGCATTACGACTTTTGGCGTATCGAAGTCCTCATTTTTTCACACACAACATAAATTTAATAAACAAATTGCCTGAATATTTGGAAATTATGATCAATAAAATTGCTAAAGATCGTCCTGATAGAAATACACAGGTATATGTGCAAAGTATGTATTTTTTATATTAAAAATATATAAATATTTTGCTAATAGGAAACTCTTGAAACTGAAACTCAAATGGAAACCGAAGTGGAGGAAGAATTGTTGAAGGGAGCTGATTGTGTCGAGGAGCAAAATGGTGACACCGACGAAAAATTACCGAAAGACGAAGAAAAGCCAAAACACACAGCAATCACACCTGAACAGCTAGAAAAAGTCTCTATAAAAATCGGCGACAATTGGAAAAAATTGGCTCAAAAACTAGGATATCAACCCGATGAAATCGACTTTTTCCATTCACAATACGAAACGGACGCTCAACGTTGTCGAAATGTTCTTCAAATATGGTTCGAAGATGACGTCGACGCGAGCGTTGAAAATTTCGCATACTATTTAGAAGGCCTCGGCTTGCACGAGGCTGTTGAATGTTTATAATTATTTAATTTGTAATATTTTAAGAAAATACATTTTTTTTTTAATTTCTAAGGAAAATTTGTTTTATTTACTTTTTCACACATATTTGGTTTCATATGGAAAATATAATAGTTAAACAAGCGCAACAGGTAACGTAACTTTTTGTGATACATCTTGGAGATTATGAGTTAAAGACAAATATTTGATAAACGAAATGAAAATAATATTATTTATTCTATTATATAATTGTTCAATAACAATAAAAATCAGTTTAGATTTTCTTCATTAATATTTAATTAACTTGTATAACTCATTTTGGCTTATGATTAATTAATGTACGATTTAATATCATGTTCTTTCTGTTAATCTGCGCGTTTCAAATGGTCTTGGTAATGAAAAATATAATTTAAACGAGGCATATGGTAATGCAAAAATATATATAAAATAAAGCCCACATATAAAAAGAATGTGTATGTATCTATAATTCGTTCTCGTTCTTACTAATGGGGTTTAGTAATAGTCGACGTCATCATCATTGAAATTGCCAGGCAGTGAGGGTAAACCGCCCCTTTGCCCGGGTCTATCCACGTGACCGGGTATTGATCCAAAAGCCGCTATCGTTACTACCGCCTCGTCTATACCGACGACCACCTAACAGAACAGTTCGTACATTCGTACCTACCATATCTACCTAACAAATTCACCCCGGTTATCCCATAGTTATCCCGAATATAGGAAAGAATATACAACGCATATGAATAAATTGATTGCTTTCGAAGGAAACAGTCTATGTTTACCATTTCTAAGTTGAACTATTTATATGTTTTATAACTTGACAAAGCTCATCTTTTCTTGTATTGAACCACTTCAAATAAATTACTTGAAAAATCTGTGAAATTTCTTTGTAAACCTTTAAATAAAAGAAAAATAACTTCAATTAAAATGTATATCTCCTTACTTTACTCCGGTTACCCGAATATAAGAAAAAATATCTAAATGCATATGAATAAAGGATTGTTCTCTAAGAAAATAGTTCATACGCTTATCATATCAAAATTTCACTATGTATTGATATTTTATTTAAATTTTACAGAGCTTATTTTTTTCAATATTGCAATGAATCTCTTCAAATATCTACTTTAAAATTTTTGAAATTTAAAAAAAAATTTTAATATTAAAAGAATACTGATATAGGGATTTATCAAGTACCAAATACCTAATTGAACATTTGGTGCAAGAAGTTGGGCTTTAATTGAACTTTAAAATGAAATGATTTGTGAATTCAATGGTCATGGCTTGATTAGATATTTTAATATTTGTGCATATTTAAATATTTTGTCTTGAATTAAGGTCGAATTTAAGTAAAGTAGCTTGAAAATAAAATCAAGTAGCATAAAAACCAAATCAGCAGTGAATTCCTTATCTAACAAATGCATTCCGGTTATCTCATAGTTATCCTGAATAGCAGAAAGAATGTTTAATAAGGTGTTTAAACAAATTTGTTTTTATAATAATATTATAATTTTATTGTTTTTATACTAATGTTTTCAAATGAATATAATAAATTCTCAGCAAGTTAATCACCCCCTGAGTCTTAAAAAAAGCCCCCTACTGTTGCAGTGATTGTAGTGTTTACAATACTTCAAAACAAAAAAAAATTATTTATTTAAGGTCGCATCAACAACTATGGTTATTACTTATTATTAGCGACCGACGAAAGCGAAAACCCACAAAATAATAAAAAAAAGTTATTAAGTTAGAATATGATATATTTCCTATACAATGACCCTCGATTGTAAAAAGCAATTAATGTTTAGCAAAATGGTAAATTAAAAAAAATCATGCTGATAGGTAAATCTGATGGTTTTTGGACTGGAAAAATTATATTTATCATCCAATCATTAAGCTTGAGGCTTATTGTATGGAAAAGCAAATATACAGTAAGTAAAAAAAGACCCAAATCGGTAGGATGATTTGTTTCCGAGTTAGAGCTGCAGAAAATTCGAAAAATATAGTTTTAGGAAAAACGTGCTTGAAGATTAAAATGTGTTACCTACTGATTTCTAATTGACGAGTATCTACTCTTTAGAAAGGTGTAACCGTGTTACTCAGAAATGATTTAGGATATTCACTTGAAATTTTAGTATTTTATTTTTATAGGCATTAATAATCGAAAAATTCAAAAAAAATCAAAATTTTCAAACTTACATATCTACTAGTTGTGTCCCT
Source organism: Sisyra nigra (assembly GCA_958496155.1). Classification (NCBI taxonomy): domain Eukaryota; kingdom Metazoa; phylum Arthropoda; class Insecta; order Neuroptera; family Sisyridae; genus Sisyra; species Sisyra nigra. The sequence goes on from OY292315.1 coordinate 25,691,624, forward strand.
TATTACTAATCTTAATCAAAATCCATATCAAACTTACAGATTATTCACCCTGGTTATCTCATAACTATCCTGAATATTATATAGGAAGCAATATTATGGATACGAATAAGTTTTCACTGTTTTCTAAGTTTCACTATTTATATACTTTATAACTTTATAAAGTTCCTCTTTTTGAATCTTATACTGAACGACGTCAAAATAAATCTACTTTAAAAATCTGTACAATTTCGTACAATATCAAAAGAATACCAATCTGAATAAAAAATATCTAACAAATTCTAGTTATTCCGATTACAAATTATGTGTATCATTTCTTTTTCTAAGTTAAATTTTTTATAATAATATTTTATAAAGCTCATTTTTTCGAAACTTACATTCTACCATTACAAATAAATCTACTTGAAAAATGTGGAAACATTCTTTATATATAAGTAAATTTAAATATTACAAAAATACTAATCTCAATTAATTCCATATTTAATAATTGAAAATACACAACGAAAACAAATAAATTGGTCGGTTTCAAAGAAAATAATTTCTAATTGTAAGATTAGCTATTTATATTTTATAACTTTACAAAGCTCATCTGTTAGTAGCTCACATTGAATTATTTCAAATAAAACTTGAAAAATATGTGAATTTTTTAAAAATATTAAAAGGATTTTAAACTTAAAATCCATGTCTACCTAATAAATTTATCCCCGATTACCCTACAGTTATCTCGAATGTAGGAAAGAATATGTAATGCATATGAATAAATTGATTATTTTCGAAAGAAACATTCTACTACTTATACCTATGCTTTATAAGGCTCGCTCTTTGAATCTTGCATTGATTCATTTAAAATCTATTTAAAAAATTTAAAAATTTTCTTTTATATATTTTTAAGTATCAAAAGCTTAAAAAAGCTTTCAGTTTCAATTAAAATTCAAATCTAACTAACAAATTAATTACGGTTATTTTATATACAATAGTAAGTATATACCTAGTTCTGCCAAATATAGGAAAGAATGTAATACGCTTAAGACTATATCTATACCATAATACAATTTATATAAATAAACGATTGCTTTCGAAAGAAATAGTCGATGTTTAATCATTTTTAAGTTAAAATTTTAATATTTTACAAAGCTCATATTTTCGGGTCGTGCATTGAACCATTTCAAAAAAAAAATCTAGGTACCTACTTGAAAAATCTATGATTTATCAATATATTTTTAATCATGTATAATTAAAAAGATATCAATCCCAATTAAAATCCATGTAGAGGTGTTCTACTTACTCATTTTAAAAATTTGCATGGGTTAATTGTATTCTTATTTGAAAACAATACAAGTATTTTTTTTATACAAGGGCGGAATAACTAATGTTTCTACCACTTGTAGAATGTACACGATTTCAACGAATATCTCCACCCTCTAATTCAGAGCATTTATGATTGTCGTCGGCACATCAACCGCTAAATGACCCTCGACCGCTCATGTTCGTTAACAGCTTCCTACATCATCGTTTCATACTTGTTCCTCATCAACGTTTCTGAATAATTAAATGCACATTTTTACACAAAAATAATTGTCTATATTAGCACTTTGAAGTAAATTTAAAGTTAGCTACGTTTTTTCCCAAATTGATAAAATATAAACTTATTACTGTAGCCTATATATTGTATGTACCTTATGTTTTTATAGAAAATATTGATATCTTTTTTAATGACATGAATCAAAAACTAATAAAATGTAGGAAATACATTTCTTATACATATAATATTACCTTTAAATGGGTGTGCCTTAATTGTAAACATTTTTTGATATTTTTTTCTTTTAATAAAAGGTACAATGTGTACCTACTCTAACTAGTCATCTTTCAATTATACTTTATAAAATATGAAATAAAAATTCGTTTTTCTAATCTCTTATACTTTTTATTATAGACAATATTTAATTAAAAAATCATTTGCTTACTATGGGCTTTGTATGGATTGCATATAAAAGTATGTTAGATCTAGAAATGCCAAAAATTTTTTTTCTTAAATTATTTAATTTATATAAAATTTGGACGTGCTTAAATGTGTATAAGTATTATAAGAATACTGAAAGTATAAAATACTTATAAAACAACAATAAAATGAATTAAGTTTGGTCGTTATTGTAAAATTTCCCGGACAAAATCGAATTCCGTTTTCCAGGCCTCTCATATTTAACCCTGCTCTATGCCACCGCAGCAATGTTTACTTCTGTTCCATTTTACTCGGTCGTAGGATTCCCAGATTGAGTGAAATTTAAAACTGTGTTTGCGAAACATTTCCCGTTGTTGTAATGAGTTTCCACAATTACGACTTATTGCTCCGTAGAGAATTGTTTTATACAATTCATAAAAAAAAAACTTGATTGAGTGAAATGATCATAAATATTAAAATTGAAAGATTTGTTTTACACAATAAATCTAGGATTATGTATTTATACCGATTAATATAATTTTTTCTTAAACCATAAAGAGCTTTAAAAGACAAATTTTATTCTTCAATGTTTTCAAATAAAAATACTTTTATATAACGAATCATCATATTGATAAATACAATATCAGTATTGTACTCGTATAAGCCATAATTTAGTCAGTATAGGTATACTTGCTTTATAACAATAATTTACAATACACCTACGGATGTGATTGATTATGTATGAAAGCATTTCATCGAACATCAATAGTTATTTAATTACTTATGTCCGGTAGCATTTACTTGAAATATTGCCAGTGAGTTGAATTTTGACGAAGAAGGGTTTCATATCTAATTTCTGTGGCTAACAATAAGACGTAAAAAAATGGGTATATAAACCAAGTTGAATTTGATATAAAAAGGTTTTATATTATTGCATTAGTTTGAATGATATGTGATTCAATTATCGACCATTGAAACCAAAATTCCAAAGATATTGGCCTAACCACAACCGAATCAATACAAAAAAAATAATAATAAAATTACAACGATTTATTTTAGATTGTAGAGGATGATCAGTTCATATTTGTAGGTAATACAAATTACATTTCTGTTAAAACAATGATATTTGGTCAATGTTGGTTAACATGCTTCTTCATATAATATGAGTGTCTGGTTTAGGATTAAATAATCCACATAGTGATATTTATTACTCTTACAATTTTAGTTTCTATTTGACAGTAGGGGAAAGTAGGGTATTTTAGAACACTTAACTTAAAACTATTTTAATTAACAAAACAAAATAACAAATATGACAAACTTTGGTTAAAACATAAACATTAGGTACTTATCTACTTTAAAAATCTGGTATCAAAACTTTTTAAAATTAACATAATAATAACAAAAATAAAGAATATAAAATATATAATTTCTATTTACCTAATAGTGTGTAAGGTAATTGAAATCAATCCACATGGGAAATATAGATTAAATTGGGTAATGAAACATATAATGATATAATACAATTTCTAATGATTGTTGACTATGTTTCACAAAAATCACAGACGAAATTATTAGACGCGGTTTAGTCGCTCGTGAACTCCTCGTGGACCCACTTGATTGTTACAAATGATCTAATCTTCTTTAGAGGGTAATTCATATTTTTCTTGGTGCTGTATATACCTAGAGCAATAGTCCTCATCGTCACTTTCATCGAACACCCTTTTCAAAATTCTAACGACAAATTTCTCGCTTTTCAAATAATTTTCTTATTGATGGTGGCTTTGAATTTAATGGTGCACATTTTCGTTGCAATTGAAATGTTATTTTATTGTTGTTTAATCTTATTTTATTTTTCCTTTCAGTTTGTCTTTTTTATATCTCTTCTAATTAATGTTTTACACGTGTACTGGATAAAATTTGATAATGTTTTCTTTGTCTTTTTTGTAAAGTTTTTATTGTAGGAATGATAGGTATATTGGCTAAGACAGGTATATTGGAGGAGGACAGGAGTTGATAGAGGAACAGAAGTATTACCATGAAGATTACCAATAAAGATATTGTAACTATGATGATTGTGTTCTGTTATAGCTTGCTTGTCCAAAGGGATTTTTTGTTCGGTAGTAGTATCAAGAACGGATGTAATTGAATATTGGCTGATTTCACTGGCATTGTTATATTAATTAAAAGGCATGTTTTCGAAGCATTCGTTATACTTGTCCGTATCGATGGGTTGCAATCCAGCCATTCTAAAACCATTGATAGCTTTGCTTATGTTGACTGTCTTGTACGCATTTGTTAAACAGCTCGGCCACTTTGTATTGGGTGATCCGTTTACTAGGACTGTTAACCATGTGGAGCTCACACTCTGGATTGTAGGCAATTTTCAGAGCACTGAAAAAATTTAAGTTCAATGGTTGCATTTTATGAGATACATGAGGTGGTAAGGCCGCGTTCACACGGTTCAACTCCAGTTGATCAACAATTTACAATCTTTTAGACCGTAGCGGGGTAAGCGACGCGAGAAGTGAAGCACAAGCGAGTCGAATTGGAAGCAAATTGAGAAGAATTGAAAGAAAACTGACCGGGGTCGACTCGATCGACTTGAACGACAAAATGTTTGACTCAGTCAAACTTTTGTTGATCAAGTTTTTTTGATCAGTTTTCTTTCAATTCTGCTCAATTTGCTTCCAATTCGACTCGCTTGTGCTTCACTTCTCGCGTCGCTTACCCCGCTACGGTCTAAAAGATTGAAAATTATCGTTCAACTCAAGTTGAAGCGTGTGAACGAGGCATAAGAAAAGAACATGTATATGTGTTCTCGAAAAAGCTTGTATGCTCCCAAGCTAATGCACTTTCGTGATTATCTAGTATTATCAAGGTTGGTTCTTCTTCGGTAGGTTTTACAAAGAAAATGAAGCATTGTAGATAATCCACGAATAAGTATGGACTCATTTATCCAAACAGAATCAGAAACCGTGCCAATCATATCGTTATTAGGGTGCTAGGACAAAATGGCATGGACAAAATGTGTGACTGAATATTCACTACTTAGCAGTGGTATACTTTAAACTATTTGGAAAAGTGATTATTCACTAATAAATAGTGAGTTTTCCCTATTTTAATTTAAGAGAGATATGTTTTTCATGTAGGTAATATTTCAAACTTTAGTTTCTGGAAGTGTTTATATATAGTGTAACGTTTTAATCTGTTGGTTACTTTTTAATACTGTGTGTTTCTTACAATGACAAAGAGTAGCGTTCTTGGTTTTATATTTTTATCTTTAGATTTATGCTACACAGTGCAGTGTTCTGGTACCGGTTCCCAACTGATCAACGACAAGTAAATACCCAAATATCTTATATTTTGTCTCCATGACATTTTGTCCGGCCACCGTTATTAGCGCTATTAAGCAACAGTTTCCACATACGCTTTCTTTTGAAGATAAACATTGGAGGAAAATATATTCCACAGCCAAAGTATAACGGTAGTGGTGCTATCATGTTCATGCTTGTCGCTTTTGCTATTTGATTCAAACCTTTTGGAGCCAATATTTTCGAATTTCTCTGAATAATATTTATACCGGTTTCATCGATGTTGAATATACGATGACTAGGAAAATTGTATTTGCATTAGAGGGGTTCTAGTTGGTCGAAAAATAGTTTAATTTTGGTGGAATTAAACGCTTGTATTCGGTTAAGTGACGTTGCTTCTGGAGTTCATAGGTTGATGGAGGGATGTCGAGACATGAATGAATAGTACCAGTCTTTCGTAGTGATTTGGGTGTTATGCCGTAAAAAGACTCGCAACAATCGAGGATGTATCTTTTCAATTGATTTTCGTGACTTTGGTTGAAGACAAGGTGTCGACCTTGTTTTAGTTTCTTATAAACTTCTTGATGAATTTGTTTGAATAATGTAGGTTTTGGCACTCCTTATTTGGTAGCTGCTTTACCTAATGATAGCCGTTCACATTTAACATCTTTAATATAGGATATAGAAGAAACTAATTTCACTGTCTTATTTTCCTTTTCAGCTAATTAATGTATGCAATTCTCCATCTTTCAAATTCGATTTGAAAACCAAACTATCATTGTTTGTTTTACATGCCTTATAACTTTTTAACGTTTGTTAAAACGCAAGTACCTTTAATTTAGTATCTAATAATTTACTTATCTATATACTTTGCCTTACATTCAGCGAAATGAAAGGGTTTTTTTAAGAAAAAAATATCTGATTGCAGATAATAGCTACGGAGTATTCTATAAAAGTAATTTGACTATGAAAAAGTTACCATCGTTTAATTTCTTTAAGATATTGTATGCCTATTGTAGCCTCCCTGCTCAGTGAAGCGAGTCAGTGAAGTCAGTATTGTAACAGCGTGAAAAAGCGTAAATTCCAAATGAATTGAAAAAATGAAAAAGAATTCAGTACACGAAGTAAATTAAAATGACTAAAAACTAATTTGATTACATGACCATATTTTCCAATTTTTGTAAAATAAAATAAAGAATAGAACTAAGGGGAAACTTAACTAATAAAACCATAGTTCAAGTCTTATCAATACTTTTTGTCTTGCTAAAACCCATCTTCAACTCTTATTTACACCACTCTTTATTTTTAAACATATAAAAATAGAAATTTTGCACTCCTTAAAGTTTCAGCATATTAAAGTTAATGGAACCCTAATAAGTCTTGGATTATTAGTATATTATTATATTAATTAATTAAAAAAGATTGCATTTAACACCATTTTTTTATTTTATAAGAAAGCTACAATACATCTCAACAAATATATAAGAATTGTACCTATGGATACATACGAAATTTAATTAGATAAAAAAAAAACATCTAAATAGTTCTATTGTGTATCTATTTAATGATAATACTTTTGAAAAAGTTTCCAGTACATGAAATCTCTTACTACACACAACAACTTATTTAAAAGATACATTTGTGTTTGTAAATTGAATAAAATATAAATAGAAATAAATGTTCAACCAATAAAATCATTAAAGTTTGTATGCACAAGAAAAATATTTGAAATAAGTTTCAAATTAAATTACTGTCATACAATATAGATATTTGTGCTCGATAAAAAATTATCAAATATCATTTAAATTAATTTTAAACGATCAAATAACAGTAATCAATCTCCAATTATCGTTTATTTCGCTATTGAACTTAAAAGTTTCAAATATAAAGAAGCTAAATTACTATTGATAAAGTTTAAAAACTAAATATTGTAAATTAAATTTCATTTTTCAACTTGATTTTTCAAAAGGTTATTAACCTACAAACACTTGAATTTCCACTGTCGCATTTCAACGTAACTTACGGTGGGAACAACAAAAAAATGTCATAAATCTTTCTGATTATGTAAGGGGATGGATATGATATCAAAACTGATGTGTGTTAACGTTTCTTTTTTGTATTATCTTCCGTTCTGTTCTGTAATGAATTGGGTAACTTTCTTGTTTTATTTTACTTGGCAACTTATATACATATACCTATATACGTCTGAAAAATATGTTAAGAAAAGTAAAATATAATTAAATTTAAATTAAAAAGTTTTTCTGTTCATATTATTTAAAAGTTGATTTCTTTTTATTATGTGAAATTATAGTTGGTGTTATAAGTTTGTCTCCAGCTTGTTCTAGATATTTTATATATTCTTTTCTTATAAATATAAATTTTTGGATATATATAATATAATAATACGTGTGTGAAATTTGAATCACAATTTTTCGTTTAGTTGAACGGCATGAAACGATGGAAATATGGTTTGTAAAACTGGAAGGAATGGGAAAGAATGAGTTTATAATATCACCACTCGAAAGTGGTATTGGTGGACTTTTCGATCTTACATTTATGAAATATTGGCAATATAATATTATGAAATTGGTTTTAGCTCCTCGTTTTCATTTTTTTTCGTCCAAGAAGAACGTTTTTAACGTGAAAAGTCAATATATTACCACTTTTTTCAGTTAAAAAAAGTTTGTATAATATACGAGCGATGAAATACTTAAAAATGTCCAAACGGGAAAAACATATTTCTTGAGATTTCTTTATTTAGCTAATATATTATTTTTATGTTCTAAAAATGTTTGTTACCCGAAATGTTCAGAGTTGATTTTTGTCTTCAGTTTCTAGGTGAAATTTTTTATAAAATCTATATTTAATATGAATGCTTGCTATTTTTTCTGCTGACTTACAAGAATGAAGTATTCCAGGTGTCTTTCTTCGATTTCGTTTTTTTTGAGATATGTTATTTTTCATCGAAATGTAGGGCATTCATTCTTTTAATTGGCAAAAACACTTTTAGAAGTTGAACATACTCTGAATTTAGCTCGTCAAAACTGCATTTTTGCATAATCGTAGTTTTTTTTATCGAAAGGGAACTGCTTTGGTTTAACCAAAAAAATATTTTCAAAGAAACAAATTGTTAATGAAAAAAAAAAGTAAAATTTGAATTTTTTTTTTTTGGGAACCCTATAGATTATTGTCTAATCAAAAGGTGTTTTGGTAAAAAAAAAAATACAAAAGTTAATTTTTTCACTCGCTCTCTAAATTTTTGGTGATTTTAAATCTGAACTTCACATTTGCACAAAGAAAATCATGAAAAACGGAAACATTTTTTTTCTTTTTTAGACGAAAAGTATAATAAATAATAAACTCTAACACTTTTTAAAGTAAGCTATCAAATTCCAAAATACAGGGGATTAAGCTTTTTATAAAAGTACCTACTCGTTACACTAATTTTCTTAGTTAATTAGTTTGTCCGCCAGAGCACACGGAAAAATATCCCAATTTCGTATTTTATGAAATCCCTGGTTTTTCAGTAATTTTTTTCGTAGATCTCAATGAAGAAAAATACTAGGATACCTTTTTTGATAGTAGCTGTACCCATTTTTAAACAGATTATTTAGAAAAATGTATATCTATTGAATATATTTTCAATTACTTATATCCTTAAATATGTAAACATTTTTCTATGATTTATCATTTAAAATTACCAAATAAAACCAGCAAAATATCAACAGGTGAATTTATTGAACTTTTATTTTCATCCAATTAAAAAAAAAAGAATTTTCATAAAAAGTGTGTTCAATGCAATGTAACAGTTAACCGAAAAGCAAATGTTGATGGAACTAATGAGAGATAACAAACCTTTATTATTTTCCTAAATAGTGACAAATTAAGTTAAAGAGATTGAGAGGACGTCTAAGTTTGGGTAAATGGCATATCAAAAATTGATTTTCACTTGCAAATATAAGTCTTTCAAACATTAACGGGGTTTTAAACTTAAAATTGAATATTTATAGATTACAGACTAGATCTCTCCCCCAAATTATTTATTTATAGAATATAATAGCATGAAGAAATAGGCAACTAAATGAACAAGAACTAATAACATCTTATAAATAACCGACCAAAGAACGTGCCCTTTTAGATGATGAACATAAGCAAAAGACGTGATGGGTGGTTCGGAGAATTTCTCGCCTCTATGAAAACTTTGCTGCTTCCCGTGAAACCTCTTCGGGTGTCTGAATGTGGGAGAGTGGGAAGATAGTAGGTTGTTTCTGTGTTGCAAGCACCATGATGATACCGATATGGATCGGTTTGGGTGTGTAGAAGGCTTTCCAGAAAGCACAGAAGGGAAAATCGAGGGTGAGAGAATAAATGTATGTGCCATAGTTGTTTGTGGTGTTCGGTAAACACTAATTAAATCAATCAAACCTCTTGTGAAATTTAATAGTGATTTTATCAAATTGAAACATTTGGACAAAGTTTAACGTTGTCGTAAATCAGAATTTAATACTGTTATTTGGTATTTTTAAAATGAAATTAACGATTTCTAAACATTCTCGTCAAATGTATGCTAAAATATGATTTTCAATTTACTTTGCTGTATCTAAGTGAAAATCCTAGTGGAAGATCGAAGTTGAAATGTCGTTCGTAATAATTTATAAGGCAAGATGGTATGGAACGTAGAAATAAATTGTTAGTTAATCCATATATATATATATATATATATATATATATATATATATATATACAAAAATCAAATGTCATTCACGAATTACAATTTCTCGAAGTCGATAGGAACCGCGTATAAACATGATGAAGCCTCGTAATAAGTTGTCTAGTCATTTACATTATCCATTATATAGGGATTTTGAATTAAGTATAGAGATTTTCACCGAAAGGTTGTGAGTATATACCATTTTTTACTGGTTTAGTCACTTTCATTCTTTGCGTAGAAAACTATTTGTCAATTTTCCATTTAACAAATATGAAACAGATCGGGAGATATATTTTTTGTTCTTTTTATTCTTTAGTGATGAAGCACATTTCTAACAGTTTAGTTAAAACGTTTTTTTGCAAAAAAAATTTACGACCTTAGTGAAAAATCATCAACCTTGATAAAAAGAAATGCATTACATACCAAACATTTAGTTTTCATTACGATAATTTCTAATTTAAAGCCTTATTTTGTAAGGAGTGACAACTAGTGACGACCCGTGACTTTGTTACCATTAAATTTAACAAAATAGATTAACATTAACACAAACTTCTGTCTATAAAAATAAAAACTACAAAATCACCTACCTGCCTGCAAACTGCAGGAAATGTTTCGAGAATTTCGTTACAGAACTAAAAAATATTTTATATATATAAGGATTGACTTAAAGGTCACTTAGTGGCGTGGTGGACTAGATAGTTGCCTTATACGCCAGTGGTCCTGGGTTCGAATCCCAATGAAAGCCCAGATTTTTTTTCTGGGTTTTCGGATTCGACGGTCGCTAATGACCATAGCAGTTGATGCGACCTTAAATAAATGAAAAAAAAAAAAAGGATTGACTTAATTTAAATAGACTGAGAAAACCTTTTTTGAACCTTAAATGAACGAATAAAAAAACTAAAAACGCAAAGTTTTTAAAATTTACATTTAGATTGTAGATTCACAAATGCAAAGTGAGTATAAAAGAAACTTAACCATTTTGGAGAAGATCCCAAAAGCTGTGAAACTTTTAACTCCTTCTTTGACTCATTTCACTTCACAACTTCACAACAAAATTCTGCCTTAGTAGATGGCTCAGTCCTTAAAGCAATGACGCTTTCAATTTCATTCTTTTAACCTTCAGCTAGGGATTTAACAAGTGAAATATCTGGGTATTTTGTGTAATGAATTGAATGTATGAATGAGTAAGATTAACGTGGCGCTTCATTTGAAATTGCTTTACTTTATACTTTTGTTTAACCATAAAGCAAGGCTAATAGAAGCTAAATTTCTAAAAATCGACCATCGAAATTTCAAGAGAAAGCGATAAATTTTGAGGTTAGCATGAGGCCTAATAGGCCAGTCAAAATCGACATAAAGAGGAGCTAAATTCGTAAAACATGATGTATTTCTGATTTTTTTGTATGTCGTTTGGACCTATTGTATTCTCAAGTGTGCAAACCTAAAAAGTTTGTGAAAAAATTTTTATTGAGGAAAAACCGTGAAAATTTTGAACTTGTTTCATATTCTGCTCAGTATCTCCTAATCCATTCATTTTTCTACGAAAGCTATTCTGCACGTTTTTTAAGTGAATCAAATTTATTACAAATTAAGCCCATTAACCGGAGCTCTGCACGTTAATGGGTCACTGAGTTACGGCACTTTGAAAATAGGCCAGTTATAAGTTGCGTCAAAACCATTGATCCCACGAGCAGAATATGACTTATAACATAGAATATAATTTGTAAACGATTTAATTAGCTTTAAATTAAGAGGAAAGCGAGACCTGTAAGTCTCGCAGTTCTCTCACAATCTTAGAGAACCCATATAAAGTAAAATCGCATTATGATGGATATTCCAGTATTGGTGGAACGTCAGGGTTTATTTGAGGCCAGTCACCATCGTCCTCTTCATTGCAGTTTTGCACATTTCCTCAGAGCAGATAGCACACATCGCAGACCATCTAAGCCCTACTTTCAAGCAAGTGCAGCCACCACTCAGCATCCTTTCTTACATTTACAAGGGAGGTGTTTTAGTAACTCTCCGGGGGCAGGATATTGCCGACTGGCAATGTGGATGAGTTCAGCCGGGGTCATACATGCTTAAAAATCACTTCATGCAACAAAAAAGTGTTTAGATACATTTCTGGGAAAATTACATTTTATACTACGAGGCTTACAGAACCCGTTCTGCACGTAGTTTAAAGCTAATTAAATTACCTACTAGGAGACCGCTGCATGATTGCTACACCCATACCGTAGTTTAATCATTAACATATCAAATTAAAGCTCTTTTTATCTGTGCATAATGATACAAGGGTGCCAATTTAAAATTGCCCAGAAATAAGGGAAAATAGCTGTAAATTAAAGATAAAGTGAGAGACGCCTGACGATATTTTTCAGACAAGGAAGGTGAAAACTAGTCTGGCCCGTTTTTAAACCCTGTGCGTGCCTCAATAGGTCGAGACACGCCATCGAGATACTTGTAGCGTAAACACTCGTTGTTCTCGTCTGCCAAATATCGCAACGCGTTAACTCTCCCTCACTTTATCTAATCTTTAACAGCTATTTTAGCTTATTTCCGGGCAATTTTTAATTGGCACCCTTATATCATCATGCACAGAAAAAAGAGTTTTAATTTAATATATAAATGATTAAACTACTTTATGGGTGTAGCAATCCTGCAAAAATAAATCGAATTTGGATGTAACCCTTTTTAGGAGAATCGACCACTACCAATATTTTAGTTTATTTATATTTGTGGTCCTTTTAATAAGAGAAAACTTTTCTTTGAGTTATAATAATTTTAATAGAAAATGCAAACAACTTTTTATGGTTTTTGAACCACTCGATACAAATAAAAATAGCAAAATATTTTCGTAACCAATTGAAACTACAGACTTATTCTCTTGTAACAATTATTATCGTAAATATTTTTCAATACGTATGTATATTTCAAATTTTATAGGAATGTATTATATATGTTTTAATATACAACATTTTTTTAGGCTTAAATTTTTCGTAGGTCATACACATATTGACGTTTTTCACTAGTGTGATTTCGTAAACGTCAACGATTTGATGCCTTTTTTATAACTATAACATGCACCAATTGTAACTATTTTGTTAATTGAAAAAACAATTGATTCATAAAAATATTTCTTTAATCAAAAATTCTTGAAATTCTTTACTCCTAATCAAAGTGCAGAAATGCAGCCCATTTTCATTAGTAGGTACTAGTAACTACACAAAGATTCTTATACACACAAAATTTTTGTATTTTTGATACATCGTATTATATAACTAACTACAGTGAAAATTTAAATTTTATCCATACTTGAATTCATTTAGGTGCAAGAAAATACGTTTATTAATAAAGTTCACCAATACATTACAACATATTTTGATTAAACAGCTTTGATGCATAAGCAATAAGCAAACAGTGCAGAAACTATCGATTTCGATGTTAGCAGCAGATTTATAAAATAAATATGTTTTCATAAGATTTTAGAAACTTATGTTAAACGTGAAGCACTACTTGTAAATGGTACTTTCATGTAACTATTAGTTTTAACATGCATTTTTTTATATAAATTCGCTTTCCAAAAATAAATATATTGGTAGGTATACACTATACGCCATACGAGTATCAATGGCTTACTTCACTTGATAAACTTTTCTTAACGATACTACAATCTTTAACACCCTTTAACATGAATTGTATTGGTATGTATTGGTAGTATTGGTATGCGGCGCGTTAAAAGCTTTTCATTTCTCCTTAAACTCGAAATCAAACCTCTATTAGTCACGTTTCATAGTTTCACATAACCTAGCAAAACAGGAAATATACTAAAATAGGAAAAGAAAAGAACATTTGAAAACAAATCTTTATAAGAACCTAATATAATCTTATTCGGCAACAATAAAACTTCAGTATGTAAAAGGGCATTAAATGGCTATTAAATGAAAAGAGGAAGAAACGGAGCAATTTGAAAACACGTTAGAAATGTTTTTTATAAGCTCCTCATGTCTTTAAAATAATTTAAATATAGTCTGGGGAAAATTGAACGGGCGGCATAATGACATTTCACTAGTGTTAAAAAGAAAAGAGCTAAAAGGCTTAAATGGCGTTTACATTAAATAATCGCTTGTGGTTAGTGCAAAAAGCAGTACAGAAGTGGGTTGAAGACGTGAAGTAGAAAAAATAAAAGGAAGAAGTTGGCGGTCGTGCGACGCTTTCTCGTTAAGAAACGTTGTCGTTGTCGGCGACCATTAGCCTAATTCTTTTTCTCGACCTATTTATTTCCTGATTCTACATAAATAGGAGGTAGGCGTGAATTATGCCTTCTGAGGAAATTATAAGATTTCTGAAGCAATGAAAAACAATTTCCGTATCACTAGTGTAATGTTCATGGACGATTAATGGTGAACACCTTTTCAAAACAAAATAAAACTTATATAAAAGTAAAAACTTTAGATTTTTACTTGCTTTTTTTAAATAAATGACCTATTTAAAATCTTTTATGTATTAAAATTAAATATTGGCTTTTAATTTTCTTCCTAATTACTTAATGTAAAAGTGGGAAGAAAATAAAACTATGGCTAAGTTCGTGTTAGATACATGCCTTTCATAAAGGATTCTATTGTTGGGATAAACTTTTACAACATATTTTTAATCAAAATGGGTTTCAAAAGCTGATTTCTTAAAATTTAAAAATAATTCCAGTTTGAAAATACATTCACGGTACACAGTAGGTAATTTTCCGATGAACTTAATTTTGAAATTTCGAATTAGTTCAAACGATTAAACCCCTCAAAGCACGAAAGAACATATTTTGCTCATTATTATATTACTATATACTTATGGTTTCTATAATGTGAATATTTTTACATATATAGCCGGACTGGGATAAGTGAGATGGAGGGTTCTTACTGATCCGATTTTTCTTATAAATATAAAAATATTATGTTGGTCCTTATTTAGGACAAAAACTCGGAAAATTCTACACCAATTAGGTATGTAAAAGAGTACGGTTGGTCACACTACATAGGATAGCATAACAATTGAATTCTCACAGTAACCGTGTATTTTCGTAGTATTGTGTATTTTCGTTACTGGAAAATAAATATTATGAATTTCAATTAACAACCGATAAAATTATTAATGAATTGTTTTAAAACATTTGAATTTCTTTATTGTTTATTGTCGAAGATATTAATTAGAAATAAACGAAGTAAAATAATACCTATACAAAATTTTAAAATAATTAACAATTACTTAACGGAACAAATTTTAATAAATTTTTGTTAAAGATTTTAACATATTGAATACCATCTATCCCAAAAAAAAGGCATTATAAATGACATTTGGAATGAAAGATTTTCAAGTCTAAAGGAACTTTTTATACTGAAAATCGTAATGAATCTGTAAGATAGCTAGTATCTTTTCCTAGAAAAGCAGTTTTAACAATTGATGAACTTACTTTGGATCTAAAGTCTGAAAGTATCTATCATCTTTTTCTGTTAAAATAGATTAATTTTTAAATTTTTTTGTGAAGGTAGGGAATCAATTAATCAATTACTTAAATTTAGATACTCTCAGCAAAACGAGCGGGTATCAGCTAGTGATATGTAAACGAAAAAGCTAGAGATTCATTTTATATTTTCTTTTAATTACTTATTAAAGTGAGAACAAAAAAGTTTGGTATTTGACCTCAACTAAATTGTGGATGAGCTTTTTTTGCAACTTCTTGAAATATTAATCACAAAATATTTTTTATATTAGAGTGTGTCAACACAAGCTCATATCATATCTGCCGTTATTACGATGTGTCACACTGAAGATCCTTTACCTCGCTCTATATAAATGTGACATAATTCATATTGGTCTATTAATATATATAAATATACATAATTGATAGATGTTTTATTAATAGAATTTGTTAATAAAGAACAAGAAAAGAAATTTAATTTTACCAACAAAACAAAAAAACATTATTTTCAGTCTTTTTTAGTGGAAAACGCAACAATAGTTAATTATTGTTAAATCTAAATCTATATTTAAAATCAAATATTTGTGACTAGTTGTTTTGGAGCGCCTACGGCGCCCTATTTTTTTTAAAAAAGCCCAGGTTTTTTACGTGAAAGTTATTGCATGCGTTCGTATCAGTGTGTTTGACAACCAAAAGTTATGAATGAGTTCAATAAAAAGAATGAATAATTTATTTTTAATTCATGAATGTTTATTTGTTTATAAAATTTCTTGATACACAACATTGCGAGTGAAAATACGATTATCATTGAGTAAATGTCCTTGTTGTGGGGTTGGCTCAATAGTAGTAAGCATAGTATAGGCAACATAGTAGGCATTGAGCGTTACAGAATGAGTGAGTGAGTGAATCAGTGACCTAGGCTTTTATATTATTCTATGATTATTGAAGGTGATATATGTAAGTTCATTTTGGAGATACCTATTAAGTTTCGTATTTGCAGTTAAATTCAAATTGCATATTATGTTGATAAAAGAAAGAAATTTCTTTGGAAATTGTTTATTAACAAAAGCTCATGGTCGATTGAATTGATTGTTACCATTACTTAATACCAACTTATTATCAAAATAGACTTTTGCCACTTTTACAAATAACGACTTATTTTTATATTAAGCTTAAATTTTTTTTGTTTCTTTTGAAATTGGTTAAAGTTAAAACTTTTTCTTTTTCTATATAACACTGTGTCTATAAGCAAATCTATACAAGCAAGCTATACCTGTATAAATAACCAAATATAAAATAAGTGTTTGTGAATAAATGGGAAGTAAACTTTACAACTAAATACAAAAATATTAAACTAAAAAAATCTTTTAAGAAACTTATATCGTTTTGTGGTTTGATTAATTTTTCTTTTGATTAATGATTAGTAAAATTATGGTCGTTCAAAAAGAAATACAGTCTCTCAAAAACATTTCGTCAAAGTAAAGATTCCAGCAATTATATCTTTCTATATCTATACTAATATATATAAAATTGAAGAGTTTGTTTGTTTGTTTGGTTAAACGGGCTAATCTCAGGAACTACTGGGTCGAATTGAAAAATTTGTGTTGGGTAGCCTAAATATCGGGGAAGGCTTTAGACTATATAACATCACGCTACGACGAATAGGAGCAGAGCATCGATGGAAAATGTTGCAAAAATCAGGAAAATTTTTTCCTTTTGAGAGCGTTTGTGGCCTTCCCTGCGTAAACGGTTAAAGTTACGCAAAAATCATGTGTAGCAAAATTGTTCCTCTTAAAAAGTTCTACAAAAAAGTCCACGACGACATATGTCTATCTTTTAAGGTTAGCACGCTATAACCTTTTTAATGGTTATTAAGGTTGTTTCAAAAATAATTCATTATTTGCAAAATTGTTTTTAGAAACATATTATTAATTCTTACCGAAATAAATATGGTTATAATAAAATTTGGTGTGATAATAAATGACAATCTGAGTCATTTAATAGAATACTTTTTAATACGGGAAAATGTCTCATTTACCCGGGAAATTGAAAAACGGGTTGGAGAAAAAAATTATGCATAAACTCTATTTTTAGTTGAAAATGGATTTTAGTGATATTTAAGTATGATGATAGTTAAATATGCGAATCATTATTTAGAATACGTTATATTTCGGAAAAGTTTCTCATTTCAACGGGAAAATAGAGAAAAACTGGTTAGAAGAAAAATCATGCTGAAACTAAAAATTTTTATCTGATTACAATATATTTATAGTAATAACTCATAAGGTCCTCAAGGCAAAATCATAATTTTTCTTTTCACACAGTCCACTTTTTATCCAGGAAAAATGTATGTTCCCGTAGGATAGATACGTTTTTGTTTTTCACAGGCCAAAAGATTACCATAATTTCTTGCAATATGGTGGTTTAAAAGTCAGTGAATGATATGGGCTTTCTTTGATGTTAGAATATTGTACGGTTCCCGTAGGATAGGCTAAAAATAGTATCCTTCAAGAACTCAGTATTTCAAAGTAGTTTTCTAAAAATTCATGAATAAGAGTTTTAACGAATTTTCCTCAGGAAGGCTTTGATCTCTTTTTTATCTAGGAAAAGTGTTTTACTCCCGTGGGATAGATATGTTTATTGTTTATCACAGAGTAAAAGATGGACATGACTTTTTTCAATATGGTACTTGAGAGGGCAGATAATAATATAGATTATATCTTACGTCAGAATAATGCACGCTGCTCAAAGGATAGCATGATAATTGTATCCTGCAGGAACCATGTGTTAAAAAAAGATTCGTGAAATAGCGTTTTAACACATTTTCTCTTTAAGATTAAATTAAAAATTACCATGTTCACTTGCAGTTATGATTTTTAATTTAACATCAGAAAAATAAAAATGAAAATTTTTGAAACGTTGAAATTTCTTTCATTGTTAATTTTCGAATACATATTTAGAATTTAGCGTGTTAAATTACATTTAAAAAATCAACAATTACATATTTAACTCCCCATATAGACTCCCCACTCTTTAAAATATGTTACGCTTGCTAAGCGAGCGCTTGCGCTTCCCCTTCTCAATCTATATATATATATATATATATATATATATATATCAGTGGCATGCGGTGACTTTTGAAACATGGCATGCGGTTAGAGGTGGGGGGGGGGGTTATAAGAACCACATTTTTAAAATTTATTTTTTTTATTTGATAAACGTGGTGTTATAAGTATTTTTTTTTAAAATTAGCATTATTCGACGCTCCTTCTTACAAAAATCATCAACAACCGCATCATATAATGTATTTAAAAACCACGAAAATAGGTCTTATCCTAAAGAACAGAACATTTGTATGGCCTTAAGGTCAATAATTCAAAATAACTCTCGAAAAGTATCAGTAACAACTAAATTCACTGTTTAGATTCAAAACGGAAAACGCATCTGCTGTCCGTTAATTGGCTATGTGAAATGCCGAGAGAGATAGTATTCGACCGTACACTACTGCGCACGCGCGACCAATTCAAAGCAAACAATCGCATGCTACTGTCGCCAACGCATTCATTCGGCTTTTGCCGTTCATTTGATTTGGTAAACTATGCCAATATTATGAGTGATACCTTTCATTATTACGTAAATTAAAAAATTTATAAATCATAAAAATATATCATTTTTAGAATGATTTTACAAATGCAATTACGTAAATTAAAAACTAAATGAATAAATCATAAAAATTATTTAATTTTTAAAATCGTCTTACAATCCAAATGCATGCGCCGCATCTGGGTCGTTCTTTTACAAACCGTACAAAATCGGAGCAAATTTGAACTTGACATGTTAGAATCGCTTGAAATTTTTTTTACAGCTTCTATACGTAAATATAACAACCCGTATTTTTGGATTTTGCTCAAAAAAATTTTCTTTTGAAACTATGCCCATTTAAATTTTCTATGATATTTGAATTTTCTCCAACCTTTGCCTATTTGAAATTTTATATCTCCAGTTCTACTATTCAGATTTATGTCGGATTTTTTTTATTCTGTACTTTGTTACTTAAGGTTTGAGAGTATATTGTTTAAAACAAATTTTTGCATAAATTTTATAAACAATTGCAATTTAATTGTTTATAAGCTTATATCACCCCCTTACCCCAACTTGAATCGAATTAAAAAAATATCATTGTATTCCTTATTTTATCATCTACAAAACCCAGTTTACAAAAAGTTGGGATCTCTCTTATTTTGGAAGATATTAAATATTTTCGAGCGCAAGGTACCGAAACGCGCTCCGCGTGCGTCCATTTCCTAAGATCTCCAACGCTCTAGCATCTACTTTACATTTCTGAATGTTAACCATTTTGCGTTTGAGTATAAAAATGTTGGTTAGAAGAACCTCAAAATAGTTTCCCCATTACAAAACTAAACGCTAAAAAGCAAACTTCAATAGATATACTTACTTCAAAAATGAATCATATAATATTTTGGAACGCAAGGAAACGTAATGAATGCAGTTGCAATGTAGGAAAACGATGTATTTGTTTTAAACTTAGTATTCAAAAGTATTCAAAATATTAATTTTTATTTTACTATAATTGTTGTACATGTTGAAATATTTATATAACTTTTTAAAAGAAGGTACTTAATTGTATCATTTTCGTCTTGCAAAGAAAATATTTTTAATCGGTATT
The DNA here is from genome assembly GCA_958496155.1 of Sisyra nigra. Lineage (NCBI taxonomy): Eukaryota > Metazoa > Arthropoda > Insecta > Neuroptera > Sisyridae > Sisyra > Sisyra nigra. The sequence goes on from OY292315.1 coordinate 25,711,739, forward strand.
ATAGCATGAAATTTTAATGTCCCTTTGGCGGTTGTAGCTTTTTTAAATCAAACCTCTTATTTTCGTTTTCCTTCAAAATATTTAATAGTGATTTTCATGTCTTACTAGTTTAATATTTTGAGTAATCGTCAGATGAAAAGACCAGTTTTTTATTTTAGCAATTTATTTTCTTTTTACGCTACGTTTCGTCAGTGTAATTCCGACTTCATCAGGTATCTTGAAAATTGTTATATCAAATATAATAAAAATATATAATTTGAATATAAATTTAACAATACAAAATTTCAGATGTAAAATTTAATAATAATAATAAGAATAAGAATAACACCGACGAAACATAGTGTAAATAAATTGTTAAAATAAAAAATTGGTCTTTTCATCTGATAATTACTTACTTAAAAAATAAACTTCAAAATATTCTCCTTTAGTGACATATTTTGAAGCAATATTAGGAAATGGCTCATTTGCCCAGTCAAATAATTGTTTTGGTGTTAGGATGGGATTGGAAGTTCTTTGAAGACTAGCTCTTGCTGTTAACCTTTTCAAAGTTCCTCCTAATCCATCATATGCGCCCTTACCATGAAAAGTTGGGAAAAAGTGTCACTCTGCAATAAGACTAAAATCTTCTTCATGGTAAGTAAGGTTTACAATTTTTTTTATATTGAGCACTAGACCCAGAAAAATATACCTTAGATCTTAGAAACCATTTTGAGTTCATTTTTTATAAAATCTAAATTCTTGTAAATTATTTTCATCAATTTCCTCAATGGTATCATCATTTTCGTCAATTGTTGGATGAAACGTTTTTTTCGATAATGTTTCAGATACTCTTTTTATTTTTTTATCGGAATAACGCCTTTGGGAAATTTTCTTCTGTGAATGGCAGAAGATCCAATAAAATTCAAATCCTGATTGAACGAATCAATTGCTGCAGGTACTAATACTTCTTTTTCCTCATAAGGTATATCGGAATTTGCTGGGAAACGTTCTATATCAACGTCATAACTTTCCAACGACCCAATATCAATATTGTTCTTCTTAAAAAGATTTATAAATATTTAGGGACATAGATAATTCTGGTGAAAAATTATTGTAAAAATTTTAAAAGTAAAAATTTACCTCATTTTTACGTTCTTTGCATTTTTGCCTTTTAAAGTTTAGTTTTGTAATGGGGAAACTATTTTGAGGTTCTTCTAACAAACATTTTTATACTCAAACGCAAAATGGTTAACATTCAGAAATGTAAAGTAGATGCTAGAGCGTTGGAGATCTTAGGAAATGGACGCACGCGGAGCGCGTTTCGGTACCTTGCGCTCGAAAATATTTAATATCTTCCAAAATAAGAGAGATCCCAACTTTTTGTAAACTGGGTTTTGTAGATGATAAAATAAGGAATACAATGATATTTTTTTAATTCGATTCAAGTTGGGGTAAGGGGGTGATATAAGCTTATAAACAATTAAATTGCAATTGTTTATAAAATTTATGAAAAAATTTGTTTTAAACAATATACTTTCAAACCTTAAGTAACAAAGTACAGAATAAAAAAAATCCGACATAAATCTGAATAGTAGAACTGGAGATATAAAATTTCAAATAGGCAAAGGTTGGAGAAAATTCAAATATCATAGAAAATTTAAATGGGCATAGTTTCAAAAGAAAATTTTTTTGAGCAAAATCCAAAAATACGGGTTGTTATATTTACGTATAGAAGCTGTAAAAAAAATTTCAGGCGATTCTAACATGTCAAGTGTCGAATGGTGTACGATTTGTAAAAGAATGACCCATCTACAGAATGTATGGACGCACGCCTCTGATATATATATAAGCGAAAAACGATCACTGACTTATCACGATTCACGAGAAATCTGAAACTAAAATTCAACATAGTTACTTCTCTTACCATGTAGACGTGTACTAAGAAAGGATTTTACTCTAATCCTATTCAATAACTACTATCTTTTTATGTCTACATAACTGAAATGACTTTTTTATATTTTGCTATGACGGTTTCTATTAATTAATCAGTTCAATTTAGCTATGTCCAGCGAAGCTGGCGGGGATCAGCTAGTTTAAATGGCACAACTAAACTTTTAAACCTCATAAAATCAAGCTTTATTTTATAAACAACTATTTTTAACATTAAAAGGAATTAAAAATTTAATTTAACATCAAATACGAGTGAAATAATAAAGAAAGAGTGAATAAGCCAATTAGCAATTCAATTATAAAAATTACAAATAAGTACCTATAATGAAAAAATGGTTTGAGAAATTATTTGTTTTAAATTATTTCTTTTTCAAGAAATAAGTTTTCGAAGATGCAAGCCTTATCTATCTCACTTTTATCTTACTTTCTTTTACTGTTATATAGTAAAGAAAGTATTATAATCGGGCAAAATGTTGATTTTCAGTTTTTACAGAAAATATACGTTTTGAGGTCCGTTGATCCAGAAAAAAGTTTTTTTGAGAAATTAAAAACATTATATCGACAAGTGCAATCGGCAATTGCAGAATTTCACGAGATTTTTGTTAAGTGACAACTGTTGTTTCATTTGACAAGTAACACGTTTTACGAATAAGCCGATAATTTAATATTAATATAAACAATGAATATAGTTGTGTTTATATGGGAAATCTACCGGCTTTTTCGATTTGCACTTGGGGGATCGATTTGACATCAAATAAAAAATATCTGCTGCGAGGCGTCACAGTACTTTCTTTTACTTTGGTTTATGAAACTCACTGTTGGTTAAAAGAACTATAAGTACTTTATAACTATACAAATACATATAAACAGAACTATTGTATATGCATACAACATAGATGCATACGGATATACGAATTCCAAACCTTCATCCAAGAACCGCCCTTATTCGAATTTTCCCAGGAAAAAGTTTCAAATAAAAGTTGTAGCCACTAATCAGTCTAAAAACTATAGAAAGTTTAAAGAAAATCGTTGGAGCCGTTTTCGAAAAAAATTGAAAAAGCTCAAAAACTCATTGAATAAAGTAGAGCTTTCGCTTAACCGATTTCAACCAAAAGCTTTGCGGCACAACGAGGTATAATAGGGAGGTCAAATACCAAGTTTGGTGAAATTTGGATAAAGCTTTCGATACGATATGGCTGTCACACACAGACAGTGGTTTCTAAAAACCACTTTTTTGGACTCAGGGGACCTTAAAACATGTATTTCCAGTGAAAGCTTGAATTCGAAAATTCGACCCGATTACAATACTTTCTTTACTATCTATATATAGTAGTAAAAGAAAGTAATAATTCACTTAAATTTTTAGCTCTCTATCTGGAACGGTTTTCGAGCGTTTCACATTAAAAACATATTTTTTGATTTAATTTGTTTTTCATAATTTCACATTTTCACATTGACATAAATTGACTTCTTGAAGAAGTAGTTTTTATCTTTGGTTCAGGGCTTAATGTAGCTTAATTCAACCCGTAAGTATTGAAAGTAAACAAGCTAATCTTCATCTCCATTTTGCAATTTCGGAAGATTTTAAAACTCAGAACATTCTCTTCTCTTCAAGTTGTGCTTGTATAGAAAAAGTTTTACAACAAGCGTATATTTTTGCTTTTAGTTTTTATTAAATATAATTGGGCACCTTGAAGTTTCAAATTAGCTTCGTTAAGTTTAGCAAAAAAAAAAAAATAGTCACAAAAGCTATATCAATTTTTGCGTTGGTTATTGTGTCGCAACCATTGTCTTTAATTTCCAGGAAATCCAATAGTGAATCAAAAAGAGCATAAAATCGATTTTAACATGTAACTACCTACATTTAGATAACTAACGTACTTCTGTGTCAAGTATTTAATTAAGCATATGAAATTTGCTTACAACTTCTTTTATTTTCGTTTTTATAACTTCAGTTTTTACTTTCTTTTACTACTATATAGATAGTAAAGGAAGTATTGCAATCGGGTCGAATTTTCGAATTCGAGCTTTCACCGGAAATACATGTTTTGAGGTCCCCTGAGTCCAAAAAAGTGGTTTTTAGAAACATGTCTGTGTGTGTGTCTGTGTGTCTGTGTGGCTGTGTGTCTGTGTGTCTGTGTGTGACAGCCATATCGTATCGAAAGCTTTATCCGAATTTCACCAAACTTGGAATCTAGCCTCCATATTATACCTAGTTGTGCCGCGAAGCTTTTGGTTGAAATCGGTTAACCGAAAGCTCTACTTTACTCTTGGCGTTTTTGAGCTTTTTAATTTTTTTTCGAAAACGGCTCCAACGATTTTCTTTAAACTTTCTATAGTTCTTAGACTAATTAGTGGCTACAACTTTTATTTGAAACTTTTTCCTAGGAAAATTCGAATAAGGGCGGTTCTGGGGTGAAGGTTCGTAATTCGTATACCTACATATATGTACATATATATAAGCTGTATAATGTATACATATTACTTTCTTTTACTACTTAATAGTAAAGGAAGTATTGTAATTGGATCGAATTTTCAAATTCGAACTTTCAACGAAAATACATGTTTTGAGGTCCCCTGAGTCCAAGAAAGTGGTTTTTAGAAACATGTCTGTGTATGACAGCCATATCGTATCGAAAGTTTTATCCGAATTTTACCAAACTTGGAATCTAGCCTCCATATTATACCTAGTTGTGCCGCGAAGCTTTTGGTTGAAATCGGTTAACTGAAAGCTCTACTTTACTCTTGGCGTTTTTGAGCTTTTTCAATTTTTTTCGAAAACAGCTCCAACGATTTTCTCTAAACTTTCTATAGTTCTTAGACTTATTAGTGGCTACAACTTTTATTTGAAACTTTTTCTTGGGAAAATTCAAATAAGGGCGGTTCTGGGATGAACTTTAGGAATTCGTGTATATACATATAGCCCTATAGGTTGTATGCATATAGTACTGTTTATATGTATTGTTACAAAGTGCTTATATTTGTTTTAACTAACAGCGAGTATTTTCATAAATGTAAAAGAAAGTAGTGTGACGCCTCGCACCAGATATTTTATTGTTATTTAATTATCATTTTGTTGTAATATTGTTGCTAACGTGATGATAGAAATTGAAAGCTTATTTCTTATTCTAAATTATTGATGTAAATTGAACAGTTACTTATATTTAGTAGTAATATTATGTAAACAAGTTATACACACCACTGTTACTAGAAGTGACAAGTACAGTAAAAATAAGTTTTGTCAATGTTTCTTCACAAAAGGTATTCCATGCAGAAAAGGGAGAACATGCGACAATAAAATTCCTAAAAGAGGCAAACTATTTCAAGGAACTTTAAAAAGCCTCTCCTAACAAAGTACCACATACTCCTACTTACTCCTTTATACGTACTAGTTTTCTAAGATTAGTGTTATTGTTATTAATTATATTATTATTACCATTATTACTAATATTGTTAACGCTAATATTATTGATATAATTTATTAGTTTTAATTATTATTATTAATTATTTATGAACACTATTATTACTAGGTAAGTACTATTTCATTGTTACTATTAAGATTACTTTCAATTTTATTTAAACTATTAATCACTATTACTTATTTATATTTATTTAATTAGATCGAATTATAATATCAATGCTGTTGTACCTACTATTGCTAAGTCGCTAACGACCATGTTGTTAAAGCGACTATAAATAAAGTAAAAAAAAGAAGATGTTCTATAACGCTCAGTACTTAAATTACATACTATTTTTTAAGCACCCTCTTATATTTATAATTTACTTTGGTCGTGAAAATCGCTACCCTTCTATTAATTGTTATTTATTTTAATTTTTCTAGTAATGTAAATGGATCACAATTTAAAAATTTTATGTTTAACTATCCGCAGACCCCTGACTTTGTACAGGAGCAGGGACCTCAAATCAATTTTAGTTTTCCACGGACCCTCTGAATGATATCGGTAACTCCTGGGGGTCCGTAGGGATCTCTTTGGGAACCATTGTAATACAGTTTTAACTTACTCACATACAGACAACTCAATATTTCAGCAGGTCTTAGCCAATTATCTTAGCCAAATATCGGGCGTACGAAAGAAAATAAATGATAGCTGCAATGTAAGAGCAGTACCCTACAGTATGTTTACCATTAGCACATTCACAGCAATATCTACTAATCCCAGAGATTAGTTTTC